>LR738558.1:21232500-22440000 GCA_902685375.1 Neostethus bicornis | reverse complement strand
AAATATTTAATAAAGTTAGTGATTTCGTACGAGAGGCGTTTCGTTCTACGCTCGGGCGTCGACTTCTTCTTGTTTGATGAAGCAGGAGGTTCTTTTAGATTTAAGTCCGACCTCTCGTGTGTTTCAGCGAGGCGTGTCGGAAAGACCCAAACTGCGATTACTACTTCAGCATCGACTCTGACGTGGCGCTCACCAACCCCGACACCCTGAGGATCCTCATCGAGGAAAACAAGTAGGTGACCTCACGTCTGTGTTACCACGGTAACAGCTAACGGCCGGCTGTCCGGCAGGTCGGTGATCGCCCCCATGCTGTCCAGACACGGAAAGCTGTGGAGCAACTTCTGGGGGGCGCTGAGTCCAGACGGGTTTTACTCCAGATCTGAGGATTACATCGAGATCGTTCAGGCGAAGAGAGTGTGAGGACACACACACACACACACACACACAGAGTGAAATCTTACTGCTGCAGCTTCCAGAAGTTCTCCATGAATGTTGACTGGTGTGTGTGTGTGTGTGTGTGTGTGTAGAGGTCTATGGAACGTCCCGTACCTGACCCAGGCGTACCTGATTAAAGGCAGCTTACTGAGGGGCAAACTGTCTCAGGTCAGCCTGTACAGTGATGAGGGAATGGACCCAGACATGGTGTTCTGCAGGACCGTCAGAGACCAGGTGCGTACACACACCTGCTCACACACCAGGGGGAAACATGTGTACCTCCTGAAATATGCCGTACGCCACACCAGCTTTCAGAATGGGAACTCGGACATGTGCGGTTCTTCATATCAGATCTTTTTCTGTTGCTACGGCGACACGAGAGAGAGTAAAAGTTTAATCTGAGCTTCACGGATTCTGATAAAAACGCTTCGTCACAGAAAGAAACCGTTTGTCTAAAAATGACTTGATTTTCTCACTAATGTAAACAAATTAAACACAGTAAAAAAAAAAAAAAAAACAGCCAATGAAACTCGATCTTAGGATTCTATGTTTTATTAATGTTTATTTGGGTTTATTTTTTTTAAATAAATGAAAATGAATTTTTGCGGATGATGTTGTTCTGTTGGCTTCATCGGACCGTGATCTCCAGCTCTCGCTGGATCGAAGTGGCCAGGATGGGAATTAGCGCCTCCAAATCCGAGACCATGGTCCTCGCCCGGAAAAGGGTGGAATCCCCCCTGCGGGTCAGGGACAGGGTCCTGCCCCAAGTGGAGGAGTTTAAGTATCTCGGGGTCTTGTTCACGAGTGGGGGAAGGATGGAGCGGGAGATCGACAGGCGGATCGGTGCGGCGTCAGCAATAACTAGGACGCTGCATCGGTCCGTCGTGGTAAAGAGAGAGCTGAGCCGAAAAGCAAAGCTCTCGATTTACAAGTCGATCTACGTTCCTACCCTCACCATGGTAACCAGCTGTGGGTGGTGACCGAAAGAATGAGATCGCGGGTACAAGCGGCCGAAATGAGCTTCCTCCGCAGGGTGGCCGGGCTCTCACTCAGAGATCGGGTGAGGAGTTCTGCCATCCGGGAGGAGCTCGGTGTCGAGCCGCTCCTCCTCCAGGATCGAGAGGAGCCAGATGGTGTGGTTCGGGCATCTGGTCAGGATGCCCCCCCGAGTGCCTCGAGGGCAAGGTGTTTTGGACACGTCCCACCGGGAGGAGACCAAGGGGCAGACCCCGGACCCGCTGGAGAGACTATGTCTCACAGCTGGCCGGGGAACGACTTGGGATCCTTCTAGGTGAGCTGGAGGATGCAGCCGGGGTGAGAGAGGCCTGGGCTGCCCGTTTGAGGCTGTTACCCCCGCGACCCAACCCCGGAACAAGCGGAACATAACGGAACGGTTCCAACGCAGGGGCGGATCCACGGTGGGGTGTGCAGGGCCCCCCCTCTCCTATTGGTCCACAAAAAAAAAAAGTGTTCTTACTACTTTAATTGTATAAACTTTGGGCAAAAAATGCAGAAAAATGACTCTTATTTTTAAAAATGTTTTGGGGGGATGCTCCCAAAACCCCCATACTGTTTTGTCAATGACCTCACGCCCCCCTTTAAAAAATACTGGATCCGCCCCTGCAAAGTATGAACCTTGAGTAGCAACTGGAGGAACTTCCACACTCACATGATACTTCAAGATAAATGGTTGGAATCCAAATTTTACTTTTGTTTTTAGTTCCATTATTATTGTTTTTTTTTTTCTTTTTTTTAGTGTCGTTAAAATCAATAAATTTTAAAGTTTATTTTTTTTTGATACATAAAAATAAAAAGCATCA
The DNA here is from genome assembly GCA_902685375.1 of Neostethus bicornis. Taxonomy (NCBI): domain Eukaryota; kingdom Metazoa; phylum Chordata; class Actinopteri; order Atheriniformes; family Phallostethidae; genus Neostethus; species Neostethus bicornis. Next base: position 22,437,745 of record LR738558.1, on the reverse strand, counting down.
AATGCTTTTCTAAATATTATTAAACCACAAATAACAATAAATTATACAATAATTAAAACATTTTTATACAAAAAACAACAAAATGGTGTGAATTGTTTATGTTTGTGTTTGTTTTCAAATTCTTGACAAAACATTTATTTGTATTTTTTGGGGCCGAGTAATTCTGGTTTAGTGCTTTTTTTTTGACCCATGCCGATGAAGGCGTGGCTTAAATCTATACCCTGTCATAGTGTGTGAGGACCTGGTCACACACTCGGTTACTCACCTGTTAAACATGTCATACTAATGTGTGTGGGTTTTTTTTCAGGGCGTGTTCATGTTTGTGTCGAACCGTGATGAGTTTGGTCGTCTTGTGGCCTCAACGAGCTTCAACACATCCAGACTTCATCCAGACATGTGGCAGATCTTTGACAACCCGCTGGTCAGTAACATACACACACACACACACACACACACACACACACACACACACACACACACACACACATTTACTCAGACACATACAGTGAAGGAAAAAATCATTTGAACCCCACTGATTTTGTAAATTTTCCCACTGTGGATCATTGGATCATTTCCAAGATCCAATGATCTTGGGGCCCAAAGAAAATCTGACCCCACAGATTTTCTTTGGGGTCACGGTCTGGAGACTGACTCGGCCACCCCATGACCTCAATATGCTTCTTTTTGAACCAATCCTTTGTTGCCATGGCCGTGTGTTTTGGATCATTGTTGCTGGAATACCCATCTATGGCCCATTTTCAATGCCCTAACTGAGGGAAGGCGGTTCTTACCCAAGATTTGAGGGTACATGACCCCATCCATCCTCATCTTGATGCAGTCCAATTGTCCTGTTTCCAAAAAAACACCCCCAAAGAATAATGTTTCCACCTCCATCTTTGACGGTGTTTTTGGGGTCATGGGCAGCATTCCTCCCCCTCCAAACATGGCGAGTTGAGTTGATGAAGAGCTTGATTATGGTCTCATCTGACCACAACACGTGCACCCAGTCTTCCTCTGAATCAGTGGCCAACTTCAAACGGGCATGGAGTTGGGCTTTCTTGATCAGGGGTATCTTGCAGGAACAGCAGGATTTCAGTCCTTCACAGCGTAGTGTGTTACCAACTGTTTTTTTTTTTTTGGTAACTATGGTCCCAGCTGCCTTGAGATCACTGACAAGTTCCTCCCGAGTAGTTTTGGGCTGATTCCTTACCGTTCTCCAAGAGGAGAGATCTTCCATGGAGCTCCAGACTGAGGGAGGTTGGCAGTTAATTTGTGTTTCTTTCATGTATGAATCATTGCACCAACCGTTGTCACCGTCTGACCCAGCTGCTTGGCGACGGACTTGAGGCCCATTCTAGCCTTGTGTAGGTCCACAATTTTGCCCCTGACATCCTTGGAAAGCTCTTTGGTCTTGGCCATGGTGAAGAGTTTGGAATCTGGATTGATCGATTCTTCTTCTTTTGGTTTAAAGGCACAAAGCACCAACACAGGCTCATTTTCAAATAAACCTATCATAGGAATTATGGGCTGTTAGTGGGCAAACTTACAAAATCAGCTGGGGTTCAAATACTGTTTTTACTCACTGTACAAAGAGACGTCCATGTGGGTTACTAATGTGTGTGTTTGTTTCTCTCCAGGACTGGAAGGAAAAATACATCCATGAAAATTATTCCAAAATTTTTGAGGACGACTTTGTTGTGGAAGAGGTAAATAAACCAGACTCAATTTAATGAACGAGATTTTAGACCAGGCATGGGTAAACTACGGCCCGCGGACCACATGCAGCCCGTTTAACGTTTTAATCCAGCCCACCGAAAATAGAAAAAGTAAATAAATAAACGTGCAAGTCTGATGTTTCATCACTATATGGCACACTCCAGATAAAACAACACTGCTCCCAATAAAATGTGTGTGTCTCCGTGATGTGCACGCTGTTAAAATGAACAGTGTGCACAGATATGGAAAGCCATCAGGGCCAATACACGCACGTAAACAAGCGTGTTAGATGTTAAAACAAGTAAAATGTTACATCAAGCGCTTAGATTTCAAACCTAGCTCTGCTAGATTTGAAATTTAACGCTCTTGAAGTAACATTTAGCGCTTGTTTAAAATCTAGCGCGTCATTCTATTGGTCTAATCTAGTGGTTACCAAAGCATGCCATCCATCTGATCCTGTTCCGGACCCCTGGTCAAATGTTAGAACTCAATGTGGCCCAAGAACCAAAAAGTTTGCCCAGCCTCCTTCTCAGGGAGGAAAAGCTTTAAAAAAAACTCAGGAGAAAAAACATACACAGTTTTTTTATTCGTTCGACCATAAACTTTGTTCTAAACGTGAACCAGTAAAGTAACGACGTCGGACAAACTGAAAACTTTGAAAGAAGTTTTTGAGCATCCTGTGATCGATGATCCATCCGACTCGAAGGACTCAAATCTCTCTGTTTCTAGCCATGTTGTACATGTAAACAACGCTTGCCATGACCATCGACGTAAGTGTGCACAGGGGTGTCAAACCCTGGTCCGGGAGGGCCGGTGTCCTGAAGGTTTTCATGTCGGGCTGCAACTAACAATTATTTTGGTAATCGATTAATCTATCGATTATTGGGGCGATTACTCGGATAAATATGACAATTTAATAAATATGATTTTTCCGGCATATTATAGAATGTAATTGTGTAAAACACAACTCATAACCACATAAACAACACGTTGGGTTTATTACAGTGAGAGCAAATGTTAATCTTTCTGTCAAATAAAGAGATAGAATATTATCATTTCTAGAAAATAATAAATCTACTTACTGTATACAAAAAGTAAATCATAAGCACCCATAAAATGTGCTTTAGTAGTACTGGCTAATAAAACATTAAATGTAAACTGTTGGATCACATTTGAAAACAAGAAACCTTTAACACTTCTGGATTCGCAAATTTAACCTTGTTCAGAAGTATCGTACAAAAAAAAGGCCCCAGATTAACATGAGAAAAAATATACAAAAACATTCAAGTTGTGTAGTTTTAGTGAAAAAAAAAAAACAAAAATAAACATCATCTCTACTGTAAAAAAAGTAACTTTAATAAATAAAATGACCATCTTTACCACTTAAAATATTACAAACACAGATCTACTAATCGGTAAAGGGGTGCCCAACTAAAAGCACTCGTTTTTTTTGTGGGAAAAAATGTGCTTTGCGGTGTAGAGGAGGGGGTCTTGTATCCTGGATTGAATTTAGCGATCTTTTTTTTTTTTAACCCCTCGTCTTCCTTGTGACAGCTGCTTCATTTCGGACACGATCATTTCCAAAATAAGAGTCTCTGAGAGAAGCGCTCTGCTGTGGAGTGCAACCGTTTTCCACAGAAAATAGTCCATGTTGGGTTGTTTTTGTTTTTTTGCAGATAATAAAAAGTGTGTTTAAAATTGTTTTTATTAGAATAACATCGTGTATCGCTCCGGTTTGCCGTCTCCCGCTTCGAGTCCGACATGTTTTTTTTTTCAGATGTTCGTGCAGCGTCGTTATGCTTCCGTGCTAAAAACGTGTCCGTTTCGCAAACTTTGCATATTAACACGAGTCTTTTTCAAATTTAGCGGAAAATGATCCAAACTTTGGTTAATTTGGCATGTGTTTTTCTTTCCGTCATTTTGTTGAATCTGCCTGATCACGTGATGCAGGGTAAAATGAAGGCCAATGATTGGCTGCTATCTTCTTCTCCTCCTATTTTGGTAGCTCGCATCGTCAATTTGTTCTCTACTGCCCCACCTGGAGACCAATTTAAGTGCAGTTGACAGTAAAAACTTTTTAGACGATTAATCGATGACCAAATTAGTTGACAACTATTTTGACAATCGGTTATAATCGATTAAATCGGTTAACTGTTTCAGCCCTATTTTCATGTGTTTCTGGTTCAAACAGCTGAAGCACATGAAGGGAAATCAACAGACAATAAAATTTGTCACATTGACTCTAGGGTTGTAACAATCTGGTGTTTAAGATTTAACCCTTTGTGGTGCAGACCCTCTGATCCGTACGTCACATTCCAGATTTATTCCACTTGACTAAACCGGATGTTTTTTCCAGCCGTGTCCAGATGTTTACTGGTTCCCAGCCTTCTCTGAGAAGATGTGTGACCACCTGGTGGAGACCATGGAGGACCATGGGGAGTGGTCCGGAGGATCCCATAAGGTAACCAGGATCCCGTTAACCAGAGACAGCAGGGGTTCTGAGCTGGTTGTGTTTGTCCCACAGGACGAGCGTCTTGCAGGAGGCTATGAGAACGTTCCCACCGTGGATATCCACATGAACCAGGTCGGCTTTGAGAAGGAGTGGCTCCGGTTCCTGAAGGACTACATAGTCCCTGTTACAGAAAAACTCTACCCAGGTTACTACCCGAAGGTACGCTGCTGCTCAGAACATGCTAATCACCATGGAAACAGGTCTTAATTGTGTGTGTGTGTGTGTGTGTGTGTGTGTGTGTGTCTCCCCCCCTGCAGGGTCAAGCCATCATGAACTTTGTGGTGCGTTACCGACCGGACGAACAGCCGTACCTTCGACCGCATCACGACTCCTCCACCTTCACCATAAACATCGCTCTGAACAGGAAGAACATCGACTATGAGGTATGTGCGTGCATGTGCGTGCATGTGTGTGTGTGTGTGTGTGTGTGTGTGTGTGTGTGTGTGTGTGTGTGTGTGTGTGCATATTAACTAAACATTCCTGTAAATAAAACTTTAACCCCGCCTTATTTTGAAAAATCAGTTGTAATCATGCTGTTTTTTTTGCTTTTAGCCGTATTTTGGTCACAGTTTTTACTCAAGAAGGGGTTCACGTGGAATTTAAACTGAGGTGTAACATTTTGGGTGTAAAAATGATGTTTTAAGTTTGGTAAAAGAAGCGATAGCTCAGTACGTATGGTCCAGCACATCGCTGACGTCATAAACGACTGGTCTGTGGAAGAATCTTACATGACATGCGACGTATGTGTCCCTGCAGGGCGGAGGCTGCAGGTTCCTGCGTTATGACTGTAAGGTGGAGTCTCCTCGGAAAGGTTGGTCCTTCATGCACCCGGGCCGGCTGACCCACTACCACGAGGGTTTACCCACCACCAGGGGGACTCGGTACATCATGGTGTCCTTTGTAGACCCGTAAGGTGGTCCTTGAGCGAATCATCACAGACCACATCAGGAGGTGTGAAACGGAATCCACCAGAGGAGCGAGCGTCAGATAAACGCGCGGGTTTTTCTGTTCCTGAACGCATCGCGGTCAGACGTCACCGAGCTGCCTTTTAGAAAATTATGCAACCAAAAACACTCCGTGTGTGTGTGTCAGAAACAATTTTGTGAGGTTTAGTGTTACCATGGCAACCCACTTCACGGTACACCTCGATACGTCATGTTTTTTAAAGTCAAACATTAGAATTTATCTGTAAATCAGAATGTTATTTTGTCAGATTTCTGAATCAAATCCAGGGAAACGTCAAAGGCCTTTTTTTGTTTTTGTTTTGATATTTTTTTTACTTTTGTCGGGTCGAAGCCTCGTCGAAGCCTCGTCTGAGTGGACTTTAGTTCCTCACAGGTTGTGAAAATATTTTGTTGAATCTGAACTAACGGCAGTTTTTTTTGTCTGCTTTATGGCTTTGTATAAATGGCATTAAATTATTTCTTTAAAAACAAATAAAGTTTTAATATTAAAACCAATTTTTGTTTTTAATGAATGTTTAAAGACATGTTTTGATAAGTTGTTTACAGTGAAAAAAAATCAACAACTAGATGCTACAGAAAAAAAAAAAAAAGTTGAAAATGAACTACAACCCCCATAATGCTTAGCGCCTACCACGCATGCGCAGATCCGAGACCAACATAGTTCAAACTCACCCAAACTTTCGTTCCATTCCGTCGTTATCTGCTTATCCGGGGCCGGGTCGCAAGGGCAACAGCCTCAGTCGGGAAGTCCAGGCTTCTCTCACCCGGTGGGACGTGCCCGAAACACCTCACCAGCGAGGCGCTAAACCACCCCATATGTGCTCCTATCGACCTGGAGGAGGAGCAGCTCGACACTGAGCTCCTTCCGGGTGGCAGAGCTCCTCACCTGATCTCTGAGTGAGAGCCCAGCCACGCTGCGGAGGAAGCTCATTTCGGCCACTAGTATCTGCGATCTCATTCTTTCGGTCACCACCCACAGCTGGTTACCTTGGCGAGGGTAGGAACGTAGATCCTGATTACCATGGTGAGGGTAGGAACGTAGATCCTGGTTACCATGGCGAGGGTAGGAACGTAGATCCTGGTTACCATGGTGAGGGTAGGGACTTAGATCCTGGTTACCATGGCGAGGGTAGGAAAGTAGATTGTGGTTACCATGGTGAGGGTAGGAACGTAGATCCTGGTTACCATGATGAGGGTAGGAACGTAGATCCTGGTTACCATGATGAGGGTAGGAACCTAGATCCTGGTTACCATGGTGAGGGTAGGAACATAGATCCTGGTTACCATGGTGAGGGTAGGAACGTAGATCCTGGTTACCATGGTGAAGGTAGGAACGTAGATCCTGGTTACCATGGTGAAGGTAGGAACGTAGATCCTGGTTACCATGGTGAGGGTAGGAACGTAGATCCTGGTTACCATGGTGAAGGTAGGAACGTAGATCCTGGTTACCATGGTGAGGGTAGGAACGTAGATCCTGGTTACCATGGTGAGGGTAGGAACATAGATCCTGGTTACCATGGTGAGGGTAGGAACGTAGATCCTGGTTACCATGGTGAAGGTAGGAACGTAGATCCTGGTTACCATGGTGAGGGTAGGAACGTAGATCCTGGTTACCATGGTGAGGGTAGGAACCTAGATCCTGGTTACCATGGTGAAGGTAGAAACGTAGATCCTGGTTACCATGATGAGGGTAGGAACCTAGATCCTGGTTACCATGGTGAGGGTAGGAATCTAGATCGTGGTTACCATGGTGAGGGTAGGAATGTAGATCCTGGTTACCATGGTGAGGGTAGGAACGTAGATCCTGGTTACCATGGTGAAGGTAGAAACGTAGATCCTGGTTACCATGGTGAGGGTAGGAACGTAGATCCTGGTTACCATGGTGAGGGTAGGAACGTAGATCCTGGTTACCATGGTGAGGGTAGGAACGTAGATCCTGGTTACCATGGTGAAGGTAGGAACGTAGATCCTGGTTACCATGGTGAGGGTAGGAACGTAGATCCTGGTTACCATGATGAGGGTAGGAACCTAGATCCTGGTTACCATGGTGAGGGTAGGAATCTAGATCCTGGTTACCATGGTGAGGGTAGGAACGTAGATCCTGGTTACCATGGTGAGGGTAGGAACCTAGATCCTGGTTACCACGGTCAGGGTAGGAACGTAGATCCTGGTTACCACGGTGAGGGTAGGAACGTAGATCCTGGTTACCACGGTGAGGGTAGGAACGTAGATCCTGGTTACCATGGTGAGGGTAGGAACGTAGATCCTGGTTACCATGGTGAGGGTAGGAACGTAGATCCTGGTTACCATGGTGAGGGTTGGAACATAGATTCTGGTTACCATGGTGAGGGTAGGAACGTAGATCCTGGTTACCATGGTGAGGGTAGGAACGTAGATCCTGGTTACCATGGCGAGAGTAGGAACATAGATCCTGGTTACTATGGTGAGGGTAGGAACATAGATCCTGGTTACCATGGTGAGGGTAGGAACGTAGATCCTGGTTACCATGGTGAAGGTAGGAACGTAGATCCTGGTTACCATGGTGAGGGTAGGAACGTAGATCCTGGTTACCATGGCGAGAGTAGGAACATAGATCCTGGTTACCATGGTGAGGGTAGGAACATAGATCCTGGTTACCATGATGAGGGTAGGAACCTAGATCCTGGTTACCATGGTGAGGGTAGGAATATAGATCCTGGTTACCATGGTGAGGGTAAGAACGTAGATCCTGGTTACCATGGTGAAGGTAGGAACGTAGATCCTGGTTACCATGGTGAGGGTAGAAACGTAGATACTGGTTACCATGGTGAAGGTAGGAACGTAGATCCTGGTTACCATGGTGAGGGTAGGAACGTAGATCCTGGTTACCATGGTGAGGGTAGGAACGTAGATCCTGGTTACCATGGTGAGGGTAGGAACGTAGATCCTGGTTACCATGGCGAGAGTAGGAACATAGATCCTGGTTACCATGGTGAGGGTAGGAACGTAGATCCTGGTTACCATGGTGAGGGTAGGAACGTAGATCCTGGTTACCATGGTGAGGGTAGGAATATAGATCCTGGTTACCATGGTGAGGGTAGGAACGTAGATCCTGGTTACCATGGTGAAGGTAGGAACGTAGATCCTGGTTACCATGGTGAGGGTAGGAACGTAGATCCTGGTTACCATGGTGAGGGTAGGAATCTAGATCCTGGTTACCATGGTGAGGGTAGGAACGTAGATCCTGGTTACCATGGCGAGAGTAGGAACATAGATCCTGGTTACCATGGTGAGGGTAGGAACGTAGATCCTGGTTACCATGGTGAGGGTAGGAACTTAGATCGACTTGTAAATCGAGAGGTTTGCTTTTCGGCTCAGCTCTCTCTTTACCACGACAGACCGATGCAGCGTCCTAGTTGTTGCTGACGCTGCACCAATCCACCTGTCGATCTCCCGCTCCATCCTTCCCCCACTCGTGAACAAGACCCTGAGATACTTAAACTCCTCCACTTGGGGGAGGACCGAGACTCACCAAACTAAACACAAAACATAATTCTTTAACATGAACTCCATTGACGTCTTTGGGACGAAATGTTTACTAAAACTGACATATTTAAACAACGAAGCAAATTTTAAAAAAAAAATTGAATATAAGCCAATTATTCCCGATAAAGGCGGTTGTTTAGAGACCAAATATTGTCCAAATAGATAGCTCCCAAAAAAACATTCCGAAGAAGGAATAAATCTAAACAAACTATGCTTGGCTTGTAGTTATTTGATTTTACCACCAGACGGCGGCAGACTGCATCATGTAAAACTGACCTCAGCGGCCACCGTAGAAAAAAAACATGGTGCTGGAAAAGAAAACATCGGGTGAGTTTTTAGGTTTATTTAGAATATTTTTAAAAGAAACCTGATTGGATGTGAAAATAATTGTTTGTAAATATTAGCATTGATGATATAAACCTGCAAAGACTATGTTTTTGTAGTTTTTTTCTCCATTTTTCCGAATTTTTAGGGATTAAATTAAAAAAAACGGTTTAAACTCGATGTAAAATTTGACTGATTTATTCTGTAAAACAAAAAAAATTAACTGAATTTCTGACTTTGATATTTTTGTGACGATAAAAGAACTTAAAAAAAATTAGCAGGTGGGAATTATTCAATTATTAAAAGTATTTACATGATAAAACTGTGATTATTTACTAACATAAACAGATCAAAAGAAGTTGTTTATGTTTCAAATCCCGTTTGGGTCTGTTTGGGTCTGAAAATAACGTCACGATTATTGACGCTTATTAAGGCAAAAACTCAGTTTTTAGTAGAGATTGAGCGGAAATCTATTAGGGTCTTGTTCACGAGTGGGGGAAGGATGGAGCGGGATATCGACAGGCGGGATCGGTGCGGCATCAGCAATAACTAGGACGCTGCATCGGTCGATCTACGTTCCTACCCTCACCCTGGTAACAAGGATCTACATTCCTACCCTCACCATGGTAACCAGGATCTACGTTCCTACCCTCACCATGGTAACCAGGATCTACGTTCCTACCCTCACCATGGTAACCAGGATCTACATTCCTACACTCACCATGGTAACCAGGATCTATGTTCCTACCTTCACCATGGTAACCAGGATCTACGTTCCTACCCTCACCATGGTAACCAGGATCTACATTCCTACCCTCACCATGGTAACCAGGATCTACGTTCCTACCCTCACCATGGTAACCAGGATCTACGTTCCTACCCTCACCATGGTAACCAGGATCTACGTTCCTACCTTCACCATGGTAACCAGGATCTACGTTCCTACCCTCACCATGGTAACCAGGATCAACGTTCCTACCCTCACCATGGTAACCAGGATCTACGTTCCTACCCTCACCATGGTAACCAGGATCTACGTTCCTACCCTCACCATGGTAACCAGGATCTACGTTCCTACCCTCACCATGGTAACCAGGAGCTACGTTCCTACCCTCACCATGGTAACCAGGTTCTACGACGCTACCCTCACCATGGTAACCAGGATCTATGTTCCTACCCTCACCATGGTAACCAGGATCTAAGTTCCTACCCTCACCATGGTAACCAGGATGTACGTTCCTACCCTCACCTTGGTAACCAGGATCTATGTTTCTACCCTCACCATGCTAACCAGGATCTACGTTCCTACCCTCACCATGGTAACCAACTGTGGGTGGTGACCGAAAGGATGAGATCACGGATACAAGCGGGCGGAATGAGGTTCCTCTGCAGGGTGGCTGGGCTCTAAATCACGGATCAGGTGAGGAGCTCTGCCATCCGGGAGGAGCTCGGTGTCGACCCGCTCCTCCTCCAGGTCGAGAGAAGCCAGATGGGGTGGTCGGGCATCTCGTCAGGATGCCCCCCAAGCACCTCGCTGGTGAGGTGTTTCGGACACCTCCCACCGGGAGAAGACCACGTGGCAGACCACAGCCCCGCTGGAGAGACTATGTCTCACAGCTGGCTGGGGAACCACTTGGGATTCTTCCGGGTGAGCTGGAGGATGCAGCCAAGGTGAGAGAAGCCTGGGCTTCCCGTCTGAGGCTGTTGCCCCCGCGACCCCGCCCCAGATGAATGGAAGAAGATGTTACGGAACGGAGATTTAAATGTGGCGTGTAAAATTTGTATTATTAACTCTTTGCTGTTTTGCGCCCCCCAACAGAATGCGACCTGTTCAGGATATACCCTGCATCTCGCCTGTAATCAGCTGGGATAGGCTCTGGCACCCCTGTAACCCCATTAGGAAATAAGTAGTTCAGAAGATGAAACGAAAAAATGAATCTGCTTTTGCAAGTGGTAATTAAGTGTACTGTTTGGTTCCGCCGTCTTCTGCTTATCCGGGGGTGGGTCGCAGGGGCAACAGCCCTAGACAGGAAAGCCAGGCTTCCCTCATCCTGGCCATATCCTCCAGCTGTGAGACAGTCTCTCCAGCGGGTACATGGTCTGCCTTCAGTCTCTGGCAAGGACATGTTCTAACAAGATGGCCCAAAGCGCCTCATCTGGCTTCTCGACATGGAGTAGCAACGCCTCTACTCCGTGCCCCTCTGAGATGGTAGAGCTCCTCACTCTATCTCTGAGCGAGAGCCCAGCCATCCTGCGGAGGAAGCTCATTTTAGCCGCTTGTATCTGTGATCCCGTCCTTTCGGTCACCACCCACAGCTGGTTACCATCTGTGAGGGTAGAAACATGATTAAGGCAGGGTTTGATGTTCACTCTATATTCACACTGTTTTGTTTTGGTCCGTCAGCGTTAGAAAATCTCCCATACTGCTTTTAACTTTGTGCGTGTGTGTGACAGCGCGCGTGGAGGCGGGTCAGCGGAGGGTTCTGGATGATGCGACTCGCCAGAGAAGATTGACCAGACAGCTTGAGGCGCTGGAGAAGGACAACTTCCAGGTACGTGCCGGAGCGTCACCATGTTAGAGTTCAACCAATATCCTCATTCCCTTCCTGCCGTTGCCAGGACGACCCTTTGGCTTCCCTGCCTCCCCCAGGTCCTACTGCCCGCCTCCCTGCCTTTAGCGAGACGGAGGAACCAGGTGAGACTCCTATTGGTCTGAACTCGATGTGGCGCAGATGTCTGATGTGTGTGTTTCCAGAGAAAAAGAAAAGGAAGACGAGAGGCGACCACTTCAAGCAAAGATTCAGGAAGAATTTCACCACTCTGCTGGAGGAGGAGGTGGGATTCAGACTCGGTTAGACTTCTCTCTGATTGGCTGCCTGATCTTTACTTTGTTCTTTGATTAGTAGAACCTATCAGAGAGGCCGGAGCCTAACTACCTATCAGCGGAGGTCCCGCCTTCCTCGCTGCCTCCCCGACATTTCTGCTGTGTGTGTGGCTTCCCATCGCACTACACCTGCACCACTTGTGGGGGGCGCTATTGCTGCACCAGGTGTCTGATCACCCACAGAGAGACAAGGTAAACATGTTCCCCCAGAACATTTTGAAAAATAAGAGTCATTTTCCTCCATTTTGGTTCCCATTCGCTGGCCCTGCAACGGGATAGCTTGACTAGTCCCCTTTCCTTTCTTCTTTCTTTTTTTTTTGTGGATTAAAAGCAGGGGGCGTGTGCTCCCCATATTCTTTCTTGGATCCGCCCCTGATTTGTTTCACAATTTACACACGCTCCTTTCTTATTGCACCATTTACAAAGTTTAATCCTAAAGTAATCCCTTGTTTTAACTGTTTTTTACTTTTCAGGTATTTGAACTTTACCACTGACCAGAACTGGTCTTCATTGTCTCTGTTTGTCCTTTGTGTTTCTGCAGGTGTTTGAAGTGGACCCTCTAACCTCCGTGGTCTTGTTACCACGGTAATGGGAAAGTTGTAATGTTATGAGGATTAATGGACTCGTTGAAAACAGCAGCTGTCTGTTGGTGGTCCACATGGTGTTGATCAGGGTCCACCAAGCTGAATCTCGGTGAACCACATCTGGTGGTTTTGTGTTGGTGTGGACTGAAAATGAAAAGACAGAAACAGAGGTTTGAGACCGATGTGTGATCCAGTTCCTGACATGAGCTGCAGGTCAGTTTGTGTTTTCAGATCCAGAAAAACTGGACTGATCCAAGATCTTTTTCTAAAATAAAAACTTGAAATAAGCCTGGTTTCCTGTTTCATCATTAAAATGTCAGATTTCTTAATTAATGTCAGTGACTGCAGTAAAAAGTGTATCAGAACTTTTTTAATATACTTTATCGATCCCGCATCGGGAAATTTATGTGGAGAAAAGTATCAGGTGTGATGTGTGACAGAAGAGTTTCAGATAAAATGAAAGAAAAAGTGTAGAAAACCGTGGTGAGACCAGCCATGCTGATTGGTCTAGAGACAGTGTGGTGAGAGCGGCCATGCTGATTGGTCTAGAGACAGTGTGGTGAGAGCGGCCATGCTGATTGGTCTAGAGACAGTGTGGTGAGAGCGGCCATGCTGATTGGTCTAGAGACAGTGTGGTGAGACCGACCATGCTGATTGGTCTAGAGACAGTGTGGTGAGAGCGGCCATGCTGATTGGTCTAGAGACAGTGTGGTGAGACCGACCATGCTGATTGGTCTAGAGACAGTGTGGTGAGAGCGGCCATGCTGATTGGTCTAGAGACAGTGTGGTGAGAGCGGCCATGCTGATTGGTCTAGAGACAGTGTGGTGAGAGCGGCCATGCTGATTGGTCTAGAGACAGTGTGGTGAGAGCGGCCATGCTGATTGGTCTAGAGACAGTGTGGTGAGAGCGGCCATGCTGATTGGTCTAGAGACAGTGTGGTGAGACCGACCATGCTGATTGGTCTAGAGACAGTGTGGTGAGACCGACCATGCTGATTGGTCTAGAGACAGTGTGGTGAGAGCGGCCATGCTGATTGGTCTAGAGACAGTGTGGTGAGAGCGGCCATGCTGATTGGTCTAGAGACAGTGTGGTGAGAGCGGCCATGCTGATTGGTCTAGAGACAGTGTGGTGAGACCGACCATGCTGATTGGTCTAGAGACAGTGTGGTGAGAGCGGCCATGCTGATTGGTCTAGAGACAGTGTGGTGAGACCGACCATGCTGATTGGTCTAGAGACAGTGTGGTGAGACCGACCATGCTGATTGGTCTAGAGACAGTGAGGTGAGACCGACCATGCTGATTGGTCTAGAGACAGTGTGGTGAGAGCGGCCATGCTGATTGGTCTAGAGACAGTGTGGTGAGAGCGGCCATGCTGATTGGTCTAGAGACAGTGTGGTGAGACCGACCATGCTGATTGGTCTAGAGACAGTGTGGTGAGAGCGGCCATGCTGATTGGTCTAGAGACAGTGTGGTGAGACCGACCATGCTGATTGGTCTAGAGACAGTGAGGTGAGACCGACCATGCTGATTGGTCTAGAGACAGTGTGGTGAGAGCGGCCATGCTGATTGGTCTAGAGACAGTGTGGTGAGAGCGGCCATGCTGATTGGTCTAGAGACAGTGTGGTGAGACCGACCATGCTGATTGGTCTAGAGACAGTGTGGTGAGACCGACCATGCTGATTGGTCTAGAGACAGTGTGGTGAGACCGACCATGCTGATTGGTCTAGAGACAGTGCCACTGAGGAAAAGACAGGAAACAGAGATGGAGGTAGCAGAGATGAAGATGCTGAGGATCTCTCTGGGAGTGACCAGGATGGACAGGATCAGAGGAACAGCACATGTTAGAGGTTTTAAAGTCAGAGAGGTCAGACTGAGATGGTCTGGACATGTGCAGAGGAGAGAGAGTACATCAGAAGAAGGATGCTGGGTTTGGAACCACCAGGAAAGAGGACTAGAGGAAGACCAAAGAGGAGGCTCATGGATACAGTGAAGGAAGACATGAAGATAGTTGGTGTGACCGAAGAGGATGCAGCAGATAGGGTTAGATGGAAGAAACTGACTTACTGTGGCGCCCCCTGAAGGGAAATGCGGAAAGGAGAAGAAGAGGAGGATCGCGTTACACCGCAGCAGGCTGCCACCTATGACAGCGCCAATAGTGGTAGAAACGGGGGGTTAGGTGTCTTCTCCAGGGATGCGAACCCGCGAACTTCCAATTGACTTCCGGTTCGCGGTTGAAAGCTCTAACCACTGAGCCACCGTCTCCCACACGCTTTCTGGTGTGTCTTACTTACTGTGGATCAGTACCTGTTTCCATGGCAACCAGACCCCACCTGAGAAGTAGTTTTGATCCAGATGGTCCATACCTGATGACGGTAACGCTACCTGATCTATGGATTACTTCCAGATTTTTGACTGGCTACGTCTACAGAGAACTTGTCCATGGAGGACTTCCCGTTCCGGGTAGTCTGTACTTCTTAGTTCCAGGTTTATAAAAAACGCTGGACCTCCTTTGGTATTTTTTGTGAACCTGTTTTCTGTCCTGAAATATTTCTGTATAAAAACATGTGTGAGTCACCTTGTGGAGGGGTAGAAGTCCTATCTGGTTTCCATGGAAACAGTCTCATAAAATCACGTCAATGATTGATGTGGGGTGTTTTTCTGTGCCATGTGACCACTTTGCACTGGACAAACAGACTTTGTCCTCCAGACGCTGCCAGCCGAGGAGCTGAAACTCCACCGCGGTGAGTACATACCGGGAGGGTACCCCACCAGCACACCAGTAGTGGGTTTACTGGCTCTAGATCTACTGGTGACGAAAGGAGAAGACAGCTGGGTCTGATCACCGCTTCAAGAACAGGTAATCCTGGGCAGGTGCATCACACAGACACTGAGTGACCTCTCAGAGGGGACCTCATCCACCACGACGCCCAACGTGCTGGTAGGGGTACACAGGCACATACCAGGACACAAACTAGAGCATGTTAAGGATATAAACGGGGTATAAAAGAGAAGACAGGCGAGTTGGGAAAATGAAAGGACATGTTGGTACAAGAAAAGGCCCATTGGGAACGTTCTGTTCCGTCATCTTCCGCTTGTTCCGGGGTCGGGTCGCGGGGGCAACAGCCTCAGACGGGCAGCCCAGGCCTCTCTCTCCCCAGCTGCATCCTCCAGCTCACCTGGAAGGATCCCAAGTCGTTCCCCGGCCAGCTGTGAGACATAGTCTCTCCAGCAGGTCCGGTGTCTGCCCCTTGGTCTCTTCATGGTGAGACGTGCCCGAAACACCCCGCCCGCGAGGCGCTCGGGGGGCATCCTGACCAGATGCCCGAACCACCTCATCTGGCTCCTCTCAACCTGGAGAGGACCTGTCCTCTCACCTTTATGGACAGAATATCTAGGTGCAGCCGAAGCGTTGGAGGGATCCAGTTTGGTGACCTCAGGATCGGATCTCTGCTTTTTGCAGATGATGTGGTCCTGTTGGCTTCATCAGACCGTGATCTCCAGCTCTCTCTGGATCGATTTGCTGCCGAGTGTGAAGCGGCCGGGATGGGAATTAGCGCCTCCAAATCCGAGACCATGGTCCTCGCCCGGAAAAGGGTGGAATGCCCCCTGCGGGTCAGGGACAGGGTCCTGCCCCAAGTGGAGGAGCTTAAGTATCTCGGGGTCTTGTTCACGAGGGGGGGAAGGATGGAGCAGGAGATTGACAGGCGGATCGGTGCGGCATCAGCAATAACTAGGACGCTGTATCGGTCCATCGTGGTAAAGAGAGAGCTGAGCCGAAAAACAAAGCTCTCGATTTACAAGTTGATCTACGTTCCTACCCTCACCATGGTAACCAGCTGTGGGTGGTGACCGAAAGAATGAGATCGCGGGTACAAGCGGCCGAAATAAGCTTCCTCCGCAGGGTGGCTGGGCTCTCTCTCAGAGATCGGGTGAGGAGTTCTGCCATCCGGGAGGAGCTCTGTGTCGAGCCGCTCCTCCTCCTCCCATTGGGAACTTGAAAAAAAAACATGGACTTGAAACGATGTGCTGCCGACATGAAAAGGACATGTTTCGTGTGGTAATCATTTTTAGGAGTAAATTTCTCAAAACTCCTTTGGTTAATGGGTTGGTGTCTCAACGGGCTTCACCTCGGGCAGCACGGTGGCATAGCACAGTGGGCTCACAGCACGAAGATTGTGGATTCAAGTCCCGGGTGGGGACGAGGCTTAAAGCACTAGCCTTTATGTGTGGAGTTTGCATGTTCTCCCCGTGTCTGCGTGGGTTTCCTCCCACCTTCCAAAAATATGCATGCTAGGTTGATTGGTTGGTGCCAAATTGCCCCTAGGAATGAGTGTGTGTGTGTATGGTTGTATGTGTGTGGCCCCGCGACAGACTGGCGACCTGTTCAAAGTGTACCCTGCCTTTTGCCTTAAATCAGCTGGGATGGGCTCCGGCACCCCCGCGCCAGGGATAGACGGGTAAGAATGGGACTGACTGACCGGGCTTCACCTTGTAGATTCAAAAATAAGATAAAAAAAGATGTAAAAAAACATCAGTGGGGAAAAAATAAGAAACCTCATGGGGATCCCGACGAAAGTGAGATCCCTCCCCCAGACGAGCTTTCAATGTGTCTAAGACTATTGTTTAAATCTGATTTTATTCTACTCTACAGCTTGATATGTGAAGAGTTCAGTGGATGTTTTTCATCCTGATGGAAACGGGATGGTGATATTATTTAGTTAGCTCCTCATCGCGAGATGAGCCACACTTATTTGAATTTAGGTCTTCCTTTTTTTGCAATAGGGTCGAGCTGATTTTGCCCTATCACAAAAATGGTGGATCTCTCTTTGCAATAAATGAAGGCCGGAGAGATAATGAGACCTTTTCTATCGATATGTCGTCTACATTGAGAACATCAAGCATGTGGGACATACTGGGAACATGACAGCAGCAGGTTGTGGATTTGAAGGGGAGATGGAAGAGGTATGTTGCACACATTTAAGGGGAAAGTTGGAGACAAGTCCCAGGTTTGTCCTTGAGCAAGGCACCTAGTACCTCCTCGTCAGTGCTGTTCTGTCTGCTGTGGTGATTAAAACAGCTCAAGAATTTTCTAATGAAAAATAATTATTATTATGGAAACATCAAACACTTGCAAATGACAAGGATATGATAGGGGCAGTCCAGTGTAATGGTGAGTGTGGAAAAGAGGTGAAGAAGCGTGTTCAGGCAGG
The DNA here is from genome assembly GCA_902685375.1 of Neostethus bicornis. NCBI lineage: Eukaryota > Metazoa > Chordata > Actinopteri > Atheriniformes > Phallostethidae > Neostethus > Neostethus bicornis. Next base: position 22,420,025 of record LR738558.1, on the reverse strand, counting down.
CTGGAACGGGTGGAGAAAAGTATCAGGTGTGATGTGCGACAGAAGAGTTTCAGCTAGAATGAAAGAGAAAGTGTACAAAACCGTGGTGAGAGCGGCCATGCTGATTGGTCTAGAGACAGTGTGGTGAGAGCGGCCATGCTGATTGGTCTAGAGACAGTGTGGTGAGAGCGGCCATGCTGATTGGTCTAGAGACAGTGTGGTGAGAGCGGCCATGCTGATTGGTCTAGAGACAGTGTGGTGAGAGCGGCCATGCTGATTGGTCTAGAGACAGTGTCACTGAGGAAAGGACAGGAAACAGAGATGGAGGTAGCAGAGATGAAGATGCTGAGGATCTCTGGGAGTGACCAGGATGGACGGGATCAGAGGAACAGCACATGTTAGAGGTTTTAAAGTCAGAGAGGTCAGACTGAGATGGTTTGTTTTATTTGTTTGTTTGTTTATTTTAACATAGGGTTGCTATTATTTTAGAAGAACAAGTTTATTTAGAAAAGCCAGAGGTTTAAAAAAAAATCTGCACTGAATTTCTAATATAGTGGCTATTAATATTAGATCCAAATGGAAAAGTGAGGTTACAGGGAGAAGAGATAAAGAAGGTGGAAGATTTTAAGTATCTAGGATCAACAGTCCAGAGCAATGGAGAGTGTGGAAAAGAGGTGAAGAAGCGTGTGCAGGCAGGCTGGAACGGGTGGAGGAAAGTATCAGGTGTGATGTGTGATAGAAGAGTTTCAGATAAAATGAAAGGGAAAGTGTACAAAACCGTGGTGAGAGCGGCCATGCTGATTGGTCTAGAGACAGTATCACTGAGAAAAAGACAGGAAACAGAGATGTTTGTAGCAGAGATGAAGATGCTGAGGATCTCTGGGAGTGACCAGGATGGACAGGATCAGAGGAACAGCACATGTTAGAGGTTTTAAAGTCAGAGAGGTCAGACTGAGATGGTTTGGACATGTACAGAGGAGAGAGAGAGAGTACATCAGAAGAAGGATGCTGGGTTTGGAACCACCAGGAAAGAGGACTAGAGGAAGACCAAAGAGGAGGTTCATGGGTACAGTGAAGGAAGACATGAAGATAGTTGGTGTGACTTAAGAGGATGCAGCAGATAGGGTTCGATGGAAGAAACTGACTTGATGTGGCACCCCATGAAGGGAAATGATGAAAGAAGAAGAATGAAAGGGACGGATTGAGGACAATAAAAGGGCAATTTGTTCATTTGAAAGGGGCATATTGGGCACTCTTATGGGGTGTGTTGGGGAAATGAGAAGGTCTTGTAGGTGACATGAAAGGGGTATGTGACAATGAAGAAGCGGCGGCGTCGGTGGGTAAGAGGCATGTTGTGGATTTCTGAATTTAAAAGATGTTCTCTATGTTTGCTGCTGCAGCTTACATCATGAAGCCTTCATCCCTACCTTCCTCCCCCTCCTCATCGGCCAGCTCCACCTCAGAGCCATCAGATCACAACCCTCAGTCCCCCTCATCTTCATCACCTCCTCCTCATCTGTCTCTGCAAAGTCCTCAGCTACAGGCCGAGTTCCTAAAAGGTGACCACCATCTTCAGATCTGTAACATCCATGAAGGATAGGCTTCACCTCTATTTCTTTTCCAGAGTGTCGAAGTCGGTTCAAGTCCAACGATGAGCCCAGTGTTGATGCTCCCTCTTACTCAGAGTCCCCGCTTCCCTCTCCATTCAGTCCAAGTCCCCGCTCCCCATCTTCCCCTTGGAGCTCCAGCTCTTCCTCATCAACTCCAAACAGTCTACAATGTGAGTCTAAAACAGAGGTGGGCAAACTTTTTGATTTGCGGGCCACATTGAGTACTATCATTTGACAAAGGGGCCGGACCAGGATCAGATGGATGGCATGCTTTGGTGACAACTAGATTAGACCAATAGAATGGCGTGCGAGATTTTAAACAAGCGCTAAATGTTACATCAAAAGCGTTAAATGTCAAATCTAGGTTTGAAATCTAAGCACTTGATGTAACATTTTGCTTCTTTTAACATCTAACACGCTTGTTTACGTGCGTGTATTGGCCCTGATGGCTTTCCATATCTGTGCACACTGTTTACTTTGAGAGCGCGCGCATCACGGAGACACACACATTTTAATGGGAGCAGTGTTGTTGTTTTCTCAACAAAGCCAATATATCAATAGTGCGCCATCTAGTGAGGAAACATCAGAATTGCAGGAGAAATAAAACTAACAAGGTTTATTAATTTAATTTTTTCAAGTTTGGCGGACCGGATTAAAACATTTAACGTGCCAAATCTGCCCTGCGGGCCGCAGCTTGCCCATGCCCATGCTTTCTTTGTCAACAATCTGTTTCTGTCCTCTATTATGGCTACCTCCTTGCACTGAAACTCCACCACCATCTCTTGGTTTGTGCTCAAAAAGCTGACAAAGCACTTCACCAGGTCCGTGTACTGTTCCTTTCCGTCCTGCATACTGTATGTGGGCATCAGAGTACTTCTTGAATGGTACATGTAGTCTAGTTAAAGAGGAGAAGAGATGGAACACATCCCAGAGTTCTCCTGTATTGCTGGTTCAGGAGGCCCGACGTATTCCTCCGGGCATTACCTCAGGGAAGTCTCCAGTTGCAAAATCCTTGAACTCGCTAGAGGTCTGAACCTTCCCAAGACCTTCTGCCGCTCTAAAAGCTACAATCACACAGGTCATTGCTTCTAATAATCTGTACTTTTTCATCAGTATACGGTGGGGCTTCTCCCGAACTGAGACAGGCAGGACCAAGACCTGATACCATCCTGGATGGGGCATGTCGTCCACATGTTTTCTGCTGATGAATACCATTAACCATCATGTTGTTCAACCACATTTAGGGGGCATTGCTAGCCCAGTAAGTCCATCTGATTGGCCTAATTGACTAGACTGGCCACATTCACAAATGCTAAACATACTGGGTACTGAGCAGTCTCCTAATGGATATTGATAATAATTTAAAAGATGGTAATAGTAAAGTCTCCTAAGTAAGAAATCAATAGTTTAAAACAATGAGGCTCTAGTACGGAGCCCTGAGGAGTTCCACACCAAGAAAACAGAGTGAAAACAGAGAGGAAAGTTTTTAGAGATGAAGGATTTAAACTGGTTGGATGGTCCTGAAAATTCTTTTTCTGTCTGTCTTCAGCGAGTCTGTCTCTGTCCAGCCCTGAAATTCTGTCCGAGCTGAAGAAAACCCCAAGAAACTCTCTTCGAAAAACTCCAACCAGAGATGGCCTGACCACCATCTATTCGGGGCAAGGACGAGGAGGTCTTATTCAGGTGAGGAAGACCCAGACAACTTTTCTTCTCCACCCAGTCGTTCAGAGATCAAATTTTAATTCTGTTTCCTCCCCAGGTGTCTAACTCTAGTACCAAAAATAAACCAGCCAGTCCCGGGACTGCTCGCTAACTGGAGTTCACCAATCACATTTCCCTCTGGAGAACATCCATGTGAACATTGAGATACCTCTCATATCCAAACCATTCACTGATCAAGCCATGATGGGTGTCACTTCCTTACCCACTTTGCGTAGGACACGCCCACTCACACATGCTCCTCCTCCTCACCAAGCCACGACTTTCTGATGGGTTCCACTTTCTCAGCAACACCTGCCTGTAGAACGTAACCCACCTTCTCACCATGGGAAAGGTTCCTCTTTTCCTCTGGGGGTGGCACCCTGTTCTCATGCTAATGATGTTTTTAAACTGAAGCTGAATAAAGTTATGTAATAAACTTTACATCTTGATTTTTTTTCTATTTATACGAACAAAAACAAAAGTACGGGGTGTCCGATCTTTGTACGACTGGAGCCAGAGCTTGGTCCGTATAGCCGGCAGTATGTCGATTCCATTCCCAGTTAGACTCCGCCAAGGCTGCCCTTTGTCACTGATTCTGTTTATCACCTTTATGGACAGAATATCTAGGTGCAGCCGAGGCGTTGGAGGGATCCAGTTTGGTGACCTCAGGATCGAATCTCTGCTTTTTGCTGATGATGTGGTTCTGTTGGCTTCATCGGACCGTGATCTCCAGCTCTCGCTGGATCGATTTGCTGCCGAGTGTGAAGCGGCCGGGATGGGAATTAGCGCCTGGGAGAGCCCATGGTCCTCGCCCACAAAAGGGTGGAATGCCCCGTGCGGGTCAGGGACAGGGTCCTGCCCCAAGTGGAGGAGTTTAAGTATCTCGGGGTCTTGTTCACGAGTGGGGGAAGGATGGAACGGGAGATCGACAGGCGGATTGGTGCAGCATCAGCAATAACTAGGACGCTGCATCGGTCCGTCGTGGTAAAGAGAGAGCTGAGCCGAAAAGAAAAGTTCTCGATTTACAAGTCGATCTACGTTCCAACCCTCACCTATGGTCACCAGCTGTGGGTGGTGACCGAAAGAATTAGATCGCGGGTACAAGCGGCCGAAATGAGCTTCCTACGCACAGTGGCTGGGCTCTCACTCAGAGATCGGGTGAGGAGCTCTGCCATCCAGGAGGAGCTGAGTGTCGAGCCGCTCCTCCAGGTCGAGAGGAGCCAGATGGGGTGGTTCGGGCATTTGGTCAGGATGCCCCCCGAACGCCTCGCGGGCAATGTGTTTCGGGCACGTCCCACCGGGAGGAGACCAAGGGGCAGACCCTGGACCCGCTGGAGAGACTGTGTCTCACAGCTGGCTGGGGAACGACTTGGGATCCTTCCGGGTGAGCTGGAGGATGCAGCCGAGGAGAGAGAGGCCTGGGCTGCCCGTTTGAGGCTGTTGCCCCCGCGACCCGACCCCGGAACAAGCGGAAGATGACGGAACGAACAAAAACATTAGAATACAAAAGAGACCCTTTTTAAATGGGTGTCTAAGTGCTGTACAGTGTCATCAGGTGTCCTACAAGGATCTTCAAAAAAAAAAAAAAAAAAATTAAAATTACATTACATTGTAATTTCATTCCTACTTGTAGTCCTTCCTGATGGGAGATGTAGTTCCTTCCTGATGGGATATGTAGTCCTTCCTGATGGGAGATGTAGTCCTTCCTGATGGGATATGTAGTCCTTCCTGTTGGGAGATGTAGTTCTTCCAGCTGGGAGATGTAGTCCTTCCTGATGGGAGATGTAGTTCTTCCTGTTGGGAGATGTAGTTCTTCCTGATGGGAGATGTAGTTCTTCCTGATGGGAGATGTAGTTCTTCCTGTTGGGAGATGTAGTTCTTCCTGATGGGAGATGTAGTCCTTCCTGTTGGGAGATGTAGTCCTTCCTGATGGGAGATGTAGTTCTTCCTGATTGGAGATGTAGTCCTTCCTGATGGGCGATGTAGTTCTTCCTGATGGGAGATGTAGTCCTTCCTGATGGGATATGTAGTCCTTCCTGTTGGGAGATGTAGTTCTTCCAGCTGGGAGATGTAGTCCTTCCTGATGGGAGATGTAGTTCTTCCTGTTGGGAGATGTAGTTCTTCCTGATGGGAGATGTAGTTCTTCCTGTTGGGAGATGTAGTTCTTCCTGATGGGAGATGTAGTCCTTCCTGATGGGAGATGTAGTTCTTCCTGATTGGAGATGTAGTTCTTCCTGATAGGAGATGTAGTTCTTCCTGATGGGAGATGTAGTTCTTCCTGAAGGGAGATGTAGTCCTTCCTGTTGGGAGATGTAGTCCTTCCTGATGGGAGATGTAGTCCTTCCTGTTGGGAGATGTAGTCCTTCCTGTTGGGAGATGTAGTCCTTCCTGATGGGAGATGTAGTCCTTCCTGTTGGTAGATGTAGTCCTTCCTGATGGGAGATGTAGTCCTTCCTGTTGGGAGATGTAGTCCTTCCTGATGGGAGATGTAGTCCTTCCTGTTGGGAGATGTAGTCCTTCCTGTTGGGAGATGTAGTCCTTCCTGATGGGAGATGTAGTCCTTCCTGATGGGAGATGTAGTCCTTCCTGTTGGTAGATGTAGTCCTTCCTGATGGGAGATGTCGTTCTGGGAGATGTAGTCCTTCCTGATGGGAGATGTAGTTCTTCCTGATGGGAGATGTAGTTCTTCCTGTTGGGAGATGTAGTTCTTCCTGATGGGAGATGTAGTCCTTCCTGTTGGGAGATGTAGTCCTTCCTGATGGGAGATGTAGTCCTTCCTGATGGGAGATGTAGTAGTCCTTCCTGTTGGGAGATGTAGTCCTTCCTGATGGGAGATGTAGTCCTTCCTGATGGGAGATGTAGTTCTTCCTGATAGGAGATGTAGTCCTTCCTGTTGGGAGATGTAGTTCTCTCAGTGGTTTTTTTTTCAGGAGCTGCTTCTGATGAAATGGTCCATACAGTTGTTAACTTTCCTCCGACCACCGGAGGACGCTCTTTTGACGGAAGTGCCACTAGAGCCCACCGGAAGTGTTGTTGTTTCACGGTGATCCCGGCTGGCGGCAGGACTTGTGTTAGCCTTCGTGTGTTTGGTGTCAAAGCGACGTTTTTCCTGGTAAATTTAGTCAGAACGTGACGTTCCGTGTTTGCTATAAATAAAAGAAACGCGGCGAGTGCGTGAATCACGCGTTTGGTGTGAGCATGCGCACAATAACGCCCATTTAACCGCCGTTAGCTTGAGCTAACTAGCCTAATGCTAACAGTTAGCAGTTTGTTTACACTTTAGTGTAAAGATACTATTTTCTTGTTGATATTTTTGTGTGTTTATTGATTGTTTTGATGTTTTTCGTGTTTTTCTCGATGAGTCCAGATGGTTAAACGCGTTGTGTGGGTTTGTGGTTTCCAGAAGGATGGGGGACAGCGATGATGAGTTTGACAGAAGGAGGAGAGACAAGTTCAGAAGAGAGAGGAGTGACATGGAGAGATCCCGAGAGAGAGAGGACAGGAGGAGGGAGGACTGGCCTGACAGGTACCAACACTACTGGGAACAAAGGCAATGGGAACTGGGATTGCTACTGTCAAAAATAATGATGGGTAACTGGGATTGTTATTACTGGTTATGTTTGGAATAATGGAGATTCAAACTGGGGATTATTTGGGAGTGGTCCATTTCATGGTCTTCCAGAGCCGAGTCATGGAGGTACCACCCTCATACGGGAAGCCCAGGCTTCTCTCACCCCGGATGAATCCTCCAGCTCACCCGGGAGGATCCCTGTCAAGCTGTGAGACATGGTCTCTCCAGTGGGTTGGGGGTCTGCCTCTTAGTCTCCTGCCGGTGGGACGTGCCCAAGGCACATCACCAGCTAGGCGCACGGGGGCATCCTGACCAGATACTTAAACCCTTTCTCGACCGGAAGGAGAAGCACCTCTACACCGAACTCCTCCAGGATGGCAGAGTTCCTCACCCGATCTCTGAGTGAGAGTCCAGCCACCCTGCAGAGGAAGCTCATTTCAACTGTTGTATCTGTGATCTCAGTCTTCTGGTCACCACCCATAGCTGGTGACCATGGTGAGGGTGGAAACCTAGATCCTGGTTACCATGGTGAGAGTAGAAACCTAGATCCTGGTTACCATGGTGAGGGTAGGAACGTAGATCCTGGTTACCATGGTGAGAGTAGAAACCTAGATCCTGGTTACCATGGTGAGGGTAGAAACCTAGATCCTGGTTACCATGGTGAGAGTAGAAACCTAGATCCTGGTTACCATGGTGCGAGTAGGAACGTAGATCCTGGTTACCATGGTGAGAGTAGAAACCTAGATCCTGGTTACCATGGTGAGGGTAAGAACGTAGATCCTGGTTACCACGGTGAAGGTAGGAACTTAGATCCTGGTTACCATGGTGAGGGTAGTTACGTAGATCCTGGTTAACATGGTGAGAGTAGAAACCTAGATCCTGGGTACCATGGTGAGGGTAGGAACGTAGATCCTGGTTACCATGGTGAGGGTAGGAATGTAGATCCTGGTTACCATGGTGAGGGTAGGAACTTATATCCTGGTTACCATGGTTAGGGTAGGAACGTAGATCCTGGTTACCACGAGGGTAGGAACGTAGATCCTGGTTACCACGGTGAGTGTAGGAACATAGATCCTGGTTACCATGGTGAGTGTAGGAACGTAGATCCTGGTTACCATGGTGAGGGTAGGAACGTAGATCCTGGTTACCATGGTGAGAGTAGAAACCTAGATCCTGGTTACCATGGTGAGGGTAGGAACGTAGATCCTGGTTACCACGGTGAAGGTAGGAACTTAGATCCTGGTTACCATGGTGAGGGTAGTTACGTAGATCCTGGTTAACATGGTGAGAGTAGAAACCTAGATCCTGGGTACCATGGTGAGGGTAGGAACATAGATCCTGGTTACCATGGTGAGGGTAGGAATGTAGATCCTGGTTACCATGGTGAGGGTAGGAACTTATATCCTGGTTACCATGGTTAGGGTAGGAACGTAGATCCTGGTTACCATGGTGAGTGTAGAAACATAGATCCTGGTTACCATGGTGAGGATAGGAACGTAGATCCTGGTTACCATGGTGAGAGTAGAAACCTAGATCCTGGTTACCATGGTGAGAGTAGAAACCTAGATCCTGGTTACCATGGTGAGGGTAGAAACCTAGATCCTGGTTACCATGGTGAGAGTAGAAACCTAGATCCTGGTTACCATGGTGAGAGTAGAAACCTAGATCCTAGTTACTATGGTGAAAGTAGGAACGTAGATCCTGGTTACCATGGTGAGGGTAGGAACGTAGATTCTGGTTACCATGGTGAGAGTAGAAACGTAGATCCTGGTTACCATGGTGAGGGTAGGAAAGTAGATCCTGGTTACCATGGTGAGGGTTGGAACGTAGATCCTGGTTACCATGGTGAGGGTAGGAACCTAGATCCTGGTTACCATGGTGAGGGTAGGAACGTAGATCCTGGTTACCATGGTGAGGGTAGGAACGTAGATCCTGGTTACCATGGTGAGGGTAGGAACTTAGATCCTGGTTACAATGGTGAGGGTAGGAACATAGATACTGGTTACCATGGTGAGAGTAGAAACCTAGATACTGGTTACCATGGTGAGGTTAGGAACTTAGATCCTGGTTACCATGGTGAGGGTAGGAACGTAGATCCTGGTTACCATGGTGAGGGTGGGAACTTAGATCCTGGTTACCATGATGAGGGTAGGAACTTAGATCCTGGTTACCATGGCGAGAGTAGGAACATAGATCCTGGTTACCATGGTGAGGGTAGGAACGTAGATCCTGGTTACCATGGTGAGGGTAAGAACGTAAATCCTGTTTACCATGGTGAGGGTAGAAACCTAGATACTGGTTACTATGGTGAGGGTAGGAACGTAGATCCTGGTTACCATGGTGAGGGTACGAACGTAGATCCTGGTTACTATGGTGAGGGTAGGAACGTAGATCCTGGTTACCATGGCGAGAGTAGGAACATAGATCCTGGTTACCATGGTGAGGGTAGGAACTAGATCCTGGTTACCATGGTGAGGGTAGGAACGTAGATCCTGGTTACCATGGTGAGGGTAGGAACGTAGATCCTGGTTACCATGGTGAGGGTAGGAACTAGATCCTCGTTACCATGGTGACGGTAGGAACGTAGATTCTGGTTACCATGGTGAGGGTAGGAACGTAGATCCTGGTTACCATGGTGAGAGTAGGAACGTAGATCCTGGTTACCATGGTGAGGGTAGGAACATAGATCCTGGTTACCATGGTGAGGGTAGGAACGTAGATCCCTGTCACCATGGTGAGGGTAGGAACGTAGATCCTGGTTACCATGGGGAGGTTAAGAACATAGATCCTGGTTACCATGGTGAGGGTAGGAACCTAGATCCTGGTTACCATGGTGAGGGTAGGAACGTAGATCCTGGTTACCATGGTGAGGGTAGGAACGTAGATCCTGGTTACCATGGTGAGGGTAGGAACTTAGATCCTGGTTACAATGGTGAGGGTAGGAACATAGATACTGGTTACCATGGTGAGGTTAGGAACTTAGATCCTGGTTACCATGGTGAGGGTAGGAACGTAGATCCTGGTTACCATGGTGAGGGTGGGAACTTAGATCCTGGTTACCATGATGAGGGTAGGAACTTAGATCCTGGTTACCATGGCGAGAGTAGGAACATAGATCCTGGTTACCATGGTGAGGGTAGGAACGTAGATCCTGGTTACCATGGTGAGGGTAAGAACGTAAATCCTGTTTACCATGGTGAGGGTAGAAACCTAGATACTGGTTACTATGGTGAGGGTAGGAACGTAGATCCTGGTTACCATGGTGAGGGTACGAACGTAGATCCTGGTTACTATGGTGAGGGTAGGAACGTAGATCCTGGTTACCATGGCGAGAGTAGGAACATAGATCCTGGTTACCATGGTGAGGGTAGGAACTAGATCCTGGTTACCATGGTGAGGGTAGGAACGTAGATCCTGGTTACCATGGTGAGGGTAGGAACGTAGATCCTGGTTACCATGGTGAGGGTAGGAACTAGATCCTCGTTACCATGGTGACGGTAGGAACGTAGATTCTGGTTACCATGGTGAGGGTAGGAACGTAGATCCTGGTTACCATGGTGAGAGTAGGAACGTAGATCCTGGTTACCATGGTGAGGGTAGGAACATAGATCCTGGTTACCATGGTGAGGGTAGGAACGTAGATCCCTGTCACCATGGTGAGGGTAGGAACGTAGATCCTGGTTACCATGGTGAGGTTAAGAACATAGATCCTGGTTACCATGGCGAGAGTAGGAACATAGATCCTGGTTACCATGGTGAGGGTAGGAACTAGATCCTGGTTACCATGGTGAGGGTAGGAACGTAGATCCCTGTCACCATGGTGAGGGTAGGAACCTAGATACTGGTTACCATGGTGCCACACCGATCCGCCTGTCGATCTCAATTCAATTCAATTTTATTTGTTTAGCCCAAAATCACAGAATGTCCGTCTCAATGGGCTTCACAAGAAAAAGAGGAATGTATTAACACAAATACACAACAAGAAAAATAACTAACAATCTCCCGCTCCATCCTTCCCCCACTCGTGAACAAGACCCCGAGATACTTAAACTCCTCCACTTGGGGCAGGTACCTGTCCCTGACCTGCAGGGGGCATTCCACCCTTTTCCGGTTGAGGACCATGGTATCAGATTTGGAGGTACTGGTTCCCATCCCCACCGCTTCACACTCTGCTTCTAATCGATCCAGTGAGAGCTGGAGATCACGGTCTGACGAAGCCTGCAGGACCAGTAGTGATATGAAACGGGGATTATTACCAGTTCTACCAGTAGTGATCTGGCACTGGGATCATCATGTTGTTTATTATTGATGATAAACTTGTAGCTTCTGTTATTCTGGGATTTTTTTCAGAGAATGGGACCGTGGCCGGGAGAGGAGGAGGGAGTATGATCGAGGTCGCAGAGAAAGATTTTCTCCTCCAAGACACATCAGTCCTCAACACAAACGCATGAGGAGGGACTGGTGAGGCGCGCACACACACACACACACACACACACACAGGAAGGCAGGTCTCATCATGCTGTATTTCTAGGGATGACCACCGGGGAGAGCCGTACCGATACGACATGCCATATGGTGGAGGGGGTCCTTTCCCGGGGGCAGGGCCGCCAGGCTGGCACCCGGACTTCCCTCACATCCCCCCTCACCACGGAGGCCACCCGATGCACGGCAGGTGAGCCTTCAGAAAGACTTCTGTAACGCTAGACGTGAACTCAGTGGGATGCAAACCTGCGAACTTTCAGTTGACTTCCGGTCCGCGGGCGAACGTTCTACCACTGAGCCACCGTCTCTGAGGTGGTACATTTAAACCCAGTTTGTACCAAAGAAAGAAATTCTAAACTCATTATCGTACTTTGTTGATTTACAGTATAAATGGTCATTTTTTTCTGTCGCTGGGTGAACTGTGTTTGTGGTTGTTGCCATGGTAACGGTTACTAACCATCTGGAGATACTTTGGATTTAAAAAGTTGGAGGTGGACTAAAAAAAAAAAATACAGTGAAACCATTATGATTTTGAAATGATCTGGAGTTCACCCAGTCCAACCAGTTCTGATCTTTCTGTCTCGTACAGGTTGGGGATGATGGATCCAGACCTGCCACCGTCTGGTCCGCCCACCATGAGGAGCTTCAAGGTAAAGAACCCGAACCAGTCCATAAAAAAAAAAAAAAAAAACTGTCTTACTCGGACAGAGATTGATCTTAATGAGTTCGTCCCAGATAAAAGCTGTCCCTCGGAGCTAATAAGCTAACCTCGTTAACCGCCATCATGTCTGACTCATACCATGCTAGTTAACCAACCAGCTGTTGTCATGTCAACCTGCAGGAGTTCCTCCTGAACATGGAGGACAGTGTGGATGAGACTGAGGCGGTGAAGCGCTACAACCAGTACAAACTGGACTTCCGGCGCCAGCAGCTCCAGGATTTCTTCCTGCAGTACAAAGACCAGGAGTGGTTCCGCTCCAAGTATCACCCCGATGACATCATGGCCAGGAAGGCGGAGACTCTGGCCGCGCTGAAAATCCGTCTGGGCGTCTTCTTCTTCCTGCTGGACAACAACTGGCTAGAGAACGTGTCGCTGGACATGGACCACGCCTCCGCTATCATCAAGCTGATGGATGCAGGTGAGCAGGGGCGAGGCACAGGGAGGTGGTGGGTGATGGAGTACTGATGATGTTCTGTTCGTGCAGCGGTCATAAAGATGGAAGGAGGAACGGACTTTGACCTCCAGGTCCTGGAGGTTCCAGCTACCTCGGCGGTGGCTGGCGGAGAAGCAAGCTGCAGCACAGAGAAGGTCCAGCCCAGCACGGCCAACCCGAGTCAGTCCGGACCAGAAAGCAGCCAAAAGCAGGCAGAGGAAGGCTGCAGTGATCCAGGAAAGATGGAGGACAAGGTTAGTGAAGGTTTGATTGGATCCGGAAGGAAAATATAAACGGATCTTATTAGTCATGTTGATTAATAATTAGGACCTGGTCTCACGCGCTGATCGGTGCCAAAAGCCTTTCCGTCTGCCAGACGCTCAGATTTACAGAGTTTCCTGAACACACCACCGTGGATTAGAGTTCAAAATGGAGGAAGAAAGGAGAAACAGACCAGTTTTTAAATCTGGTTTATTCCTTAAAACAAATTAAAGATTGAATTATTTCCGATAAAATTTAAACAAAAAGTTGTTTTTCTAAATGTTTCGATTACATTTTTAAAGTTATTTTTCTGGCGGTCGTTAAACATAACGATAGATGATAGGCTGCTCTGGTTTAGAGTGATGCATGATGGGAGGATGCTCCTGTTTCCAGGACGACGCCAAGCGGAACGGCCAGAAAGACGAGGAGGAGGAGGAGCATGAGAGGAAGATGGAGGCGAAAGAAAAGAATAAGAAGAAGGTGAGTAGCATGGTGGGCGGAGCCTGTTGCTGGTATTGATGGTTTCATCTCTCCTTTAGGGGAGAAAGAGAAAGCGCAGCCTCTCGGCCGACAGCGGCGAGGGCAGTGAGGGAAGCGAGTCTGACTCCTCCCACTCAGATGGAGAGAAAGAGGAAGATGAAGAGAAGGAGGAAGAAGAGGATGAGGACGGTGAGGGGAAGTAAATAAAAAAAGAACATCTACGAACATCTGGATCCTGACTTTGTTTGTTTTTGTTTGTCAGAGAGACGAAAAGAACGAGGGAAGGAGAGAGAGAAAGAGGCTCCGCCCAAGCCCCGCCCCCTCCACCTCACCACCTCTCTTTTCATCAGGAGCATCCCACCGGAGGTGTCCAAGGAGGAGATCACCGCTGTAAGCATCCACCCGCACACGTACAGGATCTTAGATCCAGGAAGTAAACGAGTCCTAGTGATTCTAAACGTCCTGAAACTAAGAAACTGAAACCAGTCAAACTGGGAAGATTTGGAACTCATCTGATTGGTTTCTGTTCAGTTTTGTCAAAGGTACACTGGTTTCCTGCGGGTGGCGCTGTCAGACCCTCAGCCAGAGAGGAGGTACGTCTTACTTGTCATGACGAGGACTCGGGCTGCGTTCTAAGACGAGTTGGTGTGTTTCAGGTTCTTCAGGCGGTGCTGGGTGACCTTTGACCGCAGCGTGAACATTAAGGAGACCTGTTGGAACATGCAGAACGTCCGGGTAAGCACCGACCGACCGACCGAGTCAAACATCACCTCAAAAACACACCTTGAAAACCTCCCGCTCTCCTTCCAGCTCAGAGATTGTGAGCTGTCTCCAGTGGTGAACAGAGACCTGTGTCGGCGTGTCCGCAGCGTAAACGGCCTGACCCACCACAAACCTGTGCTTCGTAACGACATCCGCCTGTCCGCCAGACTCATTCACAGTCTCGACCAACGAGTAGGACTGTGGAGCGACCAGGTCAGAACCACGAAGATCTATCCCTATGACTGTAACTCTGAGAAGTTCTGTTGTGGTTTAAAATCTGGAATCCTTCCAGTATCGAACCAGTAGCAAAGCACGTCACCATTGAGGGGGGGATGCCACTTTAAATCCATCTACCGTATTTTTCGGATTATTTGTCGCTCTGGAGTATAAGTCGTATTTTTCAAGGAGAGTTCTGTTACGTCATGTTCTGCTCATCGGGGTCGCGGATAAGCCCCTTGAGATGAGACATCTCATTTTCGAGGGGGTCCTGAACCTGACACGTACGTTTATGGAGGGAGGGAGAAACCTGGAATACCTGGAGGAAACCCACACATACACAAAGAGAACATGCAAACTCCACACAGAAAGACCAGTGTTTCAAACCTCGTCCCCCACCTGGGATTCAAATCCACAATCTTCTCGCTGTGAGGCCACCGCGCCCGCGTGCACCGTGCTGCCGTTTATGTTCAGCCCTTCTCAGTTATTAGTTACCGGAAAAGTTAAAATGATCTACACAGGTCTACAGCGCCCTCTTGAGGTTTAGTGTGAAACTTATGGGAATAATGTGTCGATCATTTTCACATATAAGTTGCACCGCGGACAAACTATAAAAAAAACCCCTGCGATTTATACTCCGAAACATCTGTTCCGTCGTCTTCAGCTCATCTGGAGCCGGGTCGCTGGGGCAACAGCCTCAGACAGGAAGCCCAGGCTTCTCTCACCCCAGCTGCGTCCTCCAGTTCACCTAGAAGGATCCCGAGTCGTTCCCCGGCCAGCTGTGAGACATAGTCTCTCCAGCAGGTCCGGAGTCTGCCTCTCAGTCTCCTCCCGGTGGGACGTGCCCGAAACACCTCACCAGCGAGGCGCTCTGGGGACATCCTGACTAGACGCCCGAACCACCCCATCTGGCTTCTCTCGACTTGGAGGAGGAGCGGCTCGACACCGAGCTCCTCCCGGATGGCAGAGCTCCTCCCCCGATCTCTGAGTGAGAGCCCAGCCACCCTGCGGAGGAATATCATTCCGACCGCTTGTATTCGCGATCTCATTCTTTTGGGCAGCAGCTCCCCGTCCCCACCATAAACGAGATTGATGGTGCACTGCTTTCCTCTCCTGAGCCGCCGGATGGTGGACCAGAATTTCTTTGAAGTCGTTCGGAAGTCGTTTTCCATGGTTTCGCCGAACTCCTCCCAAACCCGGGCCTTTGCCTCAACGACCACCGAAGCTGCGTTCCGCTTCGCCCGCCAATACCTGAACCAGGTTCTGGCAGTCATTTACGACTTTTCAAATTCAACCCAAGCAGAAGCACACTGGTCTCATAAAAGACTTCGAGATCCTCGGTTCCATACAAACTGACTCATAAACCTAAGTAACTATTTCTTATCGTCAAAACAGAACGAATGACATTTAAAAATAATAATGGAATAAAGTTAAACGTTTTATGTGTCGAGCTCAAATATTCAGGGCGTCAGAACTCGGTTGATGTATAGTGGTATGGGGGCAATTTTAGTTTAAAAAAAAAATCCAAGTAACTTAAGTATGTTTGCTTTGTTTACCCTCTCAACTCCCACCTATCTTCGGGCTGTGCACAATAGTTGGACATACCCGAATGCCATTGCTTATTACAGCAGCATCTTTCAAGTCACATGCTTGTACTATACATCAAAATAAAGCTTAAACCTTCTATTGTAGAAAAAGTTTTAAAAAAGTCTTCTGGACAGTTTAATTCTTGATCGAGACGTTTCGACTTCCATCCGGAAATCATTTTCAATCTGAATGAAATGGACAGAAAACTGGATCTATTTATACTAACCTGAGTAAAAGGTAAAAATAGTAAGAAGGGCTCGACCAATGAGCCTGTGTTACCTATGATGGCCGTGAATGCCTCCTATTGTAGCCACAGACCAGTAGACAATCCCTATTGTAATAATGCTAAAAGCCTAGTGAATAGAAATTCCTGCTAACGAGAGGCGTGAAACTGGGTCACGAGGTGTCATCTTTAGTCCATGGCTTCAAAAGGCTGCTGTAAATCCCGGGCAGAATGTATCTAACGCCTCCACTCCGATTCAGAGAGGGACTCTCTTTCATCACAAAGATGGCTTCTTTCACCCCTCTTTCAAACCATCCTTTCTCTCAACGTAGAATCTTCACCTCACTGTCCTCGAAAGTGTGTTTGGTGGATTTAAGATGCAGATGTACAGCAGACTGTGGACCACTTGAGGCTTCTTTTCTGTGTTGGTAAAGTCTTTTGTGGAGTGGCTGTTTAGTTTCCCCAATGTAGTGTTCTTTGCAGCTACCTTCACTGCACCAGTTTCACGCCTCTCGTTAGCAGGAATTTCTATTCACTAGGCTTTTAGCATTTTATAATAGGTTTGTTTACTGGTCTGTAACTACAATAGGAGCCATTCACGGCCATCATAGGTAACACAGGCTCATTGGTCGAGCCCTTCTTACTATTTTTACCTTTTACTCAGGTTAGTATAAATAGATCCAGTTTTCAGTCCATTTCATTCAGATTGAAAATGATTTCCGGATGGAAGTCGAAACGTCTCGATCAAGAATTAAACTGTCCAGAAGACTTTTTTAAAAACTTTTTCTACTATAGATCACTCCTGGATGAATGAGGGACTACACGGACTTAGACCTTCTAGTTTCTGTAGATATGTACATAGGGAGTGTCAGAGCTTCAGAACCTATCCTACAGCAGTTCAAACATAAAAAAAATTGTACATTTTAAACCTCGTCTAATTTTGTGTCTTGACACGCCAAGATGGCAGCATGTTGTCGTTGTAAAATTCACATTACGCAGCTGAGTAACAAGCGATCGGATTGGTCCGGTTTTGAGTTAAGCCCCTCGTTTAAAAGCTGAAACTATTGGCTATCTTTAAATGTCGATCATTTAGTATACGGTGACGTCATTCGCCGGCTAGCAGCTAACAAGCTAACGCCGCTGTTAGCTGGAGGAGGAGCGCTTGTTTCATTCAAACTCATCAAACAAACCCGTCATCGGAAAATCTTGCGAACGGTCTCATTTTGTAGATAACTGTGAAGAAATTAAACACACCGAGGACGAAGTCATAAACACAGCGTGGCGGTTGCTATGGAGATAGGAACGCGACTGCTACGTTTTACCATGGATTTCTCACAGAAAAAAAAAATCACATTTTCTACTGAGTATATCTAGTCGAGTATTTCTTCATACTGGATTACTTTTGAGAAAATACAACGTCATATAGTTATTCTGTGGATTATTACGAACAAAATGAGACCAGTTACATAAAGATCGAATCCATCTGAGTCCGTCAGTACTGGATCATAGGTAAGCTGTGTGCTAAAATGAGGTACAACTTAGTGGAGTTGAACAAAGAATAAGTGTCGTTTATGAGTGCAGACATGTTCAAAACACAAACTGGCCCGTCGCCGGGCCGGTGGGTGTTAAGAGGTTTTAATGTAAGGTGTCAATATAATAAACATGTAGTTCCACAGGGATCAACACTGGGCCCTCACCTCAAGGGTTTCCCTCTTCGGTATGAGGCTTTTTGTCGAGTAGTGTCCACTTCCATAGTGTCTTTAGTTAAGGTGATCCCCCAACGACAATCCCCTCTCTGTTACGTACTCGTAGCCTCTGTTAGAGGGGATTGTCATTAGGGGGAGGAGTTTTATCACTCCTCTGTTAGAACACACCTCTGTTTTTTTTCTGTATAAATAAAGCAGACAGGGATGATTTTTAGCAGCTCCCTTTCTGGTGCAAAGTTAAATCTGAAAAGGAATCTGAGAGTCTCGTTTGTTCTCTGGTCAGCGCAGCATAAAATGTGTTTTGTTTTTTTTAAGTTCCCTCGTGTATGGTTTCTTTTGGAATGATTCAAAATGCCTTAGTGATCATTTGACTGTCTGCAGATGGAGACCAACCCCCTCCTGAAGAGCATCACAGATTACCTGATAGAGGAGGTGAGCGCTGAGGAAGAGGAGCTGATTGGTGCGTCTGGAAACAGCGAAGAAGCCTCGGATGGGAAAAACCCCGCCTCCTCAGAGGTCGCCGTGGAGACGGATGAGAAGCTGCTGAAGGTGGGGGAAGATTTTTTTTTTAATTTTTCTCACTAGATTTCTTGTGATTTTAGACGACATTGTGATCTGTAGTGAGAGGAGGGAAGAGGTGGAGGAAAAGCTGGAGAGGTGGAGGTTTGCACTAAAAAGAAGAGGAATGAAGATTAGTCAGAGTAAAACAGAGTACATGTGTGTGAATGAGAGGGATCCAAATGGAAAAGTGAGGTTACAGGGAGAAGAGAGAAAGAAGGTGGAAGATTTTAAGTATCTAGGATCACGCAAACTTACGAGAACACATTCACATGTTCACACAAATATGAAAAACTTTAGAGGATCACACACTCCACCGCTCCTCCACGTATCGTGTGAATGAGGTATCCCTCGGTCGTGTGACTCATCTTTGATGGATTTAAGTTTGAGTTGTCTTCACGGCTTCTGCTTGCTGCTGGGCAACAGGTGGCGGGCTGCCTAAACTTTTCAACCAATCAGCATTGACGTCAACCACAAAGCGCATGAGATGAGAGCATGCTTCCAAACTGTGTGTTCAGGTAGCACAGAATATTTGATCTGTGTGGTGTGATCAGACACAGGAACCGTTGGAAAACTGAACTCCAAACACTTTGTGGCTGTCGGAAAACTTAGCTCTAATTCTAGACTGTGTTTTGTTCCCATGGTGTGTTGAGGTACCATCAAAGTACCATTTAAGTACTTAAGATCAACAGTCCAGAGCAATGGAGAGTGTGGAAAAGAGGTGAAGAAGCGTGTGCAGGCAGGCTGGAACGAGTGGAGGAAAGTATCAGGTGTGATGTGTGACAGAAGAGTTTCAGATAAAATGAAAAGAAAAGTGTATAAAACCGTGGTGAGACCGGCCATGCTGATTGGTCTAGAGACAGTGTGGTGAGAGCGGCCATGCTGATTGGTCTAGAGACAGTGTGGTGAGAGCGGCCATGCTGATTGGTCTAGAGACAGTGGTGAGAGCGGCCATGCTGATTGGTCTAGAGACAGTGTGGTGAGAGCGGCCATGCTGATTGGTCTAGAGACTGTGGTGAGAGCGGTCATGCTGATTGGTCTAGAGACAGTGTGGTGAGAGCGGCCATGCTGATTGGTCTAGAGACTGTGGTGAGAGCGGCCATGCTGATTGGACTAGAGACAGTGTGGTGAGAGCGGCCATGCTGATTGGACTAGAGACAGTGTGGTGAGAGCGGCCATGCTGATTGGTCTAGAGACAGTGTGGTGAGAGCGGCCATGCTGATTGGTCTAGAGACAGTGTGGTGAGAGCGGCCATGCTGATTGGTCTAGAGACAGTGGCACTGAAGAAAAGACAGGAAGCAGAGATGTTTGTAGCAGAGATGAAGATGCTGAGGATCTCTCTGGGAGTGACCAGGATGGACAGGATCAGAGGAACAGCACATGTTAGAGGTTTTAAAGTCAGAGAGGTCAGACTGAGATGGTTTGGACATGTGCAGAAGAGAGAGAGAGAGTACATCAGAAGAAGGATGCTGGGTTTGGAACCACCAGGAAAGAGGACTAGAGGAAGACCAAAGAGGAGGTTCATGGATACAGTGAAGGAAGACATGAAGATAGTTGGTGTGACCAAAGAGGATGCAGCAGATAGGGTTAGATGGAAGAAACTGACTTGGTGTGGCGCCCCCTGGAAGGGAGATGATGAAAGGAGAAGAAGAACCCTAGATTTCTAGTGAATAAGTTTAGTCTGAACAGCCTGCTTTTAGACGTGATGTCGGATCCGTACACACAACCTAAACATTCTGAATAACACGTTAATGTTCAGTTTGTTTACAACTCGTTTAAACGATCGGACACACATTGGGCGCTTTACTCGTTAGCCACCCAGCGGAACTCAAGAGATGCCAGAAAGCCCCAAAAGTTCCAAAGAGAAGAGCCGACCTGGCGTCTCAATCTGTTTTAGGATCAGGATGTAGTTCGTGGCCCCTAACGCTCCGCCCTCATTGTTTACAATATTTCTCTGTTTTTCCAGGTTCTGGATCGGCTGCTTCTTTATCTGCGTCTCGTTCATTCTGTGGATTATTATAATTTTTGTGAATATCCGTCAGAGGACGAGATGCCACACCGATGCGGTCTGATACACGTACGAGGACCCGTACCCGTAGCCAAGATCACAGCAACAGAAGGTATGATCCTGGGCTCTGATTGGATCAGTGAGGCTGGGCTCTTGATTCGTTGTTATTGCTCCATTTTGATTGGATGTGTGTTAACTGGCTTTGGCTGGATGTTTGACTCTGCGCTCTGATTGGCTCGGACAGTGAGTGAGCATCAGAAGATGTGCGAAGAGCGGGTGGCTCCACTTATCTCGCCATCGGAAAATTTAAATGACGAAGAAGCCACTCGTCTCGGAAAGAAAGATCCAGAACAAGAGGTATCCGTTCTGTGTGTGAGCTCGTGTGTGTGTGTGTTCCTGTCTGACTTCCGTGTTGTGTGTTCAGGTGGAGAAGTTTCTGTCGTCCAACACCCAGGAGATCAGTAAAGACAAGTGGCTGTGTCCTCTGAGCGGGAAGAAGTTTAAGGTGAGCTCAGCCGCCATGTCGCCCCTCCGGTTAGCCCGGTGTGCGTGTGCACTGGTTACCATGACAACGGTCTGCCGTCATGTAGCTCCCATAGTACCGCTCTGCTCCTACGACGCCTTTCTGGTCGCCGTGGTAACGCTGTCTAACTGTGCTTCTATGACGTTCCAGGCTCCGGAGTTTGTACGTAAACATATTCTGAACAAACACGCAGACAAGGTTTCCGCCGTCAGACAGGAAGTGAAGTTTTTTAACAACTTCCTGACGGACGCCAAACGGCCCAGCCTACCAGAGAACAAGCCCCTCCCACCACCGGCCCCAGGTAGGTCAGGAACAGCAGAACTTCAGAAAGTGAGTGTTAGACTTTTAATGTTTGGCTCTCCGTCCTCCAGCCGCTCCGCCCGGAATCCACGGCTTCCCTGGCCAAGGCCCACAGCAGCAAAGCCTCCTGGGATATCCACCTGGAGTCAGACCTCCCATGCCTGGATTCCAAGGTAAGTCCAGCCCACCTGGACAAGTACAGACTCCGCCTACCGGCTCTTATCTTCACTTTGCTTTACAGGACATCAGCCCCCACCTGGCCAGTTCGGAGGGGGGCGTGGTAACTATGACAACTTCAGAGGAGGAGGCGGGTTTTCAGGGAAACAGCGAAGCGGCAGGTGAGGACGATGATGCTGCAGTTTGGAGGAGTCAGTGCAAACTAACTGTGTGTGTGTGTGTGTGTGTGCGCAGGGGCATGCGGGGAGACCCCCGGTCCATCATCGAGTACAGAGACCTGGACGCCCCAGACGACCTGGACTTCTTCTAGCATTTTTTAAAAGCTTTTTTTTTATTTGCTCTTTTTGTCTCCTTGTCTGGTAGAACGTCTAGCTGGACCAAAGCCGCTACCTGGTGATGTAATTGACATTTTCCAATAAAAACCAATAAAGAGACTGATGCTGACTGGTCTGTTCTGACCCGAGGAAAGCTCAGAGTACTAAAAACTGCTTAAGACGTTGTAAATGGTGCAATAAGAAAGGAGTCTGTGTTTACTTTTACTCTTGGCTTCTAAAATATGACTGAAGGGTGAGGAGCTCATGGTGTCATTTAAAATAATAACGACTAACTGGAATAAATCCAGGTTTTTTGTACGATTTTTGCTACGTGGAAAACAAGTTACGAGCAGGTGCTGTGGAAGCCCAGCGTTCAGAATGAAGACACTCTTAAAAGTGTTACTAATTGAAAGGAATTTAAGGGCCAATCATTTAGACATAAGTCCACGCGTAGCCGGGTCATTTTGAAAACGTAGTTCCGCTGTCCTCCATTTTAGAAAAAAACTTGCGTACATCCGTAACCGTTTTCAATATACCATAATTTCACGGCCATTAGGCGCACCGTACGAAAAGGCGCAGTCTCAGTCACACACCGCCTTACAACAACACACACGCAAGCATGCAAATGTGGGTATTAAAAAATAGATCGGGAGCAAAACTGAGTTTGGTTGCGCTTTATTTAAGTAGTAACGATACTAAACAAGCACATTACCGGTAATAGTCTTTATTCAAATCCGTCAAAGTCCTCATCCTCTGTTTCAAAATCCAACAGAGCAGGTCCACTTCGCTCCTCGCTGTCAAAGTCACTGTCTGTACTGTGCGGCTCCTCAGAAAGGATACCAGCTTTTGAGAAAGCTCGGATAACAGTACCAGCAGACACGTTAGTCCAAGCATCTACAATCCATTGGCAAACTGTAGCGTAACTCGCCCGGCGCTGCCTTCCACCCTTCGTGAAACTGTGGTCTCCTTCGGTCATCCATCGCTCCCACGCCGCTCACACTTCACTCTTTAACGTTCTCATGTGTTTTCTTTCAGGTCCGCCTCACGGGCACCGCGTTTTCTTTTAGGTCCGCCTTTTTTTCACACACAAGGTGCACCGCTAATTTTGAAGAAAATTTGAGACTTTTAGGTGCGCCTTATGGCCGTGAAATTACGGTAACCGCATTCACACGAACCCCGTATAAATACGCTTCTGAGTGTGGTTATAAGCATGTCAGACCAGTAGTGGGCAGTATTTATCTAAACGTAAGCTCTGAGCTAGGAAGGCTTATGTTATGGATACGACTGCAACACATTTCTCCTCCTTTGCTCCTCAAAAAGAAGCAGGAGCAGTTGAGAGTGGACAAAAAGGCAAGAAAAGAGTGATTTAAAGCTCTCGATTTACAAGTCGATCTACGTTCCAACCCTCACCTATGGTCACCAGCTGTGGGTGGTAACCGAAAGAATGAAATCATGGATACAAGCGGCCGAAATGAGCTTCCTCAGCAGGGTAGCTACTCTCACTCAGAGATCGGTTGAGGAGCTCTGCCATCCGGGAGGAGCTCGGTGTCGAGCTGCTCCTCCTCCAGGTCAAGAGAAGCCAGATGGGGAGATGCCCCCTGAGCGCCTCGCTGGTGAGGTGTTTCGGGCACGTCCCACCAGGAGGAGACAAAGAGGCAGACCCCGGACCCGCTGGAGAGACTGTCTTACAGTTGGCCGGGGAACGACTTGGGATCCTTCTGGGTGAGCTGGAGGATGCAGCCGGGGTGAGAGAAGCCTGGGCTTCCCGACTGAGGCTGTTGCCCCCGGGACCCGGCCTTGGATGAGCAGAAGACGACGGAACGGTTTTGAGTGAAAAAAGCTTATGGGTTTGTGTGGATGCCTGGCCAAAACTGATAAAAATATATATACGTATATTGGTATACGTGTGGGCAGGGTCTCAGTGACCCCGGCCCCCATTTATCCACCCGTGCTTATTGAACATGCATTTTTTTTCTGATGAAAATGGGTTTTTCAGAAGAACATTAGCCAGGCTGAAGGTCCTTAGAACCCCCACATCGACATGCTCCCACTCCTCTAACAGACCACTCCTCTGTAGTTACTAACATATCATCAGTTTATTGGAAACTTAACAGCTCTTGTCTCACAAATGACTGTATAGTGGACTGAAGAAGAAGCAGGAAGATCCAAATGCAGGTCGACAAAAAGCATTCACATGGTAGTGGAGAGGATCCAAGTGGAACTGGGTGGGGGGACCATGGCTGAGTGGTTCCTGAGAGGCAAAACCAACTGAAGCACCAAAACTAGTTGTAAGGTTTAACTGGTCTATGATTAGTTCCCACATGGATTAGTGAAGATTAGGGAAAGACCGGATCCTTTGGGACCAAGTACAAGTCTAGTCCTCCAATCAGCAGCCACGGTTCAAAGTCAGCACCTTTTGTGTCATGAATAGTTTTCGCTTTGGTCAAATCGTACACGTAGCGCTATTGGGGACGAGGCTTGGAACACTGGTCTTTCTGTGTGGGGTTTGCATGTTCTCTCTGTGTATGTGTGGATTTTCTCTGGTTTCCTCTCACCCTCCAAAAACATGGATGTTAGGTTGATTGGCCCTAGGAATGAGTGTGTGTGTGTTTCTATGGTTGTATGTGTGTGGCCCTGCAACAGACTGGAGACCTAATTGGGGTGTACCCTGCCCTTCGCCCTAAATAAGCTTGAATGGACTCAGGCACGTCTCGTGACCTCATAACGGATGAAAGGGAAGTATTACTTCATCAAGAAAAATTTCTCATACAACCATGTGTCATAAGGAGCACGTTGTTCTTCTGCACTTTTAAAAGTTTTGCACCTTATTTTTTATTTGAACATTTTTAGTTTCAGACAACGAGCTTTTTAGAGGATTTACACAGAAACCAAGAGAAACCTTTTCTGTTTGAATGTCTTGCACAAAATGTGAATCTGCAGTTTTTTTTCTTTAAAACCCAACATTAATTCTGTCTTAATGTCTCAAAAAAAAAAAACATGTGGAAAATCTGATCCAGTAGGAAGGGTGGTTTTGGAGATGGACGGACAGCAGCATGGAAAAAAATAATCATAGAAGAGTGGGTTGCTATGGTTACAGGACAGTCCTGTTTGTTTCTAAAGGACATGGGAAGGTCAGAGGGAGCTGCACTGTGTCTTTGTAGATCTAGAGAAAGCGTATGACAGGGTACCTAGAGAAGAACTATGGTATTGTATGAGGAAGTCTGGTGTGACGGAGAAGTATGTTAGAGTGGTCCAGTACATGTATGAGGGGGGTAGAACAGTGGTGAGGTGTGCTGTAGGTGAGACAGAGGAGTTCAGTGTGGTAGTGGGACTGCACCAGGCTGTTTGCTGTGGTGATGGACAGGCTGACAGACAAGGTCAGACAGGAATCTCCATGGACAATGATGTTTGCAGATGACATTGTGATCTGTAGTGAGAGGAGGGAAGAGGTGGAGGAAAAGCTGGAGAGGTGGAGGTTTGCACTAGAAAGAAGAGGAATGAAGATTAGTCAGAGTAAGACAGAGTACATGTGTGTGAATGAGAGGGATCCAAATGGAAAAGTGAGGTTACAGGGAGAAGAGATAAAGAAGGTTGATGATTTTAAGTATCTAGGATCAACAGTCCAGAGCAATGGAGAGTGTGGAAAAGAGGTGAAGAAGCGTGTGCAGGCAGGCTGGAACGGGTGGAGGAAAGTATCAGGTGTGATGTGTGATAGAAGAGTTTCAGCTAGAATGAAAAGTGTACAAAACCGTGGTGAGACCGGCCATGCTGTTTGGTCTAGAAACAGTGGCACTGATTCAAAGACAGGAAACAGAGATGTTTGTAGCAGAGATGAAGATGCTGAGGATCTCTCTGGGAGTGACCAGGATGGACAGGATCAGAGGAACAGCACATGTTAGAGGTTTTAAAGTCAGAGAGGTCAGACTGAGATGGTTTGGACATGTGCAGAGGAGAGAGAGTACATCAGAAGAAGGATGCTGGGTTTGGAACCACCAGGAAAGAGGACTAGAGGAAGACCAAAGAGGAGGTTCATGGATGCAGTGAAGGAAGACATGAAGATAGTTGGTGTGACCGAAGAGGATGCAGCAGATAGGGTTAGATGGAAGAAACTGACTTGCTGTGGCGCCCCCAGAAGGGAAATGCCGAAAGGAGAAGAAGAAGAAGAAGAAACATAAATGCGCTTTAATCCATTTTTTATTCAGTGACATAAATTAAATTAATCTTTGGCAGCTGCTGGTAAATCGCGATGACACTATGGGGTGAAACACCGGACGATCTCTCGCGGGACACTAGGGTGCCGCGGGCCACTGGTTGGAAAACCCTCAAACAACCAGATCTTTTTTTCTTTTTTTTTTTAAGATATTTAGAAATGATTTTGAAGAATTTAAAAACGGCTTTTTCAACTTTTTTTTTTTTTTAAGTAATTTGTCAAAAAAAAAAAAATCGACATAAAATGTCACCGATTCCCGCTGCATTCGAAAACATCTCGGTTCAGATCATTTGAAATAAAAATGTAAATAAATAAAAATAATAAATAATAATTTATATATCAAATAAAAATTTAATAATAAATAATAATAAATAAAAGAATAGTTTTAAATGTCAAACAATCATTTTTAATCGGTTTTATTTTTTTTGCGATTAAAACTTCACATTCCGAGCTGAAAGTGAGACCGTGAACGCACCATCCCAGTCGTTATTTTTCGTTTATTTCCGTTCTTCTTCGTCCTGGCTGCTGATTGGTCCGCTTTTGTTCGTCTCTGTGGACGTCCCTGCAGCAGAGTCACCTTGCCCAGCCGAGAGAGCAAGCGGCTCAGAAGCACTTCGGCAGGCAGGATTCTGCTGAGCGACCTGGAGGAAACATGGCGGAGGCTAAGCCCAAAACCTCCCCGAAGGCCATCAAGTTCCTGTTCGGGGGTCTGGCCGGGTACGTACTGCTAGCTGGGATGCTAACCTGCTAATGTCAGGGGTCATTCAGACTCCTAGGGGTCACCCCCCCCCCCAGTTTGTATAAATATTACAGTAAATAGAAAGTAATTATCATCCTGTTTGTTAATTTAATGAGTTTAATGATCCTTTAAAACGGCATGCTAGCTAGCTGCTAGCTGTCTGAGGATTGGAGTTGACCCCTAACCCCTGTGCATGTTGCTCAATAACCAATCAGATCCTAATTAAAGCAGTTTAAAGGTTCAGGGTTCAAAGTAGGACCAGATCAAAGGTACATCCTCCTCCTTATCAACCAGGTGTACGGGATCACCTGCTAGCTTCTCTCCTGCCTTCTTGTGTTACCATAGCAACAGATGCTGCAACCCACCTGTTCTGATCTCCTGGCCAATCACATTAGTGTAAGCCCCGCCCCTTTTCTGCTGTTTTCCACACAGCTGGTCCATCTTTGAAATGTCACAACCCCTATCCAGCATGTGTGTGTCGTTATGCATCAAACATTGATCAGCGCTAGAGCGCTCGCCCGCGGACCGGAAGGTCGCGGGTTTGATTCCCATTGAGACCACCGTCTAGGACAAGGGTGGGCAAATGTTTTGGTTGGCGGGCCACATTGAGTTCTAACATTTGACCAGGGGGCCGGAACAGGATCAGATGGATGGCATGCTTTGGTAACCTCTATATTAGACTGATAGAATGGTGCTAGATTTTAAACAAGCGCTAAATGTTAAATGAGACGTTGGAGGGATCCAGTTTGGTGACCTCAGGATCGGATCTCTGCTTTTTGCAGATGATGTGATCCTGTTTGCTTCATCGAACCGTGATCTCCAGCTCTCACTGGATTGATTAGCTGAAGAATGTGAAGCGGCCGAGATGGGAGTTAGCACTTCCAAATCCGAGACCATGGTCCTCACGCTTGTTTACGTGCGTATATTGGCCCGGATGTCTTTCCATATCTGTACACACAGTTTATTTTGTGCGCATCACGGAGACACACACATTTTAATGGGAGCAGTGTTGTTGTTTTTGGCGCCATCTAGTGACCAACAATCAGAGTTACAAGGAAAATAAAACATTAACAAGGTTCATTTATTTAATGTTTTTATGTTCGGCGGGCCGGATTAAACCGTTTAACGGGCCGCATGTGGCCCGCGGGCCGTAGTTTGCCCACCCCTGGTCTAGGGTCCTTGGAGAAGACACCTAACCCCCGCAAAAATCACACATTTATACAAAACACTGCACACATGCATCAACGTTCACACAGCCCCCCATACCTCTCACACACACCCCTCCCAAACCCCATTTCACTTGAACCGCCAGCTACTGTCTCTTTAACTGCAATAAAAATAAACATTCGTCCTGATCTACATTCCTACCCTTACCTATGGTCACCAGCTGTGGGTGGTGACCAAAAGAAGGAGATAGCGGGTACAAGCGGCCGAAATGAGCTTCCTCCGCAGGGTGGCTGGGCTCTCACTCAGAGATCGGGTGAGGAGCTCTGCCATCCGGGAGGAGCTCGGTGTCGAGCCGCTCCTCCTTCAGGTCGAGAGGAGCAAGATGGGGTGGTTCGGGCATCTGGTCAGGATGCCCCCTGAGCGCCTCGCGGGCGAGGTGTTTCGGGCACGTTCTACCGGGAGGAGACCAAGGGGCAGACCCCGGACTCGCTGGAGAGACTATGTCTCACGGCTGGCCGGGGAACGACTTGGGATCCTTCCAGGTGAGCTAGAGGATGCAGCCAGGGAGAGAGAAGCCTGGGCTGCCTGCTTGAGGCTGTTGCCCCCGCGACCCGACCCCGGAACAAGCGGAAGATGACGAAACAAAAAAAATTCGTCCTGATGCTGCTGTGAGGAACCTATAACTGGGGATCGATCCACACCAGAAGTCGGCCTTCCCATGACTGCAGTGGCCAAAACCACAGGGGTTCACCCAGCTCCAGGAGACATGGGCATCCACAGAAGCCACCTTTCTACAGAGAGGCACCCGCACCACCCAGGCCAGTCAGACTGCCACAGAGATGACCCCACAGACTGAGCAGGCAGAGCTGGTGGGATGGAGGATCCCCTTGAGGGATGGAGGATCCCCATGAGGAAACACTGGAATAAGATACTGAATAAAAACTAAAACCAGTAAAACAGGTTAAAAACTATCTAAGAAATGAATCAGAAAAATAAAACTGTTTAAAAACAAATTTAATTAAATACATAAAATCATCTTCAATAAAAATCAAGTAAAAACCAAGTTAAAAAAGTGGGTTTTCAGCCTCTTCTTAAAAACATGAACAGACTCTGCGGCTCTGAGTTTCTCTGGCAGGCTGTTCCACTGGTGAGGTCCATGAAGCTGCAATGAGGCTTTACCTCAGGAGCGTACCTCACAAGGAGGTCAGATAAAAAAGAAGACCCAAGACCATTAAAACTTTTAAAACTTTGGTTTCAGGTTCTTGATTCTTTGGATTGCGCTGATGTGAAGTATTTTTGATGATATTTAGATTTTATGGAAACACTGAGGATGCACTTTTTTGTTATTTTTGTTTTGTCTGCCATGTTCTGCCATATGACATACGATATCATCTGAAATCTGTTTCCTGTCATAGACTCAGGGCCATGAGATGATTGGCTGTTAGGGTGAACCAGTGTGCGCTCGCTCTGATTGGCTGATCATACAGACTACAACCAGTCCTCCTGGTTCTTCTGGTCCTGCTAGATCTCTACTGTTTTTTCAGGCCCATGGGGGATTATCAGGATCTGATATAAGCCTGGTTAATCCTGGTTAGACCCGAACCAGCTGATCCTTTGGTTCAGGCAGATTTAAAGCAACGTCACCGATTACTTCACAAAATACTTTCCCCATGATGCTGTCTGTCCGATACATCCACTACATCCTACACACATAAACTGTTATGGTTTTTGTCCATGATGATCAGTGAATCTGATAATGTTTTGTGCATGTGTGTAGGATGGGGGCAACGGTGTTTGTGCAACCGCTGGACCTGGTGAAGAACAGAATGCAGCTGAGTGGCCAGGGGACAAAGGCCCGCGAGTACAAGACCAGCTTCCACGCTCTGTTTTCCATCCTGAAGAACGAAGGAGTGGGAGGCATCTATACCGGGTATGCACCCACACACATACCCCCCATCTGATGCGTCCACATACTTACCCCACTGTCTAATGCATTTCATATAATAACCTAAAACTCTGTAATGAGATAGACTTTAAAAAAAAAAAAATTAGTCCAAGCTTTAACAATTTTTTTCAGTTTTTAATTTCTTTATTTTATATCTACACTCATAAGATCAGTCGCTGTTTGTTCATTTAAAAAATTTAAAACATTCTAAGATATCTACCATAAAAATTTCCGTTCCGTCATCTTCCGCTCATCCGGGGTCGGGTCGCGGGGGCAACAGCCTCAGACGGGCAGCCCAGGCTTCTCTCATCCCGGCTGCATCCTCCAGCACACCTGGAAGGATCCCAAGTCGTTCCCCGGCCAGCTGTGAGACATAGTCTCTCCAGTGGGTCCGGGGTCTGCTTCTTGGTCTCCTCCCGGTCGGACGTGCCCGAAACACCTCACCAACGAGGCGCTCGGGGGACATCCTGACCATATGCCCGAACCACCCCATCTGACTCCTCTCGACCTGGAGGAGGAGCGACTCAACAACGAGCTCCTCCCAGATGGCAGAACTCCTCACTCGATCTCTGAGTGAGAGTCCAGCCACCCTGCGGAGGAAGCTCATTTCAGCTGCTTGTATCCGTGATCTCATTCTTTCGGTCACCAACCACAGCAGGTGACTAATATTGTAACTATTCTGCTTGTTGTAACTGAGTTACTAATTCAGTAACTAAGTATATTTTTTAAGTTAGATACCCAAGACTGGTCAGAGGTTAAACTTCCCGACCAGATGTCCAACATAAACCAGTCTGGTGAATTTTGTCCCTCTGCTGCATCGTGTTTGTGTCAGTCTGTCTGCAGGTCTGCTGCGACAGGCCACCTACACCACCACCCGTCTGGGAATCTACACCATCCTGTTTGAGAAGATGACTGGAGAAGATGGACGGCCTCCCAACTTCTTCCTCAAGGTGACTGATCATCCAACTTTTATCAAACCAAACCCAGTCTGCTGCTAGAGAGGTTTCTTTTAACCAGATTTTTTATTCCTACCTCTGGGCACATGCATGACACAGTGTAAAAATTGCTTGAGGTTGGAATATAGTGCACAGCTCATCTAGTTAGCACAGCGGGCGTAGATTAATTTATATTCTTATTTTGGTGCCTTCACACAAAAATACTGCTCCTTATTGAGGGAGGGACATAGCGTGAGCAGAGTATGTGCGTTAGAATGTGGGTGAATAAAAGAGGTGGTCAAAAACAACCTGCCCATGACTGCAGCGGCCAGTCACGGGCAGGTTGACTGAGCCAATCCTGAGCGCCAGGACAGAAAGCTTACAAGTTGCACAAAACAAACTGCAAGAAAGAAGTAGAAAACCACTTCAGATATGCTTTGATGTAGAAATAACATTCAAACATGGTAGAAATCTTCAAAAGGCTTTAACTTCTTTAATTAATAATAAATAATCAATTTTACTTTCATTTGATTCAAGACTTAAAAACAATTAAAAATCAAACAAACATAAAAACAATACAAATAGCACTTAATGTCCAGAATAATATGAGCTTTTTAAAATGTTTATAGATCTTTAAAAGAGATGGTGTACAAACCAGATGACCTTCAAAAGGACAGGTGTATCATCAAAGAGCTTCACACTCTAAATAACACCTGAACTCCTTGGCAGGTGGCTAGCAGCTCCGTTAATAAGAACCAGCATTGCACCAACTATGCCAGTGCTTCTCAATTATTTCCTGTTGCGCCCCCCCCCCCCCCCCCACACACACACACACACACACACACTCTCCATCGTGACTATAGTTAGTATCATTTGTCTATGAAATTGTTTAAGTACACCTCTACATAACATTGTATCCTCATTAACATTAAAAAAAGAACAGCTTTATTAACATTGTTTTTTAGTCTGAAACAGAAAAGATTTAAAGTTGTTGGAATAATTAAACTGTATATGAGTTATCATGTATTACATATTCTTTATGGTATATGAGTTGATATATTCTTTTCTATTTCACTGGGTGTTAACTTTTCCTGTCTCTAAAAGCTCTATGTCAAAGGAGGGGTTTTTGACCTGACAGTTCGACCTGAGAAGAATGTTTTAATGAAGAAAACTTTGTTCTTTGATGTTCTTATCATGTTGACAATTAAGTGGTTCCTGTCTCTGCTCTTCTCTCCTCATTAAGAAATAACTTTACTACAGAGTCAGATGTAGACATTAGACTTCCATATATGGTAGTTCCTTTTATTCTTCAAAGAGCACAATGTAATAGATTAGGATAGCATTGATAAAAAGAGGGGGTTAAACAGCGCTCTCTCAGAGCACTTGGGAAATTTGTAGTTGGGTGACTTTCCTGTTTGCTCTCCGTGCACGATAAAGAAAATAAAGGATTACGTCTTGATTACGTCTCTGTCCGCTTCTCCTTTTGTTAAAAATGTTATAAGTGGATTTTGAACCTAACAAAAGTGCATCAATTCTTCTTCTTCTCCTTTCGGCATTTCCCTTCATGGGGCGCCACAGCAAGTCAGTTTCTTCCATCTAACCCTATCTGCTGCATCCTCTTCAGTCACACCAACTATCTTTATGTCTTCCTTCACTGTATCCATGAACCTCCTCTTTGGTCTTCCTCTAGTCCTCTTTCCTGGTGGTTCCAAACCCAGCATCCTTCTTCTGATGTACTCTCTCTCTCTCCTCTGCACATGTCCAAACCATCTCAGTCTGGCCTCTCTGACTTTAAAACCTCTAACATGTGCTGTTCCTCTGATCCTGTCCATCCTGGTCACTCCCAGAGAGATCCTCAGCATCTTCATCTCTGCTACCTCCATCTCTGCTTCCTGTCTTTTCTTCAGTGCCACTGTCTCTAGACCAATCAGCATGGCCGCTCTCACCACACTGTCTCTAGACCAATCAGCATGGCCGCTCTCACCACACTGTCTCTAGACCAATCAGCATGACCGCTCTCACCACGGTTTTGTACACTTTCCCTTTCATTTCAGCTGAAACTCTTCTATCACACATCACACCTGATACTTTCCTCCACCCGTTCCAGCCTGCTTGAACACGCTTCTTCACCTCTTTTCCACACTCTCCATTGCTCTGGACCGTTGATCCTAGATACTTAAAATCTTCCACCTTCTTTATCTCTTCTCCCTGTAACCTCACTTTTCCATTTGAATCCCTCTCATTCACACACATGTACTCTGTTTTACTACTAAAGTGCATCAATTAACTTCAAATAAAAAAAAAAAATTCTTATTTAAACTATAAACATTTTTAACTAATTGAACCATTTGATACTAAAAAATAAATTAAATAAAATCAATAAATTTAAATCGATCAGCAACATTACCTCAGGAGCACTAAATATAAAACACTTTAATCTACAAAACAAAAATGAATGAAACAATTTGTGCTGTTTTTGTAAGAAAATAAGGAAGTCAGAATTAGTGGCTACAATGAGCACGTTTTGCAGTGCACAGCTTTTCAAAGCGGGGTTTGAAGCATGATACTGCAACTCTCAGCTCCTGCTCAATTCTAGTATGGCAAGAAAAACCCAACATGTTCCACAGGGTCACATGCCCCCCATGGGGGGGGGGGGGGGGGGGGGGGGGGGGCTCACTATTTGAGAAGCACTGATCTATGCTAAGATGAGCTGGAATGGTGTCATGTTCTAGTGTCTGCTCAACGGGGTGTTGTTCTGCTCCTCCTCCAGGCACTTATAGGTATGACAGCTGGTGCCACGGGAGCGTTTGTAGGAACGCCTGCGGAGGTGGCCCTCATTAGGATGACGGCAGACGGCCGGTGAGACATGTCTTCTGATTGGCTAATTGTGTGAATATCGCTGATCTCAGACCAGCATCTGTGTGTCCACAGCCTGCCCCCAGACCAGAGGAGAGGGT
Organism: Neostethus bicornis; assembly: GCA_902685375.1. Classification (NCBI taxonomy): domain Eukaryota; kingdom Metazoa; phylum Chordata; class Actinopteri; order Atheriniformes; family Phallostethidae; genus Neostethus; species Neostethus bicornis. The sequence goes on along the minus strand of LR738558.1, from coordinate 22,386,460 downwards.
ACAGCAACGTCTTCAATGCTCTGGCAAGAATCACCAAAGAGGAAGGAGTGGCCACGTTGTGGAGGGTAGGTGTCCATCTTCATCCTCTTCTACCCAGCTATGCAGACGCTCTTTCTGAGAAGGTCTATGTGTGTTCTAGGGGTGTGTTCCCACCATGGCCCGTGCGGTGGTAGTGAACGCCGCTCAGCTGGCCTCCTACTCGCAGTCCAAACAGGCGCTGCTGGATTCAGGTATCTGATTAGAACCATATGTCACAGGAGCACCGTAGCACAATGGTCATGTGTGTGTCTGTTCTCAGGATATTTCGGAGACGACATCCTGTGTCATTTCTGCGCTAGTATGATTAGCGGTCTGGTTACCACGGCAGCGTCCATGCCCGTCGACATCGTGAAGACAAGGTGAGTCACTATGTTCACCACCTCCTACAGGGAAGTTCAGTCTGCCCCCTGATCTCACCATGATCTCACTGTGATGTTTCAGGATCCAAAACATGAGGATGATCGATGGGAAACCTGAGTATAAGAACGGTTTGGTGAGTTGGTTTGATCCTCTTATTTCTGAAAAGTTTTAGCCAATCACTGATCAGCAGTTAGACAATATGTAAGTAAAGGGTCTGTTATGGTGTCATCATGAAGAGCTTCAACCACAAAAACACACGAGCCGCACAAGAGAAAGGATTCCAAAACCAGGATTGTTTGCCACCTCGTGATTTTCACCACACCGGTAAATACCAGCTAATTTCAAGGCCACCCTGCAAACAGGCCCTCTACTACTTCATTTTGACTTACCTTTAAAAGACCACCACTCCCTCTTGGAAAGATTTTTATTGCTTTTCTGCTGCACTGCAGAGGGGAGGGGGCTGCTCATGCACTCTGATGCACGAGATGCATTTTTCCAAACCTATAAAATCACTTATCAAGTTTCTTAAATTTAAACATCAGAGTAATCTACATAAATAATTTCCTTAATTGTTCTGGTCATCTTCTGTGCAAACAGGCAAGGCTTTCTATCGCTTGTTAAATCTTTTAACTGTAACCATAGCAACCAAACAGTACAACTCTCTCATGTTATTTTTTGTTATTCTCACATCAGTAAAAAAGAAACTGCTGGTCTAAATCTTTGTTCTTTTATTTTTCTGTGACATTGTAAGTCAAGAAAAGTTCCTGTGGCATTCTGGGTAAATCCTCTTTTAAGTACTGGCTCGTTATTTAGAGCCAAAAATCAATATGACAAATACATACTGATTCCAAGTCAACCGCCAGATGTTCCGTTCCATCATCTTCCGCTTGTTCCAGGGTCAGGTCACGGGGGCAACAGCCTCAAGCGGGCAGCCCAGGCCTCTCTCTCCCCGGCTGCATCCTCTAGCTCACCTGGAAGGATCCCAAGTCGTTCCCCGGCCAGCTGTGAGACATAGTCTCTCCAGCGGGTCCGGGGTCTGCCCCTTGGTCTCCTCCCGGAGGGACGTGCCCGAAACACCTCGCCCGCGAGGCGCTCGGGGGGCATCCTGACCAGATGCCCGAACCACCCCATCTGGCTCCTCTCGACCTGGAGGAGGAGCGGCTCGACACCGAGCTCCTCCTGGATGACAGAGCTCCTCACCCGATCTCTGAGTGAGAGCCCAGCCACCCTGTGGAGGAAGCTCATTTCGGTCACTTGTATCCGCGATCTCATTCTTCTGGTCACCACCCACAGCTGGTGACCATAGGGGAGGGTAGGAACGTAGATCGACTTGTAAATCGAGAGCTTTGCTTTTCGGCTCAGCTCTCTCTTTACCACGACGGACCGATGCAGCGTCCTAGTTATTGCTGATGCCGCACCGATCCGCCTGTCGATCTCCCGCCCCATCCTTCCCCCACTCGTGAACAAGACCCTGAGATACTTAAACTCCTCCACTTGGGGCAGGACCCTGTCTCTGACCCGCAAGGGGCATTCCACCCTTTTCCGGGCGAGGACCATGGGCTCGGATTTGGAGGCGCTAATTTCCATCCCGGCCGTGTTAGGAAAAAAAATTATGAAATGAACTTATTATTTTCAACTCAGTGACTTTAACGCTATATTTACCGAGTATTCAGACCGTATAAAGTCGCTAAAATTTTGCGACTTTTTTTTCTCTCAAAAAAACGTCTATCTAGTGGCTTTTTTTAGTGTTAGAAGAGTTTTCAGAATCTGTGACGTGAAATTACGTTAAGCCCGTTCTCAATAGGCAATATCTCTGTGTGTTTGAGAGAAGAATTTGTCTGTGTTTTTGAGGGCGTGTGTGTGATGTCTAATTGTTGTGAGAGTAGTTTCACTGCAAGCTGGAAACAATCTGTGTGTGTTTGCGATGTTAACGCCAGGCTGGTAGATCTCAAGAAGATTCATTCTTGAAAAGTTGGGGCTCAAAAGGTTGGGTACAGTGTTGTTTTTGTCAACGATGACGAAATGATTTCGTGGACGAAGCATTTTTTTATGACGATGACGTAATGATAACGAAATAAATACGAAATTTTGGTGACGAAAACGTGACGAGACGTTTGCAAGTTTCTGCTGACGAGACGAAAACGTAACGAAATAGGCGTCAGACTTTCACATTTCTGTCTTCCCTGACTAAAACTAGACAAAAACTCTTTTGGATTTTTGTGACTAAAACGTGACTAAAACTTAAATTAAAATTCGTCCAAAGACTAAAACAAAAACTTAGATGGCTGCCAAAAACAACAATGGTTGGGTACCTTTGATTTAAGTGGAAGCAAACAATAATGAAGTGATTTCATTCATTCATTTGTTGTTTGGGTTATTTGCCACGCCCACATTCCAAACACTTCCTGTTTATGATGGAATGTGGGCGTGGCAAATAAAGCCACGCCCGTATGATGGAATGTGGGCGTGGCAAATAACCCAAACAACGAATGAATGAATGAAATCACTTCATTTTTGTTTTTGATGTGGAAATAACATTCGAAGTTGCTAGACACCTTAAAAAAGTTCGTTTTGGATGAAACACCCCTTTAAAAAATGAAAATTCATAAAGAAATTAAATGTGGCAAAAAGATTTTAATTAAGGGCCACTTCCTTCAAGCAGGATTTAAAACCCACACCCATCCATTCATTCCTAAGATCCCTCATAGTCACACATCCATAGCTCAGTTACGCTGATGAGTGCAGACTTTTTTTTTGTCTTCACCGCTTCTTTGTCCGACATGCAAACATTTAAAAACTTGTGCAAGTGTTGATCTCTCGTTTGTGTTTTTATTTCCAGGAAGTCTTGATGCGAGTGATCCAGAACGAAGGCTTCTTCTCTCTCTGGAAAGGCTTCACGCCGTACTACGCACGTCTGGGGCCCCACACTGTTCTCACCTTTATCTTTCTGGAGCAGATGAACCGTCTCTATAAAACCTACATTCTGGACCGCTAACACACCTAGCACACCTGGACTCTGATTTAAAGGAGCAGTCTTCAGCAAATATTGGACTGTTTCTTTAAAGAGAAGAAAATGGCGGGATGAAGTCATCAGTGTTAAAGCAGGAAGTGGCCCTGTCACACACACACACACACACACACAGACACACAGTTTTAACTTCTTTTTGGAAAGAAAAGAATGTAAAATAGGTTTAATCCAGACATCATGCGTGTCTTTGGTTCTTATGTCTTATTTTAGAAATGTGACCCCGCCCACATTTACCCTCGTGGTAATCATGGTTACAGAGATGAAATAAACAGTTTGATTCCCAGATTGTGTCGTTTTCTCTAAATATGAAGCAGAACTAAGTCCGTGTAGTCCCTCATTCATCTAGGAGTGATCCATAGTAGAAAAAGTTTTTAAAAAAGTCTTCTGGACAGTTTAATTCTTGATCGAGACGTTTCGACTTCCATCCGGAAATCATTTTCAATCTGAATGAAATGGACTGAAAACTGGATCTATTTATACTAACCTGAGTAAAAGGTAAAAAAAATAGTAAGAAGGGCTCGACCAATGAGCCTGTGTTACCTATGATGGCCGTGAATGGCTCCTATTGTAGCCACAGACCAGTAAACGACCCTATTACAGGAGGGCGGTGGATGGATTTGTGGTGTGGGCGGGAGAGAATCACTTGCTCCTCAATGTGGACAAGACCAAGGAGATGGTGATTGACTTCCGGAAGAGGAGGACTGCTTTGCAGTCACTCTGCATTCTGGGTAGAGATGTGGAGGTGGTGGAGGAGTACAAATACCTGGGAGTGACCATCGACAGCAGACTGAGCTGGAGGAGCAACAGTACTGCTGTGTACAAGAAGACTTGCAGCTGACTTTACTTTCTAAGGAAGCTGAGGTCCTTCAATGTGTGCGGCAAGAGGCCACCACAGACCTTCTACCAGTCTGTGGTGGCCAGCTCCTTGTTTATCTCTGTCATCTGCTGGGGGAGCACCATCGCAGCCAGTGACGCCAACAGACTGAATAAACTAATCAGACTGGCTGGCTCTGTCATTGGCAGCAAACAGGACTCACTGGAGGCAGTGGTAGAGAGGAGGTCACTGAACAAACTTTTATCCATCATGAACAATCATGACCATCCTCTCTACCCACTCCTGGACGAACAACGGAGCTCCTTCTCCAAGAGGCTCAGACAGCTCCGCTCGAGAACATCTCGATACCGGAGGTCTTTCTTTCCGTACGTGATCGGGATCTACAACGACTCACTTAGCAGATAGGAAGTTGTTGCTGTGACACACAAATTTCCCATGTGTGGGATCATTAAAGTATATTCTAATTCTGATTATTATAAAAATGCTAAAAGCCTAGTGAATAGAAATTCCTGCTAACAAGAGGTGTGAATCCGGTGCAGTGAAGGTAGCTGCAAAGAACACTACATTGGGGAAACTAAACAGCCACTCCACAAAAGACTTTACCAACACAGAAGAGAAGCCTCTAGTGGTCCACAGTCTGCTGTACATCTGCATCTTAAATCCACCAAACACACTTTTGAGGACAGTGAGGTGAAGATTCTAAGTAGAGAGAAAGGATGGTTTGAAAGAGGTGTGAAGGAAGCCATCTTTATGATGAAAGAGAGTCCCTCACTGAATCGGAGTGGAGGCGTTAGATACATTCTGCCCGGGATTTACAGCAGACTTTTGATGCCATGGATTAAAGATGACACCTCGTGACTCAGTTTCACGCCTCTCGTTAGCAGGAATTTCTATTCACTAGGCTTTTAGCATTATTATAATAGGGTCGTTTACTGGTCTGTGGTTACAATAGGAGCCATTCACGGCCATCATAGGTAACACAGGCTCATTGGTCGAGCCCATCTTACTAATTTTTTACCTTTTACTCAGGTTAGTATAAATAGATCCAGTTTTCAGTCCATTTCATTCAGATTGAAAATGATTTCCAGATGAAAGTCCAAACGTCTCCATCAAGAATTAAACTGTCCAGAAGACTTTTTTAAAAACTTTTTCTACTATGAAGCAGAACTGTTTTAACGCTAGTCCAAGGCTTTCAGCAGAGGGCGGCAGAGCGTTAACCATTTTTAGAAACATCAGATTTTGTTCCCAGTAGAACATAAACATTATTTTTTTTTCTCTTTAAAGAGGTTCACCTTTACATTTCAGCATGGTCAGCCAAAAACAGAGAAGACTCCACTCTGACCTTCAAGAGTCCAATTTTCTAGCTGTTTACTTAAAAAAAATGAATGGAACGTTTGCTTTTACCAGGGCTCACCAGCTCCGTGAAGCTGGCCCCTCTTAAAAAAAAAATGTAAACAAAAATTAACAAAAAATATGTCAATCGTTTGTGCTGTTTTGTGCTGTAAAAAAATTTCGTTTGTGCTGTTTTATTTTTGTAGATATTTAGGATTCTTTTATAGGTCAATCTGAGGTCATCCAGTCCCTCATTTTGCTTAAAATGCGAGAAAACTCTTAAAAATGGTGTTAATCGTTTGTGCTGTTTTGTGTTGTAAAATTTTTTGTTTGTGCTGCTTTACTTTTCTTTAATTTAAAGAAATAAAATTGTACGATGACGTCATCCAGCCCCCCCTTCTGCCTAAAAATGCGAAAAAAACTCTCAAAAAACGGTGTCAATCGTTTGTGCTACGTTTGTGCTGTAAAAATTTTCGTTTGTGCCATTTTAGTTTATTTAAATTTTAAGAAAAACAATTTGGACGATGACATCATACAGACCTTTATTTACTTTCGGACGTCGCCATATTTGATTACGTCATCGTCCAAATAATTTTCCTACAATTTAAATAAACTAAATTGTAACTAAAATGGCACAAACGAATTTTTTTTACGGCACATAACAGCACAAACGTAGCACAAATGATTCCCACCTTTTTTATAATTTTTCTAGCATTTCTAGCAATTTTTCTAAAAAAAATAGACATAATTTGAAGTTTTGTTAAGTACATTTTTAACCCTGATTTGTGATCATAATTATTTTCTTGTTTGGATAAGGTTGGATAATTTACTTTTTTCATCTTTACACTGCCTAATTTTTTAAATTTAGAGGAGTCTGAGCTCCGATCTGGTCACGACAGCCTCATTTCTGATTTAATTTTATCATAAAAGTCTAGTTCCTACCAAAAAAAAACTAAATAGTTTTTTCAACTCTGGTTTGTTTCGACCGAACCTCCCCTAAATTAGAATAAAATTTTAGATCTGTTTTTTATCTGGCCATAAAATTATGTTGTCAAGGGGGTTAGTCTAGAACAGGGGTGGGCAATTAATTTTTATCAGGGGCCGCATGAGAAGCCTGAAGTGTGTCAGAGGGCCACCAACTTTCTTTCATTGTAAAATACATAGCTGGTACTGATAATCAGAAGAATAAAGCACTCTGTAAATATGTTTATTAGGTTATGTCAAACTGTGGAAAAACAATTATTGAACCAGTGCAATTTATTTTTTAACTTGTTAATCTCCACAAACAATAACTTGTAATGCTTTCCACCTCATGTTACCTCTTCAGTGAGAATAATCCAGTCTGTTCTGGGCTTGAAATCTGGTGGAATGTCTGAAGTGGAAGGACAGCTGAGAGGTGGTCATCAGTCATAGAGGATCTGTGTTTGGATTTGTTGAACTTCATAACTGAGAATGTCTGTTCACATTGATAGGTAGATCCAAAGAGGACTGGGATCCTCTGAGCATGCCTCCTCAGGTGTGGAAAATTCTCCTCTTTGAAGGCGGAGTAAAAGACTGACTTGAAGTGATCTGCCAGATGTGTGTCAGACTGCAGATCACTTCACTTGGAGCATCATCCACACTGCAGTTGAAGGGAGAACAAACCATGTGTATTTCACTCTTAAGAGTTTTGAAATCACCTTGAAAACTCTGCATGCGCGCATACGTAGCGACGTAACGCTTTTCAAAATAAAATAAAATTTCAAAATAAAAGTTTTAAAAAAAGTTTAATTTATGGTGTTTATGATTGGCCTCACGTGGGCCGGACGGGGGTGTACAAAGGGCCCGCGGGCCTTAATTTGCCCAGGTCTGGTCTAGAATGTACATCATTCTGGACTAAGTCAGCCCTGTTTGGTCGCTCTGTTTTGACCCAGGAGCTCAGATGAATGGAAAAAACTGAGGGTGAAGGACAAGATTTAAGGCGGGGCACTAAGCATGGGTAATGAGTTGGGACAGGTGTTGACATGCTGATGGTGGAGCTCAGGTGTGCAAGTTTAAACAAGTTGAGGAACGCAGGAACTTTCAAACTGCTGCAATCTTTTTCTGTGTGATGTTATTAAAATTCAGTCCCAGAACTACACGACCCACACTGCACTGCAGCAGTGTAACTTAAAAAAAGAGGACAAGGTACCTCTTCAACTACGTACTTATAAATGTACAGAGTGGGGACATTTCCACAGAGTGAGACCACTTCTGAGTTCCAGTGGAGATAGGCCGAGCAAGGTGGACTGCAAAGATGGGGAGTGAGGCAGTAAGATGGAGGCAGGGATGGTGGGAGGGTTTACGGGGTGGGGTCACATGTATAAAAGTCTGCTCATCTTCCTGCTTTCAGACTTCCTGTCCTGCCTGGAACTGAGACTCTTCCTGAACAGGTAAGCTGGCACAGCTGTGATTATTTAATCCTGCTGCTGATGTCACACATTATTACTGAAGCTGTGTGTTTGTATGAGGCTGATCCGTGTGTGTTTGTGCAGCAAAATGTCGTGCGACCCTTTGAAAAGCCTCATGGAAACCGTGAGGGCGCCAGATTTAAATGGGGTGGTCTCAATAGCAGAAGTGGCCATCTGTGGGATCGAAGAGGGCGAGGAGAGCGTATTGTTTGCCACCCCAGGCTTTAAAAAGTCACCGTAAGAACACACACTCATGCAACGCATCTTCCTTTTCTTTTTTTTAACCAATGTTTTTATTATCTTTCAACATCAATAACAGAAAAAAGACTTTACAGTAGCCATGGTTTTCTTTTTTTTTTAAACAAAACAAAACAAAAAGGATAACGTTATGCAATAAATTTCAAAATCTCACACTCTAATAAAGGTCATTTTCATCTGAGGAATCTCAATAAGGCCCAGACTTCTTCAAAATGTTGAGCTTTACCCCTCAAAATATAAGTTAGCTTTTCCAACGTAACGCTTAAAGACATTTCTCTCAGCCAAGACTGTACCGTGGAAACTTCAGTCTCTCTCCAGGATAAGGCGACCATCCTCCTTCATTATAATATCTTCTTTTCCAAAAATGTCAACGTTGTTTGTGATGTAATTTGGAACATTACGTTATCTTTTTGTAAGATGGTGTTTACCACACCCCAAGTATCTTTGGCATTATTTTTGTTTTTGTCTAATAATTTGGTATAATAATCTTTTCTTTGCCTTCTCATTATTGATACTAGTTTTTTTTGTATTGTTTATACTTTACTTCAGCATCTTTAGTTCTTAGTTTGAGAAACATTCTATAAAGGTGATTTTTTTTTTTTTTTTGTTTCACGCATTTTTCAACCCGTTTGTCATCCATGGCTTACGTATGAATGATCTTTTTACCATTAACACAGATTTTTCTTTTTTTGCAATTTTTGTCATATAGATCATTAAATGTCACCATAAACGCATTATATGCATAATTCATGTTATGAGTATATACAGGTACATGATTCCAGTTTTGTTTTTTAAGGTCTTCTCTAAAAGCTTCTAAAGCCTTGTCTGATCTATCCTTTATATACCGTAATTTCACGACCATTAGGCGCACCGTACGAAAAGGCGCAGTTTCAGTCACACACCGCCTTACAACAACACACACAAGCATACAAATGTGGGTATTAAAAAATAGATCGGGAGCAAAACTGAGTTTGGTTGTGCTTTATTTAAGTAGTAACGATACTAAACAAACACATTATCGGTAATAGTCTTTATTCAAATCCGTCAAAGTCCTCATCCTCTGTTTCGGAATCGAGCAGCTGCGCAAAATCCAACAGAGCAGGTCCACTTGGCTCCTCGCTGTCAAAGTCACTGTCTGTACTGTGCGGCTCCTCAGAAAGGATACCAGCTTTTGAGAAAGCTCGGATAACAGTACCAGCTGACACGTTAGTCCAAGCATCTACAATCCATTGGCAAACTGTAGCGTAACTCGCCCGGCGCTGCCTTCCACCCTTCGTGAAACTGTGGTCTCCTTCGGTCATCCATCGCTCCCACGCCGCTCACACTTCACTCTTTAACGTTCTCATGCCTTTTCTTTCAGGTCCGCCTCGCGGGCACGGCGTTTTCTTTTAGGTCCGCTTTTTCTCACACACAAGGCGCACCGCACGAAAGGGCGCACCGCTCATTTTGAAGAAAATTTGAGACTTTTAGGTGCGCCTTATAGCCGTGAAATTACGGTAAATTTTCTCTTGAACCTTGTCATAGCACAATTTTTCATAAATTATAAACACAGGGAGGTGATCACTCATGTCTCTCAAAAAGATACCACTAATAATTTCACCGTGTAGATTTGTATATATATTATCAATAATTGTAGCACTATGAGTTGTGATCCTGGTTGGTTTGTTAATCATAGCACTTAAACCAACAGTTTCCATGTAATTCTTAAACTCATTTGGTACGACTGTGTTTCCCAGATCTATATTAAAATCACCACACAGAATGACTGATTTGTTTACATTCTCAAACATTTCTCAAACATTGCAAGGATCTTATCTGTAAACAAGTCAACATCAGCACCAGGAGGTTTGTAAACACAACTAATCAATATATTTTTACCCTTGTCACTTAGGATTTCTATGGTAAGCATTTCCATCACGTCACTTCCAGTTACTGTTTTCTCTTCAACAATTTTACATTTTAAATGTTTGTCAACATAGAGGGCAACACCCCCTCCCCTTTTTTTAGTTCTGTTTACATAAAACATGTTATAACCATCAATTTGCACATTATTAATATCTGTGTCTTTTAACCAACTTTCTGTGATAGCAATGACTTTAAAGGCATGTTTAAGCTCACAAACAAAGTCCTTAATTTGGTCTAACTTAGATTTCAAACTTTGACTATGAAGATGTATGATGGAAAATGCTTTATCTGTTACCTTTTCTATTGTTTTATTAAACTGTTCTACTGTCAAATAATTACATTCTTCATAAGATAATAATTTGTGAGCAAAATCATTTTCAATATCATAGATTTTATCATTATGCGTTGTGTCACCATCAGTATCCAGAAGTATTTGAGTGTGTTGTAGATTCATAATGTGTATCTAACCTGTTTACTGCTCAAGTCCAGACCTTTCTTTTTCAATGTCCAGTCCGATACTTCTCCAGTTCTTTCGGGTCTCTGATCATCTTTGATGTTCCACCATTATCTTTGATCCACACGTTTCCATTCCGCATCCACGTCCCAGTTAGTTTCCCTCCTTTTCTTAGTAGTCTTGCTTCTCTCGCGATGCCTCCAAGTTGTGTTTGTCCTGTGGTTTGTGTGTCGTTCTAGTTGTGTGCATCTCAGTGCAACAAGTTGTGCAACATAACAGGTGCCAATGGTTTGTTTCTGAGTAGATTTTAGAACCAGTCTGGTGAGGCTTACTTTAATTTCCTTATAAAGGAGTAACCCCAGAAGATACAGGAAATTTGACACGCGCACACACACGCACACACTCTTCGGTGAGAAGGTGTAACATTAAACACTGAATGTGTAGATAAAATGTCTCTTGATACTGATTTTATGAAATTTTCACAAGTTCAACTGCAGACGGGAAGAAAGTGTTCTGATGATGTGAGGTTTGGGTCTTAATGAACCAGATGCACACACACATTTTCATATGAACACACTGAATTATACACACACACACACTCATAGTGATCGATCTTCCGCTGTGTCTATCTCCGTTCCGTCATCTTCCGCTTGTTCTGGGGTCGGCTCGCGGGGGCAACAGCCTCAAACGGGCGGCCCAGGCCTCTCTCTCCCCGGCTGCATCCTCCAGCTCACCTGGAAGGATCCCAAGTCGTTCCCCGGCCAGCTGTGAGACATAGTCTCTCCAGCAGGTCTGGGGTTTGCCCCTTGGTCTCCTCCCGGTGGGACGTGCCCGAAACACCTCGCCCGCGAGGCGTTTCGAGGGCATTTTGATCAGATGCTCGAGCCACCCCATCTGGCTCCTCTCAACCTGGAGGAGGAGCGGCTCGACACCGAACTCCACCCGGATGGCAGGGCTCCTCACCCAATCTCTGAGTGGGAGCAGGGCCACCCTGTGGAGGAAGCTCATTTTGGCCGCTTGTACCCGCGATCTCATTCTTTCGGTCACCACCCACAGCTGGTTACCATGGTGAGGGTAGGAACGTAGATTGACTTGTAAATCAAGAGCTTTGCTTTTCGGCTCAGCTCTTTCTTTACCACAATGGACCGATGCAGCGTCCTAGTTATTGCTGATGCCGCACCGATCTGCCTGTCGATCTCCCGCTCCAGCCTGTGTCTCTCATGCAATATAAAAAGCCACATTTCTTCCACTCAGATCTAAAACGAACCAGGATTAAACTTTGATTTTTATTTAGAATTGTTGCAAAAGAAGTGAAGTTTTCCTCGAGGCGTGTTGGCATCTTCACACAGACGTGTACTAATGTGCCACCACATTCCTTTCTTCTTGCTGTGACTTGAAGTTTAGCAGAACTGAACTTAGCAGTTCAGCTCTTGTGATCTTAGGAGAGGACGGGAAGTATACAGGAAACCCACTCACACAGACCAATACCTACAGTTTGACTCTAATCATCCATTGCAACACAAACTGGGCGTCATCAGAACTTTACAATAGAAGGCTGAGGAGGTACCCACGAGCACAGAGGCTAAGAAGAAGGAGACACAGCATGTCCAAAAAGCCCTCTCGGTCTGTGGATTCACCAAATGGGTCCTGAATAGGGTGAGAACGTCCAAGAAACGTGAGAAGAGGGAAACAGAAACTGAGACGAGGAAAAATGGAGTCTCTATTCCCTACGTGTCAGGACTGTCCGAGAAGTTACAGAGAATCTTCAGACAACATGACATCCCGGTTTTCTTTAAACCGGTCAACACATTACGGCAGAAACTAGTACATCCCAAAGACAAGATGCCTACAGAAAAACAGAGCAATGTAGTTTATTCGATCCGGTGCAGTGAAGGGAGCTGCAAAGAACACTACATAGGTGAAATGAAGCAACCACTCCACAAAAGACTTTACCAACACAGAAGAGAAGCCTCTAGAGGTCCACAGTCTGCTGTACATCTACATCTTAAATCCACCAAACACACTTTTGAGGACAGCGAGGTGAAGATTCTAAGTAGAGAGAAAGGTTGGTTTGAAAGAGGTGTGAAGGAAGCCATCTTTGTGATGAAAGAAAATCCCTCACTGAATCGGAGTAGAGGCAATAGATACGTTTTGCCCGGAATTTAAAGCAGTCATCTGAAGCCCTGGAACAAAGAGGACACCTCGTGACCCAGATTCACGACTCTCGTTAGCAGGAATTTCTATTCACTAGGCTTTTAGCATTTTTATAATAAGGTCGTTTACTGGTCTGTGGTTACAATAAGAGCCATTCACGGCCATCATAGGTAACACAAGCTCATTGGTCGAGCCCTTCTTACTATTTTTTACCTTTTACTCAGGTTAGTTTAAATAGATCCAGTTTTCAGTCCATTTCATTCAGATTGAAAATGATTTCCGGATGGAAGTCGAAACGTCTCGATCAAGAATTAAACTGTCCAGAAGACTTTTTGAAACTTTTTCTATTATTTTTTACTCATGTTAATCTGGGGCCTTTTTTTTGTATGATACTTCTGAACAAGGTTAAATTTGTGAATCCAGAAGTGTTAAAGGTTTCTTGTTTTCAAATGTGATCCAACAGTTTACATGTTTGTTAGCATGTTTTATTAGCCAGTACTACTAAAGCACATTTTATGGGTGCTTATGATTTACTTTTTTTATACAGTAAGTAGATTTATTATATTCTAGAAATGATAATATCCTACATCTATTTGACAGAAAGATTAACATTTACTCTTACTGGAATTATGAGTTGTGTTTTAAACAATTACAAGCTATAATATGCCGAAAAAGTAATATTCATTAAATTGTCATTTTATCCAATTAATCGAATAATCAAGTCAATAATAGACAGATTAATCGATTACCAAAATAATCATTATTTGCAGCCTTAGACTCAAACACAAAAGATAAACTTTCATCTCTGCTCTGCTGCAGGGAAACGTTAGATTGTCAGAGGCACGATGGAACAGTCGAGAGACACACACACACACACACACACACACACACACACACACACACACACACACACACACACACACACACACACACACACACACACACACACACACACACACACACACACACACACACACACACACAACCAGAAGTTATTTTAATGTAAAAAATAACCAGATAAAACCGTTTTTGTTTGTTTTAGGGCTGAAACAACTAATCGAATTAATCGATTACAATCTATTATTGAAATAGTTGTCGACTAATTTAGTCATCGATTAATCGTTTGGAAAGTTTTTGCTGTCAACTGCTCTTAATATTACACAACTTGATTGTTTTTTGTGTATTTTTACTCATGTTAACCTCGGCCATTTTTGTTTGGTACTATACCTCTGAACAAGGTTAAATTTGCAAATCTAAAACTGTTAATGATTTCTTGTTTTTAAATGTGATCCTGGATGGTCAACAGTTTACATTTTATGTTTTTTTAGCCAGTACTATAAAACACATTTTATGGGTGCTCGTGATTTATCTTTACTGTATACAGTAAGTAGATTTATTATTTTATATTTGCTGTAGAAATGGTAATATTCTCCCTCTTTATTTCACATAAAGATTAACATTTTTACTTATTAGAATGAGCCCAACGTGTTGTTTAAGTGGTTAGGAGTCGTGTTTTGCATAACTACATTCAATAAAATGCCAAAAAACTATTATTTATTAAGTTGTCTATTCTACCCGATTAATCGATTAATCGAGCCAATAATCGCCAGATTAATTGATCACCAAAATAATCGTTAGTTGCAGCCCTAGTTTGTTTGTTTGTTTTTAATCACTAAAGAAAAACTTTTAATTTGAGACATTTCCTTTTTTTTGTTATATTTGAATGTATTAAAATGTTAAAATGCAAAATAAAAATAAATATGATCAATTTTAATTTCCTTAAAGTTTTTTTTTAGAAAGCAGATTTGTACCTTTGTAGAAATTTTATTTTTTTATTTTTTTAAGAGCAGCACAAAAAACTTTAAGCTCGGTAAATAAAAGCCTCTTTATTCAAATAACCATCTACTTTTTTTCCCAGAAAAAAAGTTAATTAAATCTTTTGTTTCCTCATTTATTAACTCTGTTAATTGACAGGATAATTTTTTGTCTTTATGAAGCCCCGCCCACTAATGTAATTCCATCTTAGTTTGTATAAAATACATAATAAAATGTGTGTATCGTTTCAAGCTGTTTGATTGGTTAGTTTAGGATGCTCTTGAATTTTGAGCTTTCTACTGACATTAAGTATCTATTACAGGTCGATGAGATTAAAAAACTAGCAGGCGACGTGATATCACAAGATTGTTTTAGAGTGACTGGTGTCTACATCGGTGGCGAAAGGTGCCGGTTGATTCGAAATAATCTACACACGGACTGCGTTTGGTGTATGGACCTGAGGACTGCTACTAATGCAGAAGGTAAATCCTCCGCAGTCTGTGTTGGAAAAAGCAATAAAGATAAGAAACAAAGTTCTTTCTAAAAATGACATGGGACCAAAACTTTTTGTCAGGCCGTCTCAGACTTCTGTCCTCTTCTGTGTTCACAGTTCTTGTCATAGCGAAAGGAACAGACGACGCCAGCGGAGGACAGGTGTCCAGCAGGGTGTATGACGTTGTCGCATACCTTCGAAAGTCTGCTTACTAAAGCCTCCTCACCTTCGGCAGTATCATTCCCAGAACTTCTACAATCTTTTTTTTGACTGTCAGTATTTTCTTGGTCGTCTTCACGGCTTCTTGTCTGACATGCAAACATTTGAAAACTTTTGCAAATGTTTTTATGTTCTTATGTGTTATTTTAGAAATGTGACCCCGCCTACTTACCCTCGTGGTAATCATGGTTACAAAGATGAAATCAGAATCAGAATGCTTTTATTGCCATGTCAGTGAAAACTATCAGAGACTAGGAACTTGTTTTGATACAGGTGTGCAAAAAAATAAAATAAATAAAAATCATTTTTACAAAACTAAGAGTGCTCAAAAAGAAAAAGAAAGATAGTGCAATGTCATAGAAAATAATAAAGATAGTAAAGTGACAAGAAAGAAGTGACTAAGAGATGCGGGGATCCAGGTCCTAGAGTGAATAAGAGATGCGGGGATCCAGGTCCTAGAGTGAATAAGAGATGCGGGGATCCAGGTCCTAGAGTGAATAAGAGATGCGGGGATCCAGGTCCTAGAGTGAATAAGAGATGCGGGGATCCAGGTCCTAGAGTGAATAAGAGATGCGGGGATCCAGGTTATAAAGAGTTCATAAGTCCAACGGCAGAAGGGAAGAAGCTGTTTTTGTGGCAGGACGTTCTGGTCCGAATGGACCGGAGCCTCCTGCCCGAGGGGAGTCGCTCAAAAAGTTCATGTCCAGGGTGGGAAGGGTCAGCTGCTATCCGACCTGCACGCCCCCGAGTCCTGGAGACGTACAGGTCTTCGAGAGATGGAAGGCTGCGGCCGATCACCTTCTCTGCGGAGCACACAATGCGCTCCAGTCTGTGTTTGTCCCTGGCTGTCGCTCCAGCGTACCACACGGTGATGAAGGAGGTGAGGACGGACTCAATGATGGCTGTGTAAAACTGCACCAACATCTGGGCGGGCAGCTTGGCTTGAAATAAACCGTTTGATTCCCAGATTGTGTCGTTTTCTCTAAATATGAAGCAGAACTATTTTAATGCTAGTCCAAGGCTTTCAGCAGAGGGCAGCAGAGCGTCACGAGAGCGTTAACCATTTTTAGAAACATCAGATTTTGTTCCCAGTAGACTATTAACATATATTTTTTTCTCTTTAAAGAGGTTCACATTTACATTTCAGCATGGTCAGCTAAAAGCAGAGAAGACTCCACTCTGACCTTCAAGAGTCCAATTTTCTAGCTGTTTCTTTAAAAAAAAATGAATGGAACGTTTGCTTTTACCCGGGCTCACCAGCTCCGTGAAGCTGGCCCCTCTTTAAAAAAAAAATTAACAAAAACAAACAAAAAAATATGTCAATCGTTTGTGCTGTTTTAGTTTTTGTTTATTATAAAAAATACAATTTGGATCATGACGTCATAAGATGGCGACGCCCGGAAATAAACAAAGGGCTGGATTACGTCATCCTCCAAATTGTATTTCTTAAAATAAACCAAAATTAAAAGAGCATAAAACAAAATGTTGTTTATCACATAACAGCACAAACATGGCACAAACTGTTGACACAAATTTTAGGAGTTTTCTCCCATTTTTAAGCAAAATGAGGGGCTGAATGACGTCATATTGACCTAAAAAAGGAACATGTTTACAGCACAAACGATTGACATATTGTTTGTTTATTTTTGTTCATATTTTTTTTAAGAGGGGCTAGCTTTATGGAGCTGGGCGGCGTCCAATCAGTCGGACTGACTCTAAGACAACCGCCAGGTATGAATTTGAAAATAAATATATGAAATGAAGTCCGTATTGTCAACTCAGCGACTTTGACTCTGAATTTAGTGAATATTTAGACCTTATGGCCACTAGAGTCGCTAAAATTTGGACCTTTGGACCTGCTTTAACCAGTGGTGTCAAGTAGTGAAGTAGAACTACTTCCTTACTTTACTCAAGTAGAAAATCTCGTTATCTTTACTTTATCAAAGTAATTATTTTCTACTTTTTACTTTTACTCACTACTTTTTTATGCAATTATCTGTACTTTTACTTCGTTACTTTTATAAAAAGTAGTCGCTACTTTCGCCATTTTGTCACCGTTAAAAATAAAGAAAAAAATTCATTAAAAACCGATCCGGATTTTTTTTTTTAATGAACCCTGAATGCATCAAACAAAGGAACAGATGAATGATTGGCTGAAAGGTCCAGTCAATCATTACTTTGGGGCGAGTAGCACCGCCCACAAAGTTAGAAAGAGCAGGAACGTCAATTTGCGTGTTTGAGACTTGTTGCGGACTCGAAAATCAAAGTGATTCTGATGCTGAAATAATGAACTTTGATTGAATTATCGGTTTTAAAAATCAACAGCAACAATTTTTTTCCCAATAATTTTCAGTCTGCGGTTATTGTAAACGTCTTCGCTGAAAATGTTGTAGATGTTATTTTTTTTTAAATAATTTTGATCAGTGACGAACTGTTTTATCTTTTAAAAAAAACCTAATTGAACTGATTAATCCATAAAAAGTAGTGGATGAAGTATTTGTGCTTAAAAGCATCCAAAATGTTATTGATTAGTTTATAAAGACTGACTGAGGAGATTAAAACTACACATCGCTTAGATTTTGTATCATGTAGATGTTTGGGTTAACATTAAAAAAAACTTATATGTACACATATATATGTAGATATGTATATATATAAATTTATATATATCGTCTCCTAAGTCCCGCCCCTACTGGTTTCTTTCTGGGTTTCTTAAAATCTTATTTCCCTGGTTTTTTTTCTTCATTTTTACAGTTCTTAAAATTTTAGAAAAAGAATCCAAGGATTTTGCCTCCTGTGTGTTTCCTTCACTCCCACTGCCTTACGAGTGCATGTAAAGGGTGCTATTTTGTCAATGGGCGTGGTTTTACTGGGTGTACGATAATTTTTTGTAAAAATTTTGTAAAAACTTTAAAAACTACCTGCCTTCAAGGCTTAAAAAGACCTTTTGGTTATTTTTTTTCATTTATTTATTTTTTTTTTAACATTGAGTGTGTTTGTGTCTGCTGAAGTTGGTTAAATTAGGTGATGCAGAGTGAAGCTTGATAGCTGAAGGAACGTTACATAATGCCCTGCTTATGTTAATACATTTGATTGTGTTCATTAATTGATTTCCAATAAAGATTATTAAGAAATAAATGTATCTGATTCATAAAGTTTCACCAAAACACTTTCATTTATTATCATATTTTCTGCTCCTTAAAGTATGTGATAATAGTTAAAAATATGTTCATATGCTTTTGTTATTAATATTCCTTTTTTCCGAAAATTACTTTTACTTTTCTACTTTAAGTAGTTTTGAAAATAGGTTACTTTTTACTTTTACTTGAGTAAAAACGTCCGTTGATACTTCTACTTTTACTAAAGTAGTTTTTTAACTCGGTATTTATACTTCTACTTGAGTAGAAAATGTTGGTACTTTTGACACCTCTAGCTTTAACCAATCAAATTTTGAGCTTCTTTCCCTAAACCAGAGAGCCCACAAAGCTGACTTTATCAGCAAAACTAGCACGTATTGTCCGTGGTGGGGCAACAGGAATGGAAATATGGTTTTGTTGCTGTGAAACCTTTTTTGCTAACAAACAACTGAAGGAGGAAAACAAATAGATTTAGAAGTGATCGTCTTTCAATGTTATTATCGAGACAGACTTTTTAAAAGAAGTTGAACAAAGTAAAGAAATACAAGCAACATGCTGTACAACATCCTTGAGATACCCACACCACCCTGATCAGGCAGTCACCTTCAGATTGAGCAGGCAGAGCTCTTGAGATGACACTTGACACTTCACTCCTCGCAGTCAAAGTCACTGTCTGTACTGTGCGGCTCCTCAGAAAGGATACCAGCTTTTGCGAAAGCTCGGATAACAGTACCAGCAGACACGTTAGTCCAAGCATCTACAATCCATTGGCAAACTGTAGCGTAACTCGCCCGGCGCTGCCTTCCACCCTTCGTGAAACTGTGGTCTCCTTCGGTCATCCATCGCTCCGACGCCGCTCACACTTCACTCTTTAACGTTCTCATGCCTTTTCTTTCAGGTCCGCCTCATGGGCACCGCGTTTTCTTTTAGGTCCGCTTTTTCTCACACACAAGGCGCACCGCACAAAAAGGCGCACCGCTCATTTTGAAGAAAATTTGAGACTTTTAGGTGCGCCTTATGGCCGTGAAATTACAGTACATGAAATCAAACTAAACAAAAATAAATAAAAGTCCAGTAAAAGCTAAGTTCAAAAGGTCTGCAACCTCTTACAAGTCTCTGAGGTTCTGGGGCAGGCTGTTCCACAGGCGATGACCATAATGATGAAGCATGTTTAAGTGTTTAACCCTGGATTTTTGTTCTAAAATTTGGCACAAGTAAAGGCCAGAACGTGGGTTCGAGTCCCGGGTGGGGACGAGGCTTGGAACACTGTCCTTTCTGTGTGGAGTTTGCATGTTCTCCCCGTGTTTGTGTGGGTTTCCTCCGGGTACTCCAGTTTCCTCCCACCCTCCAAAGACATGCATGCTAGGTTGATTGGCTGGTGACAAATTGCCCCTAGGAATCAATGTGTGTGTGGATGGTTGTATGTGTGTGGCCCCGCGACACACTGGCGACCTGTTCTGGGTGTATGCTGCCACTTGCCTTGAATCAGCCGGAATGGGCTCCGGCACCCCCTGAAACCCTGTAGGGAATAGACGGATAAGAAGGTCACTGACTGGCTAGTGTTAGAGGACCTCGAGGTCTGTGAGGACTTCACAAGGAGGTCAGACAAGTAAGAAGACCCAAGACCATTAAGACTCTTTAAAAACCATTAAATCAACCTTAAATTCATCCTGAGATTTTATAATCGACACAGATGTGCATAGTTCTGACTCACACCTGTCCTATTAAAAATTTAAGGCTTGAAATAGTGCCAGGAGGCACACCTTTAGAGACATTTTAAGTGTAAAAGAGAGTGAGGTGGATCCCGTCAACAGGAAGCAGAAATTGCTGAGAGGTGGGCGTCGCCTGGTTAAAACTGAACTCAGCATTTTGTGAAATAGTCTTAACTAGATCAAATTTAAAGTTTCTAGAATGTGTGTGTGTGTGTGTGTGTGTGTGTGCTTCATTACACTTTCACATAAGAGGCACACACACTTCACAAACGCATGCAGAAGCTTTACCACTTCCTCTTCACTTGCCCGCCCTCAACGCGTTTCATCTTGACTCAGAAGACGGGTTTAGACGTTAGGAAAAGGAAGTGTGAGCGTTTCCATGCCAACAGCATGACTTCCTCTGCTCTCACTCGTTCAGCTTATATCTCCATAAATGGTGTTTCACATCAGACAGCCGCCATGATACCTACCGGCCAAAGAAGGTTTAAGTGTTTCCACGTCTTCAGATTATGAGAAACATGGAGGAAGTGCGAGTTTTATGTCTTACTTTACGTGATTTACTGATTAAACGCTCCAGAAACTTGTTCAGCAGCAAATTTTCTGTCTGAAGTCATCATGTGAAGCTCAAACATAAGCTATTTTTTTTTAACTATTGTCAGATTGTTGTTTGTATGAAGATTATGGAGAACGGCTCGTGGTTAGAACTGTTTGAGGAACTGAGACATAATTTGAAGTTTTGTTGAAAAAGTACATTATAAACCCTGATTTGTGATCATCATTATTTTCTTGTTTGGATAATTTACTTCTTTCAGCTTTTTCACTGCCAAATTATTTAAATTTAGAGGAGTCTGAACTCCGATCTGGTCACAACAACCTCATTTCTGATTTAACTTTCTCATTAAAGTCTAGTTTCTACCAAAAAAAAACAAAATAGATTTTTCAACTCTGGTTTGTTTCGACCGACCCTCTCCTAAATTAGAATAAAATTTTAGATCTGTTTTTTATCTGGCCATAAAATTATGTTGTCAAGGGGGTTAGTCTAGAATGTACATCATTCTGGACTAAGTCAGCCCTGTTTGGTCGCTCTGTTTTGACCCAGGAGCTCAGATGAATGGAAAAAACTGAGGGTGAAGGATAAGCTTTAAGGCGGGGCACTAAGCATGGGTAATGAGTTGGGACAGGTGTTGACATGCTGATGGTGGAGCTCAGGTGTGCAAGTTTAAACAAGCTGAGGAACGCAGGAACTTTGAAACTGCTGCAATCTTTTTCTATGTGATGTTATTAAAATTCAGTCCCAGAACTACACGACCCACACTGCACTGCAGCAGTGTAACTTAAAAAAAAGAGGACAAGGTACCTCTTCAACTACGTACTTATAAATGTACAGAGTGGGGGCATTTCCACAGAGTGAGACCACTTCTGAGTTCCAGTGGAGATAGGCCGAGCAAGGTGGACTGCAAAAATGGGGAGTGAGGCAGTAAGATGGAGGCAGGGATGGTGGGAGGGTTTACGGGGTGGGGTCACATGTATAAAAGTCTGCTCATCTTCCTGCTTTCAGACTTCCTGTCCTGCCTGGAACTGAGACTCTACCTGAACAGGTAAGCTGGCACAGCTGTGATTATTTAATCCTGCTGCTGATGTCACACATTATTACTGAAGCTGTGTGTTTGTATGAGGCTGATCTGTGTGTGTGTTTGTGCAGCAAAATGTCGTGGGACTCGTACTTGGACACCATGAGGGCGCCAGAAAATGGGGTGGTCTCAGTAGCTGAAGCGGCCATCTGTGGGTGCGAAACGAACCAGGAGAGCGTATGGGCCACCACCCCAGGCTTTAACGTCACCGTAAGAACACACACTCATGCAACGCATCTTCCAAATTTTTACTTCCTGCTTCTCATACTCATGACTTTCTACTTTCTCTCACCTTGCTGTGCAAGGTCCTCCAGCTGGACACACACATCACCTCTGGTTCTCCTGGTGGGTGTAGAGCAGGGCCGTACAGGGCAGACATCTTTCCCTACAGCTGGTTTTCTTCTATGTTTGATTCAAACTTGTTTCCAAACTGATTTCTAGTTTTATGAATCAACCAGAAAAGAGTTGGTTACTAGTTTTAGTGATGATGGGAGGGTGATGTGTGCAGAGACGACACAATGCTGGTGGGATCTGTTAGGCTGTACCAAGTTGTGTTTGTGTGTCGTTCTAGTTGTGTGCATCTCTGTGCAACAAGTTGTGCAACATAACAGGTGCCAATGGTGCGTTTCTGAGTAGATTTTTGAACCAGTCTGGTGAGGGTTGCTTCAATTTCCTTATAAGGAGAAAACCCCAGAAGATACAGGAAGTTTGACACACACACACACACACACACACACACACACACACACACACACACACACACACTCTTCGGTGAGAAGGTGTAACATTAAACACTGAATGTGTAGATAAAATGTCTCTTGATACTGATTTTATGAAGTTTTCACAAGTTCAACTGCAGACGGGAAGAAAGTGTTCTGATGATGTGAGGTTTGGGTCTTAATGAACCAGATGCACACACACATTTTCATATGAACACACTGAATTACACACACACACACACACACTCATAGTGATCGATCTTCCGCTGCAATATAAAAAGCCACTCGGATCCAAAACAAACCAGGATTAAACTTTGATTTTTATTTAGAATTGTTTCAACACAAGTGAAGTTTTCCTCGAGGCGTGTTGGCCTCTTCACACAGACGTGTACTAATGTGCCACCACATTCCTTTCTTCTTCTTGCTGTGACTTGAAGTTTAGCAGAACTGATCAACTTTTTTTTCTCTACGGGTGGAGGAAGCTTGTCTGTGTGAACGAACAACGTTCAGTTCTCTTTTTTTTTTTTTTTTTTTTTTTTTTTTAAGGGAAGTGGTTTTTCTGATTTGAATCGAACACAAAAGCTAAACTTTCATCTCTGCTCTGCTGCAGTGAAACGACACACACACACGCACGCGCGCACACACACACACCAGTTTTTTTTTTTTTTTTTTTTTTTTTTTTTTTTTTAACCACAGAAGAAAAACTTGACAAATTTCCTTTTTTTTTTTTTTTTTTTTTTTTTTTTTTTTTTTTTTTTTTTTTTTTTTTTTTTTTTTGTTAGATTTGAATGTATTAAAATAAATATGATCGATTTTAATTTCCTTAAAGCTTTTTTTTAAAAAGCTAAATTGTACCCTTGTGGAATTTTTTTTTTTTTAAGAGCAGCACAAAAAACTTTAAGCTCGGTAAATAAAAGAAGCCTCTTTATTCACATAACCATCTACTTTTTTTTCCTGAAAAAGTTAATTAAATCTTGTTTCCTCATTTATTAACTCTGTTAATTAACAGGATCATTTCTTGTCTTTATGAAGCCCCGCCCACTAATGCAATCCCATCCTTAGTTTGTATAAAATACATAATAAAATGTGTGTATCGTTTCAAGCTGTTTGATTGGTTAGTTTA
The DNA here is from genome assembly GCA_902685375.1 of Neostethus bicornis. Classification (NCBI taxonomy): domain Eukaryota; kingdom Metazoa; phylum Chordata; class Actinopteri; order Atheriniformes; family Phallostethidae; genus Neostethus; species Neostethus bicornis. The sequence continues at coordinate 22,362,817 of LR738558.1, read as the reverse complement.
GGATGCTCTTGAATTTTGAGCTTTCTACTGACATTAAGTATCTATTACAGGTCGATGAGATTAAAAAAGTCGGAGGCACCAAGGAATCACGAGCTGGTTTTACAACGACTGGTGTCTACATCGGTGGCGAAAGGTGCCGGTTGATTCGAGATAAACTAGATGAGGAAGGCTTGTTTTGTATGGACCTGAAGACTGCTACTAATGCAGAAGGTAAATCCTTCGCAGTCTGTGTTGGAAGAACCAAAAAAGGTAAGAAACAAAGTTCTTTCTAATAATGACATGGGATCATAACTTTTTGTCAGGCCGTCTCAGACTTCTGTCCTCTTCTGTGTTCACAGCTGTTGTCATAGCAAAAGGAACAGACGGCGCCAGTGGAGGACAGGTGTCCAGCAGGGTGTATAAGATTGTCTCATACCTTCGAACGTCCGGTTACTAAAGCCTCCTCACCTCCGGCAGTATCATTCCCAGAACTTCTACCATCGTTTTTTTGACTGTCAGTATTTTCCTGGTTGTAATGAGTGAGCACAAATTTGAAACAAAGGTCTGTCGTAGAGTGTACAAACAAACAAATAATAAACTATTTTGATTTCCTCAGTGTCTGTAATTTCAGAATGACTATTGATCCCACACGTGGGGAATTTGTGTGTTACAGCAGCACAGTGACCATGAAAAAAAAAAAAAAAAATAGAAGGAATGATGTGAAAAAAGACATGACTTTTTCTTTTTTTGTAAGGAATAAAACAAATTATGTAATTAAAACTATACAAAAGCGGAAGTGACTGCATAAAAAGGGACATACAGTAATACATGTATGTATGTCATGAGACGGTGGCTTAGTGGTTAGAGCGCTTACCTCCGGACTGGAAGTCAATTGGAAGTTTGCGGGTTTGCATCCCACTGAGAGAACGTCTAGGGTCCTTGAAGAAGACGCCTAAATCCAGTTTCTCCCACCATTAGTGCCGTTGTGGGCAGCCTGCTGCGGTGTATTAGCGTTTCCAGGACTCTCAAAGACGCTACACATAGTGTATACACTATTCATTCCCTCCATACCAGGGGCCCGTTTCAAGAAGGAGGATTTGTGGAAACTCAAAGTTTGTTAACCCCAGAATGTGGAAAACTCAGACTTTTCGGTTTCAGAAAGGGAGGTAACTCAAACCAGTAAACTCTGAGTTAGTTAAGCCGGTTTCAAGAAGAGAGTTAATCAAAACTCAGAGTCGGTAACTACGGCAACTGACTCAGCAAACCAAACCTGGTCGGTAGCAGGTTTACTTGAGGAAACCCAGAGTTTCTCTCGATCTCCGCTCCTTTTTAAAGTGAACAGGGTTTAAATAAACCTTCCTCGTTCAATCTGTTTCTACATTGATGGATAAATTGCAAAAATTTCTCCGATGTGGGAAAAATAAAGTATGTTAAAAAAAACAAAAAAAAACACATGTTTCCTTCACGCAGAGACCAAAATGACATGTCCGTTTCTAGATGATCCTGTAGATGAGGACGCTGGATTCATTCACAGGGAATTGAATTTATGCCACAAAATAATTTTGAGACCACGAGTTAATTTTCTATCATCTCTTCATTCATGTTTATTTGAGCGGTACCGTTTTTCTTGAGACTCAATGACATACATTAATAATCTCATCCGTACATCAGACACATCACACACTCTTGTATCGCGTGTTGCGTTACGTTTTTTTTTTTCTTTATAAAGTTGGAGATGCTGAGCGGCGACAGTATTCAGCTGCTGCACTGATAGACTTAATTATTTAATAAAGTCAGGTGGTCTACCTGTGATCTATGACATCATCATGTCTTACCTGTTTGAATTATGGTTTTATTTTTCATGTTCTTTTAATGCTGACAGGATTATTTATAGAACTACATCAGAGTTGGTAAAGTTTAAAAACACATTTATGTATATATATATATATCCACTCACTTTATTCATCCCTCAACGGTAAAATTTGTGTGCTGCCGTGAGCTCAGTGGGATTCGATCCCTCAAACTTCCAGTCCACAGGCGAACGTTCTACCGCTGAGCTACCGCCTGACAACAGTGCTGCCCTTATTCAGTAATTAGTTACACCGAAAACTATGATTAAATGTAAACTTATGTATTTCCTCTAGGAGCTCTTTCCACCCAGGTTTTTCTCTCTCTTTGGTGGTAGATGCCTCCAGACATTTTTTTAATAAAAATGTGCTCATACTGTCTGAATGTCTGCAGTAGGACATCCAGTTCTGTCTGTTAGAAATATGAAGACCTCTTTGTTTACTCCTGTTTCCATGGTGACTCCTAATGTCTGCACTCCATTGATCAGGGCTTTTTATTCTCAAGGTGCATTTTCTAAACTCTGAGTCAATCAACTTGAAGTTGATTAATCCAACTGTTTTCAGCTGATCTGAAACCGAAAACGCAGAGTTTTCAATCTCAGAGTTGACCAACTCAAGGTTTAGATTTAAACTCAAAGTTTGTTGAACTTCCTTCTTGAAATGGGCCCCAGGTGATGGTAAGCTACTGTTGTAGCCACAGCTGCCCTGGGGCAAACAGACAGAAGCGAGGCTGCCATCGGTCCTTCTGATCATCACCAGCCAATAACACACACACCATTCAGACTAGGCAGGAACACAACAGCAATTTTGATCTCAACAGCCATCCCACCGTGGCACCTAGGGTTCCAGCGGTCTCCCATCCAAGTACAGCCCAGGCCCAGCACGCTTAGCTTCTGAGATCTGATGGGATCAGGCATTGACAGGCTGGTATGGCCACAATGTAGGAGTGCGGCACACAAATTACCCCGATGAGGGATGAATAGAGTGATCCTTTACATGAACCAGTTATCAGTTATTCTGTGAGTTATTTTGTTGAGAATGAAAGATTTCTACTTCCCAGAGGGAAGTATAGATACTAAAGTATAGATACTTTAGTAAAAGTAGAAGTATCAACTCAAGTTTTTTACTCAAGTAAAAGTAAAAAGTAAGCTTACCTCGACATGTACCTCAAATTTGAAGGTACATGCTTTTTTCTTTATTTTGAACGGTGACAAAATGGCGAAAGTAGCCACTACTTTTTATAAAAGTAACGAAGTAAAAGTACAGATAATTGCATAAAAAATTAGTGAGTAAAAGTAAAAAGTAGACAAAAAAATAATTACTTTGTTAAAGTAAAGATAACGAGATTTTCTACTTGAGTAAAGTAACGAAGTAGTTACCTCTGCTTACTTCCATACCTCCATTCCATTTTTAAGATTTGACACCTCATTTTCCTCATTTACCCCACCCACTCTTGATCAAATCTCTACCCTAGTTTAAAAACTCCAAATCCTCCACCTGTCAACTTGATCCACTGCCCACTATCCTTGTCAAAGCCACAGCTCCCTCTCTATGTCCTCTCATCACCAACATAACACATGCTTTCCTCACCTTTGGAATTGTCCCCCCTTCCTTGAAAACTGCTGCCGTTACCCCCATCATAAAAAAAACAGGTTCAGATCCCATTGATCTCAATAACTTTCCATCCTATTTCAAACCTTCCATTCATTTAAAAAATTCTTGAAAAAGCTGTATCCACTCAACTTCATTCTCATCTGTCCTCCAATAACCTGTATGAACTTTTCCAATCTGGTTTCTGTCCCCTTCACAGCACTGAAACTGCTCTTCTTAAAAAAACCAATGACCTTATCAGAATCAGAATATACTTTAATGATCCCACACATGGGAAATTTGTGTGTCACAGCAACAACTTCCTATCTGCTAAGTGAGTCGTTGTAGAGCCCGATCACGTACGGAAAGAAAGACCACCGGTATCGAGCTGTTCTCGAGCGGAGCTGTCTGAGCCTCTTGGAGAAGGAGCTCCGTTGTTCGTCCAGGAGTGGGTAGAGAGAATGGTCATGATTGTTCATGATGGATAAAAGTTTGTTCAGTGACCTCCTCTCTACCACTGCCTCAAGTGAGTCCTGTTTGCAGCCAATGACAGAGCCAGCCAGTCTGATTAGTTTATTCAGTCTGTTGGCGTCACTGGCTGCGATGGTGCTCCCCCAGCAGATGACGGAGAAGAACAAGGAGCTGACCACCACAGACTGATAGAAGGTCTCCAGGATCTTGCTGCAAAGTAAGTAAAGTCGGCTGAAAGTCTTCTTGTACACAGCAGTACTGTTGCTCCTCCAGTTCAGTCTGCTGTCGATGGTCACTCCAAGGTATTTGTACTCCTCCACCACCTCCACATCTCTACCCAGAATGCAGAGCGACTGCAAAGCAGTCCTCCTCCTCTTCCGGAAGTCAATCACTATCTCCCTGGTCTTGTCCACATTGAGCAGCAGGTGATTCTCTCCCACCCGCTCCACAAATCCATCCACCGCCCTCCTGTACTCCTCCTCCTGCCCACCACTTATAGACCCTACAACTGCTGAGTCATCAGAGAATTTCTGTAGGTGGCATGAATCGGAGTTGTGCTGGAAGTCTGAAGTGTACGATGTGAAGAGGAATGGAGAGAGCACCGTGCCCTGTGGGGCTCCCACACCACTTAAAACCACATCAGACAGCGCTTTGCCCAGCCGGACGAACTGTGGCCTGTCTGTCAGGTAATCAGTGATCCAGGAGACGATGGACGCACCAGCACCCATCAGCCGCAGCTTATCACTCAGTAATGTAGACTGGATGGTGTTAAAGGCACTAGAGAAATCAAAGAAGGTGATTCTCACCATGCCCCCACCACCATCCAGATGTGAATGAGCTCGCTGCAGCAAATGGATGATAGCATCGTCATCACCCAGGCAAGGGCCGGTAGGCAAACTGCAGGGGGTCCAGAGAGGAGTTCACCAGCGGTCTCATGTGAGCTAACACCAGCCTCTCCAGCACTTTCATCACATGAGATGTGAGGGCAACTGGATGGAAATCCTTGAGGTGAGATGAAGATGGTTTCTTAGGTACGGGGACCAGGCATGATGTCTTCCAGAGAAGCGGAACCCTCTCCAGCCTGAGGCTCAGGTTGAAGAGGTGCTGGAGAACCCCACACAGCTGGAGCGCACAGGTCCTCAGGGTACGGAGGCTGATGCCATCCGGGCCGGCTGCTTTGTGCTGGTTTAGCTTCTCCAGCTGTTTCTTCACCTGAAAGGTGGTCACAGTCAAACGGTTAGGTGGGGTGGGTCGGGGGGGTTCAGGAACTGGTCAATTGAATAGCTGAGAAGGAGAAGGTAGAGAGGATGATCAGGGTTATCCATGATGGTAGAGAGGATGGTCAGGGTTATCTATGATGGTAGAGAGGATGGTCAGGGTTATCCGTGAAGGTAGAGAGGATGGTCAGGGTTATCCAAGATGGGGTTATCCATGATGGTAGAGAGGATGGTCAGGGTTATCCATGATGGTAGAGAGGATGGTCAGGGTTATCCGTGATGGTAGAGAGGATGGTCAGGGTAATCCATGACGGTAGAGAGGATGGTCAGGGTTATCCATGATGGTAGAGAGGCTGGTCAGGGTTATCCGCGAAGGTAGAGAGGATGGTCAGGGTTATCCATGATGGTAGAGAGGATGGTCAGGGTTATCCATGACGGTAGAGAGGATGGTCAGGGTTATCCATGATGGTAGAGAGGATGGTCAGGGTTATCCAAGATGGTAGAGGATGGTCAGGGTTATCCATGATGGTAGAGAGGATGGTCAGGGTTATCCATGATGGTAGAGGATGGTCAGGGTTATCCATGATGGTAGAGAGGATGGTCAGGGTTATCCATGACGGTAGAGAGGATGGTCAGGGTTATCCATGACGGTAGAGAGGATGGTCAGGGTTATCCATGATGGTAGAGAGGATGGTCAGGGTTATCCATGATGGTAGAGAGGATGGTCAGGGTTATCCAAGATGGTAGAGAGTATGGTCAGGGTTATCCAAGATGGTAGAGAGTATGGTCAGGGTTATCCATGATGGTAGAGAGGATGGTCAGGGTTATCCATGATGGTAGAGAGGATGGTCAGGGTTATCCATGATGGTAGAGAGGATAGTCAGGGTTATCCATGATGGTAGAGAGGATGGTCAGGGTTATCCATGATGGTAGAGAGGATGGTCAGGGTTATCCATGATGGTCGAGAGGATGGTCACTGTTGTCCATGATGGATAAAAGTTTGTTCAGTGACCTCCTCTCCACATTTTCAAACACACATACATATTTTGAGATCTACTCTATTCGTAAAACATATCACCTGCCAGTACATGAATATTTAAAAGGTTTTTTTACTGCTTTACTTGAACAGGAATGTGGCCCTTCTTTCTTTCTGCTCTGCAGATTTTTCAATCACCTTCTGATTAATGTCCCACATACTAGTGATTATTTATTCTTGGACAACATGGCCAGTGCAGTCTTTCCAATGAGAATCATGAGCAGGATCATATGTCAGCTCATAGCTAATTGATTGGTTCACTTAACAGAGTGACAGAGAGGAGAACCCAGGGGCGGATTCAGGGGGGTGGGGGGGTGGCCGCACCCGTCTTCTCTCTTTTGATCCTCCAAAAAAAAGAAGAATGTCCAGCTATCCCCTCGCAGGGCCAGCGAATAGGCCACCAAAATGCAGGAAAATGACTCTTATTTTTCTAAACGTTCTGGTTACTGGCTTTGTCAATTACTTCACGCTCCCCCGAGCCCTCTTTAGAAAATTCTGGATCCACACCTGGAACCTATCTCTTTGTTTGAGTGCGCACCTTTTTGCGCCCCACGGGCGTGTTTATGGTTTGCAATACAAATGAATGGAGAAAAAAATCAGAGCTGACGTCATGTTTTTTCCAGAAATACCGGAAACCACACACACACACACACACACACACACACACACACACACACACACACACACACACACACACACACACACACACACACACACACACACACACACACACACACACACGTGTGCACACTCAAACGAGCAAATTGTGGGAAAAAAAATGGTGTAAAACATTCTTAAAATGCATATAATCTTCACACAAGACAGTTTTACATACTTACAAACATATTCATTTGTAATGTAGGAAGAAATTTATAAAGGAAGACATGAAGATAGTTGGTGTGACCAAAGAAGATGCAGGAGATAGGGTTGGATAGAAGAAACTGACTTACTGTGGCGCCCCCTGGAGGAAAATGCCGAAAAGAGAAGAAGAAAACACACATAAACATTTTTATACTTTTTATTTAAATTTGGTAATCAGGGCAGGGAGTGAGGCGCACCTGATCAGCTGCCACTGATGAAGATGCTGAGGCACTCTTTGGAAGTGTCCAGGATGGACAGGCTCAGGAATGGGGTACACCAGACAGCATGTGTTGGCGGTTTTGAAAATGAGATTAAACTAAGATAATTTAGACTTGAAAGAAAATATACTTGTAGAATGATACTGAGTGTGGAACCGCCCAGAAGGAGGCCTGGAGGATGACCAAAGAGGAGGATTATGGATTGAGTGTGAGGCCCCGTTCACACGGAGCCGGGTATTTTTAAAAACGCATATATTTTTTATCTGTTTTGCCATCCACACGAAAACGGAGGTTTTTTTTTCACTCAAGACAGGTGTTTTGGAAAACTCCAGCCAAAGTGGAGATTTTGGAAAACTCTGTTTTTGCGTTTGCGTGTGGACGTGTGAAAACGCAGATTTGCATTTTTATGCGTCACTACCTGCGACAAGTAATGCACATACGTCATTCGTGTGCGTCCTTGTTTGGATCGTCTATATTTTCCTGTGTTTTATTAACTTTATAGTCGATGAATACTTTTAAAAGCAGTTCCACCTCCTTGTTGGTCCAAACAAACGAGACGCCTGGCGCCATGTTTCAGGTTTTGTGGAAATGACGACAGAGGTGCTCTGATTGGATAGCTGAGAACTTACATTTACATCAATACTGCCCACTACTGGTCTGGCATGCTCATAACCGCACTCAGAAGTGCATTTATACGGCTCCGTGTGGACGCGGATATTTTGAAAACGGTTACGTGTGGACGCGAGCGTTTTCCTAAAACGGAGGACAGCAGATATACGTTTTTAAAAATCCCCGGCTACGTGTGGACATGGTCTGAGTTTAGGTAGTTAGGGTAGTTGACGGTAGGAGACGGTGGATCAGCGCTAGAGCGCTCGCCTGTGAACCGGTAGGTCGCAGATTCGATTCCCGCTGAGACCACCGTCTAGGGTCCTTGGAGAAGACACCTAGCCCCCACTTCTCCCACCATTGGCGTTGTCGAAGGACAGCCTGCTGCGGTGTAAGGAGTGCAGCACACAAATTTCCCCGGTGAGGGATGAATAGAGGAATTCATTTATTTATTTAGTTGGTGTTAGGTGGTGTTACTGGTTGTGTCATATGCAAAGTAAACAAAACAGTTCTAACCGTTGGTTAGCGCTGTGGCCTACAGCAAGAAGGTTGCGAGTTCAAGCCCTGGGTGGGGTGAAACTCGGGACGCTGGTTTTTCAGTGTGGATTTTGCATGTTCTCCACATGCTGCAAGGGTTCTCTCCCAGAGCTCCATTTTTTCCAGTTAATTTTTCAGCTAAGTTATTTGTCCAGGAGGAAATTGACCCCAGGGAACGAGTCAGTGCCCAAGAGATCATTTGTCTCTATATGGCTCGCAATAGACCTGTTCGCAGTGTACCCCGCCTCTTGCTCGAACTCATGCAGAATAGGCTCCTGCACCCTTTTGACTCCAAGTTGAATAAGTGGCAGACAAACTGAATGAAACGTATTAAAGGCAGTAATACTTATAATAATAATAATAATAATAATAATATAGTAATAGTAACATAGTACATATATTAATAGTAATACAGTATACAACATGGTTATAGTAATAGAACCAGTACTGTTCTGGTTCTCGTCATCTCCAGAAGTACTCGGACAACTCAGCCATCGTTGGGTGAGTGGAGAACGAACAGGAGGACGAGTACAGCAACCTGGTGAAGAACTTCATCCAGTAGTGTGGGGAGAACCATTTGCACCTGAACGTGGCCAAATCAACTTACCGTAATTTCACGGCCATAAGGCGCACCTAAAAGTCTCAATTTTCTTCAAAATGAGCGGTGCGCCTTTTTGTGCGGTGCGCCTTGTGTGTGAGAAAAGGCGGACCTAAAAGAAAACGCGGTGCCCGCGAGGCGGACCTGAAAGAAAAGGCATGAGAACGTTAAAGAGTGAAGTGTGAGCGGCGTGGGAGAGATGGATGACCGAAGGAGACCACAGTTTCACGAAGGGTGGAAGGCAGCGCCGGGCGAGTTACGCTACAGTTTGCCAATGGATTGTAGATGCTTGGACTAACGTGTCTGCTGGTACTGTTATCCGAGCTTTCTCAAAAGCTGGTATCCTTTCTGAGGAGCCGCACAGTACAGACAGTGACTTTGACAGCGAGGAGTAAAGTGGACCTGCTCTGTTGGATTTTGCGCAGCTGTTGGATTCCGAAACAGAGGATGAGGACTTTGACGGATTTGAATAAAGACTATTACCGGTAATGTGCTTGTTTAGTATCGTTACTACTTAAATAAAGTACAACCAAACTCAGTTTTGCTCCCAATCTATTTTTTAATACCCACATTTGCATGCTTGCTTGTGTGTTGTTGTAAGGCAGTGTGTGACTAAGACTGCGCCTTTTCGTACGGTGCGCCTTGTGTGTGTTAAATACAGTAACTGCACACAAAACTGAGGCTGCGCCTTTTCGTACGGTGCGCCTAATGACCGTGAAATTACGGTAGTAGGAGGGGGTCCCAACCATCACCAGTCTGTGTTGGTGGATTTTTTGTGGAGATAGTCCGTCATACAGATTCTTGGGTGTTCACATAAACAGTAAACTGGACTGGTCCACCAAAAAGGGCATGAGTAGACCGTACCACCTCAGAAAGCTCAGGTCCTTCAACGTCTGCAACAAGATGCTCTCCATGTTTTACCATGCCATCATGGAGAGGGTCCTGTTCTTTGCTGTGCCCGCCTGGGGAGCTGGTATAAAAACAAAGAATGCCAACAGACTGAACAAGCTGGTAAAAAAAGCTGGACATGTGGTTGGCTCACCCCTCGTCTGCGTGGAGGAGGTGGCGAGGGACAGAATGATCATGCTAAATCCCTCCCACTTCCTCCATGAATCTGTGGACCATCTGAAGAGCAGCTTCAGTAACAGACTCCTGCAACCCTGCTGCTCAAAGGAACGGTACAGAAAATCATTCTTACCATCCTCCATCAAACTATTTAACCTTTCACTTTCAAACCTGTAATTACGTGCCATTCACATTATTGTATGAGATTGTTTGAATGGAACATGCAGCACTCAAATTTACCTTCACGGATAAATAAATATTCAATTCAATTCTATACAGGTGGTCCGAAGGGCAAGGGTAAAAAACATGGTACAGAGTTCAGATGGTAGCATTGGTGTCTGCTCTTCTGTCATGTGTGAGGTTATATTTCATCTCTTTAAAGACTCGGCATCTCTCCGATTGGCCGCCAGACACTTGAAGGTTAGTTTAAAGGGTAAGGTGCGTTTGTGTGTCTCTGTTGGGGTACTGCCCTTTACTGTGAATGCTAAACCGGTCTCATATTTCCCCTACACATGAACTTTAACCTTTAAGTGTGCTTTTAACCGTCTCTGAGGGACTGTTGAACTAGTGCAGACGTCAGCGTGGCTTTGGTGAAAACATTAAAACACTGACGGTTAAATAAAAGTGACAACAAGAAAGCAAAGAAAAACGAAAAGATGGACTGAAATCAATGAAAAGATTCAAATGATTCAATGTTAACAATAAAACCTTTAAAAGAACATCAATAAAAACAAAGCCAAATAAAACAGAGGGATTTCTTTATTTAGAAACTATCTTTAAACACCTCACTAAAGTAAAAAAGTCTCCTAATGCTTTAAAACCTCAATCCTGTTTAGTGACGGTTAGTTCTTCTGTTTGAGGACGTCCTGCTACATGCAGACTCTCCCTGCCTGCTTCTCCTCCCTCTGCCAGGCAGCTATAAAAAGCTCTCAGCTCACAAGACAGGCGCTTCACGTCAGTCAGACGGCCACACACGACCCCTCGCTCTCTTACAGCTCCCAGCAGACCAGGTAAGGCCTACCAGAGCTAACTTCTAGAGGTGGTAGTAGTCGTTTAAAACTTCCTTCTCTTTGGTTCCTGCTCTAGCGCCTGACATGCAGCATGCACGCACCGCCTCAGATCACATGACTCTCACTTCTTTAAAGAAGGCTTTGCATTTAAATAAGAAGTGTAGAAGTTTTCAGGCATGTGTGTTCATGCTGAAGGTCATGGAGCAGAACAAACAGCAGGAGGGGCTCAAAGTTCACTTTGGGTATCCGGGGGCAGAGCAGGTGGGAGTGGGGCCTCTATTGTTTATCTTTGGAGATAAAAAAGTTGGTCTGGAACAGTTCCAGTTTGTACTTGTCTCTAAATCACTGCAGCTTTGCTTCATATGTACATGACTCTTTATATACTTATAACACACACACACACACACAAAAATCACATGGGTACATAGAGATTAAAACCTGTTACATCTCCCTGAGGCAGTACGGTGGCACAGTGGGTAGCACAGTGGCCTCACAGCAAGAAGGTCGGGGCTTCGAGTCCCGGGTGTGGACGAGGCTTGGAACACTGTCCTTTCTGTGTGGAGTTTACATGTTCTCCCCATGTCTGTGTGGGTTTCCTTCGGGTACTCCGGTTTCCTCCCACCCTCTAAAGACATGCATGCTAGGTTGATTGGCCGGTGCCAAATTGCCCCTAGGAATGAGTGTGTGTGTGTGGATGGTTGTATGTGTGTGGCCCCGCGACAGACTGGCGACCTGTCCGGGGTGTACCCTGCCCCTTGCCTTGAATCAGCCGGGATGGGCTCCAGCACCCCCTGAGACCCCGTGAGGGATAGACAGATAAGAAGGTGACTGACTGACATCTCCCTCAATCACACAAATACACACACTCACAAACACAGAGTGAGTGTTTCAGCCCTAATGCTGAAGGTCACACACACATCAACACAATCACACTTGCATACATCACACTGGCGTATACACACACACATAGATAAACCGACTCACTCTGACCCTACTCACACACATACCCTAAAACACCCACACACTCATGGTTATATAGCATACACTTACACACACATCCTCTCAGTCATTGTCATACTTATACATACACAAACCCATGGATTGAAACACACACATACGTATACACTCACACAGACGTTTACATCAAAACGCTCACACAGTCAGTCCGCCCAAATGAAATGATGTGTAAAACAATACCCACGTCGGGATCCTCGAAAGTGTGTCAGAGATTTTTTTTTTATCGTGGTGACCTTAAGGAGCCTAGGCCATCATCCAGGGACCACAACCTCTGATTTCATTGGCTGGCCATGTTTACAGAAAGGAGTCTGCAAAGGCCATCAAAGGTTTCAAGTGTCCACTAAGAGCTCAGCTGTTGTTCTGCTGGCATTACTGACCTATCACACACACACACACACACACACACACACACACACACACACACACACAAGCTGCTGTAACACATAGGACACATGTGACCACAGAGTGGCCTTTATGACCCTATCAATGAACCCAGAGGTTCTCCAGACTTCTGTGACCCCGCCCACAGTACACACGGTTTTTATTCATCTGATGTTTTTAATCTTAAAACCATTTTTTTACACATAACTTTGTCTCAGAACTCATTTTAACTCTGACTTATTACATCTTCAAACCATTCCGATCTGAGATATCGAGCCTCCGAACAATTTGTTTACCAGACGATTCTGATTCCCGACTATTTCAAATTCCGTCCACGAACTATTCAAAACCTGAACCGTTGTCTTCAAATCATTACATTTATTGGCTATTTTGTATCTTAACTATTTAAACTAGTACAGCAAGAAGGTCAGGGCTTCGTGTCCTGTGTGGGGACGAGGCTTGGAACACTGCCTTTCTGTGTGGAGTTTGCATGTTCTCCCCGTGTGTCAGTAGGTTTTCTCTGGTTTCCTCCAAAAACATACATGTTAGGTTGATTGGCCGCTATAAAATTACACCTAGAAATGAGTGTGTATGTGGATGGTTGTGTGTGTGTGTGTGTGTAGCCCTGCTACAGACTGGCGACCTGTTTAGGGTGCACCCTGATCTCGCCTTGAATCAGCTGGGATAGACTTCGGCACCCTCCACAACCTTGTTAATGATGGACGTTTCAGAAGATGAATAAATAAACTATTTAAACTCAGAACTTTTTAATTTTAGAACTATTCTGTCTCCAAACTGTTAAAATTTTGCGGTGTTACATTAAAATGATTTAAACTTTGAACTATTTTGTCTCTGAACCCTCTTAGAATCTCCTCATCTCGTCTTCACATGATGTCATTTTTCAACTATTCAATATTAAATATTTCTTAAAGAAGGAAATTTTCCAAACATTTATCTTCAAACTTTTCCATTTTGGAACACTTTAAAAAAAAAAAAAAAAAAAAAGAATTACTCTATTCATCCCTCACCGGGGAAATTTGTTTGCTGCACTCCTTACACCGCAGCAGGCTGCCGTTCAACGGCGGGAGAAGCAGGGGGTTAGGTGTCTTCTCTAAGGACCCTAGACGTGCTCTCCGTGGGAACCCGCGACCTTCCGGTATTTTGAAATTTTACAAACTAATATCTGCATTATTCAATTTTTTAAACCAATTAAATCTCCGAACGCCGTGTTTGAACTATTTAACTCATTAACGATTCATTATCTCATTTATTCACTACTGAACAAATAGTTCAGTTCATTTCTCGCTTTTTTGGAGCGAACTTTTTTGTTTCAGAAACATTTTGAATTATTTAATCTTTTTATAATTTAATTTCCAAAAAAAAAAAAATCTTCTCAAAACTGTTTAAACTGTTCACTTCTGTTCATTTTTGTGTCTGAACTTCTCCATTTTTGTCTCTTTTAACTATTTGATTTGCAAACTGTTCGACTTTGGAACTTTGTCTTTTTGAACTATATGAGGCAGTGGCTCAGTGGTAGAGCGTTCTACCGTCGACTGTAAGTTAATCGGAAGTTCGCAGGTTCGATTCCCACTGAGTTCACGTCTAGGTGTCCTTGGAGAAGACCTCGTTTCTCCCACCATTGGCTTCGTCGTGGCAGCCTGCTGCGGCGTAATGCAGCCCACAAAAATCCTGACTAGAGTATGTAAAAAAAAAAAAAGAAAATGACATTTCAAAATGATTTTATTTTATTTGATTCCAAGTTAATCTGTCTCCGATCTATTTCTGGACATGCCCTATTTTGTCTCAGAACTCTTGCAGCTGTCAGACGAGGCATTCGGGGTCTTATCAAGACCTCAAAAGGACTCAGTATTTAAATGCCTTTGGTGTCACAGACATTATGTGTCCGTGTGCAACAGGAGGAGGTCCTCTTGACCTCTTTGGAAAGGCCATTATAAATATCTGAGACCCTCAAGCCCTCACATGCACTGGTTTTTTTCTTCCTGCTCCTATTGGTCCAAATGGCTGTCAATCTGTAAGCAGAGCTCTGATTTGTCGTGAGGCAAAAAGGGCGTGTGTTATAGAATGTGATCCATTTTGGAGGGATTATGGCGCTGCAGAGGATATCTACTGCAGGTCTCACACACACACACACACACACACACACACACACACACACACACACACACACACACACACACACACACACACACACACACACACACACACACACACACGTTTAGAGAAACAAAAAATTTGTTTATCTTAAGGTCACCTTTGTTTAAAGGTCGTTTAAAGGTTTTAAAAAACAACAAGTGTTCCAGGTTTCAAGACACATTTTGGCTTTTTTTAAATTTTTATTTTAATATACTTTATTAATCCCTCACTGGGAAATTTATGTGCTGCATTACACCGCAGCAGCCTGCTATGTATGACGGCGGTGGGAGAAACGAGGGGTTAGGTGTCTTCTCCAAGGACTCTAGACATTGTTTGCATTCAGTTGGATTATTCAAATATTTTTGAATATTTTTTAATTATTGTTGGATTATTATTTAGTTGGATTCATTGCGGGTTTGCGTTCAGTTGGATGCAAACCCGCGAACTTCCGGTGGACTTCGGGTTCGCGGGCAAACGTTCTAACCCCAGGGTGATCAACCAGTCGACCGCGGTCTACCGGTAGATCAGGGACTGGTTCCGAGTCGACCTCGAGACGTGTTGGGAAAAAAAAATGAAGAAAAAAGATATATTTTTTTTAATGACAGAAAGTCAGGAGAAGATCCTTATACAAATCTAAATCATTTATTTTTGAACGATCCCTATTTGATGCCTGCAATTCACCCCCATTTTTACTCAGCTGCAGATCTGAGGGCTAATAAAGGAGTTGATGCATACTTCCGGGCTTATGACGTCATGTGAGACGTCATCAACCCGAATGTTGATTGGATATTTACCGTAATTTCACGACCATTAGGCGCACCGTACGAAAAGGCGCAGTCTCAGTTACACACCGCCTTACAACAACACACACGCAAGCATGCAAATGTGTGTATTAAAAATAGTTCGGGAGCAAAACTGAGTTTGGTTGTACTTTATTTAAGTAGTAACGATACTAAACAAGCACATTACCGGTAATAGTCTTTATTCAAATCCGTCAAAGTCCTCATCCTCTGTTTCAGAATCGAACAGCTGCGCAAAATCCAACAGAGCAGGTCCACTTGGCTCCTCGCTGTCAAAGTCACTGTCTGTACTGTGCGGCTCCTCAGAAAGGATACCATCTTTTGAGAAAGCTCGGATAACAGTACCAGCAGACACGTTAGTCCAAGCATCTACAATCCATTGGCAAACTGTAGCGTAACTCGCCCGGCGCTGCCTTCCACCCTTCATGAAACTGTGGTCTCCTTCGGTCATCCATCGCTCCCACGCCGCTCACACTTCACTCTTTAACGTTCTCATGCCTTTTCTTTCAGGTCCACCTCGCGGGCACCGCATTTTCTTTTAGGTCCCCTTTTTCTCACACACAAGGCGCACCGCACGAAAAGGCGCACCGCTCATTTTGAAGAAAATTTGAGACTTTTAGGTGCGCCTTATGGCCGTGAAATTACGGTAACTGTAGTTTTTCTAATTGTATTTTCTAATTGGCTGTGGATCTGGAGGAAGTATTCAGGACTGATATCGGTTTTAATACAGGCTGAAAAAACTGTGGTGGTTTGGAGTGTTGCCGCTCGACTGGTAGATCTCAAGAGGTTTGCGACTTGAAAAGTAGATGTTGGGACAAAAAAGGTTGGACACCCCTGATCTAACCACTGAGCCATTTCTGACTTCTTCTGAATTTGGGTCGCCAACTTATGTAATTACACACTTGTCACTAAAACAAGAAATGACCGGCTAAGGTTTTTAAACTAGTTTGTATAAATATATTTTTTATTTCTAGTCTTATTTATAAGCGCATGTCAAACCAGCGTTCCGTTCGTTCCGTCATCTTCCGCTTGTTCCGGGGTCGGGTCGCGGGGCAACAGCCTCAAACGGGCAGCCCAGGCCTCTCTCTCCCCGGCTGCATCCTCCAGCTCACCTGGAAGGATCCCAAGTCGTTCCCCGGCCAGCTGTGAGACACAGTCTCTCCAGCGGGTCTGGGGTCTGCTCCTTGGTCTCCTCCCGGTGGGACGTGCCCGAAACACCTCGCCTGCGAGGCGCTCAGGGGGCATCCTGACCAGATGACCGAACCACCCCATCTGGCTCCTCTCGACCTGGAGGAGGAGCGGCTCGACACCGAGCTCCTCCTGGATGGCAGAGCTCCTCATCCGATCTCTGAGTGAGAGCCCAGCCACCCTGCGGAGGAAGCTCATTTCGGCCGCTTGTATCCGCGATCTCCTTCTTTCGGTCACCACCCACAGCTGGTGACCATAGGTGAAGGTAGGAACGTGGACCCTGGTTACCATAGTGAGGGTAGGAACGTAGATCCTGGTTACCATGGTGAGGGTAGGAACGTAGATCCTGGTTACCATGGTGAGGGTAGGAACGTAGATCCTGGTTACCATGGTGAGGGTAGGAACGTAGATCCTGGTTACCATAGGTGAGGGTTGGAACGTAGATCAACTTGTAAATCGAGAGCTTTGTTTTTCGGCTCAGCTCTCTCTTGACCACGACGAACCGATGCAGCGTCCTAGTTATTGCTGATGCCGCACCGATCCGCCTGTCGATCTCCCGCTCCGTCCTTCCTCCACTCGTGAACAAGACCCCAAGATACTTAAACTCCTCCACTTGGGGCAGGACCCTGTCCCTGACCCGCAGGGGGCATTCCACCCTTTTCCGGGCGAGGACCGTGCTCTCGGATTTGGAGGCACTAATTCCCATCCCGGCCGCTTCACACTCGGCAGCAAATCGATCCAGCGAGAGCTGGAGATCACGGTCCGATGAAGCCAACAGGACCACATCATCCGCAAAAAGCAGCGACGGCAGATTAAAGTAATATTTTTTAAAGTTTTTTACAAAAATCTCCCATATTTTTAGTTTCCATGGACCAGATCTAGGGCCTCTTTTATCGAGCACACGTCAACATATATACACCTGTTTATATGCTGACTTCCATCCAAGCTGAGTCATTATTAAAAGTGGTCGAGTGCGTGGACTATTGCCTTAGGCCTCGTCCACACGGAGCCGGATATTTTTGAAAACGCATATATTTTGATCCGTTTTGTTCTGCCGTCCACACGAAAACTGAGGTTTTAATCACTCAAAACCGGCGCTTTTGAAAACTCTGGCCAAAGTGGAGATTTTGGAAAACTCCGTTTTTGCGTATACGTGTGGATGTGTGAAAACGGAGATTTGTGTTTTTATGCGTCACTACCTGCGACAATTAATGCACATACGTCATTCGTGTGCATCCTTGTTTGGATCGCAAACAATATTTGGGCAGCATGGAGCCAAAGTATATTTTTCTGTGTTTTATTAACTTTATAGTCGATGACGACTTTTAAAAGCAATTCCACCTCCTTGTCGGTCCACACAAACGAAATGCCTGGCGCCATGTTTCAGGTTTTGTGGAAATGACGACAGAGGTGCTCTGATTGGATAGCTCAGAACTTACGTTTACATCAATACCGCCGCCTACTGGTCTGGCATGCTCGTAACCGCACTCAGAAGCGTATTTACGGCTCCGTGTGGACGCGAGCGTTTTCCTAAACGGAGGACAGCAGATATGCGTTTTCAAAAATACCCGTCTACGTGTGGACAGGGCTTTAGTTTAAAGCAACTGCCAAATACAAATTTAATATGCGGGAAAACGACAACTCTTGAGGACAGAACCTGAAGTAAGCTGAAACATTAAGAGCGGTGCAGGAACACTTCCAAACTTCACCTAAAGACCAGTCATAAAAATCAGACCACATCATGGAAAAGATCATTCAGTTAGAAACATACATCTAGTCAAGTCACCAAAATCTAACTAATTTTAAACCCTTTTTATGTAATATTTTAAAATCCTACATATAAAAGATAATTATTAATAAAAATAAAACCTCGTGCTGAAATGACTTGAACTCCAGAGTGCGGCTACCCTCTCTCTGTCCTTATCGCCACCATGTGTTTGGAGGTTTTTTTTTTTTTAATTCACTGACATATTGTGTCAGTAGAGTTGCCATGGTGACCATCTTCCTCTCTCTTTCACTTGTGGGAGATGTTCCTGTGGTTGGGGAATAGCCACACCTTGCCATCGTTGATGAGTATTTTCAGAAGTTGAGAAAAACTTTGGAGTTCTAAAAGCGTGGTTGGTGTAGGATGAATTTCTACCCCAGAAAGTCGGCTTGTCCGGATGTGATTTGTGAAGGTTGGGTAAAAACAGATTTGGTGGTTTTTATAAATCTCAAGTTTGCGTGTGATAAACACTG
Source organism: Neostethus bicornis (assembly GCA_902685375.1). Taxonomy (NCBI): domain Eukaryota; kingdom Metazoa; phylum Chordata; class Actinopteri; order Atheriniformes; family Phallostethidae; genus Neostethus; species Neostethus bicornis. The sequence goes on along the minus strand of LR738558.1, from coordinate 22,344,004 downwards.
TTTAAGTGCAGAATAAAAAAGCTTGCTTACAATCTGTAGTAAACGAAGCCCCTGCTTTTCAAACAGGACATAGATCTCCAGATTAGCGCTAGAAGCTCCAAAATTTTCTCAACCTCCTGTCTATCCCAGAAAGAGTCATCTGACACCTCTATCTGACCTGCATACCGAGGGGAAGAGTCGTTTTTGCGATTAAATTAGAGTCTCCCAGTCCTAGTCTCCGGGTGTTTAAGTGCCTCCCAAACGACACTTAAGTGTCTTGTTTTAATAACTCAAGCAGAAGGCCTGGGGACTCGAGACACCTCCACGGGCTTTCAGGTAGTGGTGGTCAATTGACCCCCCTCCTGAGGGTTCTAGTGTTAGATCTCTAAATGATCCCAGTCAAGATCTGCATTAGCCAGATTATTCTGGTGTATTCCAGCCTTACCCAGATTATCTAGGCCTAATTTAAGTTTGTGAATTGACCAGAATTTTCTTTCTTGTCTTCCAGTCAGAATGTCTATCACTAAGATTCACGCCCGTGAGATTCTGGACTCCAGAGGGAACCCCACCGTGGAGGTGGACTTGTGGACCGCTAAAGGTGAGCAATCTCAGTGTCTCTGCATGTGCCACCTTTCAAAGAGCTAAAGATAGACTGTTTCAGGTCTCTTCAGGGCTGCTGTCCCCAGCGGAGCTTCCACTGGTGTCCATGAAGCGCTGGAACTGCGCGATGGAGACAAGAGCCGCTATCTTGGCAAAGGTGAGAAGTATGAATTTATTTGGGCTAACTTTGAGCTTTTCGGATCTCTTAAATCTTACTAGTTTAAAGAGTTTTATTACAGAGAAGGAATTGTGAAAACATAAATTTTGCTCATCCCCCAACCATTCTGAGAAAGTACAGGCTGCACCTACTAAATTTGACACTGGTTCTCAGTGAACTGCCCATCCTCTGCTCAACCTATGGGTGGGACAGGAAGGCTTCCTGCAATGTGAAACGCATCGTCAATGTAGCAGGGCCTTGTTGTCACGTAGGAGTGGGCGCAGATACAAGGAAAGCTTTTTAAATCCCACAACAGAGAAATTGCAAAAATGAAAGATGCAGCCAACGATGGCTCTACCTTTCTAGAAGAGATAGAGGCCCTGTCCATATGTAGACGGGTATCTGGTAAAACAAATATATTTTTATCTGTTTCGGCCTGTCATCCACATAAACCCGTTGTTTTTGAAAACTCCGTCCAAAAAGAAGATTTTGGAAAACTACGGTTTTGCGTTTGCGAGTGGACATGCATAACCGGCATTTTGGGTTTTTAAACGTCACTATCTGCGACGATTAATGCATAAACATTTTTGTGTGTGTCTTGTTTTTAATATCAGACAGTGGGCAGCATGGCTTCTCGGAAAAAAACGCTCCTTTCTTATCTTTTTGTCCACTCTCAACTGCGATTATTCATCACATAAGCTTTCCTAGCTCAGAGCTTACGTTTAGATAAATACTGCCCACTACTGGTCTGGCATGCTTATAACCACACTCAGAAGCGTAAGTATCCGGGTTCAATGGATGCGGTTAGATTGAAAATGGTTACATGTGGACACATGGGTTTTCTCTAAAACGGAGGACAGTGGATATACGTTTTCAAAAATACCCAGCTACGTGTGGACATGGTCAGAGATACAAAATGTATGCTAATTGTATACAAATACAATCTTTTTAAAAACTGCTAAATGATTCTATAAAGTAGAGAGCTCTTTAAGGTTGATTTAGCTGGAGATGGGATCTTTAAGTTCCCCTTAAACTACCAGACTCTACTTGAGGCCAACTAAACTAATGCTTCTTGATACCAATTTCTGTGGAGTGATTTAGTTGAGGTCTACCAGAATAAATTAGCCTGACTAAACCTTTTTAATATGTGATTCATCTGAAGGTAACTAAAGTAAACTATGTTTAGTTTAGGACTAATTGAGTTGGTTGTGCTAGCAAAAGTAAATGAAGGCTAGCTGTGGCTAAATGTGTAAACTGAGACCGCTTACGTGTGTGTGTGTATTTGCAGGCACTCAGCTCGCAGTGGACCACGTCAATAAGGACATTGCCCCCAAGCTGATTGAGAAGGTTAATAATCACACAGACATAAACGTAATTCTAATGTAAAGAAGTTTTTTACACAGTTTCATTTGTCTTTTTAACTGTCCTCCTGTACGTCCTGTCCTTTTGTCCTTGCTGGATCTCTGACCACCTCCAGAACCTTAGTGTTGTCGAGCAAGAGAAGATCGACAAATTTATGCTGGAGTTGGACGGCACTGAGAACAAATGTGAGGACACTCCCAAATGTCTTACATCCATTTGTCTTATTCCTGCCTCTCCACTCGTCTCACTTGTCCTTTCATTTTCAGCTAAGTTTGGAGCTAATGCCATTCTGGGTGTGTCACTGGCTGTCTGTAAAGCCGGGGCAGCAGAGAAGGGAGTCCCTCTCTATCGACACATTGCCGACCTCGCCGGACACAAGGATGTCATACTTCCTGTTCCTGTAAGGAGAGTTAATACACCTTGAGCGGATCAAGGCAGAAAGAACCGTTGCTCTTAGTTACTGATGAGTGCCATTCCTGGTAGCTAATTGGTTATACTGGTTTAATTTCAGGCCTTTAATGTGATCAATGGTGGAAGTCATGCTGGAAACAAACTGGCCATGCAGGAGTTTATGATTCTGCCTGTTGGAGCCTCTAACTTTCACGAGGCCATGAGAATCGGAGCTGAGGTGGGCGGAGTTTTATTCTACAGAATCAATGTAATTGGCCAGAATAAACAGAAACAGTTACTTTGTTTGTTTCTAAGGTTTACCACAACTTGAAGAATGTCATCAAGGCCAAGTACGGCAAGGACGCCACCAATGTTGGCGATGAGGGCGGCTTTGCTCCCAACATTCTGGAAAACAATGAGGGTAAGACACCATCCAATTAGGTCAGGTTTTGTTCTCACCGATGCTCCCGCTCAACAAGTCTTTCTCCCGTAGCTCTGGAGCTGCTGAAGACTGCCATCGAGAAGGCAGGGTACCCTGATAAGATTATCATCGGTATGGACGTGGCTGCATCAGAGTTCTTCCGCAATGGAAAATATGACCTGGACTTCAAATCCCCCGATGACCCATCCAGACACATCAGCGGGGAGCACCTGGGAGATTTGTACCGCAGCTTCATTAAGGGTTACCCCGGTAATGACAACCTGCAGACTGTAGAAGAAGATAAAAGATCTGCTGTTTAAAGTTCTTGTATCTCTTGATGAATTCTTCTAAGTCTCTACTTGTGTGTACGGCCGTTGGCTTTGTCTGCAAATGAATCTTTCTCTGAGATTTTTTTATCTGCTTCTACGCCTCTATCCTGTCTGACTTCTCTGTTTTCAACTTCAGTCCAGTCCATTGAGGATCCCTTTGACCAGGATGATTGGGAGCAGTGGTCCAAGTTTACAGCCTCTGTAGATATTCAGGTGAGACAAACTAGAGACAGGCAAGGTTTGAACCCTACTTGTGTTGAGGTGCCAAGAGCTCAATTTCCTTTTTAAGCTGACCAAGTGCCTGTTTCAACCGATCAGATTGTAGGTGATGATCTAACGGTGACCAATCCCAAAAGGATTCAGCAGGCGGTGGAGAAGAAGGCCTGCAACTGTCTGCTGCTCAAAGTGAACCAGATCGGCTCCGTCACCGAGTCCATCCAGGCGTAAGACACCTGTCCCCGTGCAGTCCTTACCTGTCCAAACCTGCCTTCATGTGTCTTGTTGTGTCTCAGGTGTAAGCTGGCTCAGAACAGCGGTTGGGGTGTGATGGTCAGCCATCGCTCTGGTGAGACTGAGGACACCTTCATCTCTGATCTGGTGGTTGGACTCTGCACTGGACAGGTAAGTTTGATGAACGAGAGGGTGGAACTTTACACAAATGATAGAGTTTGATATAAACATTTTTTAACTTTCTTTTGTTTCTGATAGATTAAGACTGGCGCCCCCTGCAGGTCAGAGCGCCTTGCCAAATACAACCAACTGATGAGGTAGGGAACATTCTTTTTATTACAAAGTAAAGCTCTGTTATTTTCAAAGTAAAGTACCAGCTGACGCCTAATCTTGTTTCAGAATTGAGGAGGAACTCGGAGACAAGGCTAAGTTTGCCGGAAAAGACTACCGCCGTCCCAAGATCAACTGAAACTTTGCTGTCTCCACCATGCCTTGTCACCATGGCAACTGGCTGACGATTTCTATGGCTCCTCCTCTCTAACGTTGGGAAAGGAGAAGTCAGAGGCCATGCGAGGGGGTTTCGACACCTTTCTCCAAGATTTATTCCATGAAGGTTTTCTATAAAAGAAGTTAATAAAATGTTGAGAAAAGAAAAGCTGCCTCATTTATTTTGATGCTACATCAACTCTTCTTCTTCTTTTGGCATTTCCCGAAAGAAATGCCCTTCAGGGGGCGTCAGAGCAAGTTAGTTTCTTCCATCTAACCCTATCTCCTGCATCCTCTTCGGTCACACCAACTATCTTCATGTCTTCCTTCACTGTATCCATGAACCTCCTCTTTGGTCTTCCTCTAGTCCTCTTTCCCGGTGGTTCCAAACCCAGCATCCTTCTTCTGATGTACTCTCTCTCTCTCCTCTGCACATGTCCAAACCATCTCAGTCTGGCCTCTCTGACTTTAAAACCTCTAACATGTGCTGTTCCTCTGATCCTGTCCATCCTGGTCACTCCCAGAGAGATCCTCAGCATCTTCATCTCTGCTACCTCCATCTCTGTTTCCTGTCTTTTCTTCAGTGCCACTGTCTCTAGACCAATCAGCATGGCCGCTCTCACCACACTGTCTCTAGACCAATCAGCATGGCCGCTCTCACCACACTGTCTCTAGACCAAACAGCATGGCTGGTCTCACCACGGTTTTATACACTTTTTCTTTCATTTTATCTGAAACTCTTCTATCACACATCACACCTGATACTTTCCTCCACTCGTTCCAGCCTGCCTGCACACGCTTCTTCACCTCTTTTCCACACTCTCCATTGCTCTGGACTGTTGATCTTAAGTACTTAAATGGTACTTTGATGGTACCTCAACACACCATGGGAACAAAACACAGACTAGAATTAGAGCTAAGTTTTCCGACAGCCACAAAGTGTTTGGAGTTCAGTTTTCCAACGGTTCCTGTGTCTGATCACACCACACAGATCAAATATTCTGTGCTACCTGAACACACAGTTTGGAAGCATGCTCTCATCTCATGCGCTTTGTGGTTGACGTCAATGCTGATTGGTTGAAAAGTTTAGGCAGCCCGCCACCTGTTGCCCAGCAGCAAGCAGAAGCCGTGAAGACAACTCAAACTTAAATCCATCAAAGATGAGTCACACGACCGAGGGATACCTCATTCACACGATACGTGGAGGAGCGGTGGAGTGTGTGATCCTCTTGAGTTTTTCATATTTCAGTGTCTTTAATCTTTGTGATCTTTGTGACCTGTAGTGAGAGGAGGGAAGAGGTGGAGGAAAAGCTGGAGAGGTGGAGGTTTGCACTAGAAAGAAGAGGAATGAAGATTAGTCAGAGTAAGACAGAGTACATGTGTGTGAACGAGAGGGATCCAAATGGAAAAGTGAGGTTACAGGGAGAAGAGATAAAGAAGGTGGAAGATTTTAAGTATCTAGGATCAACAGTCCAGAGCAATGGAGAGTGTGGAAAAGAGGTGAAGAAGTGTGTGCAGGCAGGCTGGAACGGGTGGAGAAAAGTATCAGGTGTGATGTGTGACAGAAGAGTTTCAGATAAAATTAAAAGGAAAGTGTACAAAACTGTGGTGAGACCGCCCATGCTGATTGGTCTAGAGACAAGAGCACTGAAGAAAAGACAGGAAACAGAGATGGAGGTAGCAGAGATGAAGATGCTGAGGATCTCTGTGGGAGTGACCAGGATGGACAGGATCAGAGGAACAGCACATGTTAGAGGTTTTGGAGATAAAGTCAGAGAGGCCAGACTGAGATGGTTTGGACATGTGCAGAGGAGAGAGAGAGAGAGTACATCAGAAGAAGGATGCTGGGTTTGGAACCACCAGGAAAGAGGACTAGAGGAAGACCAAAGAGGAGGTTCATGGATACAGTGAAGGAAGACATGAAGATAGTTGGTGTGACCGAAGAGGATGCAGGAGATATGGTTAGATGGAAGAGGCTGACTTGCTGTGGCGCCCCCTGGAGGGAGATGATGAAAGGAAGAGAAGAAGAGTGTCTTTAATCGTTGTCACCGTGGTTACAGATTCATTGACTTTTAATCAGAGACTTGATTACCAATTAACATGTGTGTTCTCTTGTGTGTGCGAGTGTGTGAATATGTGGATGTGTTCTTGTAAGTTTTGCGTGTGTTGCTGTGTCTGTTGCTGTGTGTGAGTGTGTTTGAATATATCTGAATCCCTGACCATGCACGTTTTCCCGTGTGTTTTGTGTTCTGACTGTGTGTTCGTATGTGTATACATGTCCATGTCTGTGTTTGAGTGTGTTGCCCATATCCACGTGGATGTCTGTGTTTAGAGTGTGTGTGAGGCGTGAGGGGCTGTATGATTGATAATATTTGTGTTCCTGTGCGTGTGTTTAAACGTTTGTACATGCATACATGAGTGTTTTTATATGTGTGTGTGCACACCTGCATATGTTTGCATGTATTTTTTTGTGTTCCAGTGCGTGCATGTAAGTGTGTGTAAGTGTGTGCGTTTTATGTGCATGCAATGACGTCGGCGACTGAATGGTGGGCAGAGCTTGTCTCATTGGGACAAAGCTGATGGGGGGTCATTAAACCAATGCACATCCATCCTGCAGAGCATGTGAACCTCTCTACCCTCCGTCTAATCGAAAGGAAATGGTTACCAACAATGACCCATCGCCATGGTGACAGTTTACAAGAAAGTCAGAGGTTATGCGGAGATCGAAATGTCTTATAGTTACTGGATGATTTTAGCCTCTGATTGGCCGACAAGGCTGATGATGCCACTTCATTCCGCTTCCACGTTTCCTTCTCGGTACCTGGGAAACCTCAGGTCGTTCTCTTAATCTTCTCTCATCCCAGGACTTCTCAGGACTTATTGTAGGTGTCCCGGAACGCCCTGATGGGGAGAAGAAAATTAATGGCTGATATTTTCTCTTTCAGTCTCTCGGTGTGTGTGTGTGGCAATGTTACCGGGGGTGACGGCAGCAGGAATGTGTGACATCACAGCTCGCCGGCATATAAATGATTGCGAATATGGAAACGTGGAGACGACACATCCTAACAGGACGGACTGCGATCAGCTCTCTGATCCATCGGTGGACCACCAGCAGAATCTTCTGGAGTTTTATTTTAAATTGACTGCAAAGTTTCTTTCAGTAAGTTTGAAATTTGCCCTGGTTTCTAAATTAGGTGTTAAGATTAGGTGTAACAGTTGGGGTTTAAGATTAGGGTCTCATGCTATGGTGTTGAGTTTGGGTTTAAGTTTGAGGACAAACGTTTCTGACCAATGTTGGGTTCAGGTTAGGGTTTGGGAACATTTCTAGGGTCGTGTTTGGGAGTTAAATAGTTTAGTATTAAGGATGAAGGTTTGGGTTTTTGGACACGGTTTAGGATTAAGATCAGGTTTAGACTTTAGGGTTTGGGTTTCAAGGCTAAGTTTTTTGGGTGGTGTTCTGAGTTTCAGAAAAAGTTCTGAGATGAGGAATGTGAATTTTTTAGGTTCACATTTAAAGACATGGTTTATGGTAAAAATGAGGTTTCAATACAAGATTTTCAGATTAGCGTTTGGGGTTCAGATTTAGAATTTCTTCATTGGGATGAACCTGTTATGGTATGGAAGGGTGGGTGGAAAGAGGAGGACCCAAATGCAAGACTTTTAACATGGTTTATTTCTTAAATCAGGAAAGTCTGTAAAGAAAAACATTATTAACTTAAGGTTTTCAAAAGTCCAAGTAAATCCAAAATAACAAACATGGTCAGGGAACCAGGGTGACCTGGCTGGGAAAGGTGATAGTAAGACCTGACCAAGAAGGCTGGTGAGGCTGCCCTTAAATAGGCAGTAGGGGTGGGCGGATCGATCCTAATATCGATAATATCGATACCAACGCCAGTATCGATATCGATCGATACTCGAACCACAATATCGATACTTTGGTTGAAGTTTTACCCCTCGCACTTTGCTTCCGTTTTTTTTTTTCCTTTTTTTTTTTTTTTTCAAAAAGTTAACCTAACTGATCTGTCTGCAAAATATGCGTAAATGCTGTGTGTCGCGCCTGTATGCTAAAGCGAAGCGGCCCCGCCCCCTCCCTCCTCTCTTTCGCTTTGACTTGTCACATGACTCAGCGACTCGGGGCCAGGAAACAAAAAAAAAAAAACAAAAAAAAACGCAAGTCGGTAAAAGTAGAGAGAGATGGAAAAAAGAGAAGTAGCGTGTGGCTGTACTTAGAGGCACCATGTGCAGAAAGGCTGTTAAATATAGGGGTAACACTACAAATTAAAGAATCACCCCAAAGAAAAACTTCAGAAACGGAGGAGAAAACCCTGACTCCTTCTGTTTCCCAGAGGCAGCGCTCATTAACAGAGACGCTCCAATTTTAATTATGAAAGTACAACATAATCATCTTTAACATTAGTTAACATTTGTTTGTAACTGGTCACTTCTATCGATCTACCAACCTGTGTTTATACATATACTTGGTCATACTACATATACAGTGGTGGTCAAAAGTTTACATACACTTGTAAAGAACATAATGTCATGGCTGTCTTGAGTTTCCAGTTATTTCAACAACTCTGATTTTTCTCTGATATAGTGATTGGAACAGATCCTTCTTTGTCACAAAAAACATTCATGAAGTTTGATTCTTTTATGACTTTATTATGGGTAAACTGAAAATGTGACAAAATCAGCTGGGTCAAAAATATACATACAGCAACATGAATGAGCAATTTTGGAGACTTAGAAAGTTGTGTCAATGACATGAGCTTCATAGCATGACCTCTTAACTTCTTGTGAGTGATTATGAGTGACTACAGCTGGTGACTTCTCTGAGGCCTTTTAAAAAGGGCTCATTGGATAAAAACACCCACAAACGCTACAATGGGAAAGTCAAAGGAGCTCAGCACAGTTTTGAAAAAGAGAATCATTGACTTGAACAAGTCAGGAAAGTCACTTGGAGCCATTTCAAAGCAGCTGCAGGTTCCAAGAGCAACAGTGCAAACAATCGTTTGTAAGTATAAAGTGCATGGCACTGTTTTGTCACTGCCACGATCAGGAAGAAAACGCAAGCTGTCACCTGCTGCTGAGAGAAAACTGGTCAGGAGGGTGAAGAGTCAACCCAGGAGCACCAAAAAGCAGATCTGCCAAGAATTAGAAGCTGCTGGAACACAGGTGTCAGTGTCCACAGTCAAGCGTGTTTTGCATCGCCATGGACTGAGAGGTTGCCGTGCAAGAAGGAAGCCCTTGCTCCAAAAGCGGCACCTTAAGGCTCGACTAAAGTTTGCTGCTGATAACATGGACAAAGTTCTGTGGTCAGATGAAACAAAAATTGAGCTGTTTGGCCACAATGCCCAGCAATATGTTTGGAGGAGAAAAGGTGAGGTCTTTAACCCCAAGAACACCATGCCTACCATCAAACACGGTGGTGGTAGTATTATGCTGTGGGCCTGTTTTGCTGCCAATGGAACTGGTGCTTTACAGAGAGTCAATGGGACAATGAAGAAGGAGGATTACCTTCAAATTCTTCAAGAAAACTTGAAGTCATCAGCCCGAAGGTTGGGTCTTGGGCGCAGTTGGGTGTTCCAACAGGACAATGACCCCAAACACACATCAAAAGTGGTAATGGAATGGCTAAATCAGGCTAGAATTAAGGTTTTAGAATGGCCTTCCCAAAGTCCTGACTTAAATCCCATTGAGAACATGTGGATAATGCTGAAGAAACAAGTCCATGTCAGAAAGCCAACAAATTTAACTGAATTGCACCAATTCTGTCAAGAGGAGTGGTCAAAGATTCGACCAGAAACTTGCCAGAAGCTTGTGGATGGCTACCAAAAGCGCCTAATTGAAGTAAAAATGGCCAAAGGACATGTAACCAAATATTAGCATTGCTGTATGTATATTTTTGACCCAGCTGATTTTGTCACATTTTCAGTTTACCCATAATAAAGTCATAAAAGAATCAAACTTCATGAATGTTTTTTTTGTGACAAAGAAGGATCTGTTCCAATCACTATATCAGAGAAAAATCAGAGTTGCTGAAATAACTGGAAACTCAAGACAGCCATGACATTATGTTCTTTACAAGTGTATGTAAACTTTTGACCACCACTGTATGACCCCAACCCTTGATGCAAAAATAGTCATTTAAAAAATTTAAATATCGGTATCGATATCGGCGATATTGGTCTGTGTTTACTTGGTATCGGATCGATACCAAAACTTGCGGTATCGCACACCCCTAATAGGCAGCCGGGAGATTGGATCCAGGTGAGCCCACAGGTGCTGAATGTCTAATTAGCCAGAATTGGGGGAAAGGTGAGGTGGTCCCTGGCTCCCTCTGGTGGTGGCTCGAGGGAACCACGACAGAACCGTACATTTTTAGGACATAGTTTTGTTGTTAAGGTGAAGCCTGTTAGAGTTTACGGTGTGGATTTGGAGATTAGGGTGTAAATCCTTAAGGTTTTTCAAGTTAATTGCCAGATTGAGTCCCCATATTTACGATCCCAATCAGACCAGTCATGTTTTTGGTAAAAGCTAGTCTCATATGATTTTATTACAGACAAATCAATCAACGTTCATATTTTAAATTAAAACTAATGAAAAAAAATTGATACCAACTCTAATTTAAGTCGTTTTAATGAATGTAAAAATATGTTTTTGTGACGATTGATGTTTATTTAATATTTAATACTTAATAATCATACAACCAATTGGAACTTAGCGCCATCTGTTGTCATGGTATTGAAACGTTTGTATCCCATTCTCTGACAGAAATGGCCGCCTTTTGGTGCTCCTTCATTCCCATCCTCTTCCTCTTTGTTTCCATGGAGACCAGACCCTTACATCACCAAAGGGATGAAAAGCAGGTCAGTGGACCAGTGTTCGTTAAAATAGGCATTTATTATTAATTTAATGACATCACATTACTTTGATCACTAATGAGTTCATAAAATCATTTCAGATTATTTATCATCGTAAATTAAAGGATGATTTATCATAAAATTAAGATTTATTTATGAGTACATTTCCATTCTTACTTTTTTTGACTGTTTTAAATTTGTTCAATATATTAATTGATTATCGACCATAAACATTTGAATTAGCAGATTGGGTTTTTTTTCTAGAAAAAGTTGTTCCGTTCCATCATATTCCTCTTGTTCCGGGGTCGGGTCGCAGGGGCAACAGCCTCAAACGGGCAGCCCAGGCCTCTCTCTCCCCGGCTGCATCCTCCAGCTCACCTGGAAGGATCCCAAGTCGCCCCCCGGCCAGCTGTGAGACATAGTCTCTCCAGCGGGTCCGGGGTCTGCCCCTTGGTCTCCTCCCGGTGGGACGTGCACGAAACACCTCGCCCGCGAGGTACTCAGGGGGCATCTTGACCAGATGCCCCAACCACCCCATCTGGCTCCTCTCGACCTGGAGGAGGAGCGGCTCGACACCGAGCTCCTCCCGGATGGCAGAGCTCCTCACCCGATCTCTGAGTGAGAGCCCAGCCACCGTGTGGAGGAAGGGTGAAGAAAAAGTTCTTTGTTGTGGAAAAGGTAGAGATTTGATGAGACAACGCCTTTTCTGCTGGCTGAAAATATGCGTATCATAAACTGCTGTTCATTAGATTTTGCCAATTATTTACAAAATGTTTCCAAATGTTTCATTTTTTATGGCTTTTCAGATGCCTGTGCTGTATGTGTTTTTGCTTTAAAGTATTTGGAATGTAACGGAATGATTAGACAGTTACAATAAACAGTGAGTTTATCAGCTCTCTGATTGGTTACATGAATGGAAATATTATTTTATGTCTGTAAATATTTATTTATTTATTTTTTTACCAGCAAACAACAACAGAAGAAGAAAAACAAATAAATTTGGGAGCTGATTTATTTTCAAGATCATTTTAGAGACAAACTTTTCAAAAGAAGTTGAACAAAATAAAGTAAAAGAAAGGTTACTAAAGGTGTCCGCAGCAATGCTGGCAGTAAAAAAAAAAAACTTTAATTAATTCATCAAATATGGGACACGACAGGCGTCTGCATGTGTAGAACACCTGTGCAGAAATATGACAAGAAAGGCTGTACTTTTAGAATTCATGAGAGGAGAGAAAGAAGCTTTTATCTACAAGTAATCCAAGTTTTAACTGAGTAAAATTTTACTGTAATATTATTGAGGTCTTTATGAATCGTTTTGTATGTTGCAGTTTAAAGCATCGTAGAAACCACTGGATTTTTTACTGACTGATGACTTTTGTTGCAAAAGTTTTTTTCTGTGATGCCCGAGCTATTTTTTTACCCGTACTTTCCGGTTTTATAACCAAAAAATAGTTCCCGAGAGGTTGATTGATGCAGATGGAGTACTACTGAAGACCTAGGTGTAAAATGCATTGATACAAAGAGATCAACTGCTTTGTTTTTCAGGTCATGAACTCTCTTTTTGGCTCCCACCTTGCTTCTCTCGTCTTGGCCCCACCCATATCTGATGACATCACAGAAGGCTCAGCCAATCAGCTTTCCCACAGCCAAGACGGTCCTAGTGAGTTGACACCTCGGGGGTCCATCGCCACCCAAGAAACCGTTCCTCGGTTCTTCGTGGACTTCTTAAGGTATCAGGCTAAGATGCGACGGTGGAACCGAAAGTCGACAGTGGGAGGAAGAGGATGCTTTGGGATGAAGATGGACCGTATTGGCTCCATCAGTGGGCTGGGATGTTAAGAAACATATGCTCGCATAGCCACTGCCTGACTAGCTAGTTCCTATCAACCATGTTACCATGGTTACATACAGAGTTTTAACTGTTTGAAGTTGACTCAAACGACCTCCGTGACCACCTGGTCCACCAGGTTGGATATTCATGTCGGAGCGAAAGAAACATGGACGATTCAGTAGATCATCATGCAGTTGACTTCTGACCCCGGCTCCGATCCAGCCGACAGGAAACTGAGTGTGAGACAATCGTGAGTTTACCACGAAGGTGTGCCTGATGTTAATGTAGAGATGGATTGGAAATCCCCCAACACGGCCTTTATCAGCGCTCTATAGATGTTCAATGTTTTACTCAGTAGACAAACAAGCGGTGAACACGTTTCGTTCCACTGCAGCCATCACCACATCACACATAAAAACCATCACTAATAGTCTCAGAACGTTAAAATCAACATTCCACTCACAAAAGGGGGAGACGATGGCTCAGTGGTAGAGCATTCGCCCGCGGAACGGAAGTTAACCGGAAGTTAACCGGAAGTTAACCAGAAGTTAACCAGAAGTTAACCAGAAGTTAACCGGAAGTTTGCAGGTTCGCATCCCACTGAGTTAACGTCTATGGTCCTTGGAGAAGACATCTAACACATCCGTTTCTCCCACCGTTGGCGCCATCATAAGTGGCAGCCTGCTGCGGTGTATTGCAGCACTTTTTATTAAAGTATATTAAAAAAAATGGTTGATTAGTAGATCATCAAATTTCTCGTCTCTCCTTGTCAATGCTGAAAGTCCAGCGTCCTGTCGTATTTCTGTAGAAATGTTCGTTACCGAACATTCAGACAGGAACATTGTTCTATGACAATTTTGATTAACTTTCTTAGAAACGTTCATGTCCTCCTTCGATCGATTAAAGGCTGATAAAACTGCTTTTACACCAACAAAACAATAAGTCTGTGAAGTCCTTCATTCATCCAGGAGTGATCCATAGTAAAAAAAAGTTTCAAAAAAGTCTTCTGGACAGTTTAATTCTTGAGAAGTTACAGAGAATCTTCAATGTAGTTTATCCGGTGCAGTGAAGGTAGCTGCAAAGAACACTACATTGGGGAAACGAAGCAGCCACTCCACAAAAGACTTTACCAACACAGAAGAGAAGCCTCAAGTGGTCCACAGTCTGCTGTACATCTGCATCTTAAATCCACCAAACACACTTTTGAGGACAGTGAGGTGTAGATTCTAAGTAGAGAGAAAGGTTGGTTTGAAAGAGGGGTGAAGGAAGCCATCTTTGTGATGAAAGAGAGTCCCTCACTGAATCAGAGTGGAGGCGTTAGATACATTCTGCCCGGTATTTACAGCAGCGTTTTGAAACCATGGACTAAAGATGACACCTCGTGACCCAGTTTCACGCCTCTTGTTAGCAGGAATTTCTATTCACTAGGCTTTTAACATTTTTAGCAATAGGGTTGTTTACTGGTCTGTGGCTACAATAGGAGCCATTCACGGCCATCATAGGTAACACAGGCTCATTGGTCGAGCCCTTCTTACTATTTTTTTACCTTTTACTCAGGTTAGTATAAATAGATCCAGTTTCCAGTCCATTTCATTCAGATTTAAAATGATTTCCGGATGGAAGTCGAAACGTCTCGATCAAGAATTAAACTGTCCAGAAGACTTTTTTGAAACTTTTTTTACAACCAACAAAAAAAAGATTTTCATCCACACAACATTCTTGAAATGCTATGTGTTGCTATAGCCGAAACACCACCATTAAGAAAAAAAAATAAACAAAAAAAAAAGTGAACAAATGTTTAATAAATATTCACAAACTATGAGGAACAGGAACAAATACTTTTGAAGCCAGCAGAGGGCGCTTTGAAGGCTTCTGTCGGTCCACCACCAGCATCTGGCTGTTTACCAATGTTTGAAACTTGTCTTTATGTTTGATTAAATCTAAACTTCATTAAACTTGGTTGAAATTTTTTTTACTTCTGGAGGTAAACGTTTTTGTTTGGAATCAAGCTATTTTAGGTGAGAATGATTTATCTGAATCATTGGATATTCAACATATTAGGGGGGAGACGGTGGCTCAGTGGTTACACCGTTCGCCCGCCATTTCTCCCAACATTGGTGCCGTCGTGGGCAGCCTGCTGCGGTGTAGCCTGCTCCCTCACCAAATTTCTGTAGTGAGAGATGAATAGAGTAACAATTAAACAAATAAATAAAAAAATTAAATCCCAGTGATACTGGTCATGAATCATTGTGATGAAATCAATACTAACCACTAACGCTGAAAATACGTTGTCAGAAAATGATTGGTTTAAATCAAACTATAAATTTTGTGGTTTTTTGAAAGCAGAAAAAAAACCCCCCATAAAATCAGTCTGTATCATTAAATGATTTATCCTCTGAATTTGAATCCAAAGTCTTTATCTGAGCCGCTTATTCTTTACCAGGGTCTCAAAGGATGCCAGAGCCTATTCCGGCTGATTCAAGGAGAGAGGGAGGATACACTCCGAACAGGTCGCCAGTCTGTAGCGGGTCCACACACACATATTGATTCCTAGGGACAATTTCATAGAGGCCAATCAACCTAACATGCACGTTTTGGAGGGTGGGTGGAAATCCACACATACACGGGAAACTCCATGCGAACATGCAAACTCCACACAGAATGGCCAGTGGTTCAAGCCTCAGGAGTTCTAACATTTGACCAGGGGGCTGGAACAGGATCAGATGGATGGCATGCTTTCGTAACCGCTTGATTAGACCGATAGAATGGCGCTAGATTTTAAACAAGCGCTAAATGTTACATCAAGAGTGTTAAATTTAAAATCTAGCGGCGCTAGGTCTGAAATCTAGTGTGATAGCGCTTAAAAACCTGCATTTAGCAGCACTAGGTTTGAAATTTTAGTGCTTGATGTAACATTTTGCTTGTTTTAACATCTAACACGCTTGTTTACGTGCGTGTATTGGGCCTGATGGCGTTCGTGCACATTGTTGATTTTGACAGCATGTGCATCACAGAGATAGACACATTTTAATGGGAGCAGTGTTGTTGTTTTCTAAACAAAGCCAATATATTCAGAGTGCGCCATCTAGGGAGGAAACATCAGAATGTTCGGCGGGCCTGATCAAAACGTTTAACGGGCCACAAGTGGCCCGCGGGCCGTAGTTTGCTCATGCCTGATCGAAGGGCATGAACGTGCTGAAATGGGTTGGCTAGCTTTAGTTAGTTCACTTTTAACTGTGTGTTTGTGTTTATAAAGGAGTTTTTTTTTCCCTTTTGCTCATTGTTTTTTGTACTTTTGGTTTCATTTACATCGTGAAGCCCGTTGAGACCATTGTTTTGTGATTTTGGGATGTAAACAATGAGCCACATGGACACTTTATAAACATACATATATGTTACTAAAATATACTTTAGTTTTTAAAAGTAATTCTATTTTTAGTTTGGTTTGAAAGTTAAAAAAAGAAAAAAAACATGACCCCCCTTGCACTGACAGACTCCCCCATCACTACTGTAGACTCTTTCCGCTTCCTCGGCACAACCATCACACAGGACCTAAAGTGGGAGCCATCCATCAGCTCCCTGATCAAAAAGGCCCAGCAGAGGATGAAGAAAGCCAAGCTGCCTGCCCATATGTTGGTGCAGTTTTACACAGCCATCATCGAGTCCATCCTCCTCCATCACCGTGTGGTACGCTGGAGCCACAGCCAGGGACAAACACAGACTGCAGCGCATTGTGCGCTCCGTAGAGAAGGTGATCGGCTGCAGCCTTCCATCTCTCGAAGACCTGTACGTCTCCAGCACTCGGGGGTGTGCAGGTCAGATAGCAGCTGACCCTTCCCACCTTGGACATGGACTTTTTGAGCGACTCCTCTCGGGCAGGAGGCTCCGGTCCATTCGGACCAGAACGTCCTGCCACAAAAACAGCTTCTTCCCTTCTGCCGTTGGACTAATAAATGCTTTATAACCTGAACCCCCACATCTCTTACTCACTTCATAACCTGGATCCCCACATCTCTTAGTCACTTTATAACCTGGATCCCCACATCTCTTAGTCACTTTATAACCTGGATCCCCACATCTCTTAGTCACTTTATAACCTGGATCCCCGCATCTCTTAGTCACTTTATAACCTGGATCCCCACATCTCTTAGTCACTTTATAACCTGGATCCCGGCATCTCTTAGTCACTTTATAACCTGGATCCCCACATCTCTTAGTCACTTTATAACCTGGATCCCCACATCTCTTAGTCACTTTATAACCTGGATCCCCACATCTCTTAGTCACTTTATAACCTGGATCCCCACATCTCTTAGTCACTTCATAACCTGGATCCCCACATCTCTTAGTCACTTCATAACCTGGATCCCCACATCTCTTAGTCACTTCATAACCTGGATCCCCACATCTCTTAGTCACTTTATAACCTGGATCCCCACATCTCTTAGTCACTTTATAACCTGGATCCCCACATCTCTTAGTCACTTTATAACCTGGATCCCCACATCTCTTACTCACTTTATAACCTGGATCCCCACATCTCTTAGTCACTTTATAACCTGGATCCCCACATCTCTTAGTCACTTTATAACCTGGATCCCCACATCTCTTAGTCACTTTATAACCTGGATCCCCACATCTCTTAGTCACTTTATAACCTGGATCCCCACATCTCTTAGTCACTTTATAACCTGGATCCCCACATCTCTTAGTCTCTTTATAACCTGGATCCCCACATCTCTTAATCACTTTATAACCTGGATCCCCACATCTCTTAGTCACTTTATAACCAGGATCCCCACATCTCTTAGTCACTTCATAACCTGGATCCCCACATCTCTTAGTCTCTTTATAACCTGGATCCCCACATCTCTTAATCACTTCATAACCTGGATCCCCACATCTCTTAGTCACTTTATAACCTGGATCCCCACATTTCTGAGTCACTTTATAACCTGGATCCCCACATCTCTTAGTCACTTCCTTCTTGTCACTTTACTATCTTTATTATTTTCTATGACATTTCACTACTTTTCTTTTTCTTTCTAAGCACTCTTAGTTTTGTTAAATTGATTTTTATTTATTTTATTTTTTTTGCACACCTGTATCAAAACAAGTTCCTAGTCTCTGATGTTTTTTATTGACATGACAATAAAAGCATCGAGATGCAGGTTTAAGTTTGTCCAGCAGGAGGCAGTATAACCCTCTCTTAGCTCCTGTGACGTCATCGCGTAGCTTCAGCTAGCAGCTAACAGCTAACACGGACGCTACGTGCCCGGAGACACGGAAACGAATCGGAAACGGCTGAGAATCTCCCGTCGTGGACCTTTTTCTCTGGAGCTACCGTGACTTTAAGAGCCTCCTGTAGAAAAGAAACATGTCGGCAGTTCAGCGGATGAAGGTGGCGAACGAACGGCACAGCAAGACCATCACGCAGCGGGGACACGTTCAGAAAACATCGGTAATGATGTCTGAGAGATGGAGGGGGGGGGGAGTGAGGGAGAGGACAGCTGTCTGCAGGGTGAGAGGTGAGGAGGGAGGGGGGCGGGGGGGAGACAGTTGTCTGCAGGGTCATAGTGCGCATGCGCGTTTACTTTAACACCCGCCAACTCAGAGGTGGCTGCTAGCTAACGGCTAACTGCTAGCTGAGTACACACACACACACACACACACACACACACACACACACACACACACACACACACCAGTAGAAACACACACACACACACCAGCAGAAACACACACACACACCAGTAGAAACACACACACCTGTAGAAACACACACACCAGTAGAAACACACACACACACCAGTAGAAACACACACACACACCAGTAGAAACACACACACACCAGTAGAAACACACACACACACCAGTAGAAACACACACACCAGTAGAAACACACACACACACCAGTAGAAACACACACACACCAGTAGAAACACACACACACCTGTAGAAACACACTCACACACACCAGTAGAAACACACACACCAGTAGAAACACACTCACACACACCAGTAGAAACACACTCACACACACCAGTAGAAACACACGTGTGTGTGTGGGGGTGTGGGTGTGTGTGGTCCCACAACAGACTGACGACTCACTAATCGAGACAGACTATGGCAACCTTGCCACCCCGACCGGGATAAGTGGTTTAGGCCCCGTGCACCTGTAGCCGGGTATTGTTGAAAACGCATATATTTTTATCCGTTTTTTCCTGCCGTCCACACAAAAACAGAGAGTTTTTCACTCAAAAGCGGCGTTTTTGAAAACTCCGGCTAAAGTGGAGATTTTTAAAAACTCCGTTTTTGCGTTTGCGTTTGGACGTGCGAAAATGGAGATTTGTGTTTTTATGCGTCACTACCTGCGACAAGTAATGCACATACGTCATTCGTGTGCGTCCTTGTTTACAAAAGCAGACAGTGGGCAGCATGCATCCACGGACCCTGTTACAGACCCTCTTTTCTTGCCTTTCTTGGCTTACCTCTTACTTCTTGTTGAGGAGCAAAGGAGGAGAAATGCGTAGCAATCGGCGATTATTAATTACATAAGCCGTCCTAGCTCAGAGCTTACGTTTAGATAAATACTGCCCACTACTGGTCTGGCATGCTCATAATCACACTCAGAAGTGTATTTCTCCGGCTCTGTGTGGACGCGGATATTTTGAAAACGGTTATGTGTGTACGTGAGCGTTTGCCTAAAACAGGCGTTTTCAAAAATACCCGGCTACGTGTGGACAAGGTCATAGAAGATGAAGAAAATATCACTGTTTTTAAAAGACCCCCCCCCCTCCCTGTAATTCTTTTTCAGACCACTAAATATTCGTGTTACAAAAATTGGGAAACATTGCTTTAAAACACAAATTCAATCCAGTCAGTCCGTCCCTTTCTTAACCATCTATCCCTTATGAGGTTGCAGGAGTTGTGGGAGCCCAGGCGAGGGGCAGCGTACACCCCAAACAGGTTACCAGCCTGTTGCGGGCTCACACACATGCAACCCTACACACACTCACTCATTCCTTGGGGCAATCATGTCGTGGCCAATCAAGCATGCAGGCATGTTTTGGAGGGTGGGAGGAAACCGGAGTACCCGGAGAAAACCCACGCATACACAGGGAGAACATGCAAACTCCACACTGAAAGGACGGTATTCTAAGCCTCGATCGCAACCTGGGACTCAAACCCACAACCTTCTTGCTGTGAGGCAGCTGTGCTACCCACAGTGCCATTGTGGCGCCCAAAAGTTTAATCCAAAAATCTGGAAAGTTTGTTTTACAATTTATCAACATAATTTTTTAGGATCTTAAATGTTTGTTCGTTCCGTCGTCTTCCGCTCATCCGGGTCCGGGTCGCAGGGAAAATGTTTGTAAACAGAAAATACTTTGATGTTTTTTTAACTTCTGTTACGACTGGTTTGCATGCGTTTTATGGTTTCACCCCAACCAGAATGTAAACCAGACTGGTGACCAATCAAGTTGGTACTTTAAAATTTCACCCAACAACTACCAACACGACATGGATCACAAACATTTCAAATCGTTGTGAAATGATCCAAATTTTTAAGTAAATTAAAGCACACTGACGTCCATGTTGTGAAGTGTCCTGGTCCGTCTCCAGACCGGAAACTCTTGTGTTTTCCAGTGACAGCTTAGAATTGAATTGATATACTTATTTATCCCTGAAAGTAAATCTGAGTGCTGCAGTGTAAACACCTCGATTCCGCCTCACCCCTATCCACCGGCGTCCCAGTCCGGCTGCACTGTGTCCAACCTGGCAACCCAAAAGCCAGAGTCTGGAATGAGTCACAAAGCCAGGCCGCAGAGAAGAACACCAAACTGGTCTCTCTGTATTTCACTGGGTCCGAGTGAGCGCCTCCAGTTCCTCAAGCGAGCAACTGGACGTTTCCATGGAACCCGCTAAAACACAGGGCCTGAAGCACCTCCTCTAGACCGTTTCTTTCTCCGCACTTCTCCCAGATCCTCTTCTTCTCCTCAGCTCCCTCGAGACCAAACCAACTCCTCCAGGCACAACGAATGTGGCTCCGAGAGCCAGCAGCTGGTCACGCACGTCAACATGCACGTCAACAGCAGAATGATTCCATAACCAGCTAGCCTTTGGGAGCTAGCTGGACAATTTCTAAAAAAACAGCTGTCCGGCACAAAACAACAAAGTCCAAAATGACGTCGAAAATACGCTCAAAATCAAATCTCCAGAACGAGACAAAACATAGCCAGAAAAAGGGACAGAAACTCAGAGAAAGTTGGCGGTTAAACGCTAAAGTAACAGGGAGCACTGCAGCAGGCGCCTTAACCGTAATGAAAACTTGACTGATCTAAAAAAGATCTGTTTGGGGGAGGGGCCAAAACTCCTCCAAAGTGAGAAACAAAAAATGGCAACTGAATCAAAAACTATCATCCGTTTTCTCTGTTTTTTAAAAAACATCTCCAGGAACCAGTGGTGGAACGTAACCAAGTAAATGTACTTCGTCACTGTACTTAAGTAAAAAAATTGTGTATCTGTACTTTACTTAAGTAAAATTTAAGACCGGTACTTTTACTTTTACTTCACTACATTTTTAGAGCAAATATCTGTACTTTTACTTCGCTACTTTTTAAAAGTCTGTTTTACATTTTTGTTACATTTTCGTTCAGGAATTTGAAAAATACACAGTTTTTTTTTACGCATCTTGAAGCCGCATCGTCAAAATCAAAAGAAGCAGTTGATCGGGAGAAGAAGTCATGAATCGAGAAACATTTTCCATTCATTCAAAAACCAAACATCAAATATAGTACAAATTAAAAAGAGTCAGAAGATCGTTGTTCGTTGTGTTTACTTCTAAATAAAAAGCTGAGCCATCATTACACAGAGCAGGGGCGGATCTAGAATTTTCCAAAGGGGGTGGGGCTTTGACAAAGCCACTATATAGTGACTGAGGGCCTCCCCCCAAAACATTTTAAAAATAAGTGTCATTTTCCTCCATTTTGGGGCCCATTTACTGGCCCTTCTAGAGGATAGCTTGACTTGTCCCCTTTCCTTTTATTTTATTTATTTATTTTTTTTGTGGACCAAAAGAGACGGGAGAGGGGGGGTCACACCCCTGCCGAATATTTATCCTGGTTACCATGGTGACACCCTATAGCACAAAAAATAACATTTGAATTATGGTCAAATACTTTTACTTTTTACTTAAAAAGTACAATTTACACCAACTACTTTTGTACTTTTATTTAAGTAGATTTTTTTATTGGTACTTTTACTTTTACTTAAGTAAATTTTTTGCCTAATTATCTGTACTTTTACTTAAGTACAAAAAGTGAGTACTTCATCCACCACTGGTAGTAACAAACAAATAGCAGACCATGTGATTCCCAGATCTTTGGTTACGTCCAGCAGGAGGACATGCACCCATCATCAAAACGTCCAATAAATGAATGGATCTGTAAACATCTGTAAAATCATCTTCTCACCGTCTCTTTTCTTTTTCTCCAGCGGCCTGTAAATGAGGAGAAGTCTCCGGTGGGACCCTGGCTGCTGGCGCTGTTTGTCTTTGTGGTTTGTGGATCAGGTGGGTACCGATCCGATCCGAATGTTCCTGGATCAGCGGTTGAAGATAACTAAGCAGGAAATCCTAGCAAAAGTTTTGTTTTGCTGTTAAAAATAGACAAATTTTAGTTAATAGTTTAGACTCTGCATAAGATTTAGTCATTTTATTTCCAGGTAGGCGGAGCCGGCCAATGAGGACGATTCCCGTTCCGTTCCGTCATCTTCTGCTTGTTCCGGGGTCGGGTCGCGGGGGCAACAGCCTCAAAGGGGTAGCCCAGGCCTCTCTCTCCCCGGCTGCATCCTCTAGCTCACCTGGAAGGATCCCAAGTCATTCCCCGGCCAACTGTGAGACATAGTCTCTCCAGCGGGTCCGGGGTCTACCCTTGGTCTCCTCCCAATGGACGTACCCGAAACACCCCGCCCGCGAGGCGCTTGGGGGGCATCCTGACCAGATGCCCGAACCACCCCATCTGGCTCCTCTCGATCTGGAGGAGGAGCGGCTGGAAACCGAGCTCCTCCCGGATGGCAGAGCTCCTCACCCGATCTCTGAGTGAGAGCCCAGCCACCCTGTGGAGGAAGCTCATTTCGGCCACTTGTACCCGCGATCTCATTCTTCGGTCACCACCCACAGCTGGTGACCACAGGTGAGGGTAGGAACGTAGATCCTGGTTACCATGGTGAGGGTAGGAACGTAGATCCTGGTTACCATGGTGAGGGTAGGAACGTAGATCCTGGTTACCATGGTGACGGTAGGAACGTAGATCCTGGTTACCATGGTGAGGATAGGAACGTAGATCCTGGTTACCATGGTGAGGGTAGGAACGTAGATCCTGGTTACCATGGTGAGGGTAGGAACGTAGATCGACCTGTAAATCGAGAGCTTTGCTTTTCGGCTCAGCTCTCTCTTTACCACGATGGACCGATGCAGCGTCCAAGTTATTGCTGACGCCGCACCGATCCGCCTGTCGATCTCCCGCTCCATCCTTCCCCCACTCGTGAACAAGACCCCGAGATACTTAAACTCCTCCACTTGGGGCAGGACCCTGTTCCTGACCTGACCCTGGTTAAATTTAGTGTTTTATTCATTTTCAATTAGAATTTATTGACAATAAATGTAAATGATTCGGTTCTTTAAATGTTGAATCCTCTGTTTTCAGTTATTTTTTTTCTTTTCTTTTGGGATCGATGGCTTTTCACACAGCCTCCGGTTTGTTTCCAACAGCCTGGCATCCCTCCCTGATCATGGAAACCTGTGTAGCAGTCTGTGACGCAAATCTTCGTTGACAGAAATGTTGAAATTTAACATTTATTTATTCTACACGTTTTTACAGCATTGACGTTGAGAAAATTTTAAGAAATTAAAATACAAACATAACAGTTTTTTTTTTTCGTGTTTGTCCTTCAGAAATTATATTAAAACAAAATGAAAAAAATCTCTCCTCCAACTTTTTCCATTTTCAACAATTATTAAAAAGCTTCAGGGAGCCACTAGGACGGCGCTAAAGAGCCGCGGGCTGCCGACCCCGGGACTAACATTACAATCTCAAATGTTACGCTGGTATTAAACTCAAATTTATACAAGAAAATGATCTAATATTGTAAAAATTATAAAATAATAAAATTATATAAATAATTATATAAAAATTATAAAAACGAGCGCCTCCAAATCTGAGACCATGGTCCTCACCCGGAAAAGGGTGGAATGCCCCCTGCGGGTCGGGGACAGGGTCCTGCCTCAAGTGGAGGAGTTTAAGTATCTCGGGGTCTTGTTCACGAGTGGAGGAAAGATGGAGCGGGAGATCGACAGGCGGATCGGTGCGGCATCAGCAATAACTAGGACGCTGCATCGGTCCGTCGGGGTAAAGAGAGAGCTGAGCCGAAAAGCAAAGCTCTAGATTTACAAGTCGATCTACGTTCCTACCCTCACCATGGTCACCAGCTGTGGGTGGTGACCGAAAGAATGAGATCGCGAGTACAAGCGGCCGAAATGAGCTTCCTCCGCAGGGTGGTTGGGCTCTCACTCAGAGATCGGGGGAGGAGCTCTGCCATCCGGGAGGAGCTCGGTGTCGAGCCGCTCCTCCTCCAGGTCGAGAGGAGCCAGATGGGGTGGTTCGGGCATCTGGTCACAATGCCCCCTGAGCGTGGGCGGGGGTTTCGGGCACGTCCCACTGGGAGGAGACCAAGGGGCAGACCCCAGACCCGCTGGAGAGACTATGTCTCACAGCTGGCCGGGGAACGACTTGGGATCCTTCCAGGTGAGCTGGAGGATGCAGCCGGGGAGAGAGAGGTCTGGGCTGCCTGTTTGAGGCTGTTGCCCCCGCAACTCGACCCCGGAACAAGCGGAAGATGACAGAACAGAACTGAATCAACATGTATCATTTACTAAATAAAATGTACACAAAGCTAACGTCTAATCAGATGAAATAAAAATTAAAAATTAAACACAAAACAAAGCATCGAAGGCCTCGAAATATTGAATTATTTGAAGAATTATTTGAGTTGCTCTCCTTTTGGGCGGAGCTTAAAGCCAGGTCGTGTGACCTCCTGTGTTTCTGTTTTGCAGCCATCTTCCAGATCATCCAGAGCATCAGGCAGGGCATGTGATGACCTCTGATCCCTGGAGTCATGCTGTCATACGGGTGGTGTTACCATTGTGGCCCCGCCCACACACACACACACACACACACACATATATATATATTTACACACATACAGGTGTTTTTATTTTTGCGGGAGCTGCATTTTTGTTTGTTCCCTCATTCTTAAACACTTTGCCTAAATAAATTGAAAGATGTGAAAACACACACACACACACACACACACATTTCTGTGGAGTCTGAACTGTTTGTTTTTTCTTCTGTAACTTTGTTGTTTTGTTTTTTTTTACTTTATTGTTATGATGCTGATCACTGATTGAATTTTGATTATTAATCATGGATAAATATGCTGTCGTCAGATGAAGTCTTAGCCCCGCCTCGTCTCGTTGAACCTCTGCTGTCCAAATCCAGCTGCATCTGAAACTTCAGACAGTTTGTGATTACAGATTAGGCTTATCAATGAAGCTGATCAGGATTTGCTTCTGTACGTCTCACATGAACTCCTGGTTTTGCTGTAAATGAAGAATAATGTGGTTCTGAGCCGGACCAACCGCTCCACTTTTATACAAATAAACCTCCAATATTTTCTCTATTTGTCTCTGAGATTCTTTCTTCCTGTAAACGGTAGGTCGTGTTTCGTCAGAAGGTATCTGATCTCTGATGGACTGTTCTGTCTGACGGAGGTTTCTACTGGATGTTTTTAATCTGACCCGATGAGCACACTGTTCTAGCTGAAATACCAGTCTGTCCTCGCTGTAGAACTCACACCACTGTCCCGTAGAGGGCACCAGAGCTTTAAAGTTTGAAAACATCTAGAACAGTGGTTCTTAACCTTGTTGGAGGCACCGAACCCCACTATGTCCATATGCTCATTCACCGAACCCTTCTTTAGTAGCGTCACTAACGCTAACCCAACGTCACTGACGGTGGTCATACGGAGGGTTATTAAAGAAGGTGTTGTTAAACCCGACTGAGAAGGAGGTCTCACTCTGCTGCTTATCCAGCGGACCGGTAGGAAGTCTCACTCAGACACATATACAGCCCTTTCTAAGCGGTCTGATAGGGAGGTCTCACTCTGCTGCTTATACAGCCCTCTCCAAGCGGTCTGATAGGGAGGTCTCACTCTGCTGCTTATCCAGCGCTCTCTAAGCGGTCTGATAGGGAGGTCTCACTCTGCTGCTTATCCAGCCCTCTCAAAGGGTCTGATAGGGAGGTCTCACTCTGCTGCTTATACAGCCCTCTCTAAGCGGTCTGATAGGGAGGTCTCACTCTGCTGCTTATCCAGCGCTCTCTAAGCGGTCTGATAGGGAGGTCTCACTCTGCTGCTTATCCAGCGCTCTCTAAGCGGTCTGATAGGGAGGTCTCACTCTGCTGCTTATACAGCACACTTTTATTTTCAAAAGTGTGTTTGTGTGAATATATGTTGGTGTATTTATGTTTTTGTGTGAGGGAATCTGTGTGTGTGAACTTTGCAGTTATTCTATCTCTCGCTGGTTCCCAGAAACAGGACATGAAACCACATGCAGAAATGTAGAGTACGCACACTGTCTTTCCCCATTTTTTCTGGTTCCGGCCCCGATGCATGCTCCATGTAATGAACCCCATGGTGGTCATGCTGGTACTGAAATAGAATTTGGAAGGTTTCTGTTATACGGAAAAGTTTTTAAAAGCCGTGCTGACCAGAGAACAAACAATAGACTCTGTTTTACTTGTGACAAGGGTAGAATCTCTCTAGACTGGAGTTTCTACAAAGGAAATGCATCCCTGTCTGCTTTACTTATAGAGTAATAGAAACAAAAGGTGGGTTCTTTATAGAGTCGTTGTAAGGGGGAAACAAAAGTTGTGTTCTTCACAGAGTAGTGGGGGTAAATAAGGGAGAAACGAAAGGTGTGTTCTTTACATAGTAGTGGGGGGAGTAAGGCGGAAACAAAAGGTGTGTTCTTTACAGAGAACAGAGAGAAGTGGACAGAGAAAGTCTCTACTACAGTTAATGTAGCCCAGTGGGATGGAAGTGTCCCAGCAAGGCACCCCCAGGCCATACATCCTGGATGACCACGGCTTGCAGGCAGGAAGGAAAACGACTTGCAGACCCATGGATTAACCCTCTGATCCTAAAGAGAAGACATCTGACTCTCGGACCGTGAGGTCCACTCTGATAGCCACCCAGTTCAGGCCAATTCTCATTCCGACACCATCTGCGTACGTAAATACCAGATTTAGGTACTCTTCCAATGCCCTTGTTGCCTTGAATCACCCTCCCGCACATGCCACTCTGTTACCCTTTCCCACAACCCATCTGGACACTTCCTCCTGCACAAGCCTTAGCACCCTCTGCACATCCCCCCATATTCATTTATTTTTACTCTTTCTATTTCTCCAAATTTGTGTGCTGCACTCCTACACCGCAGCAGGCTGCCATGACGGCGCCAATGGTGGGAGAAACGGGAAATTAGGTGTCTTCTCCAAGGACCCTAGACGTGCACTCAGTGGAATGCGAACTTGTGAACTTCCAGTGGACTTCTGGCCCGTGGGCGAATGCTCTAACCACTGAGCCACCGTCTCCCCAAAGCAGAGGGTGGACGACATCGTCATATGGATGACTTCTTCTTCCTTTTTCGGCATTTCCTTTCAGGGGGCGCCACAGCAAGTCAGTTTCTTCCATCTAACCCTATCTGCTGCATCCTCTTCGGTCACACCAACTATCTTCATGTCTTCCTTCACTGTATCCATGAACCTCCTCTTTGGTCTTCCTCTAGTCCTCTTTCCTGGTGATTCCAAACCCAGCATCCTTCTTCTGATGTACTCTCTCTCTCTCCTCTGCACATGTCCAAACCATCTCAGTCTGACCTCTCTGACTTTAAAACCTCTAACATGTGCTGTTCCTCTGATCCTGTCCATCCTGGTCACTCCCAGAGAGATCCTTAGCATCTCTGAAAGACATTTCCAGTAAAAAATGTAGTCCAGGTGGTACATTTCATGAACGTAAATCCCAGCTTTCTGCTTCTGTCCTGAAGCTTTCTGTACAAATTTGGACTATTTGTCACGATGTGGAACTGAGGCCAAAAAATATACCCTTGACACAACAGACAGGCTCAGATGAAGAAAACAAAAACAAATTTATTAGAGTGATACAAAAGTTCAGATGAAGAAGACAAAAACAGATAAACTAGGCAGGTTCTAAAGTAGGAGCTGGAGCCAAAAACTGGACAACAGGTCAAGCATGATAAACAACGATCTGGTGAAGAGCGTGTCAAAAACTGATCCATTTATGCTCCAGCAGATAAATAGAAGAGTTTCAGGTGTGACTTGTTGCAGCTCCTGGCTGGGTCCGCCCAACTCTACACACACACACACACACACACACACACACACACACAGACAAACAGGGACAAGAGGGGCTGAGGGGGACAGGACACAGAAGAAAGAGACTACTCTCCTGACAGTCCCCCCCCCGCCCCCCGCCCCTCACTCCGTAACGGGCGCCACTATTTCAATAAAGTGATGATCTGCTGGTGCTCTACGTACAGAGGTGGAAGAGTGGGTGGAGTCCTGCCTGCTACCCTTCAGATCTACACCTGGTCTACTGAGGATATAGAAATGAGGTCTTTCTAACAGCAAACAGCTCACCATCCTGGTAAAAGTAAGGGGTGATCCCCAACGAGCTGTCTGTTATCTAAAAGTAATGGACAATGTGGGGCGTTAAGAGTCCAATGTGGAGTCAATGTGGTACCGAGGGGTACCAGGTGAGAGAAAAAAGGATCAACAAGTAAATAAACATTAAACATCAGTGAGCTCTGCACCCTGACAAATAAAAGGATGTGGGCAGGTTTCATGCAGCGTGGAGACAAACTGGAAGAACCGGACTGAAACTATGAGGAAACCAGATCAGAAGTGATCCTGTGATGAGAAGCTTCTCTTGG
This sequence comes from Neostethus bicornis, assembly GCA_902685375.1. Lineage (NCBI taxonomy): Eukaryota > Metazoa > Chordata > Actinopteri > Atheriniformes > Phallostethidae > Neostethus > Neostethus bicornis. The sequence continues at coordinate 22,315,070 of LR738558.1, read as the reverse complement.
TTCTCAGAGGCTCAGTAGACGATCAGCAGAGGAAAATAAGATCAGCCGACATCCTGAAGAAAGTTCCAGATGTTTCAGTGAGACATGAGGGGGACAGATACTCTCCTGACAATCACAGAGTTCAGCGTCTGACCACAGGCTCTTTTAAGACCTGGAGTCAAGCTGGTGGGCAAAGTCAGGAGCAGACACGTAGCCGCAATAGTTTAAACTGCAGGACTGAAATGTTTCCAACAAGATTTTCCAGATAGAAAACACCTGTAAGAAAGAACCTGGAGACTAAAACCATACTCGTCTCTTTCAGCCCCCGTGGTGTCGTTGGTGACCAGTGTCTCCTTTTCCTACTTCGTGCTCTCGTCTAAGAAGAGGAATGAAGATTAGTCAGAGTAAAACAGAGTACATGTGTGTGAATGAGAGGGATCCAAATGGAAAAGTGAGGTTACAGGGAGAAGAGATAAAGAAGGTGGAAGATTTTAAGTATCTAGGATCAACAGTCCAGAGCAATGGAGAGTGTGGAAAAGAGGTGAAGAAGCGTGTGCAGGCAGGCTGCAACGGGTGGAGAAAAGTATCAGGTGTGATGTGTGATAGAAGAGTTTCAGATAAAATAAAAGGAAAAGTGTACAGAACCGTGGTGAGAGCGGCCATGCTGATTGGTCTAGAAACAGTGGCACTGAAGAAAAGACAGGAAACAGAGATGGAGGTAGCAGAGATGAAGATGCTGAGGATCTCTCTGGGAGTGACCAGGATGGACAGGATCAGAGGAACAGCACATGTTAGAGGTTTTAAAGTCAGAGAGACCAGACTAAGATGGTTTGGACATGTGCAGAGGAGAGAGAGAGAGTACATCAGAAGAAGGATGCTGGGTTTGGAACCACCAGGAAAGAGGACTAGAGGAAGACCAAAGAGGAGGTTCATGGATACAGTGAAGGAAGACATGAAGATAGTTGGCATGACCGAAGAAGATGCAGCAGATAGGGTTAGATAGAAGAAAGTGACTTGATGTGGTGATCCCTGAAGGGAAATGCCAAAAGAAGAAGGAGAAGAAGTAGAAGATGCTCTCGTCCACATCAGATCTGTGTTTTCATTAAGCCATGTTTTTGTGGATGAGTGACAAACATCTAACTGACCTGATTTTTTTGTTTTTTTTTCTCCTCAGTTTCCCAGCATGCCCAGTCTGTCTTGGTGGAGGCTTATGAGGGGGCGGAGTCAGTCCTGCTACCTTGTGTGGACACCAGTACAAGACCTGAAGACAACCTGAAGGTAACGTGGACTCGCAATGATCTCAGTCCTCAGTTTGTCCACCAGAGTGGAGAAGATGGAGTTCTAGAAGAACAGAACGAGCTTTACAGAGGACGGACATCGATGTGGACGGATGCTTTTGACACTGGAGACTACAGCCTCACTCTGAGAAAACCACACCTCTCTGATGATGGGAATTACACCTGCTTCTTCAGGTATGGAACAGAGGCCAAAAAACAGCTGGATGTGGCCCTAAAGATAAAAGGTGAGTATGTCGTGATGTGGAAGGATGGGTGGAAAGAGGAGGACCCAAATGCAGGACTTTGAACATGATTTATTTAACTTATTGCAGGAAAGTCTGTAAAGAAAACATGATTAACTGAAGGTTACAAAAGTCCAATAAAAATAAAAATACAAAACATGGTCAGGCAACCAGGGTGACCTGGCTGGGAAAGGTGGTAGTAAGACCTGACCAGGAAGGCTGGTGAGGCTGCCTTTAAATAGGCAGTCGGGAGAGTAGGTGCAGGTGTTCCAATCAGATGCAGGTGTTCCAGTCAGCCAGAATTGGGGGAAAGGTGAGATGGTCCCTGGCTCCCTCTGGTGGTGGTTGAGGGAACCACAACAGAGTACTTGCTTTAGATTAAGGGATTGAGGCATCTTGAATCCTCAATCTCATTCTTTCGGTCACCGCCCACAGCTGGTGACCATGGGTGAGGGTGGGAACATACAGTAAATCGACTTGTAAATCGAGAGAGGAGTTGAAGGAAAGATCGGGGCAATATTAATCCCAGCACCAATCACACACCTTAGCACTTTACCGAATATTAATTTACACTCAATGTACTTTTTTAGACATCGTCATGTTCTTTTTTTTGTCCAGTTGTTTTTTAGTGGTGATGATAAAGAAGTAATTTCCCCCTTTTTGTATGTCGATTCCATTTCCAGTGAGAGTTGGACTCCTACAAGGCTGCCCTTTGTCACCGATTCTGTTCATCACCTTTATGGACAGAATATCTAGGCACAGCGAGGCGTTGGAGGGATCCGGTTTGGTGACCTCAGGATCGGATCTCTGCTTTTTGCGGATGATGTGGTTCTGTTGGCTTCATCGGACCGTGATCTCCAGCTCTCACTGGATCGATTTGCTGCCGAGTGTGAAGTGGCCGGGATGGGAATTAGCGCCTCCAAATCCTAGACCATGGTCCTCGCCCGGAAAAGGGTGGAATGCCCCCTGCGGGTCAGGGACAGGGTCCTGCCCGAAGTGGAGGAGTTTAAGTATCTCGGGGTCTTGTTTACGACTGGGGGAAGGATGGAGCGGGAGATCGACAGGCGGATCGGTGCGGCATCAGCAATAACTAGGACGCAGCATCGGTCCGTCGTGGTAAAGAGAGAGCTGAGCCGAAAAGCAAAGCTCTCGATTTACAAGTCGATCTACGTTCCTACTCTCACCATGGTCACCAGCTGTGGGTGGTGACCGAAAGAAGGAGATCGCCGGTACAAGCGGCCGAAATGAGCTTCCTCCGCAGGGTGGCTGGGCTCTCACTCAGAGATCGGGTGAGGAGCTCTGCCATCCGGGAGGAGCTCGGTGTCAAGCCGCTCCTCCTCCAGGTCAAGAGGAGCCAGATGGGGTGGTTCGGGCATCTGGTCAGGATGCCCCCCGAGCGCCTCGCGGGCGAGGTGTTTTGGACACGTCCCACCGGGAGGAGACCAAGGGGCAGACCCCGGACCCGCTGGAGAGACTATGTCTCACAGCTGGCCGGGGAACGACTTGGAATTCTTCCAGGTGAGCTAGAGGATGCAGCTGGGTGAGGAAAGCCTGGGCTTTCCGTCGGACCCTGTTACCCTGACCCAGGCTGAAGACGACGGAACGGAAATAATTTCAGACAGATTGTGGTTAAAAAACAAAATATTTTCTGTTTTGTTAAAAAAAACTTTCATGTTTCTGATGAATCTCCTTGTTTCTAAAATATCAATCCTTCATCCTGACTTTGACGTACCCGCTCCTGCTGCTGTCCGTATTCCTCCTGCTTTACTTTGTTCTGTCTTCTCAGACCATCAGGAGGAGGTGGAGGTGACTGAGGGGACGGAGTCTGTCATCTTACCCTGCCGAACCTCACCTGATCTACCCGAAGACGTCAAAGTGAAGTGGACATACTCTGATGCAGAGTCCATGGTGGTACTTGTTTATCCAAACACAACATCTATAAAGCAGGACAGGATCTACAGAAACAGAACAGAGATGAACCTGCTGAGATCTGGAGACGTCAGTTTGATCCTGAAACTCCCCTCAGTCAAAGACACAGGAAGCTACGTCTGCACCGTCTACAGAAACAAAGACATCCTGAGACACAAAGTTCACTTAAAGTTCAAACGTCAGTGATGTATAGAAGGTACAGATCAAAGCTCCGACATGTGGATTAAAAGTTTGAATTGTGTTTTATTTCTACAGCATCATTTCCATCGTGGGCCACAGCTCTCATAGTTCTCTTGGTTCTGGGTGGAATATTTGCTTGCATTGGTTTATGTACATCTAAAAAGTGTCAAATTTCAAGTGAGTTTCCGAAACTATTTTATCATCAATTGTTAAGATAAAAAAAAATCCTCTGTGAATCAAAAACTAAACGAAAGTTCAGGTTTTTTTGGTCCTCCAGACCGAGTCATTAATCAGTAAAACATTTCCTCATCAAACCGAGTGCAGAGTAAACATTTCATTACAATCATCTCACAAAGCCTCCATGTGAAGCTGCTGTTGGTGAACATCTGGATGAGCTTCAGTAAATGTTCCTCCTGAAGTGTCATGATCCCCTCCAGAGTTGTTTTTGTCAACGATAACGACAACAAAGTTATTTTGTTGACAAAGCTGTTTTTCAGGACGATGACGTAATGATAGCGAAATAAATGCGACATTTTGGTGACGAAAATGTGACGAGACGTTTGCAAGTTTCTGTTGACGAAATGAAATTGTAACGAAAGGCAAGTTTATTTGTAGCACAATTCATACAAAATGTAATTCAAAGTGCTTCACAAGAAGGAAAAGAAAAAGAATGCATTAAAATGACAAAACATAGAATCAAAAAGTTTAAAAATTAAATTAATAGAATCATTAAAACAGATAAAAAAAGATCAATTAATCAAAAGCACAGTTAAACAGAAGTGTTTTCAGCCTAGATTTAAACATTGTCACAGTAGAGGCCTGTCTCACGGCCTCAGGATGTTTGTTCCAGACTTTTGCAGCATAAAATTGAAATGCAGTTTCTCCATGTTTAGTCCTGACTCTAGGCACCAGCAGGAGGCCGGTCCCAGAGGTCCTCAGAGTTCTAGATGGTTCATGTTTAGTTCTGACTCTAGACACCAGCAGGAGGCCGGTCCCAGAGGTCCTCAGAGTTCTAGATGGTCCATGTTTAGTCCTGACTCTAGACACCAGCAGGAGGCCGGTCCCAGAGGTCCTCAGAGTTCTAGATGGTTCATGTTTAGTCCTGACTCTAGACACCAGCAGGAGGCCGGTCCCAGAGGTCCTCAGAGTTCTAGATGGTCCATGTTTAGTCCTGACTCTAGACACCAGCAGGAGGCCGGTCCCAGAGGTCCTCAGAGTTCTAGATGGTTCATGTTTAGTCCTGACTCTAGACACCAGCAGGAGGCCGGTCCCAGAGGTCCTCAGAGTTCTAGATGGTTCATGTTTAGTCCTGACTCTAGACACCAGCAGGAGGCCGGTCCCAGAGGTCCTCAGAGTTCTAGATGGTTCATGTTTAGTTCTGACTCTAGGCTCCAGCAGGAGGCCGGTCCCAGAGGTCCTCAGAGTTCTAGATGGTTCATGTTTAGTCCTGACTCTAGGCACCAGCAGGAGGCCGGTCCCAGAGGTCCTCAGAGTTCTAGATGGTCCATGTTTAGTCCTGACTCTAGACACCAGCAGGAGGCCGGTCCCAGAGGTCCTCAGAGTTCTAGATGGTTCATGTTTAGTCCTGACTCTAGACACCAGCAGGAGGCCGGTCCCAGAGGTCCTCAGAGTTCTAGATGGTTCATAAGGTACTAACATATCACAAATGTAATTTGGTGCTAGACCATGAAGAGACTTAAACACAATCAGAGCAGCTTTAAAGTCTATTCTCTGAGCCACAGGAAGCCAGTTCAGAGACTTTAGCACAGGACTAATGTGATCGTATTTTCTAGTTCTTGTTAGGACTCGAGCAGCAGCATTTTGAATAAACTGCAGCTGTTTTAAGGCCTTTTTGTTCAGACCAGTGAGTAGACTGTTGCAATAATCTAACCTACTGGAAACAAATGCATGGATAAGAACCTCTAAGTCTGTTTTAGAAACCAAACCTCTGATTTTGGCAATGTTTTTCAGGTGGTAAAAGGCTGCTGATGTAATTGATTTGATGTGACTGTTGAAGTTAAAGTCTGAGTTCATTATTACTCCCAGATTTCTAACTTGATTTGTCGGTTCCAGAGAGAGAGATTGAAGGTAACTGATGACACTTTCTCTTTGTTTCTGTGGGCCAAAGACAATGATTTTGTAACGAGAATGATGATGTAACGAAACAGGCGTCAGACTTTCACATTTCTGTTTGTGAAAAGAAAAAAACACAGCGGCTGCATTTGTCTCTCACGGCGGCACGCCCCCCACAATGATGCACGTTCACACCGTCTACACAACACACCTCCAGCCACGAGGAAGTCACACACCATGGTGAAAACAGTAACAAAGGAGCTTGGTGGTCAGAAACTTAAAGTTTTAAAGTTTTTAAAATTTTAAGGAAGTTTTAAACTATGGAGTTTGAGTCTGGTGCAAAGATTTCATGAGAGAAAAAACAGTTCATCTAAAAGTCAGAGGTTTGTTTGTTTGTTTGTTTGTGTGTGTGTTTCTGTCTAACTGTCTTGTGTCTCCTCTGCAGACAGAGTTCAGATCCAGGATCAAACAGAAGACAGATCTATTGATCCAACTCCTCTGATGGCTGATCAATCAGTCTGATCAGTTTGTTCATCTGGTTTAATCTCACTGGAAATAAAAAGATCTTCTGGACGATGAATGAAGAAAAATCATTTGATTCATTGTTGTTTTTAGCAGCCATCTAAGTTTTTGTTTTAGTCTTTGTCTTTGGACAAAAATTAATTTAAGTTTTAGTCACATTTTCGTCATCTCTTTATATTTTAGTTTTGGTCACGTTTTAGTAACAAAAACCCAAAAGAGTTTTCGTCTAGTTTTAGTGTAAAAAAACAAACAAAAAAAAAAACAACTTTCACATTCGTGTCCGACCACCAAGCCTCTTTGTTGCTGTTTTCACCATGATGTGTGACTTCCTCGTGGCTGCAGGTGTGTTGTGTAGACGGTGTGAACGTGCAGCATAGTGGGGGGCGTGCCGCCGTGAGAGTCAGATGCAGCTGCTGTGTTTTTTTTCTTTTCACAGACAGAAATATGAAAGTCTGACGCCTATTTTGTTACATTTTCGTCTCGTCAACAGAAACTTGCAAACATCTCGTCACATTTTCGTCACCAAAATGTCGCGTTTATTTTGTTATTGTTACGTCATCGTCATAAAAAATTGCTTCGTCAACGAAATCATTTTGTTGTCGTCATCATTGACGAAAACAACACTGATTTGTTCCAGCTTGAAGACTTTGTATTGATCAGTAATCATCTATATTCATTTGTATTGACCTTTATCGCTCCAGTTTGACGATGTGATAAGGATACTGATCGTCTGTGTCTCTATGCCTATTCATCCACTTCCATCCTCTTCTTCTTCTTTCGGCATTTCCCTTCAGCGGGCGCCACAGCAAGTCACTTTCTTTGTTTGGATGGTGGCTCCTGATATTTAGTCTACCGTAATTTCACGACCATCAGGCGCACCGTACGAAAAGGCACAGTCTCAGTCACACACCACCTTACAACAACACACACGCAAGCATGCAAATGTGGGTATTAAAAAATAGATCGGGAGCAAAACTTTGTTTGCTTGTGCTTTATTTAAGTAGTAACGATACTAAACAAACACATTACCGGTAATAGTCTTTATTCAAATCCGTCAAAGTCCTCATCCTCTGTTTCGGAATCGAGCAGCTGCACAAAATCCAACAGAGCAGGTCAACTTCGCTCCTCGCTGTCAAAGTCACTGTCTGTACTGTGCGGCTCCTCAGAAAGGATACCAGCTTTTGAGAAAGCTCGGATAACAGTACCAGCAGACACGTTAGTCCAAGCATCTACAATCCATTGGCAAACTGTAGCGTAACTCGCCCGGCGCTGCCTTCCACCCTTCATGAAACTGTGGTCTCCTTCGGTCATCCATCGCTCCCACGCCGCTCACACTTCACTCTTTAACGTTCTCATGTGTTTTCTTTCAGGTCCGCCTCGCGGGCACCGCGTTTTCTTTTAGGTCCGCCTTTTCTCACACACAAGGCGCACCGCTCATTTTGAAGAAAATTTGAGACTTTTAGGTGCACCTTATGGCCGTGAAATTAAGGTATTTTGAAAGATGCACTATTCTTAAAATTGAGAAAAGGTTTTTTGTTAAATAGCGATGTTTCGATATTTATGTGTTACTTTTGTTCCTCTTTTTTATTATTGATACTAAACCCGTACATTTTTGGACTAAAGACCATTGAAGAGGATGAAGAAGGTAAACTCTACCAGTATGATGCACCAGTAGAGTCGTGGAAGTGTTTAGGTGAGGTGGCAGTAGAGTTTCTGACTGGGTTGTTTAACAGGATATTAGAAAGTGAGAAGATGCCTGATGAATGGAGAAGAAGTGTGCTAGTTCCTGTTTTTAAGAACAAGGGAGATGTACAGAGTTGTGGTAACTACAGAGGAATTAAACTGATCAGTCAAACGATGAAATTATGGGAAAAAGTTGTCGAAGCTAGGCTAAGGTCTGAAGTGAGAATCAATGAGCAGCAGTATGGTTTTATGCCAAAAAAGAGCACCACAGAAGCACAATTTGCTTGGAGGATGTTGTTAGGTAGTTACAGGGAAGGTCAGAGGGACACTACGTCGTGTTTTAGTAGATCTGAAATAAGTTTCTGACAGGGCGAGTCGAGAGGAAGTGTGTGGTATTGTATGAGGAAGTCTGACTTGACAGAGAAGTACAGTACATTAGAGAAGAGCAGCATGTGTGAGGGCTGTAAGACAGTGGTGAGGTGTGCTGTAGGTGAGAAAGAGGAGTTCAGAGTGGAGGTGGGACTGCATCATGGTTGCTATAGCGATCCCTGAAAGGAAAAACCAAAAAGAGGAGAGGAAAATTAATGCAGGGCTGTATGGTGGCACAGTGGTCAGCACAGTGGTTGGGGTTCAAGTAGGGGTGGAATGAAGTTAGCAACACTGGCCTTTTTGTGTGGTTTTTGCACGCAGTCCACGTGTATGTGCTGGTTTTTTACTGGTACTCTGGTTTCTTCCCACCCTCCAAAAACATGCATGATATTTTGATTGGCTGCTATATCATTGCCCCTAGGAATGAGTGTGTGTGCATGGTTGTGTGTGTAGATCGCCCCGCAGTAGACTGGTAACCTATTCAGCTGGGATAGGCTCTGTCACTCTGGGACCCCATAAGGGATAACCAGTTGAGAAGACAAGAGTTTTCTGAAGCAGAATTCTCTTTGTTGCCATGCATTTTAAGATTCTCACTATCATTTTCTTAGATATATTTTTGGAGGTGCACTGATTTGTTGGCATGTTTTGTACAATAGTGACCAGAATGAGCACATTGAGCATGTCATATATCGCATCGTTTTTCAACCAAAGTTCCGCGGCACACTGGTGTACCCTGAGAGATCGTCAGGGGTACCACCGGATCCTATTTCACCTGATACGGTAGTTGTAATCTTCCAAAGATGGTTTTGGTTGATCTCACGGTGTTTGTGTGAAAAAAAGTTTTCTGTTTGATTTTATGAGAGACGGGCTAGGGCCTAGCCCTAGCCGGCCTAGCCGCTAGGCAGTCCTATAACCATAGCAATCCACTCATCTTCTCTGCTTTTTTATCGCATGCTGATGTCTGTCTCTCCCAAACACTACCCAGCGAGTAAATTGAATTTTCTACATGTTTTGTGACATTATAGAAAAATAAAATTGGGTTACGTTTTAAAGCAAAAAATAGTGGATTCTAATGAAATCTCACTTTTTTAAATGGAGATATTTCTGTGGTGCATTTCATCGCAGCAGGCAGCTGCGACAACACCAATGGTGGGAGAAATGGAAGGTGAGGTGTCTTCCTTAAGGACACTTTGGTGTGGGCCCAGTGGGAATCGAACCCACCTGGTCTAAGAATAGACAATGACAACTGAGCCACGCCTCCTTTACCTTTAGTTTCGCAGATATAAAAAAGTTTCTCTTGCATTCTGGGTAAATCCTCAGTAAGGCCCATTGTCTGAAACTAAATAAATATATTGTTATATGTATAAAAATAAATTAAATATTTTTGAATGAGTGAAGGTTAAAGAAATGAAGATTAGTCAGAGTAAAACAAAGTACCGTAATTTCATGACCATTAGGCGCACCGTACGAAAAGGCGCAGTCTCAGTCACACACCGCCTTACAACAACACACATGCAAGCATGCAAATGTGCGTATTAAAAAATAGATCGGGAGCAAAACTGAGTTTGGTTGTGCTTTATTTAAGTAGTAACGATACTAAACAAGCACATTACCGGTAATAGTATTTATTCAAATCCATCAAAGTCCTCATCCTCTGTTTTGGAATCGAACAGCTGCGCAAAATCCAACAGAGCAGGTCCACTTCGCTCCTCGCTGTCAAAGTCACTGTCTGTACTGTGCGGCTCCTCAGAAAGGATACCAGCTTTTGAGAAAGCTCGGATAACAGTACCAGCAGACACGTTAGTCCAAGCATCTACAATCCATTGGCAAACTGTAGCGTAACTCGCCCGGCGCTGCCTTCCACCCTTCGTGAAACTGTGGTCTCCTTCGGTCATACATCGCTCCCTCGCCGCTCACACTTCACTCTTTAACGTTCTCATGCCTTTTCTTTCAGGTCCGCCTCGCGGGCACCGCTTTTTCTTTTAGGTCTGCCTTTTCTCACACACAAGGCGCACCGCACGAAAGGGCGCACCCCTCATTTTGAAGAAAATCTAAGACGTTTATAGCCGTGAAATTACGGTACATGTGTGAATGAGAGGGATCCAAATGGAAAAGTGAGGTTACAGGGAGAAGAGATAAAGAAGGTGGAAGATTTTAAGTATCAAGGATCAACAGTCCAGAACAATGGAGAGTGTGGAAAAGAGGTGAAGAAGCATGTGCAGGCAGGCTGGAACGGGTGGAGGAAAGTATCAGGTGTGATGTGTGATAGAAGAGTTTCAGCTAAAATGAAAGGGAAAGTGTACAAAACCGTGGTGAGACCGGCCATGCTGATTGGTCCAGAGACAGTGTGGTGAGAGCGGCCATGCTGATTGGTCTAGAGACAGTAGCACTGAAGAAAAGACAGGAAGCAGAGATGGAGGTAGCAGAGATGAAGATGCTGAGGATCTCTCTGGGAGTGACCAGGATGGACAGGATCAGAGGAACAGCACATGTTAGAGGTTTTAAAGTCAGAGAGGTCAGACTGAGATGGTTTGGACATGTGCAGAGGAGAGAGCGAGAGTACATCAGAAGAAGGATGCTGGGTTTGGAACCACCAGGAAAGAGGACAAGAGGAAGACCAAAGAGGAGGTTCATGGATACAGTGAAGGAAGACATGAAGATAGTTGGTGTGACCGAAGAGGATGCAGGAGATAGGGTTAGATGGAAGAAACTGACTTGCTGTGGCGCCCCCTGAAGGGAGATGATGAAAGAAGAAAATATTGTTAAACGAGGCGACTGTTGATATGCCTCAAGGTTTTTTTTATGGTACTTTGGTGTAAAAAATGTTGAAAAACACCGATGTATCTAGATTCTAGAATCTAAGCAGCCATGGACGCTGTTAACCCTATAACGCCATACGTATCATATTTGATACGCAAATTTTTATTATTACTTATTAATTAATTAATATTAATTAATTAATTAATTAATTATTAATCTATTATTTTTATTATTATTATTTATTTTTTTTTCAAAAAATGAGAATTTTCTGACATTTATCTTCTTCTTCTTCTTTAGTTTGCGGCATGAAGCACCAACCTGGGTGCATTACCGCCACCTACCGACTGTCACGAACCTCAAATCCTCCTCAATAACCCTGTACACCTCAAAAAAGTGTACAGGTTCTGACATTTCTTCTTCTTCTTCAAATTGTTTCCGGCAGGCTATACGCTCGAGTGCGCAATGCTGCCCTCCACCGGTAGACCAATCCACACCCAGCCTCCAGAAAATCCAATGTTAGATTTTCAAGAATCCAACTGTGTTAGATTCTTGAAAAAAGGCCAGTGCGGCGCAGATAAAAAAGCACGGCTTCTCCAACTTGCCCTTCCAACGAAAACAACATCGACCTGAGCGAAAAAACGGCTAACCCTGTGTCTGCCAATTGAACAAAAAGATGTCTTCTTTCACGACTGTATTTGCTGCATGTCAACATCACATGAGCAACCGATTCAGCGTTTCCACACTCACAAAGCCCACTAGGGTGTTTGCCGACCAATTTCAAACCCTCCGCCAGGGCGCAGTGCCCAAGTCTAAGCCTAGTTAGAACAACTTCAGTTCTACGACAATAGGTTGCAGGGCACCTAGCGCCAGTAACTGAAGGCTGACTTGCAAAATAGTGTCTGCCCCGCCGCTCATTCTCCCATTGTGTCTGCCACTCCTCAGCAATTTTCTCCTTACAGATGGAAAAACACTCCTGCATCCCCAACGCCAAGGACACATCTATTGTGTCTCTACCAAGGGATGCCTTGGCTAGAGCATCGGCCCTTTCATTTCCCACAACTCCAGCATGTCCAGGGACCCAGACAAACAGAACCTCCGAACCTATATCTTCCAGTCGTTTAAGGCAGCACAGAATATCAAAAACCAAATCTGGCCGAGCTCCAGGTGTCCTATACCGGAGAGCTGATAAAGCTGATAAAGAGTCTGAACATACAATACAACGTGATGGAGGGAGATCACGGAGCCAATACAAAGCCCATAAAATTGCCACCAACTCTGCTGAAAACACAGATACATCATCTGACAGACGGACACTATTCATAACTAGCGGATTAGCAACATACATTCCAAAACCTGCTCTTCTACCCTCTTTCGACCCATCAGTGAAGATATGAACGGCCTCACTCTGCTCGCCTAAGTAGTTGTCAATACACTCACAAGCTGCCCTTTTGCTTAAACTAAGCAGGTCTGTGCTGACTTCTGGCTCAGGTAGGCTCCAGGAGGGCATAGGGGGCCACACCAGGCCCACCACCGAGTCTTTCCGCAACCCCATAGTCTGTGCCACCTTCACACTATGGGTGAAAAAACATGCTTTTTCTGGCCTTTTCGCAAACTCCCAACAGTCGTCCAGGAGACACTTAGACGCCAAATGGCCATGCGACCCCGCCACTCTAGCCCAAAAATGGACCCCCAGTTTGTTCCGTCTAAGTTTCAGAGGAAACTCGCCCATTTCAACCAGTAAGGCAGGAATCGACGTTGTCCGAAAGGCACCACAGCAGATCCTCAGGGCCTTTGATTGTACAATATCTAGTTTTTTCAACACTGAAGAAGATGCAGCTCCAAACACCACACAACCATAGTCAAAAATGGATCTAATCATTGCTCTGTATATTAATTGAAGAGTATACCTCTCCGCTCCCCAGTCACTACCACAGAGACTTCTCATGATATTGGTCACTTTCTCACACTTTTTGATGATATTATCAACATGTATTTTCCAAATCAATCTCTCATCAAACCAAAGCCCCAAAAATTTAAAAACCTTTACCCTCTCAATGGGTGAATTATAAATACTAAGAGAAACAGAGGGTATCTTCTTTTTCAATCCAAATATCATAACTTTGCTCTTCTCACTTGACAACTTAAATCTCCATTTAGTTCCCCACTCAATAACTTTATTGAGTGCCTTTTGTGTTTCCGTGAATAAAAACGAAATGTTTTTTCCACTCCTCCAGATTGCTCCATCATCAGCAAACAATGACTTGCCAAATCTAGTATCAACACACTGAAAGATATCATTAATCATAATATTAAATAACAGCGGGCTGATTACAGCTCCTTGGGGAGTACCGTTTTCTATTCCTGCAATTTCAGACACTGTTTTACCTACCCTTACCTGAATTGTTCTTCCACACAAAAAACTCTTTATCCAACAGAACATCCTTCCATGAACACCTGCATCATGCAATTTGAAGAGCAATCCCTCCCTCCATAGACTATCGTAAGCCCTTTCAATGTCTAGAAACACTGCTAAAACTGCTTGTTTATTTACCATAGCCCTTTTGACATCTCTATCTAATACTGCTGCTGAGTCCATCGTACTTCTACCTTTTCGAAAACCATTTTGGTAATTCACAAAGAAATCACTAGTCTCAAGAAAGAACTCAAGCCTCCTTGTGACCATCCTCTCCATCACTTTACAGAGGACAGATGTAAGAGCTATTGGCCTATATGAAGATGGGGACGACGGGTCCTTTCCTGGTTTCAAAATTGGAACCACAACAGCATGCTTCCACGATGTAGGTAGGAATCCAGACTCCCAGATATAATTGAATAACGCCAAGATTTCATACAAGGTGTCCTCACCTAGATGTTGCAGCAGCTTATAGCTGACCCCATCTTGCCCTGGAGTAGTGTTCGCACCAGCTTGTATTGCGTCTACTAGTTCTCTCAAAGAAAAAAATAAGTTATACTGATTGGGTGAGTCAACCCCTCCGCTTAGTTTAGATTTATTCTGTTTTAGGGTTTCGTTTCTCATCATGAGAATTTCCTGACCCAAGTGCTTTGAGTCATGAACATTCTTAAAAACTCGAACGAACATATCAGCCTTTTCTTTATTATTCACAGCCTCTCTTTGCCCATCAGATAACACAGGCAATGTGGAGTGAGTTGTCTTTCCAGCCATACGACGGATCCTCTTCCATAGCTGAACTGAGGGAGTATCTGGCCCTAGAGTTCCACAGAAGTCCCTCCAACTCTTTTTCCTTTCAGCTTTAATAACTTTCCTTGCTGCCGCTCTACACTTCTTAAACTCCATAGCATTTTCCAGGGTAGGGAAACGACGCACTTTTCGAAAAGCCAGTTTTCTTTTACTTACAGCAGCATCACACTCCTTATTCCACCAGGGAACACTACAACGTACTACAGGAGGCTTCGTACGTGGAATTGAGTCCGAAGCGGCCCTCATAATCATCTCTGTCAATGAACTACAGTACTCATCTATTGATCCCTCGCTATTAACCTCTTCCAATCCTACAGAAGCTAGCTTACTAAACTTGCCCCAGTCAGCTAAGGCATAATTAAATCTGCTGCTTCTTTCTTCATTTTCTGCAACAAGTGACCTCCCAAAATTACTAAACACCGGGAAATGATCACTACCCAGTGGGTCCGTCTCCACTCTCCACTCTGCTACTCGTGCCAAACCTGGTGAAACAAAAGTTACATCCAGACATGATCCTTTATATGAAATTGGATCCACTCGAGTTGGTGTGCCTGTGTTCAAAACAACTAAATTTGCAATATCTAGAAACTGCTCAATAACACCACCATTAGAATCTTTTTCAGGACTTCCCCAAAGTGGATTATGGGCATTAAAATCTCCAACCCATATCATAGGGGTCCCCACAGAGCTCAACATATCTTCAAATTCTGCCAACACTAAAGGTTTACATGGATTGTAACAATTAATTAAATGAAACTTACTCTCATGGCCGAAAACTTCAATTATCACACACTCAAATGAACCTTCCCACTTTACAGACCTGTACTGAATACCTGCTCTAATAAACTTCTGACATTTATTTCTTTGGGTGGGCTTTATAATGAAGGGGCGTGGCCAGGGCACGCCTTAAGCTCCTCCCCCTTCACCGTTGCTACGGAGTGACGTCAGAGTAGATAACATGGCGGCTGTGCAGAAGGCGGAAGGTAAAGAAGCTTTAACTGTCAGTTTTTAACCAGGACAGACTCGTGTTAGGTTCGGTTTGGTTTTTTAATGATAACACGGTTCAGTTCGGGTTCCTGTGGGATGAACAGCGGCTAGTTGGAGCAGGTTTACCGGAGATAAAGCCTCGTTAGGCGGCTTTAGATGCTCCTCTGTCAGCCTGGAGGAACTTCTTCTAACACTAACTTTAACGAGCTGTCAGAAAAAAAACAAGTATCTGTGTGTGGCTGAGTGGAGGAGACAGACACACACACACACACAGACATACACAGACACACACAGACATACATACACACACACACACACACACACACACACACACACACACACAGAGCGGTCAGACTCTAGGTTCAGAGATGTAAATAATCCAGGCTGTGTTTAGCTTAGCTTTAGCCAGTCACTGAGTCCAGGAGAGTCCGCGGCCATGTTTATAATAATGATCTGGTGTGTGTGTGTGTGTGTGTACGTGTGTACATGTTAACAGATCCAGTGTGTGTGTGTGTGTACATGTTAACAGATCCAGTGTGTGTGTGTGTGTGTTTAAACGTGTGAAAGTGAACCAGTTTGTTATGTAACAACCTCATTTACACACACCAGGGAAAGTGGCCGCAAATTTGGTTGTTGCTAAGCAACAGGGAATTGGTGAAGGAGTGTGTGTGCTGCTCATGATTCACTCTGTGTGTGTGTGTGTGTGTAGAGGGGCAGTGCGGGTGGCCGTGCGCTGTGTGAGACTCATCCTGCATGGACCTGTCACCATGAGCAACAAGGAGATGGTTTCCACGGAGACAGGTTAGTCCTCTGACGTCATCCAGGTTGTCATGGTTTCTACATGATGATCCTCATCGTTCATTCATGTCCTCCACATTTCTCTTCATCTGGATCAGATTGAAGGAACTAGCTTTAAACAGTTCCAGGCAGACCAGATCTGCTCGGACTGGTTCTACTTGGACCAGTCCAACCCAGTCTACCTGGAATGATTTATGCAGTGGTGGAACGTAACGAAGTAAAAGTACTTCGTTACTGTACTTAAGTAAAAAAATTGTGTATCTGTACTTTACTTAAGTAAAATTTAAGACCGGTACTTTTACTTTTACTTCACTACATTTTTAGAGCAAATATCTGTACTTTTATTTCGCTACTTTTTAAAAGTGTGTTTTACATTTTTTGTTACATTTTCGTTCAAGAATTTGAAAAATACACAGGTTTTTTTTTTTTGCCCATCTTGAAGCCGCATCGTCAAAATCAAAGGGGGCAGTTGATCAGGAGAAGAAGTCATGAATCGAGAAACATTTTCTGCATTCATTCAAAAACCAAACATCAAATATAGTACAAATTAAAAAGAGTCAGAAGATCGTTGTTCGTTGTGTTTACTTCTTAATAAAAAGTTGAGCCATCATTACACAGAGCAGGGGCGGATCTAGAATTTTCCAAAGGGGGGTGGGGCTTTGATAAAGCCAATGTATAGTGACTGGGGACCACCCCCCCAAAACATTTTAAAAAATAAGTGTCATTTTCCTCCATTTTGGGGCCCATTCACTGGCCCTTCTAGGGGATAGCTTGAATTGTCCCCTTTCCTTTTATTTATTTATTTTTTTTGTGGACCAAAAGAGGCGGGGGAGGGGGGGTCACACCCCTGCAGAGTATTTATCCTGGTTACTATGGTGACACCCTATAGCACAACAAATAACATTTGAATTATGATTGAATACTTTTACTTTTTACTTAAAAAGTACAATTTACACCAACTACTTTTGTACTTTTACTTAAGTAGATTTTTTTATTGGTACTTTTACTTTTACTTAAGTAAAATTTTTGCCTAATTATCTGTACTTTTACTTAAGTACAAAAAGTGAGTACTTCATCCACCACAAAAAAATAAATAAAATAAAAGGAAAGGGGACTAGTCAAGCTATCCCAGAGAAGGGCCAGTGAATGGGCTCCAAAATGGAGGAAAATGACACTTATTTTTTTAAATGTTTTGGGGGGGAGGCCCCCCAGTCACTATACAGTGGTAGTCAAAAGTTTACATACACTTGTAAAGAACATAATGTCATGGCTGTCTTGAGTTTCCAGTTATTTCAACAACTCTGATTTTTCTCTGATATAGTGATTGGAACAGATCCTTCTTTGTCACAAAAGACATTCATGAAGTTTGATTCTTTTATGACTTTATTATGGGTAAACTGAAAATGTGACGAAATCAGCTGGGTCAAAAATATACATACAGCAACATGAATGAGCAATTTTGGAGACTTAGAAAGTTGTGTCACTGACATGAGCTTCATAGCATGACCTCTTAACTTCTTGTGAGTGATTATGAGTGACTACAGCTGGTGACTTCTCTGAGGCCATTTAAAAAGGGCTCATTGGATAAAAACACCCACAAACGCTACAATGGGAAAGTCAAAGGAGCTCAGCACAGATTTGAAAAAGAGAATCATTGACTTGAACAAGTCAGGAAAGTCACTTGGAGCCATTTCAAAGCAGCTGCAGGTTCCAAGAGCAACAGTGCAAACAATTGTTTGTAAGTATAAAGTGCATGGCAGTGTTTTGTCACTGCCACGATCAGGAAGAAAACGCAAGCTGTCACCTGCTGCTGAGAGAAAACTGGTCAGGAGGGTGAAGAGTCAACCCAGGAGCACCAAAAAGCAGATCTGCCAAGAATTAGAAGCTGCTGGAACACAGGTGTCAGTGTCCACAGTCAAGCGTGTTTTGCATCGCCATGGACTGAGAGGTTGCCGTGCAAGAAGGAAGCCCTTGCTCCAAAAGCGGCACCTTAAGGCTCGACTAAAGTGTGCTGCTGATCACATGGACAAAGTTCTGTGGTCAGATGAAACAAAAATTGAGCTGTTTGGCCACAATGCCCAGCAATATGTTTTGAGGAGAAAAGGTGAGGCCTTTAACCCCAAGAACACCATGCCTACCATCAAGCACGGTGGTGGTAGTATTGTGCTGTGGGCCTGTTTTGCTGCCAATGGAACTGGTGCTTTACAGAGAGTCAATGGGACAATGAAGAAGGAGGATTACCTTCAAATTCTTCAAGAAAACCTGAAGTCATCAGCCCGAAGGTTGGGTCTTGGGCGCAGTTGGGTGTTCCAACAGGACAATGACCCCAAACACACATCAAAAGTGGTAATGGAATGGCTAAATCAGGCTAGAATTAAGGTTTTAGAATGGCCTTCCCAAAGTCCTGACTTAAATCCCATTGAGAACATGTGGATAATGCTGAGGAAACAAGTCCATGTCAGAAAGCCAACAAATTTAACTGAACTGCACCAATTCTGTCAAGAGGAGTGGTCAAAGATTCAACCAGAAACTTGCCAGAAGCTTGTGGATGGCTACCAAAAGCGCCTAATTGAAGTAAAAATGGCCAAAGGACATGTAACCAAATATTAGCATTGCTGTATGTATATTTTTGACCCAGCTGATTTCGTCACATTTTCAGTTTACCCATACGAAAGTCATAAAAGAATCAAACTTCATGAATGTTTTTGGTGACAAAGAAGGATCTGTTCCAATCACTATATCAGAGAAAAATCAGAGTTGTTGAAATAACTGGAAACTCCAGACAGCCATGACATTATGTTCTTTACAAGTGTATGTAAACTTTTGACCACCACTGTATATTGGCTTTGTCAAAACCCCGCCCCCCCATTGGAAAATTCTAGATCCGCCCCTGCTCTGTGTAATGTTGACTCAACTTTTTATTTAGAATTAAACACAACGAACAACAATCTTCTGACTCTTTTTAATTTGTTCTATATTTGATGTTTGGTTTTTGAATGAATGTGGAAAATGTTTCTCGATTCATGACTTCTTCTCCCGATCAACTGCTTCTTTTGATTTTGGCGATGCAGCTTCAAGATGCGCTAAAAAAAACTGTGTATTTTTTAAATTCTTGAACGAAAATGTAACAAAAAATGTAAAACACACTTTTAAAAAGTAGCGAAGTAAAAGTACAGATATTTTGTCTAAAAATGTAGTGAAGTAAAAGTAAAAGTACCGGTCTTAAATTTTACTTAAGTAAAGTACAGATACACAATTTTTTTACTTAAGTACAATAACGATGTACATTTACTTCGTTACGTTCCACCACTGCAATTAACATGTTAAAACACCAGGAAAGCATTCTGGGATTTGTGTTATTAGTGCACCACATGTTACAAAAACTGTGGGTCAGCTCCAAGAGTGGGTCAAAAGTAAGTGCCTCGCCTGCTAGAGTTAGCTTTTAAGTTCTAGATCAGAGATGTTCACATCCAGTCCTGGAGGTCTGTGTCCTCACGGTTTTTATTGTGTTCCTGGTTCAAAACAACTGATGCACGAAAAGTAAAATCAACAGTCAAATTTAGCACAATGACTCACTAACCTGGATCAGGTGTGGAGAGGCAGGAACCATTGTTGTTTTTGGTAGCCATCTAAGTTTTCGTTTTAGTCTTCGTCTTTGGAACAAAAATTAATTTAAGTTTTGGTCACATTTTGGTCGTCTTTATATATTTTTGTTTTAGTCAACGAAAACCCGAAAAAAATGCTTCATCAACAAAATCATTTTGTTGTCGTCATCGTTGACGAAAACAACACTGGCAAGAACACATGGAAAACTTTCAGGACTTTCAGGTCCTTGAGGACCAGAGTTTGACACTCCTGATCTGGACCAGGTCCGACTGGATGGTTCTTACTAGGATCCGTTCTGCAGGGACAAATTCTACCTGAGCCTGCTCTATAAAATTCAGTTCCACATGAACTAGTTCGTCCTAAATCCACCTGCAATCAGGGCGCGTTAGTCTGGATAAGCCTCTTAAAACAACCCGATTAATTTGAACAAATTATATCGATGAATCGTGCCTTTTTTTTCTGTAATTCTTGTTTTTACAGCTCAAAGGAAACTGTAAACAGATTGATAAACGTAGGACATTTACAAACATCAAAGGGGGGTGTTTTACAATCCGAAAAGTCTTTTTCCAACTTTACTTAAACACATCTCCCTTGTGATGAGTCAAACTGGGAAAAGAAAAACCGTCAAATTCATCTTTAGTTTCCGTTCTGTTCCGTCATCTTCCGCTTTTTCCGAGTTCGGGTTGCTGGGGCAACAGCCTCAGACGGGCAGCCCAGGCCTCTCTCTCCCCAGCTGCAACCTCCAGCTCACCCGGAAGGATCCCAAGTCGTTCCTGGCCAGCTGTGAGACATAGTCCCTCCAGCGGGTTCAGGGTCTGCCTCTTGGTTTCCTCCTGGCGGGACATGCCCGAAACACCTCACCGGCGAAGCGCTAGGGAGGCATCCTGACCAGATGCCCGAACCACCCCATCTGGCTTCTTTCAACCCGAAGGACGAGCGTCTCGACACCGAGCTCCTCCCGGATGGCAGAGCTCCTCACCCGAGTAGTTTAATAATTAATTTGAATAGATTCTATTAATTAAGTTCTTTATCTTTCAGGCTGAATATTTTAACTATTTCTTATCAAAACTAAAAAAAATCTCCAGATCATAAAGTCAGAGTCTTGTTTCAGAACAATGTCTTCACTACGAGGTGCTCCGGGGTGCGGGGGTGCCGCACACTTAAATACTTCATCGGTTGTAGTCTTTTTAATGGTTTCTTTTGTATTTAAACAATATATTTTAAACTAAAACGCGTCACTCATACTGTCTTTTTCCAGAAAACAAGGGTCAGAGGAAAGTTTTTATTCCCAACAAACTGCTGGAGTGTCTTCCTCCATTGTCCAGTCTGCCCAACGAGCGCCTCCGGTGGAACACTAACGAGGTGAGACCCTATTGGATTGTTTCCAAAGCACAATTACCTATCTTTATCTCGTCCAATCAAAGAGCTTCACACAGCTGGTTAGTGAGAATGAAAGGAGGTGTTTGGTTGAGGAGGAGACCCCGATGAGCATAGTGAAAAAAACTCACCAGAACCAGAATATCTTTAGAACTTAGAACCTCCTTCTTAATGAGAATTAGAAGGGAGAAAAAAGTAGAAACTAGATGGAGTTCTAACTGAAGGAAGAACCCTCCACCAGGACAGATGGTAAACAAATCACAGACGGGATTATCAACACCAGGGATGGGTAAACTTTTTGGTTCGTGGGCCACAAGCGGGCCGGAACAGGAGCAGATGGATGGCATACTTTGGTAACCGCTAGATTAGACCGCTAGAATGACTCGCTAGATTTTAAACAAGCGCTAAATGTTACATCAATAGCGTTAAATTTCAAATCTAGCGGCGCTAGGTTTGAAATCTAAGCGCTTGATGTAACATTTTGCTTTTTTTTTTAACATCTAACACGCTTGTTTACGTGCGTGTATTGGCCCCGATGGCTTTCCATAGCTGTGCACACTGATGTTTTTGACAATGTGTGCATCTCGAAGACACACGCATTTTAATGGGAGCAGTGTTGTTGTATCTTTGGTGCCATCTAGTGACAAAACATCAGAATTACAAAAAAAATAAAACATCAACAAGGTTTATTAACTTAAATTTTTCAAGTTTGGCGGGTTCGGATTGAACCCTTTTAACGGGCCGCATGTGGCCGGCAGGCCGTAGTTCGCCCATGCCTATCTACACTGTTGGTATGATGAAGCAGATGGGTTTGATTTAGATGTCCTACAGGTGTTTAACAGGTGGTTTAGTGAGTGTTGAACTTGTCTAACTTACTAGAGGCCTTTTCAAGGTCACGTTTTTTTATTTGGATTCTTCTTTTTGTTCCTCTCCTGAACTTTTTCTGACTTGAAACCTTCCTCTCTTTCACCAGGAGATTGCCTCCTACCTGGTTTCCTTCGACAGACATGACGAGTGGCTCTCCTGCACCCTTAAAACCAGGTAAGATCACCAGGTTGGCCTGACAAACCAGACCAGGTTGATTGGATACAATGGGCGTGGCAGACCGCGGTCAGGGTCTCTCTTTTTCCTCATGTCTCCTCATCCTCCTCTCAGGCCGAAGAACGGCAGCATCGTCATGTACAACAGAAAGAAGGTGAAGTACCGTAAAGACGGATACTCCTGGAAGAAAAGGAAGGATGGAAAAACGACGAGAGAGGACCACATGAAGCTGAAGGTCCAGGGCATGGAGGTCAGCTCGCTTCCTATTGGTTCAAATGGGCACGGTAGAGGTCTAATCATGTTCTATTGTTGCAGTGCCTATACGGTTGCTACGTCCATTCCTCCATCGTACCCACATTCCACAGACGATGCTATTGGCTGCTGCAGGTCTAACACACACACACACAGACACACACACACACAGAGCAGTTTGGCCAGTAAGAATTCAGCCTGATTTGTTTTGAATTGAGACCGGCGTTCCTCTTTCCGTGTGACAGAACCCCGACATCGTTCTGGTTCACTACCTGAACGTGCCGTCGCTGGAGGATTCTGGGAAAAGCAGTCCGCTGCTCTGCGCTGTGTCCGATCGCCATGACAGCATGAGGTGGAACCGGGACGAACTGCTCAGCCAGCTGAAGCCCATGTGTAAGCGATGACACTCAGACAGGTGTGTGTGTGTGTGTATGGTGACGTGACCGTGTGTGTGTGTGTGTCAGTCCACAGCATGAAGTGCTCCGTCGGGTCTGGAGATTTCAGCATCGAGGAGCTGGTCCAGCACATCCTGGACCGACAGAGAACCAAACCACAGCCGCGCACACACACCTGCCTCTGTAACACCTCCCAGGGTAGGCCTGTGACATCACTGTGACATCACCGTGACATCACGTGGACGTCACTGAGCTTTTTGTTTCCGTCCACAGTGTCGTCTGGAGTGAACATTCCTCACCGGTGCAACAGCACCAAACACCGCATTATCTCCCCCAAACTGCCGCCCTCCTCGTCCTGCAGACCCACTCCTTCCCCCGTCTCTGAGCCGGGGGAGGCAGGGAAGGGCGGGGTCACCGGGGAAGCCAAGCCGCCCCACCTCGCCGCTCAGAGCAGCCCCGCCTCGTCGCCGAGCCCCTCCTCCACGTAAGTACCGTTGGTTAGGCTGTGGAAGCACGCGTGGGACGTCACGTGCAACAGCCCGACATCGTCATGAGGCCATTTTGACGTCATACCGACGTTAAGATGTTCTTCCATTTTCTTCCCAGGTTGGCGTCGTCCCCACCTCAACCCCACCGGGCCGCTATTGCCGTGAGCAACCATAGCAACAGCTTCTATGGCGATCACCACGGCAACCTGGCTACGGTGGCACTGCCCCAGAATGCTGTCATCGTCATGGCAACCACCACTGCCCTCCCCGGAGGGAGAGGAGGTCAGGGAGGGTGCGGGGCGAGGCCGGAGGAGGTTGGGCAGAGGCGGAGCTTCGGACAGTTGCTTCTCTCCCCCGCCCTGCCTCCCCCCACAGCAAAGCCCGTCTCGCCCTCTCCCCCATCCTCCTCACCCTCCTCGACTCCCCCCATCCAGACCTCCGGGATGACCACCCTCTCTCTCACCCTCCTGCCCTCCCCGGTCATCGGTGGTCTCCTCCTCACCCCCTCTTCCTCCAACACCTCCCTCCAGTCTCCCACACCCCCTCCCTCTGCCGCGTCTCCTCCTTCACCATCTTCTTCTCCGTCTCCTCCCCCAGCTCCTCCCCCATCCCTCCCACCTGCCTTTGACCCTGACTCCTTCCTTAACTCCCCCAAACAGGGGCAGACATATGGGGGTCCTCTCCCCACCTCCACCTCGTGCCCTACCACCACCTCCCCCTCTCGCTTCCCTCACCCCTCCCTATCTCTTTGCCTCTCCCCCACATCTACCCCTCCCTCTTCTGTGTCTCCCCCCTCCTCCCTGTCGTCTCTCTCCTCGGAGGTGGACAGGAGAGACTCGGCCTTGTCCATCTCATCTCCCCCTTCCACCTCCCTCCCTCCTTCACTCACCCTCTCCTTGTCCCCCACCTCCTCTGTGGCCCCCCCAATCCTGCCACTCTGCCTGGAGCTGGGCGCTCTGGGGGAGTCTGAGGGTGATAAGGAGTCAGGGGGAGATGAAGAGGAAGTGAAAGACAGAGGAAGTGATGATGATGATGAAGGTAGAGCTCCGCCCACCAAGCTGGCGCTCCTTCAGGTGAGTGTTTACCGACACCCCCTCCTCGTTTTGATTCAGAGTTCTTTTATCTGTTCTTTTATCTGTAAAAACAAAGAGAAAAAAAAACAACAACAGTGATGAAAGCTTGTTGTAAAAAACAAAATGCAAACTTTATTTAAATCTGTTGTAAAACCGACCAATTAAATGATTTTTACATCGTTAATAATTCAGTCATGTTTTAACGACGTTCTTCCCGACACTTTCAGGGACTACTTTCTGTCTGTATTCCTCCGCTGACTGATTTATTAATTCTTCTTTAGACGAGCCACACCCCCTCCTCCTTGTCTCCACGGCAACAAACAGACTCCGCCTCCCTTTTGTTGGTTTGTCCCGACCCCGCCACCCGGCCCTCTCAGGCAGCCAATCGACAACCACAGATTCATTCTGCACCCGAAGCTCCGCCCCCGGCTAACATTTCCCATCAGCCCTTATTTCCCAACACCAAGATGGATGTGGGACCTGTTCCCATGGACACCGCCCACCTGGCGACTCGGTCCATCCAGGTGAAGGAGGAGCTGCGGCCTGACTACAACTCAGAGGAGACCAACATGGACACCCGCCCAGCGGAGGAGGCGGAGCCGTGTGAGCGCGGGGGCGAGGAGCTAGACGTCTCTTTCGACAGCCAGTTTCCCGACCTCATCTCTGATCTCATCACTGAGGAGACCAATCCCTCCACCGGCACCACGCCCTCCATCACTGTGGCGACAGTCGCATCTCCAAACCTGGCCGTTTTTCCCCCGGGGGTGCGCTACGTGGTTCCTCCCCAGCCTTCGCCCTCCTCCTCCTTCCTGCCGTTCCCTCACCCGCTGCCCACCTCCTCCACACGACTCACCTCCATCACAGACTTCTCTCCTGAGTGGTCCTACCCAGAGGTAAGGACGCCACATCAGCTGGACAGCTGTGTATGGGAGGTTCCTATTTTTATGATCAAGGGAGATGTGCAGAGCGGTGGGAACTTCTTTCTAAAACAAATTGCGTTGAATCGCTGCTTCGGAGTTTGGCTCGTCACTTCTGCTGACGTCACAAAAGAGGAAAAGTTTTAGCTCCGCCCCCTTTGCCCCCTTCTGCTCAGGAAGCTTGTGTGTTTGCTTAGACACATAAAAAATTAGAGGGAACATTGATGGTGAAGTAGGCTAGAATAAGAACGAAGACGTCTGACTATTGAACCTGGGTGTGAATCTGTACCACTAGAGGGCGGTACAGTAACAACAAGAAACCTGCTTCTGTTTCTACAGATAGATAGATTCTAAATCCGATGGCAAATTTGGTCAGAAAACAAATTCACCTTGAATAAAAAAAAATAACATAAAAACCAAACAACTTTATCTCTAGTCCAAAGTTTTAAAGTCAGAGTCAGAGGTGAGATCGGGCCTAAAAAAAATCCAGCCCGACCCGAGCCTGCGGGTATAAAAACCCGGCCCGAGCCCGAAACAAGCCCGAAATGTCATATTTTATTTGTGAGGACTCGGGAGGGGAGGGTTATTTATAAATAGGAACATTTTCAAAAACACGCTTTTTAATGAAAAAAAAAATCACACTATCGGACCCTAACACACTTGTCTGTGATGGCCTGCTTAGCGCGAAGAGGAGGGACGGTCTTTGAAACAAATGATAAAATAGATCTTTAACGATCATCACTTTTACCAGTCCAGCTGTTTAAATGCCCGCTTAGCATCAAGGTGCCAGTCTGTTTGCTCTCGCATGAAAGCAAAGCGCCACATTGAGTACATGCAGCGAAGCCAACGCAAGTTTCTGTAGCATTTTGAACAATAAATTTGAATCTTTTCCACACCTCACTCTTACCGGTGCGTGTCTGTCTTTTCAGTTCTCCTGCTTTTAGTTTATCCTTAACTTCTTACTCCTTCATATCGGGGATACCAGTTCAAAATAAATAAAATAAAAACGTGCGCAGGGGAGGATTACCAAATTAAGAGGAGGCGTTCACATGCGCAGAGCATGCGCTGGCTCTGTGGATTCTGTTTAGTAGTTAAACATTATTCCTCTGTTTTAATTTTATAACATGTATTCCTTAGTTTAGTACCCACACCTCGTTTTAGTTTACATTTTATAAACATATATTTATTTATTTAAAAAAAAAAAGTCAGCGAGAGAAAAGTCGGGTCGGGTTCGGGCTTAAGATCTTACCTCAGAGTGCATGTCCTCAGTCCTGGGATCACGGTCATGTGTTACTTTCTCCAGGGTGGGGTGAAAGTTCTGATCACTGGGCCGTGGAGCGAGCCAACAGGTCGATACTCATGTGTGTTTGACCAGAGCGCCGTTCCAGCCTCAATGATCCAGCCTGGAGTCCTGCGGTGCTACTGCCCAGGTACAGAAATGAGAACCTTAAGAGGGAACGCAGACTTCCACAGTGACTCTCTTGAGAATTCTGTCTTTTTTTTTATTTTCAGCCCACGAAGCCGGACTGGTGTGTCTCCAGGTTCTGGAGTCAGGAGGTTCAGTTTCCTCGTCTGTTCTGTTTGAGTACCGAGCAAGAAATGCCAGCTCTCTACCGAGCTCTCAGCTAGATTGGCTCTCGTTGGATGGTAAGTCTCATCATCTACCATCTTGGTTCAGTTTGAAAACTGGTTGCGTGTTTATTGATCTCAAATAAAGCAGCAATAAGTTGGGTCGGTGCTACGTCGAGCTTTGATGGTTCCGTTCCGTCATCTTCCGCTTGTTCCGCGGTCGGGTCGCGGGGGCAACAGCCTCAAGCGGGCAGCCCAGGCCTCTCTCTCCCCGGCTACATCCTCTAGCTCACCTGGAAAGATCCCAAGTCGTTTCCTGGCCAGCTGTGAGATATAGTCTCTCCAGCAGGTCCGGGGTCTGCCCCTTGGTCTCCTCCCGGTGGGACGTAACCGAAACACCTCGCCCGCGAGGTGCTCGGGGGGCATCCTGATTAGATGCCCGAACCACCCCATCTGGCTCCTCTCGACCTGAAGGAGGAGCAGCTCGACACCGAGTTCCTCCCGGATGGCAGAGCTCCTCACCCGATCTCTGAGTGAGAGCCCAGCCACCCTGCGGAGGAAGCTCATGGTCTTTGATGGTCTTTAACCATCAAGGCTAGTGAGCTTTGATGGTCGTTTATAAATAAAGCTGATCAATTTCCAGTGTTTGTTCATGTCTTAAAAACATGTTGAAATATGATGCACTAGATGGGGTAGTTTTTGGGACGGTAGTCCAAATACCAGAGAAGAAGAGTGGGTTGCTATGGTTATAGTAAACAGCCTAACTTTCTGGCTGGACAGCTCTGCCTGTGTATAAATAAAGATAAAATTTCATATTGAGATAAATAAGTACGCTTTAATCTATTTTTTTGACAAGAATAACTTGAGAGTTTGGTCTCAGGGGCGGTGGCCTAGTGGTAGAAATTCCCCCTTTCGACCAGGAGAACCTGGTTCAATTCCCACTGGGGCCAAGCCGCTTCTGGATCCACTTGAAGAAGACAAAAAATATAAGAAAATAACCCAAAACAGAATAACATCAGAACCACCAAAACCATTTGCGATCACCGTATGAGATAGAATATTATCGCTTCCCACACCTGACGATCTCTGACGGCACGCCGGTTGAAAACGTTGGTCTAATTTCTCATGTATTTTGGGTTCTTCACCACGCCTAGGTTCCCACATGTTGGCCTCGTGTCTGGTCGTCTTGAGACACACCTGACCGTCATGGTTTCGTTCTAGATCGGTCCATGCCAGCCTGTGTTTGGCCTCCAGTTCCCATTGTCTTGACCTTGGCGTCTTAGTCTTTGGTGGCCCTTGAGTGGGTTTCGTGCCCGGTGTGGTTATAACGTGGGTGACATTCAGCTGTGGGTCAGGTCAGGTCAGGTTGTCCTTTGGCCAAAATGTGATGGACTGTGTTCCCTATCCTTTGTCATCGATGAGCCTCAGGTTCGATTTGTTCCAGTCTTTGGACAACGTTTGAGTTGATCCGAGGCTCATCTTGGTTTTGTCTTAACGTTCTCAACCGTCTTGATTCGATCTGCAGCCTTCCTTTTATTTAGTCTGGAGTGTTTTTTTTTAAGTCTCAGGTCCACATGGATCTTCTCCTTGCTGGTTTTGGGTGGATCTTTTGTGTGTGTGTGTTTGGATCAGGGTTATTTGGGTCTTTTGGGAAGGTCTGTGATTGGTGAGTCCAGCTCCATCTTCATCAGACAGTCAGTCTACCCTCCTCCCTCTGTGTGTGTGTGTAGTCTCTCTCTCTCTCTCTCTCTCTCTCTAACCTGATCCGCCCGCTCAGTCTGCTTCCTCTCGCTGCGTGTCTGTTGTAAAGAGTTGACTGATCTTGTGACATCACAGCCTACTGAGCGCGCTCAATCTGGGCTTTTCCCAGTCGTGGATGGACAGAACACAGCCACAGGATGACGTCGGTAGGATACCCCATCGTATTCTGCGTTGTCATGGTAACACGGCTGATGATGTTTCTGCTGAAGATCGTTTAAAAGTTTGAGTGGGGTGCAGGTTGTCAAGAGGTCGCCCCCAGCCCTGCATCCCTGGAGATGACTCTCAGTGGTTTTACTGGCTTTTCTGTCAGCTGTGGAGTGATGTGCAGAAGGTGTGTGTGTGTGTGTGTGTGTGTGTGTGAGGGAAGGAATCCTCAGCTGTTATTAGGGAGTCCCTGGTGTGTGTGTGTGTGCTCTCTAGGTCACAGTGTATCGGGCTAAATCTGGACCTCTGCTTTTATTTCCTGAACACACGGCCGGTGTGCCAGGCGGCCGGCTGATTGAAGGCGCTCGGATAGTTTCCATCTGACACAGTGTGTGTGTGTGTGTGTGTGTGTGTGTGTGTGTGTGTGTGTTTAAGAGACTCTTTAAACAGTTATTTAAGAGAAGGCTGCTGGTTAGAGCTGTCCACACTGTCCCTTTTCAGCCAATCACATCTCTTTCTGGCTGATTGATGAGCAGATGATTGGTTGGAGTTTTTGTTAGTCTTCAGGTTCGCATTCCGATCCTCTCGCGATCGAAGAAGCCGCATTTCAGCCAGCAGAGTGGAATTATGGGAGATGTAGTCGCTTAGCGGCGGCGGTGCGGTGGTCGCCGTGGGTCACATCTTTTCTGCACCTGCAGATAATCAGTTCAGGATGTCCATCCTGGAGCGGCTGGAGCAAATGGAGCGTCGAATGGCCGAGATGGCATCCCGCGACAACAACAACAACCGGCAGCACCACCAGCAGCAGCACCATGGCAACCAGATGGCCACGCCCCCACCTCCACCTGAGGACTACGACCAGGTACGTTTTTTTAAACCACTTTGTTTTCTTTTTAAGTGACTTTGATTCGTTTAGCCTCCCAGGAAGTACTTCCAGATTAGATGAAAGGAGCCATCTGATTGGCTGCTTCCACTCTGAGCTGCACGATGCAGATTAAAGTCAGCAAGAGAAGAAACGAGTCCAGTTTCAGCTTCCAGGACTTTCAGGATTCTTATTCTTTCTTTCTGGGTTTCACCGGCCCCTGCGTGTGGGTCATGCACCAGAGCCCCGCCTCCCCCTGCCAGCATGATGTCATGGGAACTTGGCAGATGGTGCGGCGGCATTAAAATAGCCCCGCTGTGACCTTAACATGAACAATTAGCTTATCAGCTCCCACGATGATAGGCTGTGACGCCGGGATTGGTTGATTGAACTACATGGAGGACAGGAGGAGGGCCGGGAGGAGGGCCGGGAGGAGGGCCGGGAAGAGGGCCGGGAGGAGGGCCGGGAGGGGGCGTGCAGCTGTCGGCGAGCGGGGATGTGCGACAGACAGCTGGTTGGAGGTGCGGAGTGATGACAGGAGGTGTTTCCAGATCACAGTGAACCTCGCCGTCACTCACCCTCAGCCTCGCTGGCCCGCATGCGTCACACGGGCAGCAAGAGAGCTTGACATGCCAGGGAAAATCCAGAGGGGAGGGGCCCTGTGAGTGTGACATCGTCTGCCAGCTGAGAGAGAGAGCGAGAGGAGGGGTGTGAGACAGGTCACCTGAGACAAACCATCGTCCATAGGACAGGTTAGACTAGGTATTCCTAATATTTAACCCAGCTCAGACGAGTTCAGGGCTCTCTCAGTCCCAGGCAGCTGTATCCATACCTCGAGTTGGTGTTCTAAAGATACGGGCATAGTTACAGAACAGTAGCCGATGTGCCACACGCACGGCTGTTACACGCACCTCTGTCTGCCACGCTAAAGATACGGCAAAGTTTTCAGCCAGAAATCGTCATCGCATTCATGCTCTAGCCAAGTATCACAGATGCAGGTAGAATATCTGAAAGGAAACCTGCTTGTCTGGTCCAAAAAAATCTATATATTAGGGCTGCAACTAACGATTATTTTGACAATCGATTAATCTGTCGATTATTGGGTCGATTACTCGATTAATTGGATAAAATGACAATTAAATAAATATTACTTTTTCAGCATATTATAGAAAGTAGTTGTGTAAAACACAACCCATAATCACATAAACAACACGTTAGGTTTATTCCAGTGAGAGCAAATGTTAATCTTTCTGTCAAATAAAGAGGTAGAATATTATCATTTCTAGAAATTATTAAAATGTGCTTTAGTAGTGCTGGCTAATAAAACATCAAATGTAAACTGTTGGATCACATTTGAAAACAAGAAACCTTTAACACTTCTGGATTCGCAAATTTAACCTTGTTCAGAAGTATCGTACAAAAAAAAGGCCCCAGATTAACATGAGAAAAAATATACAAAAACATTCAAGTTGTGAAGTATTAGCGCAAAAAACAAACAAACAACAAAACACCATCTCTACTGTAAAAATAGTAACTTTAATAAATAAAATGGGTCCATCTTTAACACTTATAATATTACAAACACAGATCTACTAATCGGTAAAGGGGTGCCCAACTATAACAGCACTCTTTTTTTTTTTTTTTTGTGGGACAAAATGTGCTTTGCGGTGTAGAGGAGGGGGTCTTGTATCCTGGATTGAATTTAGGGATCTTTTTTTTTTTTTTGAACCCTTCGTCTTCCTACTGACAGCGGCCTCATATTGGGCACGATCATTTCCAAAATAAGAGTCTCTGAGAGAAGCGCTCTGCTGTGGAGTGCAACCATTTTCCATTGAAAATAGTCCATGTTGGGTTGTTTTTGTTTTTTTTTGCAGATAATAAAAAGTGTATTTAGCGACCTGTAAAATAGTTTTTATTAGAAATAACATCGTGTATCGCTCCGGTTTGCCGTCGCCCACTTCGAGTCCGACATGTTTTTTTTTTCAGATGTTTGTGCAGCGTCGTTATGCTTCCGTGCCAAAACTTGTCCGTTTCGCAAACTTTGCATATTGACGCGAGTCTTTTTCAAATTTAGCGGAAAATGATCCAAACTTCTGATGATCTTGTTTGTGTTTTTCTTTCCGCCATCTTGTTGAATCTGCCTGATCACGTGAGGCGGGGTGAAATGAAGGCCAATGATTGGCTGCTATCTTCTTCTCCTCCTATTTTGGTAGCTCGCATCGTCAATTTGTTCTCTACTGCCCCACCTGGAGACCAATTTAAGTGCAGTTGACAGCAAAAACTTTTTACACGATTAATCGATGACCAAATTAGTAGACAACTATTTTGATAATCGATTATAATCGATTAAATCGATTAACTGTTTCAGCTCTACTATATATTTAAAGTCATTGTGTTTAAAAGCAGCTCATATTCATTCATCATGTTTCCACACCTGGGTTAGGATCGGGAACTCTAACACTCTGATGTACAAGTAGACTGATTTAGAAGCTTTGATTCTTTTTTGCAACAAGAAAAATGAACTACAAGTAACATGTAATCTGCTCCGTAGGCGGCGCCATCTTGCATGCAGTTTTGTTTTTGTCAACAATAACGACAACAAAAGGATTTTTTTTGACGATGACGTAACAATAACAAAATCAATGCGACTCTTCGGTGACTAAAATGTGACGAGACGTTCGCTAGTTTCTGTTGATAAACGAAAATGTAACAAATTTGTGCCCATTTTGCGTGTAAAGAAATAGCACAGCGGCTGCATTCTGTCTCTCACGGTGGCACGCCCCCCCACAATACTGCACGTGCACACCGTCTGCACTATGGAAAGCCATTTGGGCCACTACACGCACATAATGTAACGCGCTAAATAATAAGACGTACGCGCTAAATTTGAAAACTAGCGCGCTGAATGTTTGAATCTAGCGCAGCACACCTGCAACCAGGAGAAAGTCACACACCACGGCGGCAACAGCAACAAAGAGGCTTGGTGGTCGGAGACGACGTGATGATCTATGGGCATACCTTATAACCAATCAGAGAATAAAAGGAAATACATTGTTGTGGGAGGCGGACGTAAATGTGGACACAAAATACTGTAGGTTGAAATAAAACCAGTAATCTCAAGTGGCATCTAAAAGCTTATCAACCTGATATTCATGCCAATGTAAGTCCTTTTAGGGTT
This sequence comes from Neostethus bicornis, assembly GCA_902685375.1. NCBI lineage: Eukaryota > Metazoa > Chordata > Actinopteri > Atheriniformes > Phallostethidae > Neostethus > Neostethus bicornis. Next base: position 22,282,388 of record LR738558.1, on the reverse strand, counting down.
AGGACTAACCCTAACTTCTGTTTTGAAAAAGTTAAAGGGTCCATCTCATGCAAAATACCTCTTTTCACATTGTATCCTCTGCACACACACGTTTACAACATGCATTACACCATAGTTATGAAAATATATTGATTTGGTGGAGCACAGTCACAGACCCAGAACTATAAAAGGCCGGGTATCGCTCATCCCCCCGCCCGTCCTGAGAAAGTACAAGCTCCGCCCTCTGCTCTCACTGAGCCGCTATTCCTCCGCCCATCTCTGAGCGGGAGGGGGAAGGCGGGCGTAAACCCGTGCGTAGCGGTTTGGTAGCGTCTGAAATAAGATTTTATCATGTCCATTTATCAAAAAAACGTGTTTCAAGCAAGAAAATAAAAAAGACGCAGAGCAGCGAACCAGCCTGTATATCGGACGTAGAAAGCGAGTTTGTGAGGGCGTAAGGCCGCAGTGGAGGCGGGTGAGGAGGGCGGGCGGGTGGTGAGGAGGGAGGGGGGCGTGTGTGAAGTCCGTCCTGGCTACGTCAAATGCGTCATACTTTAGACATCTGCTCATTGGTTGTTTTGTCTGAGCGTTCCAGAAATCCACAGAAAAAAGGGCGAAATCAATCTAGAAAGACAAACACACACACACACATATACAAGGCCCTGACATCACTTTTACAAGGTAGAAAACTCTGGAAAGTCCATTTTGCATGAGATGGGCCCTTAAAGCTCGGCTTTTTTTTTTTTTTAACAATTAACCTGCTTCATTCTCAGTAATAAAACCACGATAGTTAAAGTAAGAATATTTGTTGTTTTTTGCTTTTTTACACTAAAGCTTGACTAAAAGCTATAGAGAAACTAAAATGTGACTAAAACTTAAATAAATATTTGTTCCTAAGACTAAGACGGTTGCCAAAAACAACACTGCTTGCTGTTTGAAAACTTACTAACAACAGTGGTGGATGAAGTACTCACTTTTTGTACTTAAGTAAAAGTACAGATAATTAGGCAAAAAATTTACTTAAGTAAAAGTAAAAGTACCAATAAAAAAATCTACTTAAGTAAAAGTACAAAAGTAGTTTGGTGTAAATTGTACTTTTTAAGTAAAAAGTAAAAGTATTCGATCATAATTCAAATGTTATTTTTTGTGCTATAGGGTGTCACCATGGTAACCAGGATAAATACCCTGCAGGGGTGTGACCCCCCCTCTCTCCCGCCTCTTTTGGGCCACAAAAAAAATAAATAAATAAAATAAAAGGAAAGGGGACAAGTCAAGCTATCCCCTAGAAGGGCCAGTGAATGGGCCCCAAAATGGAGGAAAATGACACTTATTTTTTAAAATGTTTTGGGGGGGGGAGCCCCCCAGTCACTATATATATTGGCTTTGTCAAAGCCCCACCCCCCTTTGGAAAATTCTAGATCCGCCCCTGCTCTGTGTAATGATGGCTCAACTTTTTATTTAGAAGTAAACACAACGAACAACGATCTTCTGACTCTTTTTAATTTGTTTATATTTGATGTTAGGTTTTTGAATGAATGGAAAATGTTTCTTGATTCATGACTTCTTCTCCCGATCAACTGCTTCTTTTGATTTTGACGATGCGGCTTCAAGATGCGCTAAAAAAAAAAACCTGTGTGTTTTTCAAATTCCTGAACGAAAATGTAAAGAAAAATGTAAAACACACTTTTAAAAAGTAGCGAAGTAAAAGTACAGATATTTGCTCTAAAAATTGTAGTGAAGTAAAAGTAAAAGTACAGGTCTTAAATTTTACTTAAGTAAAGTACAGATACACAATTTTTTTACTTAAGTACAGTAACGAAGTACATTTACTTCATTACGTTCCACCACTGGCCGGCTGGTAGCGTGACGTACCAGCGTTCCGGCTGGTAGCGTGACGTACCAGCGTTCCGGCTGGTAGCGTGACGTACCAGCGTTCCGGCTGGTAGTCTAACAGTAAGAAATAGTTTGATATTTTAAATCTGATCTCTAACCAGCTCGTTTCTCTGCACCAGTCCTCCCAGTGGTTCGAGAGGAGGATTGTTGGAGTGTGTGAGCGGATGATGAGAGGTGGACGATGGGAGGGAGGAAGAGGAGGAGAAAGAGGTGAGAGGCTCCACCACTCGGCCCGTCACCGTGGAATGACGCTGCTCCACCTGGCTGCTGCTCAGGGCTACACACACCTGATCCACACGCTGATACACTGGAGGTAAGAACACACACACTGGAACCAGTATGATTCAGATCCTGAAGAGGTCCAGATTTTCACCAGAGAATAAGACCAGTAAATCATTTCCTGGCTTTATTTGTGAACCAGATTACCAGTAAAATCAGTTCTGCCAACAGAACGCCAACGCCAAAAGTACCAGTTTAACTTGGTTTATTTGCGGTTAGATGGTTGATTTTTTTTTTTTTTTTTTTTTTTTTGCTGCTCAAGGGCAAGGGCAACTCCTCCCAAGTGGAGGAGTTTAAGTATCTCGGGGTCTTGTTCACGAGTGGGGGAAGGATGGAGCGGGAGATCGACAGGCGGATCGGTGCGGCATCAGCAATAACTAGGACGCTGCATCGGTCCGTGGTGGTAAAGAGAGAGCTGAGCCGAAAAGAAAAGCTCTCGATTTACAAGTCGATCTACGTTCCTACCCTCACCATGGTAACCAGGATCTACGTTCCTACCCTCACCATGGTAACCAGGATCTACGTTCCTACCCTCACCTATGGTCACCAGCTGTGGGTGGTGACCGAAAGAATGAGATCGTGGGTACAAGCCTCCGAAATGAGCTTCCTCTGCAGGGTGGCTGGGCTCTCACTCAGAGATCGGGTGAGGAGCTCTACCATCCGGGAGGAGCTCGGTGTCGAGCCGCTCCTCCTCCAGGTCGAGAGGAGCCAGATGGGGTGGTTCGGGCATCTGGTCAGGATGCCCCCTGAGCGCCTCGCGGGCGAGGTGTTTCGGGCACGTCCCACCGGGAGGAGACCAAGGGGCAGACCCCGGACCTGCTGGAGAGACTATGTCTCACAGCTGGCCAGGGAACGACTTGGGATCCTTCCAGGTGAGCTAGAGGATGCAGCCGGGGAGAGAGAGGCCTGGGCTGCCCGTTTGAGGCTATTGCCCCCGCGACCCGACCCCGGAACAAGCGGAAGATGACGGAACGAACGGAACGTGAAGCTAAAAAATTTGGTGAATTTTCCAAATTTCTGTTAAATTTTTAAAAAATACATTTTAATTGAAATAATAATTTGTTTTTATAAGTTTGGAAAAATAACCTTTGTGGAATCATTTTTATTCCGTCTCCCCAAATTTATGATCTATATTTACATATTTACAGTTTTCCATTATTTTGCTGTCAGATTTTTTTTAAATTGAATTGAAAATACTTTATTAACCCTCGAAGGTAAATCTGATGCTGCGGTGCCAACACCTCCAAGCCTTCCCGGTCCGCACATGGTGTAAAAGCTGGCAATTGAACGGTTAAAAAAACAGTTCGTAATGAGTCCATGAAGTCAGGCTTCAATGAAGCAGACCAAAGTGGCCCATCCCCATTCCTGCTGGGTCAGAACGAGCGTCCCCAGTTCCTCCATCTTGCCAGCGAGCGTCCGGATGTCACCCATGACAACCGCAGGGACACTGGGCTCAAAGCGGCTCCTTCTTGATCGTCTCCTTCTCAGTTCTGTCTGGACTGCATAGACTCCTCCAGCCACGGTGGATCTGGTTCTGAGAGCTAGCTGCTGGTTGAGTCCACGCTAACAAAACGAAACAACCCCATGACCAACAAAACGGAGAGCTAGCCGTTGAAACCAAAAAACGGCCTAAAAACAGCCGTCTGAAGTAAAACGACGTCCAAAACGACGTCCAAAGAGCGCACAAAGTCACATTTCCAGAACGGGACCTATCACAGGCTAAAGACAAACAGAAACCAAGTGGAAAAAAAATGCAAAAATAGACGACCAGACGCCAAAAAACAGGAGAAACGCAGCAGGCAGCCCACCGGGGCTTCGCCGCCTTTTAACATTAGCAACAACAAAAATGCGCTCTAAAATTTGAAATGGTTTCAAACACATTTTTTCTGACTTCTTTTCCACATATTTTTCTATTTTAATCATTTTTTTTTTACTTTGATTATTCTGTTTTTGTAGAAGTGTGAACAGCGACAGTTTGGACCTGGAACAGGAAGTAGATCCTCTGAACGTGGACCACTTCTCCTGCACACCTCTGGTAAACCTCACTGTGGTTTTTTGGTACCTGATCTCTGCTAAATGTGGTGTGCCACACCACCGTGGTCTCGCCAACCTGTCTGTTACCATAACAACCAACTGATTTCTCTAATTTGACTTAAAAAGTGTCATAACATTAATTATTTCTGAGATTTTCTGCATTGTTTAGTAAAGTCTGTTCAAATGATCGTTTAAACACAACCGAAGCCAAAAAAACAAACACTTACATATTTTTGGCCTCTCTGTCGGCTCTTTATTTAATTTCACACACTGGACATTTTTAACAAACAATTAAATTTACTTAAAATGTTCGAACAAACGACGACAAAGTCGTAATGCTTAAATGTGTCTGAGTATCTAAACGTGTGTTCCAGATGTGGGCGTGCGCTCTGGGCCACCAGAGGGCAGCAGAGTTGCTGTACAGTTGGAGCAGTTTAGCTTTGGGGATCCCCGACTCTCTAGGGCGCCTCCCGCTGGCCGTCGCACGTTCCCGCGGACACACACGCCTTGCTACGGCACTAGAGGAGCTACACATGCAGTGCGCGACAGCTCTGGACGTGCACACGCCCCCAGCAGACACGCCCCAGCTGCCCCCCTCCCCTCTGTCTACCAGCCCGGACACGGGTAAGAACACAACTTGCGTGTCACACTTTTTTTTTTAGGGGCATCAGAAAACTTATCAAAATGATACTGAATTACAAGGAAAGCAAAATGAGTTTTTTTTTTTTTTCGTAGTTTGTCCAGGTGTGCGACTTATACTCCGGAGCGACTTATATGTGAAAATATTTGGACATTATTGTCATCATTTCACATGTTATTTTCACTTTGAACCATAAGAGGGCGCTCTAAGCAATATTGTCCATATTTATTTTTTCCCTAATTTGTGAGTCACTGCTCTCTGATTGGTTCTAACCGTCTACCCCCCCTCCTACCCGCTCCAGGTCTCAGCTCCTCCAGCAGCATCCCCTCGCCCAGCGACCCCTCCTCCCCCTCTCCAAGCTCTGCCTATTCAAGCGGTCCAGCCCCGATGGACACCTCCCCCTCCTCCCCTTCATCTCTCTCCTCTTCCTCAGTCCCCGTCTCCCCTCCCTCACCCTCCGTCTCCATGTGGGGGGAGGAGCCAAATGCCACCTTCAGCACAGGAGGTAAGCAGCGTGCCGATTGGCTCTGATCAGAGTGGGAGGAGCCTGACGTGCTCTTCTAATCCATGTCGCAGGTTTGAATCCCAGCAGCTCCAGGGACCCCTCGCTCCACTTCATGGACTACGAGGATGCCACCCCTGCCCACACACACTCCTACACACACACACCAGGTGGGCGGCGGCTCCACGCCGCACCGACACTGGAGGAGCAGCTGCTCAGCTACAGCGAGAACGCCGAGAACGAAGGAGAGGAGGAGGAATATCTAGAGGAGGAGGTGCTGCAGGTACGCCCCACGTTACCATGGCAACGGGTCGGCCATCGTCATCGAAGCAAAATATTTGTCTCGTACGAGTCACCAAATGTTTTTGATTGGCTCGTTAGGTTGACATGGCGACGCTAGCGGAGCAGATCATTGAGGCGACGCCCGAGCGAATCAAGCAGGAGGATTTTCCCAGAGGGGCGGAGTCACCACTCCGAGAGAGGCGGGACAACCCTGCTATTCAGGACACGTGGTTGGCGACCTACCTGGAGACGGTCGATGCTCACACACACTCACCGCCCAGGTCTGACCCCCGGTCGCCACGGAGACGTCTGTTCATAACGAGTGTTGTCGAGGTTTTAAGGTTGATTGTTGTGTTTTAGACGGGTGTGCCCCCCATCGCCTCTCAGCGCCCTGGCCCTCCAAAGGCTCCGTCCTCCCTCCTCCGCAGCGTGGGCGGAGTTTCTGAACGCCTCCGCCAATGGGAAGATGGAGCGAGACTTTGCACTGCTGACGCTAACGGATGGCGAGCAGCGGGAGCTGTACGAGGCCGCGCGGATCATTCAGAACGCTTTCAGGAGGTACAAGGTAAACTTACACACACCGTCACCATGGAAACCGTTCGGCTGGTCTGACCAGCGGACAGCCAGAGGTGTTTACTGATGTCGTGTTTCAGGGTCGAAGGTTGAAGGAGCAGCAGGACATGGCTGCAGCAGTGATCCAGAGGTGCTACAGGAAGTACAAACAGGTGTGTTCACCTGTCTGTGTGTGTGTGTGTGTGTGTTTGTGTGTGTGTGTCCGTCCGCTTCACTAACCTGAACTAACCTGCTGTGTTTCTCTTTCTTTGGTAGCTAACATGGATAGCTCTGAAGGTAAAACGGTGGATTGTAGAAGTAGTTACCGTGTCGCCCTGTCTGTGTGTCTGTGTGTGTGTCTGTGTGTGTGTCTGTGTGTGTCTGTGTGTGTCTGTGTGTGTGTCTGTGTGTGTCTGTGATCGATCACACATAAAACCTGATCAAACATGTCAGTAAACATGAAAATAAATATGAACGTGAAGGATTAGTGATGCTCAAAACTCTAAAGTAAAGCCATCGGAAAATTTTAAAGAGACGGAGCGACCCGTCAGTAGTCATGTCTGTGATGTCATCAACATGGCGTTAGACACGCCTACAGTGACGTTAGCAACCATGGCGTAAACAGGTCGGTGTGTGATGTCATCGTGTCGGTAGAGATGAGTGTGATGATGTCACAAACGTGTCGGTTATGATGTCAGTTGGTCGGGTTGGACGGTCTGTGGATGTCAGTAGGGCGTCCAAAACATCTGTGTAAAAACGTGGGTTGGCACGTTGAACATGTCTATCATCATTCCAGAAACATGGGGAGTATCTTCAGGTGTTCGGGGTTCGATGAGGTCTGTGGTCAGACAGACCTTGACTTTGACTTTCCTCTTCTCAGTACGCTCTCTACAAGAAGATGACCCAGGCAGCCATCTTGATTCAGTCCAAGTTCCGCTCCTACTACGAGCAGAAGCGTTTCCAGCAGAGCCGGCGGGCGGCGGTCCTCATCCAGCAGTACTACCGCAGCTACAAAGAGTATGAGAGGCTGAAGCAGACGCCGCGCGGCGCCGCCAGCCATAACCCCAAGATCAAGTAGGTCCTCAGCATGCCGTACGGCATTCCGTTACATTGTGCGCTTTTCGTTCCATGGTCGTCCACCTATCCGGGGCCGGGTCGCAGGCCAACAGCCTCACACAGTAATCCCAGGCTTCTCTCATCCTGGCCGCATCCTCCAGCTCACCTGGAAGGACCCTCAGGTGTTCCCTGTCCAGCTGTGAGACATAGTCTCTCCAGCGGATCCGGGGTCTGCCTCTTGGTCTCCTCCCGGTGGGATGTGGCCAAAAGACCTCACCAGCGAGGTGTTCGAGAGGCATCCTAACCAGATGCCCAAACCACACTATTCGCCTTTTCTCGACCCGGAGGAGCAATGGCTCTTCTCCGAGCTCCTCCCGGATGGCAGAGCTCCTCCCACTATCTCTGAGTGAGAGCCCAGCCACCCTGTGGAGGAAGATTATTTATTATTTGTGATCTGGTTCTTTCGGTCACAGCTGGTGACCATGGTGAGGGTGATGGACCGGTAAATGGAGAGCTTTGTTTTACGGCTCAGCTCGTTCTTCACCTGTACATAAAATGAATGGCATCATTTAGTCAGAAAGTTGGTGGTGCCCCCTGGTGGATGGGAGGTGTAATGTACTGTCCTTCCACTACATAGTGGATATCTGAGATCTGATTGGTGGTTGTGTCCATCAGGGGGTCGTTCCTGACGAAGAAGCAGGACCAGGCAGCGAGGAAAATCATGAGGTTCCTGCGACGCTGCAGACACAGGTAAACCCCATCCACGCTCGTCTCTGCTTGGTCGTTGGTTTCATTCCGTTTTTTAATTTTTCCTCTTGCAGGATTAAAGAGCTGAAGCAGAGCAGAGAGTTGGAGAGGCGGGGCCTGACCACTTAAACCCGCCCCCCTTCTTCTTCTTGAGGACGAATGAAGAGAAAACTTAGCCGGAGAGACTCGTCCTGTCCTCCGTGACTCAATCCAACTGTCTGTGTTCTCTTTTGAATGTAGCCGTCTGTCTGCAGCTGGAAGAGCTCTGTTCAAAAGAGTCACAAAGTAGATGCATCTTTATTCATTTCATAATCGGTCAAAAAATTTCATAAAAAAAGACATTTCTTTATTTGTAAAGTCGTTCCTCATCATGTCGTTATCTGCACGACACAGTGTGGAATCTGAATCGACACATTTCTTTGAACATTTCTGCGAAAAATCGAACGTTTCATCCACGTTTTCTGTTTTTTCAGCAGCAGAGATAATTTTATTTCTCAGATTGATAAAAATATTGATCTACATAATAATATCAAACCAGAGTTTTTCTCTTGATAACTGGTCTTTATTGACTAACAAAAAAAAACTGAATTCAGGAATCCAAAACAATCCAGATTAATCAAAACAATCATCTTGAAAGCACTTAAATTTAATTTATTTACTACTTTAAAAAAACACTTTTTTTTTACAGTAACTTAAAAATATAAACCCTTTAAACTTGAATCGCTTAAGTTTGAAGTGACTTTGACTGTTTCCATGTGGTCGTCATGGTAACTGTAATTTGTTAATAAGGAACAGAATTATAAATAATAGCGATTTAAAACAAGACGTTTGACGACTGAAAAACCAATAGACTCTACTGAGCATGTGCAAAGACTGAAAGATAAAAATCGTGGTTTTAAAACTGGTCAGGGTTTCCTCGTCCCTCAGTACCGTCTGACAGGATCACACTGTAAATTTATTTTTCCTTGTTTGAAGGCAAAAATATTTGTGTGGCACCCGAAAGACCACCTCCCAGAATCTTGGCGGCTCTTTTGAACGAAGCTCGTCCTATCGGAGCGTAATGAAGCTACTTGTAAGAATATTTAAACACAATCATATAGAAATGAATATATTCTAAAGTTTATAGAAGCTCTGGGTGTTTTTATTTATTACAGCATGAACTGTTGTGAATGTGCGAGGCGTGTGTGTGTGTGTTTGTGTGTATGAGTGTGTGTGCGATGCACATACTGTTGAGTCTTAACTACCCCTTCTCTCCCACTTAAACTCCTTGGAGCTTCGCGAGTTTGATGACGCGACCTTTAAGGCACGAATGGCAAAGATGGCGAGTTGCCATGGCAACCGTAACATCGCAGCCCGAGCATGAGCATTTATTTGTACTAAGTTGTTTTGTTTTTTTTGGCTTAAACGTTGAGTCGGTTTGTTGCAGTGACGCTTTGCACACGTTTGTATTTCACAGCATTATTCTACGACTTCTGCTAATAAATCTGCTGTTTACCGTCTGACGTCTTTTATTTCCTCCTCCAGGTGATCTGTCCATCCCATAATGCTGCTGTCACCAGTTTATTCTGTGCATAATCAGAACTTACAGAGTTCACACTGAAGGAAAATTTTGAGAAAGAAATCATTAGTTATTATTATTAAAAAAAAAAAAAATTCTAATTTTCAATATTAATTAAAATAACAGGGTGGAGTGCCCTCTGCTGGTCAGGGACTGATACTGTCCAGAGTGGAGGAATTTAAGTATCTCAGGGTCTTGTTCACGAGTGGGGGAGATCGACTGATGGATCGGTGCAGTCTGCAATAATTAGGACGCTGCATCGATCCGTTGCGGTAAAGAAAGAGCTGAGCCGAAAAGCAAAGCTTTGGATTTACAAGTCGATCTACGTTCCTATCCTCACCATGGTAACCAGGATCTACGTTCCTACCCTCACCATGGTAACCAGGATCTACGTTCCTACCCTCACCATGGTAACCAGGATCTACGTTCCTACCCTCAGCATGATAACCAGGATCTACGTTCCTAACCTCACCACGGTAACCAGGGTCTACGTTCCTACCCTCACCATGGTAACCAGGATCTACGTTCCTAACCTCAGCATGATAACCAGGATCTACGTTCCTAACCTCACCACGGTAACCAGGATCTACGTTCCTACCCTCACCATGGTAACCAGGGTCTACGTTCCTACCCTCACCATGGTAACCAGGATCTACGTTCCTATCCTCACCATGGTAACCATCATCTATCATCAGAACACCGGACAAGACAGGGTTAAAAATATACTAAAAAAACTAAAACAAATTCATGAGCTTATGGAGATTTTTCTTAAAATCACATCAGAAAACAAAAAATTTGCACTAGAAAGAAGAGGAATGAAGATTAGTCAGAGTAAAACAGAGTACATGTGTGTGAATGAGAGGGATCCAAATGGAAAAGTGAGGTTACAGGGAGAAGAGAGAAAGAAGGTGGAAGATTTTAAGTATCTAGGATCAACAGTCCAGAGCAATGAAGAGTGTGGAAAAGAGGTGAAGAAGCGTCTGCAGGCAGGTTGGAACGGGTGGAGGAAAGTATCAGGTGTGATGTGTGATAGAAGAGTTTCAGTTAAAATGAAAGGAAAAGTGTACAAAACCGTGGTGAGAGCGGCCATGCTGTTTGGTCTAGAGACAGTGTGGTGAGAGCGGCCATGCTGATTGGTCTAGAGACAGTGGCACTGAAGAAAAGACAGGAAGCAGAGATGGAGGTAGCAGAGATGAAGATGCTGAGGATCTCTCTGGGAGTGACCAGGATGGACAGGTTCAGAGGAACAGCACATGTTAGAGGTTTTAAAGTCAGAGAGGTCAGACTGAGATGGTTTGGACATGTGCAGAGGAGAGAGAGAAAGTACATCAGAAGAAGGATGCTGGGTTTGGAACCACCAGGCGACCTCTGAAGGGAAATGCCGATAGGAGAAGAAGATATCAGAAAATGAAAAACATTTAACATTGTAGCATAAACATCATAATTTAATGATATTCACTTTGATCTATTGCCTTAAAAAGAACACCCACCCTCAAATGACCTCTTCACCTGATGCGTCTGCTGATTGGTCACAAACAGACTCAAAGATACCCCAGGAGCCAATAGTCATTTTTAATATTGTTGGGTGGTGTTGTTGACCTCTGCATCTGACCCTGGGTGGTGGGTGTGTTTACATGTGCATACATAATGAGGACTGAAAGGTTCACGGCTGAAAGGACAGGGTTAGAATGTTGGCGAGACAAACGTGGGAAAATATGGAGAAGGTATTATTTTAGCGAATGTTAGTTTACAGTTAGCCAGTGGCGGCTGGTGCACATTTTTTATACACACACATTTTTTTTTTATAGATATACTCTCAAAGATATCACATGAATATTTAACAGCTTATTTATTTTAAATAGTTTTATTTACTTGAAAAGTTATTATTGTCATTATCGTTATTTTTTATTTGATTTTCTCTAACCGCCGCTTTTCATAAACAACACGGAAAAATCCTCTCGCATATTTGCGGCCGCAATCTCGTGTCCGCAGGGTCGTGGGCGGGATTATAGATCAGCTCATAGCTAAATGATTGGTTCACTTAACAGACTGACAAAGAGGAGAACCTATCACTGTGTTTATTCACAGGCGTGTTTATTATGGTTTTCAATACAAATACGAAATACGGTACATGTTTACATTTTCTATTGATTTATTTTTGGTGATCAGGGCAGGGAGTGCGGCGCACCTGTCCCTCCTTATCCCTCCCGCTCCCCAGGTCACCAGCCGCCACTGCATTTAGATGATTTGGAAGTACCTTTTTTAAAATGTTTTGATATGAATGCAGATTGATCCCTTTTTATTATAATTTGAGCTGGATGGAAATATTATAGAAACAACTGTGAACAATGAAAACGTTCTGACTTTGATCTGGAAACAAGTCGGACAAAGGGCGTGTGTATTTCTCTGAAGCGGCTAACGTCATTGGTTTCTAAAGACATGTGATAGATTTTGTACACCGAACGGAACATTTTTAGTTTTTAAAGCTGGGACAATTTAAAATTAGTTTCGTCCAGCAACAGAGACCCTTAAAAAGAACGTGTTTCTACATAAAATTCAAATGTCTTCAAATCAAACTTTGGTTTTCATGAACTTCATCAATGCAGCTTTTAAAATTTTCTTTTTACTTTATTAAAATCTTTTTAGACTTTTCATCTGAGTGGAACTATTGTTAAGAAAAATCTGCAATCAACTAAAGGAGTTACATTTTTCACATAAAGGCATTAATTTATGGTCCTGTATTGTCAACAGCAAAAAAAAAAAAATAAAATAATCAAGGTTAGATTTCTTGACCTCAATGGAGCCCAATTAAAACACCTAAGTCATCATTCTGAGTTTTATTAAATTTCTTTATTTGTGTTTTAATGTAAAATTTAGAGATGATTTCAAACTTAAGAATTAAACATTCAGCAAAAATAAAGGAAACGTACATTCATACAGATATAAACAAATAAAAACATGCAGGTTGTGAATTGAGAGATTAAATGTCAAGGAAACTGTCTTTGCGTTAAACATAATTTTCTTAACATTTACTGCACATAACTATATAAAAATATGCGTATTTACAAGTGTACGAATGGGCATCAACTCCTTAAACACAGTGACTGTTTTATGATGACAGATTACATAACTCTATGGGAGAAGTTTTGGAAAGGAGGATGAGGGCTCTAATACAAGGCATCCTGAAAAATCCCCATCACCGTCTGTATGATGTGGTCCCAACCCAAAAGAGTGCCCGAAATAACAAGTTCCTCCCAGTCCTGCGCTGCAGTCCAATGTGAGTATTTTAGTACTAGTAATAGTAACTTTTATCCCTATAATATTGACTTGCTTTAGCGACCCCTGAAGGGAAATGCCGAAAGAAGAAGAATGTTTTTCTATCTATCTATAAGTCCATCTGTTCGGCCATCGGTCTGTCTGTCCAGCCGGTCGATAAATTTTAATCCAGGGGACTTTTCATAGTTGCATAGAACTTCGGTTCCGTCTTATCTCCGCTTATCTGGAGCCGGCTTGCAGGGGCAACAGCCTCAAACAGGAAGCCCAGGTTTCTCTCACCCCGACTGCATCCTCTAGCTCACCCGGATGGGTCCCAAGTCATTCCCCAGACTCTTGGTCTCCTCCCGGTGGGACGTGCCTGAAACATCTCACCAGCAAGGCGTTCGGGGGGCATCCTGACCAGACGCCCCAACCACCCCATCTAGCTCCTCTCGACCTGGAGGAGGAGCGGCTTTATGCCGAGCTCCTCCCGAGTGGCAGAGCTCCTTACTTAATCTCTGAGTGAGAGCCCAGCCACCCTGCGGAGGAAGCTCATTTCGGCCGCTTGTATTTGCGATCTCATTCTTTCAGTCACCACCCACAGCTGGTTACCATGGTGAGGGTAGGAAAGTAGATCGACTTGTAAATTGAGAGCTTTGCTTTCCGGCTCAGCTCTCTCTTTACCACGACGGACCGATGCATGGCGGCACGACGGACTTCATGAGGTAGTTTTTAAGAGAAAGTGCTGGTTTTGGGGGAACAAGGTGAAGTGGTGGTATCTCACTGTGTACGTCAAGTTTGAATAGTCCAGAGTAGTCAAGGTGACAGGCTAAGAATGAGGGGATTTTCTTATTTTAAATGATGCCTCCTCAGGGCGACCAAGTTCTCTCCGTTTTTCTCCAGTTTCCTCCCACCCTCGAAAAACACGCATGTTAGGTTAATCGGCTCCTATAAAATTGCCCCTAGGAATGAATGAGGGGAGGCATAGCTCAGTGGTAAAATTCCCATTTTTAGACCAAAGAGTTGCCAGTTCAAACCCTGCAGAGCTCATGCCTAGGTGTCCCTGGAGAAGACAGCTAACCATTGGCGCCGACATTGGCTGGCTGCCTGCTGCGGTGCAATGCAGCACAGTAATTTTCCCATTAGGGATTAATATACTGTAGTATGACAAAACAAAGAAACGTGTGTGTGTGGTTGTTTGTGTGGTCCTGCAACAGACTGGCAACCTGTTCAGGGTGTACTCTTCTCCTCACCTGAAATCAGATGATATAGGCTCTGGTACCCCCTGTCACTCCATTAGGAATCAATAGTTCAGAAGACAAAATGAAAAGTAAATTTGCCTGCATTGTTCATAATTTTGATAAAACATAAAATCCACAGCCTTTAGTAAAAATAAAACATATTTGGGGAAGATTCCCACTTCTATTCAGGAACTCTGTCGCAGTGGGAACAAAACTCTCTGTGTATCACAGACTGATCAGACAGATTGATTAATCATCAAAGCAGTGCATCTATGGAGCCTTCACTGGTGTAGTTGTAATTATTCTGGTCTTTATCTGGAGAGGAAACAACACAAAGAAACAAAATAAATGACCAAATCCAATTCTGTCAGAGTTTAGGTTTCTAGATTCATTCTGACCTTTAACTCGAAGCTTCACTGACGTCTCTCTGCAGATGTCACCGTCTTTACTGCAGACTATACATGTGTATTTTCCAGTGTCTGAGACTCTGGGATTTCTCAGAGTCAGACTGAGGTCTCCTGTTTCCAGAGAATCTTCCTTCATCTGTGCTCTGTCTTCGTAGAATTCACCATGTTGTGCTGAGGTGTTCTGGTGTGAAAGGATATCCAGTTCTGGTCCAGGTTGAATGCGTTTCCAGATCATGTTAGAATCTTCCGGAAGGCTTGGTGTTGTTTTAAAAGGCAATACAACAAACTCCTTTCCTTCAGTCACCTCAACCTCATGATCTGAGAAAGAAACAGGATTAAATCAGCTGAATAGAAGAAAGAAATCTTGGCAACCAGAATTTAGAAGCTGTGTGCTAATCTAAGAGTGATATTTAAGAGAAATACCAAGAAAAGCTCTAGAGCAGGGGTGCCCAACCTTTCTTGGCCCAAGATCTACTTTTCAAGTATCAAACCTCTTGAGATCTATCAGTCCAGCGACAACATTGCAAACCACCACAGATTTTTCCAGCCTGTATTAAAACTGATATCAGTCCTGAGTACTTCCTCCAGATCCACAGCCAATTAGAAAATTTATTTAGAAAAACTACAGTTGATTATCCAATCAACATTCGGGTTGATGACGTCATCAACCCGGAAGTATGCATCCACTCCTTTATTAGCCTTCAGATCTGCAGCTGAGTAGAAATTTGGGATGAATTGCAGGCAACAATTCGGTATTGTCAGTCAGCTTCTTATCCGTCTATCCCTGTTGGGGTTGCGGGGGTGCCGGAGCCCATCCCGGCCAATTTAAGGCGAAGGGCAGAGTACACCCCGAACAGGTCGCCAGTCTGTCGTGGGGCCACACACACACAACCATCCACACACACACTCATTCCTAAGGCCAGTTTGGCACCAGCCAATCAACCTAGCATGCATGTTTTTGGAGGGTGGGAGGAAACAGGAGTACCCAGAGGAAACCCACGCAAACACAGGGAGAACATGCAAACTCCACACAGATAGGACAGTGTTCCAAGCCTCGTCCCCACCCGGGACTCGAACCCACGACCATCTTGCTGTGAGGCCACTGTGCTAACCACTGCGCCACCGTGCCGCCCCAGTTCAGTATTGTTCGAAAATAAATGATTTAGAATTGTGTAATGATCTTCTCCTCTAGTCAACAAAAAATATTGCTTTGATAGTTTCATCTTGATCCTGCCCTATCTCCGGATTTTAGTCATGTGGGTGAAAGTGCTCTACATTACTTGCAGCTTTTTTGAGCGGCTGAATGGTCGCTAAATTTAGCGTCAAAGTCACTAAATTGGCAACACTGACTTTCTGTCATTAAAAAAAAAAAGACGTAATTTTTTTAACACATCTCGCGGTCGACTCAGAACCAGTCCGCGATCTACCGGTAGACCGCGGTCAACCGGTTGGGCACCCCGCTCTAGTAATTCTCTGTACTCACTGATGACTTTTAGCTCCACGGTTTTCTTTCTTTTGTTCTTCTGGTTGGTGACAGTACAGACGTATCTGCCAGTGTCTCTGTCAGTGGGATACGTCAACGTCAGACTGAAGTTTCCGGTTTCTTCATTCATCTTTATCCTGCCTCGGTAGAACTTGTCTAGTAATTCCTGCTGGTCGTTCAGACATTTGTACACAATCATTGGAGGATCAGGTTCGTTGCGCCACCACACCACTTCAGCATTGGAGAGATCACCAACGGTTTTGAACGGCAGCTCAACACACTCATCCCCCTCATCCACCTCCACCTGACAAACTGAAAAGAGATTATCATCATCATCATCATCATCATCATCTCTTTAATAAACAGCTTCTGTGAAGACAGGAACACACTGTATGCAGTGACGTGCGGTAAGGTTCATGTCTGGGGAGGTACTGACTTCTCAAAAGTCAGTAATACAATTGTAAGAACTGAAAACTACATCTTATTTCAGCATTCATCCAACAGCATCCAACCACTCATAATGCTTCATATCCAATCAGCATTCCTGATTTGTCAAATTTTTCTCTTTTAGAGCTATGGATAGATTTTAAGAAAATTTAAGTACAGAGATTTCATTTTTAGTAAATGTTTCTGTTACTTTTTACATTTTAAATTCTGGTTTAATAAAGTCTGCCTTTTAAAATGATCATAAAAAAAAATCTTAAGGCCAAACATGTATTTGTTTTCTTTTCCCCATTTTTTTTAAAAAAAATCCCCCAAAACAAACAGAATTAGTTGTGTCTTTACTTTTACTATAAATTAAGTCCATCCACCAACAAGTTTTATGACTAAATTGTAGAAGTCGTCTTTATTTTTTCTTAATTTAAGAGTTTCTATGTTTTAACGGAGATTTTGTCAACAGAAGAACTGGCAGGTTCTTCCTCGCTAAAAGAAAGAAAGGAGCTGCCAGTTTGCGTGCGCCCCCTGGAGTGGAAGCAGAGCGCATACCTGCCTCCCCTGTTGATTTTTCAATGTGTGTGTGTGTTTTTTTGTGCGATCAGCAGCAGTAGTTTTGTAACACACACATAAAATACATGCTATAGATGCAGAAAGTTGTGGTGTTTCATAAATATTTCTGTAAAGTTCATACTGGTGCTTTGCTGACAGACAGAAACTACCATGCATCAAGCCACTCAGTTTGTACTGAATCATACAGTCACACCTCCCTTAGAGTTTCTGACCTGGATTTGATTGAACAAAAACCCCATCAAATTTGGATATTTTTACTTGATACAATGGCAGAAATGTGTAGCCATACACCAAATGTATTTTGAACACATAACAGTGGAAAATATTACACTTTCTTTTTTTGCTTTTTTGTTATGATGTCAGCGGAGGCATTGTATCTTTTTTCTGTTCCGTTCCATCATCTTCCGCTTGTTCCGGGGTCGGGTTGCGGGGGCAACAGCCTCAAACGGGCAGCCCAGGCCTCTCTCTCCCCGGCTGCATCCTCTAGCTCACCTGGAAGGATCCCAAGTCGTTCCCCGGCCAGCCGTGAGACATAGTCTCTCCAGCGGGTCCGGGGTCTGCCTCTTGGTCTCCTCCGGGTGGGACGTGACCGAAACACCTCGCCTGCGAGGCGCTCGGGGGGCATCCTGACCAGATGCCCGAACCACCCCATCTGGCTCCTCTCGACCTGGAGGAGGAGCGGCTCGACACCGAGCTCCTCCCGGATGGCAGAGCTCCTCACCCGATCTCTGAGTGAGAGCCCAGCCACCCTGCGGAGGAAGCTCATTCTTCCCGCGATCTCATTCTTTCGGTCACCACCCACAGCTGGTGACCATAGGTGAGGGTAGGAACGTAGATCGACTTGTAAATTGAGAGCTTTGCTTTTCTGCTTAGCTCTCTCTTTACCACGATGGACCGATGCAGCGTCCTAGTTATTGCTGATGCCGCACCGATCCACCTGTCGATCTCCCGCTCCATCCTTCCCCCACTCGTGAACAAGACCCCGAGATACTTAAACTCCTCCACTTGGGGCAGGACCCTGCCCCTGACCCACAGGGGGCATTCCACCCTTTTCTGGGCGAGGACCATGGTCTCGGATTTGTAGGCGCTATTTCCCATCCCGGCTGCTTAACACTCAGCAGTAAATCGATCCAGCGAGAGCTGGAGATCACGGTCCGATGAAGACAACAGAACCACATCATCCGCAAAAAGCAGAGATCCGATCCTGAGGTCACCAAACTGGATTCCTCCAACGCCTCGGCTGCTCCTAGATATTCTGTCCATAAAAGTGATGAACAGAATCGGTGACAAAGGGCAGCCTTGGCGGAGTCTAACTCTCACTGGAAATGGAATCGACATACTGCCGTCTATACGGACCAAGCTCTGGCTCCGGTCGTACAAAGATCGGACAGCCCGTACTAAGGGCTCCGAGACTCTGTACTCCCGGAGCACCCCCCACAGGAGTCCCCGAGGGACACGATCGAATGCCTTCTCCAGATCCACAAAACACATGTAGACTGGTTGGGCAAACTCCCATGACCCTCCAGGATCCTGAAGAGGGTAAAGAGCTGGTCCGTAGTTCCACGTCCGGGACGGAAACCACACTGCTCCTCTTCAATCTGAGACTCGACAATCCGACGGACCCTCCTCTCCAGTACTCCCGAATAGATCTTCCCAGTGAGGCTGAGGAGTGTGATCCCTCGGCAGTTGCAGCACACCCTCCGATCCCCCTTCTTACAAAGAGGGACCACCACCCCAGTCTGCCAATCCAGAGGCACTGTCCCCGATGTCCATGCAATGGTGCAAAGGCGTGTCAGCCAGGACAGCCCAACACCATCCAGAGCCCTTATGAGCTCCGGGCGGATCTCATCCACCCCCGGAACCCAGCCGCTGCTGAGCTTTTTGACCACCTCGGCGACCTCGACAGCAGAGATAGGAAGACCCATCCCGGATTCCAAAGACTCTACTTCCTCATCGGAAGACATGTTGGTGGAATTGAGGAGGTCTTCAAAGTATTCTTTCCACCGATCCAAAACGTCCCGAGTCGAGGTCAGCAGCTCCCCGTCCTGTATCTTTTTTGTATATCTTTTTCTCATTTCAGTTGTATAAACTGGCACACTGTTTTACCTTATGCTGTTTTGTTGACTAAGCTCAAGAAAAATATAAAATGTTGAGTCTGGTGTGCTCGATGGCAGTAATATATTTTGTGTCACTGCTTTGTCTTCTCTGGAGAACCAAATCAAAAGATGCTGCTGACCAAAGTTTGCCTTACCGTAAGCATAAATACTGTGTTTTAAAAGAAATCACTACTTCTCAGAGAAGCTAGAAGCTGAAACCCCAGTACTTACCCTTCACTGTCAGTTTGACTTGTTTCTTCATCAAAACGTTTCTGTTCTTGTCGTAGACAGTACAAGTGTAGGAATTATCGTCTCTGTCGGTGGGATTCTTCAGAGTCAAAGTGAGATTTTCAGTTTCAATAAGGTTTGGTTCTGTGCTTGTTCTGTTTCTGTAAAACTCATTCAGATCTTCAGATTTCTCAGGAGTGGTTGGGTACACAGAGACTTTTGTGACCCAGATGTGGTTAAAGCTCCATTCGATCGACATGTCCCTGGTGAGGCGGACTGTGGATTTAAAAGGAAGCTTCACAGATTCTTCCTCTGCATCCAGCACTATCTCTGGGACTGAGAAGAAACAAGATAAAGCATCAATAGTCTTGAATCTGCGACTGAAGTCTACATTAAAATGCATGGTTAAAGTCTCTTTCAGACTGTGGTTTTAAGCTGGTGTTCTTCAACCAAAGATGACAACCTTTTACGTTTAAAAAACATTTTTTCACAGAGTGAAATTTTTACAAAGTAACATCTTTAAACGTGGGTTTAGATCAAGTTAAAACACAAACAAATCAAGTAGGGATTCAGGTGCACGGTACATGTTAATACTGACCTTTAACTTTTAGTTGAACACTTTTTTTTATCAGGCAGCGTCCTTGCTTGTTGTAGACACAGCACCAGTATGTACCATTGTCTTTGTCTGTCGGGTGTTTCAGTTCCAGTGAAAAAATGTTGAATATCTTGAGCACAAAAGACTTCATTTTTGTTCGGTTTTTGTATAAGGGGTGCTGTTTTTCAGGTCGGTCAGACCCTTTCTCGTATACGTGGACTTTGATGCCTCTACCAACTGTCCACTCCACTCTGGCATTGTTGGGCACTCGTACTCTGGTGATGCATTGCAGCCAGACAGATTTTGCTCCTGAATTTACCACCATTTTTGGAACTGAAAACAAATCATCATTACATCATTATCATCATTACAACAAATGAAAAGCAAATGTACATTAAAAATTACACACTTATACAAAACACTGCACACATGCATCAACATTCACACAAGCCCACACTTCTCCCAATCGCTCCTCTCGCCTCTTAGCCCACCCACCCCCATGAACGCTAGCTACTGTCTCTTGAACTGAACTGCAAAATAAAATAAACATCTGGCCTGATGCTGCTGTGAGGAAAAAATAACTGGGGATTGATCCACACCAGGAATTGGCCTGCCCATGATTGCAGCAGCCAAAACCACAGTGGTCCACCCAGTTCCAGGGCACAAGCACCCACAGAAGCCACCTGGCTAAAGTGAGGGACCCGCTGAACTTTTCTTTCTTTTCTGACACAAACTACCTTCATGTCCTTGTTCACAACATCAACAAGCGTCTAGTTTGGTCCTACTCTAGACCGAGAACTGGCAGTTTTCAAAAGTAGCACCCGTCTGAAAATGTAGTCCTCTCTCTGAACCATCTCAGTCTGGTTTCTCTGATTTGATCTTTTTTTAAAGGAAATACACTACGTTCGGTCACAGAAATAAGATCTTTGATATTGCACTTACCCTTTCTTAAGAGGTGCTTGAAGCGGACAATGAGTCCCACAATGACAGCAAGAACCAGAAATCCGGTGCCTAGAAAAACTGTGACCCAGGTGGGAACTAGAAAACAAAAATATTTTTTACGTTCTAAGGATTTGACTTCTGACAGATTTAAAGCATGAATAATTCTCTACTAGTAACACACTGACCTCCATCTCGTTCAACATTCAGCACAACGTCTGCCTGGTAAAGAGTTTCTCCAAAGTTACGAACAGAGCACGTATAGGTGCTACCATCAGAAAGTTTTAGTTTTCTCAGAGTGAGGCTGAGATCTCCGGTCTTCAGAGCATCAGCGTTCATAGATGTTCTGCTTTTGTACAGCTGGTTTTGGCTCTGGAAATCATCTTGTCCTTGTTCATGCAAGTGAACAATGGAAGGATTGAGATCTTTACGACTCCACACCACTGCAGACTTGTCAAGTTCAGGGCTGACAAACACACACGGTAGTACGATGGACTCTTTCCCCTCCCTCACTTTCAATGCCGAGGCGTGCTGGGAAACTGCGGAGGAAATTCATGGATATATAAAAGTGAAGAAGTTTGGAAAACAAGTTTCGTAACTGAGCCTGTAAACACACACCAAACTTAATGGCATTTTTAAACAGACATGAGAGATCAATACACAATGTTAAAAATAAAATCTATAGGTTTGTAAATACTTTTGTAAATACATTGAAATAAAATTTCCAACAACCTCAGTTCTTCTCAACCATGAGACTTTTTATCACGAGAACATTGTGACACCTGACTCTTTGATGAACGTTCCGGGGTCATTTGATATCCTCGTGAAAGGTTAGTCACCAGACCAGATCCTAGTTAAATTTTTTTTCTCTGCCTTAATCAAAGCGAAAGTCCAATAGTTAACAAATAAACTGATCGCGGACCCTCCAGCCCAACACTTTAAAAAGTAACATGAAAAACCTTTGAACGTGACTCTTTAGGAACTCACCTGCTACGTGAACAATTTGTCAAGAGCTCATAAAATTTGCTGTTATGATTTTTCTGTGATAAACATCTTTTTATGTAACTGAGTTTGGCTCCAAAAGTATTTTTCTCCTCTCATCTGTAAGTCTCCTGTAAACCCACCAATCAGACACCCCCACAGTAGAAAGGATGGGACTCATTGGTTAGGGTTCCGTTCTGTCATCTTCCGCTTGTTCTGGGGTCGGGTTGCGGGGGCAACAGCCTCAAGCGGGCAGCCCAGGCCTCTCTCACCCCGGCTGTATCCTCCAGCTCACCTGGAAGGACCCCAAGTCGTTCCCCGGCCAGCTGTGAGACATAGTCTCTCCAGCGGGTCCGGGGTGTGCCCCTTGATCTCCTCCCGGTGGGGCGTGCCCGAAACACCTCGCCTGCGAGGCCCTCGGGGGACATCCTGACCAGATGCCCGAACCACCCCATCTGGCTCCTCTCGACCTGGAGGAGGAGCGGCTCGACACTGAGCTCCTCCCGGATGGCAGAGCTCCTCACCCGATCTCTGAGTGAGAGCCCAGCCATCCTGCGGAGGAAGCTCATTTCGGCCGCTTGTACCCGCGATCTCATTCTTTCGGTCACCATCCATAGCTGGTTACCATGGTGAGGGTAGGAACGTAGATCGACTTGTAAATCGAGAGCTTTGCTTTTCGGCGCAGCTCTCTCTTTACCACGACGGACCGATGCAGCGTCCTAGTTATTGCTGATGCCGCACCGATTCGTCTGTCGATCTCCCGCTCCATTCTTCCCCCACTCGTGAACAAGACCCCGAGATACTTAAACTCCTCCACTTGGGGCAGGACCCTGTCCCTGACCCGCAGGGGGCATTCCACCCTTTTCCACCCTTGGTTAGGGTTATTCCTAAAATTTTTTTTCATTTAATTAGTTGGCTCCGGGGCCTTGGTGGGGATCTGGCTCCGGCCTCATCTCTTATTCGGGGCCTTGGATCATGGCTGGTGATTGCAGGTGTGCCTCAGCTCCTGCTGCGGTGGCTCCTCAGGTACCGTTTTCTCAGGTGTTCCATCTGCATCCAGCCTATTGCATTTTTAAGTGTATATGTACATATATGAGGGTGTGTGCTCTATTTGTATTTTTACAAGTATGGATGTGTGTGTGTGTGTGTGTGTGTGTGTGTGTGTGGGTAAGTGGGTTTTTTTATCTGTGGGGGAAGTTATTTTGCTTTTGTGTTCTGGGGTTTTTAACTTGTAAAGTGCTTTGCATTGCATTTCCATGTATGAAAAGCGCTTTATAAATAAAGTTTGATTTGATTAGTTCAATTCCTGTTTGAGAAATAATAAAAGTCATGAGAATAAGAAACTTTTCCATTGTACATGATCCTTGACACACCCGGTAAAAAAAATAAACATTGCATTCCTTTCTTCTGAGCCATCAAAGATGTTTATCTTTGTAAACTTGAGGCGTTTTAAGTTAAATCTGGCTTTTCTTTTCAAGTATACACATTTAATGCTAGTTTCATTATATGAACCCCACCTGAGAACCACAGACCCCTGTAAAAAATAAACCTTTAATGAAATGTGGAGTGTTCCCTTCGGTGATGTAACACCTGATCGCTGAAGAAAAACTGGAAAGAAAATTAATATAAAAACTTGTTGGAAAAGGTTGTTTTTTTAAAAATGACTACATTAATAAATTAAATTAGTTTTATGAGACGTCTGCTGTCTGAACCTGTTTACTTGGCAGGTGCAAAAATCCGGCCTGACTGCACCACACCTTCAACGGGAAGTGTTGAACTGTCTGTTTGGTAGTTAGAAGCCATGTTGGTCGTTTAGTTCAGAAAAAAAGTTATCTTACCAGACAACAGGATTCCAAACAGCACCAACACTCTCATCTTCTTGAGTTTGTTTCCAAAGAATTGCACAAAGAATAAATTCAATAATTGGAGCACGTATCGACGAATGCACGATGACGCTGTTGCACAACCTGTTTTAGACCAGTTTCATTCCAAAGAAGAACGATAATGAAAAGTACAGGAAAAGGAGGAGTTTATCAGGAGCTAAAAATAAACTTCAGAAGTATGTAACTGTATTTGTTTGAAGTTTATTGACAACTAGAAGCTTTGGACAAGTTGGTGAATTCCAGTGGTGGTCCGTGCATTTCACACCTAGGCCTTCGGTGAAGTGCCACTTTGTCCGACTTGAATAAATACCCCTCAAATACCGTCATTAATGACACCACGGCTGGAGAAATCATATACAGAAGCAGACGTAGGCACTACTGAGCGTTGCATCACCTTAATTGTGTACAACAGGGGTCCCCAACCGGTTTAGTGTCTGACAATATTTTCACGGACTGGTCTTAAGATGATGAGACCAGCCTGAAAAAAATGGCTTTTTAAAATCAATAAATCCAATAAATCCTTAAATCCACTTTGTCTTCATGAGAAAATTTATTAGCAGCGTCTTTATAACATGGAAACATTCTCTCTGCTCGAACGCACTCTTGTTGCCATGGTAACGATAAACATGTACCTTCAAAATAAAAGACATCACAAAAACAAAGTGAATAAAAATAACAGTTCTGTGCGGCCCGGTACCACATGACCCGCGGCCCTGTACCAGTACGCGGCCCAGTGGTTGGGGACCACTGGTGTACAACACAGGCTATTTTTAAGAGCATTTAAACATCAATAAACCCGCGTAAAAAATATATATATAAAAATAAATGAATTGCTTGCACTCACCAAAGTGTCCCCCAAAACACAAATCTATTCTCCTTTCTTTCCTCAAGGAGACGTGAATGATTCGGTTTTACAGTTTGTTTGTGCGTTTCAGTTTGAACAATAAATCCTTTTCTATCGACATGGAGGCCAATGGAAAAGACTGTTTGCAGAAATTTTCTCCAGTATGTCTAAAAGTGCTGAGAGTTGAGAAGGTAGAGAAACAGTCATTTTTCGTGGTCTTGAAATCGATTCTGCCACTCTGAAATCCTTCTGCCATCGTGAGTTGAAAAAAAGAGTAGATATTTCAGATTTTTCTGTTAAAGGTCTTAGGTCCTGCTTTCACTTACGTTAAGTGAGTATCCAATCACAAGACGCATACATGTCACATCCAACGTGGGCCTTCGTGAAGAAGTAAACATCACCAACTCGTGACCTGATTGGCTGTCAGAAACTACAGGGGTCCGTTCACTATGAAGTGCGCAGAGCCCGCACTGCTCGATGTGAAGGCCTGGGCAGATTTCATACAGCCTAGCGACACCAGCGAGCTGAATTCTGATTGGATAAAAACTTTAACCTAACGTTACAACACTGGAAGCAGTATAACCAAATGAATATAATATGACATGAAGAAAACAGAATATGGAGAATAATTGTATATATATTTGGGAAAAATACATTTAAAATGAAATTGAATTTTGTTATAATTATGATAATGATGTCTGGTTAAGTTAGGCAAGCAGAGAAGGCTCTGCTGGCTCTGACTGACCGCCACTGGTGAATTCTAAAAGCCTGCAAAGGACACGTTTTGAACCACCTGGACTCATAATCAGTTTTCCTGGATCACCTTCCAGAGCTGGTGGTCATACAGTAGGTGAGGATTGGAATGTAGATCCACCAGTAAATCCTGATCTTTGTTCTATAATGTCTTAAAATGAGGGTCTGCTGGTTGAGTCTCAGACTGAAGAGGGGCAGTGGGGTTTCTGTCCCAAACGTGGAACTACAAACCCTCCCGAAAACCCTCTTCGGGATTCTGGAGGGTTTATGGGAGTTTGCCCAACCAGTCTACATGTGTTATGTGGATCTGGAGAAGGCATTCAAACATGTCCGAGTACTTCAAGACTACGGAGTCTTTGTTGCGGGCTGTCTGGTCTTGTACAGCCGGTGCCAGAGCAAGGTCCGTAATGCTGGTGGTTGTTCAATTCCATTTCAGGTGGGAGTCAGACTTTGCCAAGGGCGCGCTTTGTCACCAATTCTGTTAACTTTTTTTTAAAAACAGGATTTTCAGCTGAGGTGGTGGGAAGAACCGGTTTAGTGACCACAGGATTAGATCTCTACTTTTGCAGATGATGTGCTCCTGTTGGCTTCATAGGGCTGTGATCTCCAACTCTCACTGGCCCCATTTCCTACGAAGTGTGAAGCAGCCAGGATGGAGTGGAGTGACTCCTTCCTTTCAGGGAAAGGATCCCGCTCTTGGGGCAGGAATTTAAATATCTTGGAGCGGTTTTCCCAATAAGGGAAGAACGGAATAGGACACTGACAGACAAATAAGCGTGGAGTCCACAAAAATTAGAACAGTGCAGCAGTTCATTGTGGTGAAGAAAGAGCTGAGCCAAAAAAGAAAGGTCTCTTTTTAAAGGCCGAGCTACATTTCTACCCCCACTTGCGGCCGCCAGCTGTAGTGACAGAGAGCAAAATACAAGTGACCAAAATGATCCTCATGACCTCCATAGTCATGGAGGGACCATGTTTTTAAACTGGACAGTGGGATTCATTTTGATGCGCTAAAAGAGTCTGAATACATGTTCCTCTTTAATTGTTTAGATTTCTTGCTGGAACTTAAAATATCCACAGTTTTTGGTTTGCATCACTCCAATGAGGCTAAACAAAATGTTCTCTTCTGTTTCACCTATCTGTGACCGCTGTCAAACTGGTGTAGGTTCTTTATGTCATTCAATTCGCCAAGCAATCATGCTTACAGCCAAGAGGATTATCCTGAGAGAGTGGAAGGCCACTACACCCCCCAGTTTTTGTAAGTGGCTAAGGGACATTATGAGCTGTTTGTACCTCGAAGAGATTCGTTTCAAACTGATGGATCAACAGGACAACTTCAAAAAGATCAGGGGGCCCTTTATGAATCACTTCAAACAGCGTCAAACCCAGCCTCACTCCTAAAGACCTCTGTTCAGTTTCTTTTGGATTGACTGGTCAAACTCTCTTTCTCTGTAAATCATATGTGGGCATTCATCTTGGACTTGTCTAATGTACCCTTGCAGTGTTTGTGTTGTGTGTTTGTAAAACTTGAAAAAAAGCAATAAAAAAAATTCACAGTTTTTTTGGTGGGATACAGAAAAAAATGAAAAAAGTAATTTTTTTCGTCACATCTAACATGTTTATTCATAGGACTTCCTCATCCAGATGGAGTTTCTCCTTGTTTCACTTTGATTTAAATCTCAAAATTATTTCAATTTTCTGAGAAATAAACATAATAAAACACATTAACTATACAAAGTTAGATGAGCATTATTTTAGAAATCAAACTTGCAAAGTTCAAATATTTAGCAAAACAAGAAGCAGCCATTTTAATCAGAAAAACTGTAATTAACAAAAAAAAAAAACAAGTTTTTATGTTGACTTGAAATAGAAAAAAAAACAGGAAGTGATGTAACTGAGGGAATCATGCTGCGTTTTTAAACTGAGATTCAGTTATCAACCAGACGCCATGGAAACCCCACCGATCCGCTGGCTTCTGCTCGGTAAGTCAAAGAACCCACCCGTGCACTTACTGTATCTATCCATC
Organism: Neostethus bicornis; assembly: GCA_902685375.1. NCBI lineage: Eukaryota > Metazoa > Chordata > Actinopteri > Atheriniformes > Phallostethidae > Neostethus > Neostethus bicornis. The sequence goes on along the minus strand of LR738558.1, from coordinate 22,255,130 downwards.
TCAAACTCTGGTTAGGGTGCAGCTGGAAACGAACAGACTGGCAAAGTAAAGAAAAGGGTTTTAAAAAAAAAAAAAAAAAATCCCACATGTTTGGTTCAAATGCCAACCAGTGTCTCAGTGTGTCTGTTTTCACTTTAAATTCACAAGAAATGTTTAAGACCAAAAGACAAATTATTTTCCCCCAAAATGTTAATTTTACTAGCTTTACATTGTCCAGCAGTTCTAGGTTGAAGAATTATTCACAGTTTCATCTATATCTAAATTTAGGGGGTCATAATGATTTTATTTTCAGTCACAGGAAACCAAAGTAGGTCGCAGAAACCCTAGTTTGTCCTCATTGTGTGTTTGTAAAGTAGTTCATCTGCTCCGCTTCCTCTGCTGAGTGCAAACCTTCCATGTGGTTTAGATGCAACGCGACCTTTAAATCTGATAAGAAAAGTGTGGTTACCGTAAAAAAAAAAAAAACAATTGTCCATTGTAAGGTTAGGGAGCTGTTGACCTTTGGTGCCCTCTGACTGTGATTGGAGAAGCAACAACGAAACGGAGGAATGAGTTTCAGGTTCTTAAACATGAGGTTTTCATCTTGAGCCAGGGGGTGTACGTCAGGGTCCTCATGGTACTAAGCTGTGGGTTGAGGTAGATGCAGTGAGCGCCGGAAGTCATACGTTACAAATGTAACATATGAAGAAAGTTGATATTTTACTCTTTACCTTTTTATATTTTAAGAAGATAAAGATATGTTTTTGAATGTTTTATTTAGCTAAGGCTGTGATTTGATAATAAATACTATCTGTTGTGAGTTCCAGAAGGTTGTCAAGCCAGTTTAAACTAGTTTACACCACAGGGTAGATCAACTTGTAAATCGAGAGCTTTGCTTTTCGGCTCAGCTCTCTCTTTACCACGACGGACCGATGTAGCGTCCTAGTTATTGCTGATGCTGCACCGATCCGCCTGTCGATCTCCCGCTCCATCCTTCCCCCACTCGTGAACAAGACCCCGAGATACTTAAACTCCTCCACTTAGGGCAGGACAAGTGGAGGAGTCGATCTACGTTCCTACCCTCACCATGGTCACCAGCTGTGGGTGGTGACCGAAAGAATGAGATCGCGGGTACAAGCGGCTGAAATGAGCTTCCTCCGCAGGGTGGCTGGGCTCTCACTCAGAGATCGGGTGAGGAGCTCTGCCATCCGGGAGGAGCTCGGTGTCGAGCCGCTCCTCCTCCAGGTCGAGAGGAGCCAGATGGGGTGGTTCGGGCATCTGGTCAGGATGCCCCCCGAGCGCCTCGCGGGCGAGGTGTTTTGGGCACGTTCCACCGGGAGGAGACCAAAGGGGCAGACCCCGGACCCGCTGGAGAGACTATGTCTCACAGCTGGCCGGCGAACGACTTAGGATCCTTCTGGGTGAGCTGGAGGATGCAGCCGGGGAGAGAGAGGCCTGGGCTGCCCGTTTGAGGCTGTTGCCCCCGCGACCCAACCCCGGAACAAGCGGAAGATGACGGAACACCAGAGGGTTGGTGGTCAGGAGAATGGGGGGAGGGGGGGCGTATCTGTCTTTGTTTCAGGTGATAAGGAAAAGCCTCTATGCAAGACAAGAAGATGGGAAGAGGAGAACGAATGACCAATGACAAGACAGAAATAAGTCTTAATTAATGAATATTCACGAATCATATTTCTCAGTATGAAATCTGGTAATTTGAGATTGGTCTTTGTCTTTGTTGTAACCTCACAGAGAGACATAGGTGTGCTCTGTGAGGACAATAAAACCCAGGTGCATCTGTTTTAGATTTTCTGTTGAGGAATAAATATTTAAAATTTGGAAACTTGTTGAATCCTGGTAGTTTTTGAAATGCTTGGTATGTTTTAATATTTAGGTATTTTGTAGTTTGATCATCAGCCTTCTCTCTTCAGTCTGCACACGCAAGAAAGACCGGGTGGCGAGATTATTAATTAATGAATGATAGTTTAAGTGAATATTGGATTGAACCAAAACCTGAGAAGAGAAAACCCCGGATTTCTTCACATACAACACAACTTACTGTAGAGAGGTATTTCTTTTTTTATTAATGCAATATTAGAACACATTACCAAGAAAGAAAGTTGACAGAACGTTACTCGTTACAATCTCAGTAATGACGATTAAATACATACTTGAAATAAGTGCACTGAAATTAATAAAATATTGTGACATTACTTTTGACGTCTTTATTGTACTCATAGCTTCAGAGGCTCTGATGCAATGTTTTTTGTTAATTTCTATTTATTTGAATTCAAAATTTACACATTCTTCATTTCCGGAATGTTATATTGATTCAAAATGGAATTCTGTTGGAATATTTATGTTTCGCAACAACCGCACTTTTTTAAAGCATTGCTAAAATTGAAAAAATATTAAGAAAATATTAAGAAGGCAGATTAAGTCGTGTAGTGTCAAATCTGCAAATCTGTGATCAATGATAAACGTAAGAAAAATCAGTATCTAATATCTTCAAGTATGCTTGATCAGCTCAAAGTAACGTAAAAGTTATTTACAATTTTTTAAGCAACACTATTGTTTTGACACCTTCGCTCTAATTCCACCCACTGCCTCCACCAGCCCAGGACCAGGCTGACCACAATGGGGGACAGAGCCTTCCAGGCCGTTGCCCCACGACTGTGGAATGAGCTCCCGGAACTCCTCAGGGCCACAAAGTGTGGATACATTAAAAAAAGGCCTAAAGACATTCATTTTTAATAAGGCTTTTAATATTTGATTTTATGATTCTTTGTTTTCAGAATGTAGATTTTAGTTTTTAAAATGTTTTTATTGTTTTTACCTTTCTATGTAGCGCTTTGGGATTTTTTCTTAAAATGTAAGGCGCATTATAAATAAAATGTATTATTATTATTATTATTGTTATTTCTGTAACTGTCCTGACGTGGATGTGGAAGGTGGAGCAGGACCACAACAAACATGGTTTCTTGAGGTTTTTGTTCAAAATGGATCTCGTGTGGAGGTACCCAGGAAGTCCTGGCCACAAGGGATGATCACCAGAACGCATACTTTAAATAGGCAGCTCTGCACTCACCATCAGGTGTCTCCAATCAGGGAGGGAAGGAAGGCCCGGGCCCCTCCGGTGGTGGGCGAAGGAACCATGACAGTAACAAGAAATATAAATTAAATCAAAGTTTTAAAGTAACCTGCTCTGCTGTGATCATAGATGAGTTTGGACAATTTATGAAACTTTCGGACGACTTTTTCTTTCAATAAGTTAGTGTTTCTATTGATGTTCGTGAACCAGATGATTTCATATTAAATGTTTTCTTTGCTGCTGCAGGTCTGTGTGTTCTGCTGTTTTCTGCACACACCCATTCTGCAGGTGAGTTAATGGAGAAAACAATGGACACACACACAGACATAAAGATGATTCTAAAGATCTGTGTTTGTCCTGCAGTGTCTCTGATCGTCAATCCAAACCAGCAGCAGTTCTTCACATGGGACGCCATCTTAATAAGCTGTCAGACGTCTGATGATTGGACAGTGAAGAGAATCAAAGGTGATAAAACCGAGTTGTGTGGAACAGATTTTGGCAAGATCATGGTTTCATTCTGTGTAGTAAATGCCTTCCCGCCAAGCAGTGGATCTTACTGGTGTGAGAATGGATCTGGAAAGAGGAGTGACCTGGTAAACATCACTGTGACAGGTACACAAACTCTCATCTGTTTTATTCTGAAAACCTTTTCATCATTTGGTTTCCACACATCTCATTTCAGATGGTCCTCTACTCCTGGAGGTCCCAGCCCTTCCTGTCATGGTTGGTAGTGATGTCACTCTTCGTTGTAAACACAAAGATGGCTCTTCTTTTGAACCATTTTTCTTCATCAATGAAAAACTGGTTAAAAACAGGGTCCCGGGTCAGGAGTTTATAATCAGGAAAGTTCAGCCGTCTCATGAGGGTTATTGTTGGTGTTCCACCAATAAAGACGGGCCATCTCCTCGGAGTTATCTGAGGGTTAGAGGTCAGCACATTGACATCACATCCTGTCTATAAACATGACCCAGATACAAACTGATCATTGACTAAACTAACTTCCTTCATATCTTCTACAGATCCTCCACTTACCACTACTATTCCCACCTCTACCTCCAGTTTGAAGCTCAATTTAACATCCAGTTCTCTCAGGGCACGTCTATCTACCCAGCAACCACACACACATCACCCAGTCTTCTCCATTGTTCTACCACTGTTGGCGACTGTTGGCTTCCTGGTTCTTTTGGTCATCGTTGTAGCTCTGCGACTGCGAAAGAAACAAACTGGTACGCTTCAACCAGACATTCACACAACTCGTAAGTTGCTTTTCCATCTGTTTTTCTCAAAGTTTCTTTTTCTAAATTGAGATAAACTACAAGAAAAAACAAATTAAACAGGAAAGCGATTAGTTCAATTTCAATTCCGTTTTATTCCTAAATCCTCGTATCCAAGCCCTCCTAGAAACACACAAACAGTACAGTAATGATTGAACTAATCAGAGCCAGAACGTCCCTGTTCCGCCATCTAGGAAGGAAAAGGTTACTTTTGAATTACCGTATTCTCACGACCATTGGGAGCCAGAGGTGAAATCGGGCCTAAAAAATCCAGCCCAACCCGAGCCCGCGGATGTTAAAACCCGACCCGGTCCGAGCTCGACCAATCAACTTGATTTGCAAGCCTGAGCCCGAAACAAGCCCGAAATGTCATATTTTATTTGTGAGGACTCAAGAGGGGGAGGGTTATTTATAAATTAGAACATTTTCAAGAGCACGTTTTTTAATGAAAAAAAAATCCCACTATAGGACCCCTAACACACTTGTCTGTGATGGCCTGCTTAGCTCGAAGAGGAGGGACGGTCTTTGAAACAAATGATAAAATAGAGATCATCACTTTTGCCAGTCCAGCTGTTTAAATGCCCGCTCAGCGTCGAGGTGCCAGACTTTTTGGTGTTGTACGAAAGCAAAGCGCCACATTGACTACATCCAGCGAAGCCAACGCAAGTTTCTGTAGCATTTTGAACAATAAATTTGAATCTTTTCCACACCTCACTCTTACCGGTGCGTGTTTGTCTTTTCAGTTCTCCTGCTTTTAGTTTATCCTTAACTTCTTACTCCTTCATATCAGGGATACCAGTTCAAAATAAATAAAATAAAGAAGTGCCCAGGAGAGGATTACCAAATTAAGAGGAGGCGTTCACATGGGCAGAGCATACGCTGGCTCTGCGGATCCTGTTTAGTAGTTAAACATTACTTCTCTGTTTTATACAAATTAAATAATTTATAACAAGTATTTATTAGTTTAGTACACACACCTCGTTTTGGTTTACATTTTATAAGCATATATTTATTTTATAAAATAAAAGTCAGTGAGAGAGAAGCGCGAGCCGACCCGACCCGAAGTAATGATTGACATTTTTAGGCCCCACCCAACCCAAATTTCGGGTCATGCTTGGGCTTAAGATCTTACCTTTGTTGGGCTCATGTAAAAGTCTTAGATTTTCTTCAAAATGAGTGACGCCCCCTATCATGCAGAGCGCCTTATGTGTGTGCTGAGGTGCCGCTCACGTTCGACATCCTGGTGAGTCACACGGTGGAGAAGAAGGGAACCAATATGCACAACGGGGTACGAAAAGGCTTCGTTTACTGCCCCCAAAAGTGATTTTTAAGAGAAAGACTCTGCTTGAAGAGCCGTTTCCAGTCGGCGTCATTATCAAGTCAAATGAAAAGGACTGGATGGATGAGGAAATGATGAAACAGTGGCTGATGTAGGTGTATGTAAAGAGACCGGCATCACCATCGCTTCTGATTTATAACTCTCTGCGTGCTCATCTCACCGCCGACGTGAAAAAACAAGTGAAGCAGATGAACACTACGCTTGCTGTGATTCCGGGAGGTCTGATAGAGGAACTCCAACCGCTGGACATCAGCGTGAACCGGCCGTTCAAAGTAAGGCTGTGAGCGGCGTGGGAGCGATGGATGACCAGAGGAGACCACAGCTTCACGAAGGGTGGAAGGCAGCACTGGACGAGTTACGCCACAGCTCTCTAGTGGATTGTAGATGCTTGGGCTAAAATGTCTGCTGGCACTGTTGTTCGAGCTTTCGCAAAAGCAGGCATCATTTCCGAGGAGCCGCACGGTACAGAAAGTGACTCTGGCAGCGAGGAAAGTGAACCTGCGAGGTTGGATTTAGCGCAGCTGTTAGATTCTGAAACAGAGGATGAGGACTTGGATGGATTTAATAAATGACTTTATGACGACTGTAAATAATATTTAAATAAAACCAACCAAACTCAGTTTTACTCCCGATCTATTTTTAAATACACACACTTGTCTGCTTGTGTGTGTGTTGTTGTAAGGCGGACGGACGTAGTAGAGTATACGTGTATAAAACCCGCGCCCTATCATCACGCACACCTTATGTGTGTGTTAAATACAATAATGGCGCACGTAACTGAGACTTCGCCTTATATTACGGTGCCTTTTGGTCGTGAAAATACAGGATCATATTTTCATTTATGAAGTAATAACAATGAACAACCTGGTGTAAACTTTTCTTGCCACATTTTTACTTCACTTGATAAAATTTTAATTCATATTGATCGGATAGAAATAAAAAACAGCTTTGGACTTAACAAGCTTGACAAATTACGAGAATAGTTTCCAAATTGGCATCATGAGGAAGCAGGAAGCAATGGTGCATCTGGAGGATACGTGATCCTGAGACTTGCAGCATGGTCTTTGGCATGGTCCAGATGGATGGCGCTTATGAGGTTTGCTGGATGGGCACCATGAGGGATGAGCTGGATGAGTGCTGCGGGTTTACATAAGATAGAGATAGGGGAATTCCAAGGTACGTGATTGGACACAGGTGTAGCAAATAAAGAGCAGGCGAGGGAGGTGTAATGGAAAAATACCAGCAGCAGTCCAATCCATGACACCAAAGAATTCTTCATTTAAGATTAGTCGTTTTTACATTTACTTCCTTTTCTTACTCGTCGTGCCATAATGTAACATTTTTATTTTTACACGTTTCCTTTCTTAAAGTTAAAACTTTTGCTCCAAAGATTTAATCCTTCAACTCATCTCTATGTTTCTGCAGGAACAGTCGTTTCTACTCCAGATGTCACCTACTCACATATCAACTTCCAACAGAGAGACGATGGAAATCAAGCCAATTGAACAGGTGTCGGCAGCATGGTGGCGCAGTGGGTAGCACAGTGGCCTCACAGCAAGAAGGTTGTGGGTTCGAGTCCCGGGTGGGGACGAGGCTTGGAACACTGTCCTTTCTGTGTGGAGTTTGCATGTTCTCCCCGTGTTTGCGTGGGTTTACTTCGGTTTCCTCCCACCCTCCAAAGACATGCATGCTAGGTTGATTGGCCGGTGCCAAATTGCCCCTAGGAATGAGTGTGTGTGTGGATGGTTGTATGTGTGTGGGCCCGCGACAGACTGGCGACCTGTTCGTGGTGCACCCTGCCCTTCACCTTAAATCAGCCGGAATGGGCTCCGCCACCCCCCGTAACCCTGAAAGGAATAGACGAACAAGAAGATGACTGACTGACTGAACAGGTGTCTGTTCTATGCAGAAAAAAAAAGTTAAAAAATGTACTGTAACGTAGCAAAGAACCTTAATCCCACCAAAGAAGACAATAAAACGGCCAAATGGCTCCTCGTTTACAAATCCTAGTGTGAGTATACTGTATGTGATTACAAAATCCAAACAACAACCCATGGAGCAGTGGACGTACAGTAACATTATGAACTAAAACAGCAAGAGCTATTCCAGATATACCGGACTCCTAGTGGACTTTTAATGATTCCATCTGAGCTCCTGTCTAGGAGAAGGAACAGCCTACCAAAGGACCTCAGGGCTGCTGTGATTGGTTGAGTTTTAACTCTGCGTTTATCAAGGTTTTTTGTTTTTTTTTTACTCTAAAAATAAAAATGTATTTGATTTGAGAGCACTTTTTTTGAACAACCATATCTATCTACCCATCTATCCCTAACTACCTACCCATCCATCCATCCATCCATCCATCCATCCATCCATCCATCCATCCATTCATCCAACCATTCATCCATCCATCCACCCATCCATCCATCCATTCATCCATCCATCCATCCATCCATCCATCCACCCATCCACCCATCCATCCATCCATCCATTCATCCAACCATTCATCCATCCACCCATCCATCCATCCATTCATCCATCCATCCATCCATCCATCCATCCATCCACCCATCCATCCACCCATCCATCCATCCATCCATCCACCCATCCACCCATCCATCCATCCATCCATCCACCCATCCACCCATCCATCCATCCATCCACCCATCCATCCATCCATCCATCCATCCATCCATCCATCCATCCATCCATTCATCCATCCATCCATTCATCCATCTGGTCCATTTGTCCATTCATCTCTCTGTCCTCCAATCACCCAAAATCCATCCACCCGTTTCTCTGTAAATGATGCACAGGTAAATAATGCAGGTAAATTCTTCCTTCCCTTCTAGTCACCCCTTCTCTGGACAAGTACATGACAGCCTAAATCTCGTTTAAGTCTAAGAAAACATCGTAAAGTGTGTCAGGTCAGCAAAGCTGGTGCCTTCTTCTTCTTCTTTCGGCATTTCCCTTCAGGGGTTGCCACAGCAAGTCAGTTTCTTCCATCTAACCCTATCTCCTGCATCTTCTTCAGTCACACCAACTATCTTCATGTCTTCCTTCACTGTATCCATGAACCTCCTCTTCGGTCTTCCTCTAGTCCTCTTTCCTGGTGGTTCCAAACCCAGCATCCTTCTTCTGATGTACTCTCTCTCTCTCCTCTGCACATGTCCAAACCATCTCAGCCTGGCTTCTCGGACTTTATCTCCAAAACATCTAACATGTGCTGTTCCTCTGATGTACTCATTTCTGATCCTGTCCATCCTGGTCACTCCCAGAGAGATCCTCAGCATCTTCATCTCTGCTACCTCCATCTCTGCTTCCTGTCTTTTCTTCAGTGCCACTGTCTCTAGACCAATCAGCATGGCCGGTCTCACCACGGTTTTCTACACTTTTCCTTTCATTTTAGCTGAAACTCTTCTGTCACACATCACACCTGATACTTTTCTCCACCCGTTCCAGCCTGCCTGCACACACTTCTTCACCTCTTTTCCACACTCTCCATTGCTCTGGACTGTTGATCCTTGATACTTAAAATCTTCCACCTTGTTTATCTCTTCTCCCTGTAACCTCACTTTTCCATTTGGATCCCTCTCATTCACACACATGTACTCTGTTTTACTCTGACTAATCTTCATTCCTCTTCTTTCTAGTGCAAACCTCCACCTCTCCAGCTTTTCCTCCACCTCTTCCCTCCTCTCATTACAGATCACAATGTCATCTGCAAACATCATTGTCCATGGGGATTCCTGTCTGACCTCGTCTGTCAGCCTGTCCATCACCACAGCAAACAGCAAAGGGCTCAGAGCAGATCCTTGGTGCCGTCCCACCCCCACACTGAACTCCTCTGTCTCACCTACAGCACACCTCACCACTGTCTTACAGCCCTCTTACATGTCCTGAACCACTCTAACATACTTTTCTGTCACACCAGACTTCCTCATACAATACCATAGTTCTTCTCTAGGTACCCTGTCATACGCTTTCTCTAGATCTACGAAGACACAGTGCAGCTCCCTCTGACCTTCTCTGTACTTCTCTATCAGCATCCTCAAGGCAAATACTGCATCTGTAGCTCTTTTTAGGCATAAAACCATACTGCTGCTCACAAATTCTTACTTCAGACCTTAGCCTAGCTTCGACAACTTTTTCCCATAACTTCATCGTATGACTGATCAGTTTAATTCAGCAAAGCTGGTGCCTATTCTTTAATATTCCTATTTTACTAAAACATTTTCTATTACTGTTACTGTTACAATATGTGCATGATGGATAGAGACGGAATACCCATACCCATACCGATAGGCACCAACCCACGTAAAAAAATTATGGAAAGCCATCGGGGTGAATATACACACTTAAACAAGCGTGTTAGATGTTAAAATAAGTGCTAAAAAAGTGTTTTTAAGCATTAAGAAGAAAAGAAAAAGAAAGAAAAGAAAAAAATCTTTAGAAGGAATAACTTCTTGTACCAACAGAGCAGAAGGCATTAGAGTTAGATTAAGAGTGAATCAAATTTAGCCCTGATGGCTTTCATGTGATCTAAAGTGGTTTCATCAGACCAGCGTAGTTGAATCAACAGGATTGTGGATACACACACCTAATAAAAGTATTGTTTTATCAAAAAATGAATAAAAATGAATTCATGTTCCAGGGTGTAAAAATAATTAAATGTTAACAGGATGAAAGGATACATATTCGTAGAGCCGTCGTTCCTCCTGTTCTTTGAGAATTTGTCATTATTTTTGATCAATTATCAACGTTCCGTCCCGTCATCTTCCGCTTGTTCCAGGGTCGGGTCACGGGGGCAACAGCCTCAAACAGGTAGCTCAGGCCTCTCTCCCCGGCTGCATCCTCCAGCTCACCCGGAAGGATCCCAAGTCGTTCCCCGGCCAGCTGTGAGACATAGTCTCTCCAGCGGGTCCGGGGTCTGCCCCTTGGTCTCTTCCCGGTGGGATGTGCCTCTCACCGGATATGGAATCGACATACTGCCAGCTATATGGACCAAGCTCTGGCTTCGGTCGTACAAAGATCGGACAGCCCGTACTAAGGGCTCCGAGACTCCGTACTCCCGGAGCACCTCACACAGGAGTCCCCTAGGGACACGATCGAATGCCTTCTCCAGATCCACAAAACACATGTAGACTGGTTGGGCAAACTCCCATGACCCTCCAGGATCCTGAAGAGGGTATAGAGCTGGTCCGTAGTTCCACGTCCGGGACGGAAACCACACTGCTCCTCTTCAATCTGAGACTCGACAATAATCAACATACATGTAAAAAATTTAAAACACGAGACTGTTCAAAAATTATGAGTTTTTTTTTTTGGTATCATGTATAAATGTGAACATAATGATCTGTTTAAATATTTTATTTCTAAATTATATTTCAAAATAAAAATTAAGATGCGTTCATACAGTTTGTTTGGTTCCTCCACTTGTTTTACACTAAAAAAAAAGATGAATACGAGTATCAATAAGATACCGGATCGATAAGTGGTATCAATAAGGCGTATTTTTGAAAACGCATATCTGCTGTCCTCCGTTTTAGGAAAACGCTCGGATCCACATGTAACCATTTTCAAAATATCCGTGTCCACACGGAGCCGTATAAATACGCTTCTGAGTGCGGTTATGAGCCAGACCACTCGTCGGCAGTATTGATGTAAACGCAAGTTCTGAGCCATCCAATCAGAGCACCTCTTTCGTCATTTCCGAATGCACCAGGCATGTCGTTTGTGTGGACCGACAAGGAGGTGGAATTACTTTAAAAAGTCGTCATCGACTATAAAGTTAATAAAACACAGGAAAATATAAACAATCCAAACAAGGACGCACACGAATGACGTATGTGCGTTACTTGTCGCAGGTAGTGACGCATAAAAACGCAAATCTCTATTTTCACACGTCCACATGCAAACGTGTGTGTGTGTGTGGATGGTTGTATGTGTGTGGCCCCGCGACAGACTGGCGACCTGTTCGGGGTGTACCTGGCCTTCGCCTTAAATCAGCCGGGATGGACTCCGGCACCGCCCGCAACCCCGAAAGGGACAAACGGATAAGAAGATGACTGACTGACTGACACGCAAACGCAAAAACAGAGTTTTCCAAAATCTCCACTTTGGCCGGAGTTTTCAAAAGCGCTGGTTTTGAGTGAAAAAAAACCTCGGTTTTCGTGTGGACGGCAAAATGGATAAAAATATGTGTTTTCAAAAATACCCGGCTACATGTGGACGGGGCCTAAGAGTACTGGTCTCAATGAGTTAATATCGATAACCTAATGATGGACAACACAATCCATGCCCAAGAACAACCTGAAATGATACATGGAAAAAAATTTGCAACCTTGCAAAACCCAAACACAAATTTCAAAAGTCATAAAAAATAGCCTGAGCTTTTCAAACAGTGTAATTTGTAACAGTAAACATATATGATGAAGATATTCTGTAAGAAAATCCAAACAAAACTTCATCTTAAAAGAGAAGCTAGTTTTGAATCAAAACCCCGACAAATAGACAAAACAGGAAGTGGTTAAAATGTCGTACAAACCAAAGAGCAGTGTTCATGCCCGCACCATGAATACTCCCCCGCCCTGCTGTCTTCTGCTCAGTGGGTGCAACAAGTTATTCCTTCTTATTATGATAAACAAATTCATTAAACAATCAAACTATTGTCAGTTTTTAACATCGAGCTGAACATTGAGGTCAAACTTGTTTGTCAGAGAAATCGCAACATATTTTCAATATCCAGTACATTTTTTTCATCTTCCCTTTTTTTTTTAGCACAAACTTTCCATAAATTAGGGCGTGTGCTAAAATTTTTTGTCTCTTGTGAGGTGTAAATGTTTCCTTTTTTTTTTAACATAGTCCTGTCCAGTGTTCTGACAATCCGAATGGAGATCTGAGAGTCGGGTCTTAACGGAAAAACATACTTGAAACAGCTCCCTCCAAACACAGCTCTTCTCCTTTCTTCTCCTTTCGGTATTTCCCTTCAGGGGTTGCCACAGCAAGTCAGTTTCTTCATCTAACCCTATCTGCTGTATCCTCTTCGGTCACACCAACTATCTTCATGTCTTCCTTCACTGTATCCATGAACCTCCTCTTTGGTCTTCCTCTAGTCCTCTTTCCTGGTGGTTCCAAACCCAGCATCCTTCTTCTGATGTACTCTCTCTCTCTCCTCTGCACATGTCCAAACCATCTCAGTCTGACCTCTCTGACTTTAAAACCTCTAACATGTGCTGTTCCTCTGAGATGGTGCCATTCTCTTTCAAGACCAGAATTTTCTACAAAGGAAATGCATCTTTGTCTGCTGTATTTATACAGTATTTAAAACCAAGAGGTGTGTTCTTACAGAGTAGTGAGGGTGAAAAAAATTCCAGACCCTACTTCCAGATGTGTGGAGACATAGTTGAGATGAATTGGGGTATGTTAAGCACCCTCTGTAGTTGAGGAACTACATTAACTAAAGACGCTTTTGAATGATAGGAACAAAAGCGATAGTAAGGCTACGCATAAAATGAGACGCATCGGTGTCTAGGAAAATCGTAGGGTGTGTGAATCGCATGCGATGAAGGGATTGCGATAGGTGTTGCTCACATAAAAGCGACTCGTTAGCGTTATGTCTGCGTTTTAAAAGGAAAATAAAGTAATTTAAATCGACTGCATGTCAGAAGAACCTGCATGGCGACAATCAACCGTAAAGCCCTCGATGAAAGGCTCGCGCAGACTGTTAGACAATGGATCAGAAACATCAGGCCAACACATTGATGATGTAACACCAAAGCGTGTGCATTGGGAACGTCAGTGTCTTTAGAATAAACATGGTTACTTCACAAGTTGCGCATTAGGTCATCTCACTTTCTCAAGACGACACAGTCAAACAAGATTATACAGAGAAGAAAATGTGGAAAAAAGAAGGAAAAAACACAACGAGATGGTGCTCACCATCTCATCAGTGAGACGGTGGCTCGGTGGTTAGAGCGTTCGCCTGCGAACCAGAAGTCAACTGGAAGTTTGCTGGTTTACATCCCATTGAGTGCACGTCTAGGGTTCTTGGAGAATCCAATCAAATCAAATCAAATCAAATTTTATTTATAGAGCCACAAAGTGCTGAACAGAACAAATAAAAATGTAAACAACATCAAAAGTAGAAAACAAACAAACAAACAAAAAAAAAACAATGCCACATGCATTGACATTCACATAGCCCCCCATCCCACCGTACCCCTCATGCACCCATCCTTTCCCAACCCCCATTTAAACCTGAACTGCGAGCTTCTGTCTCTTTAGCTGAAATAAAAATAAGCATCTGGCCTGATGCTGAGAGGAAATAATAACTGGGGATCAATCCACACCAGGAGTTGGCCCGCCCATGACTGCAGCGGCCAAAACCACAGGTGTTCACAACACCCAGGCCAGTCAGACGCCCACAGACTGAGAGCAGCAGATCTGCTGGAATGGAGGATCCCAATGAGGAAACACTGGATTAAGACACAAAATAAAAATTAAAACCAGTAAAACCCCTAAAATAAATAAATAAATAAATAATAAAAAAAATAAAAGCTCAATCAGAAAAATAAAACTGCATAAAAAAAGGAAAATAAACAAACATTAAATAAATAAATAAAAATCAGGTCAGAAGACACCTAACCCCTCGTTTCTCCCATCATTGGCGCCGTTATAAGGTGGCAGCCTGCTGCGGTGAAATGCAGCACATAAATTTCCTGGTGAGGGATCAATGAAGTATATTAAAAAAAAAATGTTGGGCAGGCATTAAATAAAAGTGGCCAAGCTGGAGATGAGTGAGAGACCTGAAACAGGAAGTGATGAAGCTAAATGCATCTTATGCTTCTGATGAAATGGAGGTTCATTCGTCGCTCTGACACCATGGAGGGTTCACCAGCCTGCTTTCTTCTACTCAGTAAGTAAAATAAAACTCATTAAAACATCAAATCATGCTAAAACACCTTCGTTACAGGGACAAATTTCACTTCCCAACTTTAAACTTACTTTGTTTTTAAAGTTTGAAATGAAATTTTTAGACCCCCCCATCCCCCCAAACACAAATGGGTGACTCAAACTTAAGAAATAGCTGCTCAAAAAAAAAAAAGATCAAATGCAAGTTTCTTGAGTAAAACCAAATCCATCCAGTTTGTGAACCGCCTTTTCAATACGAAGCTGTGGGCGTAGTTAGATTGTATAGTGACATGAAAACATGTGAAGAAAAGGGTGCACTCTGTACAGGTCACACATCTGTACCCTGCCTGTATTTTAAATAATTAAGTTGATTTGATTTTCAATGATGAATTTTTGTTTTGAGCAGCTTCACTATAATTTATAGTGTTAATAAGTGAGCTTCAAACATGGAGCTCAAAGTCAGACATGTTCTCACTGAGGAAACCGAAGCTCAGCACAGAAACCTCAACTTGTTCTGAACACACAAATGTAAACTCTGAAAGCTTCTCTTTGTTCTAATGCATACTCACAGAATCACAGTATGCAACTGAAAGTATTATCAGATTCTATGATGATAGTTCTGGGTTTTTACATTGAGTTCTGTAAGAATGGGCGATATAAAAAAAACATCTCGATATACCATAAATATCAAGATATATTGGCAAAAAAAACCTTCCCTTCAAAATAGTGAAAAAGCAGATCCATCCTGTCACTAATCAACGTTTATTAAAGTGTAATCAAATAATTATAAACATAAAGATTATCTTTTTGAAATAATGGAACATCTGTTAAAAAAGCAGATGTTCGTTGGACGTATTTATCAAAATACAAATGATCAAATTAAAGGTTGAGACAAATTCAAAAGAAACCAAAGTTCAAAATGTGTGCTAATTAAGCTACTGTAATTTCACGACTATAAGGCGCATATAAACGTCTTGGATTTTCTTCAAAATGAGTGGTGCGCCCTTTCGTGCGGTGCGCCTTGTGTGTGAGAAAAGGCGGACCTAAAAGAAAAAGCGGTGCCCGTGAGGCGAGGTGGACCTGAAAGAAAAGGCATGAGAACGTTAAAGAGTGAAGTGTGGGCGTGGATTGTGTATAAAAAAGGTATGTGCTGTATGCACAACATTGCTGTTTTAATCCTGAAAATGGTAAAGAGACACGTTTATGACGCTCAGTTTAAGCTGAAGGCAATCAGCTACGCAGAGGAACATGGGAATCGAGCCGTGGAAGGGTGGAAGGCAGCACCGGGCGAGTTACGCTACAGTTTGCCAATGGATTGTAGATGCTTGGACTAACGTGTCTGCTGGTACTGTTATCCGAGCTTTCTCAAAAGCTGGTATCCTTTCTGAGGAGCCGCACAGTACAGACAGTGACTTTGACAGCGAGGAGCAAAGTGGACCTGCTCTGTTGGATTTTGCGCAGCTGTTCGATTCCGAAACAGAGGATGAGGACTTTGACGGATTTGAATAAAGACTATTACCGGTAATGTGTTTGTTTAGTATCGTTACTACTTAAATAAAGTACAACCAAACTCAGTTTTGCTCCTGATTTATTTTTTAATACGCACATTTGCATGCGTGCGTGTGTGTTGTTGTAAGGCGGTGTGTGACTGAGACTGCGCCTTTTCGTACGGTGCGCCTAATGGTCGTGAAATTACGATGATTAAGGGGGAGACGGAGGGTTAGTGGTCACAGCGTTCACCTCTGGACCGGAAGTGGACCGGAAGTCAACTGGAAGTCAACCGGAAGTTTGCGGGTTCGCATCCCACTGAGTGCACGTCTAGGGTCCTAGGAGAAGACACCTGACCCCCTGTTTCTCCCCGTCATGGCTGTCATGGCAGCCTGCAGCGGTGTAGGAGTCCAGCACACAAAATTACTCTGTTGAGGAATGAATAGAGTGAGTAAACCTTAAAAAAATATATCTATAATAATGCAAAAGCTCAGACAGTTTGGCTGCTTTTAGGGTCTCTAGGGACGGTGGCGTGTTCATACAAATAGCAGTTGCTATGGATACACAGACGGGACCAAAAACTTTATATTTCCAGGTCCAAAAATTCAAATTGGAACTATGCATCACAACAACGCCTGAATTAGCTTTGATGGAGCCAAGTGGTATGGATGATGTCACAGATTTCATACAAGGACGCCCTCGTGAACGACTTTTATCTCCAATTATGTTCTGAAGTGATAAACAGTATGAATGGAAATAATTAATGTTTACATGTTTACAAGAACAATAAAACCTTCTTACACAAGGTTTGAGATGACTTGTGCACCTGTATCAAAGCAAGTTCCTAGTCTCTGATATTCTCATTGACATGGCAATAAAAGCATTCTGATTCTGATTCTGATCTTTAGTTCATTGCTTCGTCTTTATTTCTGATTCTAAACCAGACTGCTTTCTTTGCTGCTACAGGTCTGTGTGTTCTGCTGTTTTCTGCACACACCCATTCTGCAGGTGAGTTTATAAACAATGGATACACACACAGACATGAAGATTCTAAAGATCTGTGTTTGTCCTGCAGTGTCTCTGATCGTCAATCCAAACCAGCAGCAGTTCTTCACATGGGACGCCATCTTAATAAGCTGTCAGACGTCTGATGATTGGACAGTGAAGAGAATCAAAGGTGATAAAACCGAGTTGTGTGGAACAGATTTTGGCGAGATCATGGTTTCATTCTGTGTAGTAAATGCCTTCCCGCCAAGCAGTGGATCTTACTGGTGTGAGAATGGATCTGGAAAGAGGAGTGACCTGGTAAACATCACTGTGACAGGTACACAAACTCTCATCTGTTTTATTCTGAAAACCTTTTCATCATTTGGTTTCCACACATCTCATTTCAGATGGTCCTCTAATCCTGGATGTCCCAGCACTTCCTGTCATGGTTGGTAGTGATGTCACTCTTCGTTGTAAACACAAAGATGGCTCTTCTTTGGAACCATTTTTCTTCATCAATGAAAAACTGGTTGAAAACAGGGTCCCGGGTCAGGAGTTTATAATCAGGAAAGTTCAGCCGTCTCATGAGGGTTATTGTTGGTGTTCCACCAATAAAGACGGGCCATCTCCACGGAGTTATCTGAGGGTCAGAGGTCAGCACATTGAAATTTTCTGTTCGTAGACATGACCTGATATTTGAACTGATTTCTGACCGTATCATTTTCCACCATCTCGTCAGCAGATTCTCCACCAGCCACACTCCAGTTCTCCCAGTAGAGACAGCGAGACTCCTCATCCAGCCTTTGGTTTCACTGTCACCGTCCTGGTAGCTGTTGGTTCTCCGGTGGTTCTGATTTTGAGTCTGTCAGCAGGTAAGGAATTTCTCACACAGGTTCAGAAAAATTAGAAAAAAAAATCACCCATTTAAAACACACTGTATTTCATTTCAGTGTATCAACCAGCCATGTAACAAATCCGTGTATTCCCTCATTCATCCAGGAGTGATCCATAGTAGAAAAAGTTTTATAAAAGTCTTCTGGACAGTTTAATTCTTGAACGAGACGTTTCAACTTCCATCCGGAAATCATTTTCAATCTGAATGAAATGGACTGAAAACTGGATCTATTTATACTAACCTGAGTAAAAGGTAAAAAAAATAGTAAGAAGGGGTCGGCCAATGAGCCTGTGTTACCTATGATGGCCGTGAATGGCTCCTATTGTAGCCACAGACCAGTAAACGACCCTATTATAATAATGCTAAAAGCCTAGTGAATAGAAATTCCTGCTAACGAGAGGCGTGAAACTGGGTCACGAGGTGTCCTCTTTAGTCCATGGCTTCAAAAGGCTGCTGTAAATACCGGGCAGAATGTATGTAACGCCTCCACTCCGATTCAGTGAGGGATTCTCTTTCATCACAAAGATGGCTTCCTTCACCCCTCTTTCAAACCATCCTTTCTCTCTACTTAGAATCTTCACCTCACTGTCCTCAAAAGTGTGTTTGGTGGATTTAAGATGCAGATGCACAGCAGACTGTGGACCACTAGAGGCTTCTCTTCTGTGTTGGTAAAGTCTTTAGTGGAGTGGCTGTTTAGTTTCCCCAATGTAGTGTTCTTTCATTCAGATTGAAAAGGATTTCTGGATGGAAGTCGAAACGTCTCGGTCAAGAATTAAACTGTCCAAAAGACTTTTTTGAAACTTTTTCTACTATAATAAGCCATGTAGTAACTGGTTTATGTGTTAGGATGTGGAAGGAGGATGAAGAGGAGGACCCAAATGCAGGACAACAAACAGAATTTATTAAGAAAAGCTGGGCAAGGCCATGAGACAAACACACAGGGTTAAAACAAGAAATGTCTTAAAGTTAAAAAAATATAATAGAGTTCAATCAAATAAACTTGGTCAGGCAGCCAGGATGACCCGGCTGGGAGGAATGGTAATGACCCAGCAAAGAAGTCAGGGGTGATTGCCTTTAAATAGATAGCAGGTAGAATGATCCACAGGTGTGTGGTATCAGGATAGTGACCACAGTTGTCCGGCATCAGGTTGAGATCTGGGTGAGAGAGGAAGGTCCATGGCTCCATCTGGTGGCAGGTGAGGGGATCAGGACATTAAAGTTATGAAATGGTCAGCCACGACCCACAATGCCATTCATAAAGACCTTTGTCTAACAATATACCAACATTTTACTCGCCAAAAACGTGGATTATTTGCAGCTAAAAACCCTGTTTTCTTTCTCCTCATGAATAATAAAAGTCCAGCCTGACCCGTCATATTTCTGCGTAAGTTTTCTACAGATTTTTCTAGTCACGTAGCCTGAATGTTTAATCCATACGTTTGAAAACAGTGACACAGAAGTCTTCAAGAAGGCTCAGTGTACGTATCACAATTTCTGGACTACAGAGTGCACCTGATTATAAGCCTGACCCTGTACATTTTTAAAGAAAAAAACATTTTGTACATATGAGTTACACCTGTCTATAAGCCACATGTGCCCACATTGAAACATGAAATATTTACAAAGAAAGACGGTGCACAGAAAGAGTTTTTAAAGTTCTAATAATATACCTTAGCTTTACTTTCCAAACCGTACCTGTGACGCGGCAGTAACACAGCAGGAATATGGTAGCACAGCACTGACAGGGCTGGTTTAAAAAAAACATACCGGTAAAAGTCACTGAGATCCGTCTTCATCTTCCTCTTGTGCACTGAAACCATGGAAGTCAGCTCTGTTTCCTTCTTTATCGGCCAGCTCGATTGGTTTTCACTTGAAAGCTTAACATATGCATTTCTTCTTGCATTTTCCATGATGAGCGTCTGTTCATGCTAATTTTTTTTCATGGACAAAGCACGAAGTTACATTAAACTTGCATCTTCCTCAACACATATATTCCACCTGTCTCACTCTTACCTTTTCTGCTCGAGCGCCCCTGGCGGCCTTTAGAAAAATGCATTAAAACAGAAAAAATGCATAATTTTGCTGCATCATTGCATAAGCCGCAGAGTTGAAAGTGTGTGACAAAAGTTGTGGGTTAAATTCCGGAAATTACGGACTATTACAGTCTCTGTGGTTCAAAATCTCACTGGTTGAAGCAAAAAGTTTGTCATTCACATTGTGTAAAAAGAGCAGTGGGATGGATTCTTAAGGACTTCAAGAAGATTTGATGATTTCAGTCTGCTTCTCAAAAACGCTACGGGAAATGTGATGGTTCAATGTTTTGATGCAAAACTCTACGTTTGCAAGCGGCGCAGCATAAAAATGAAAAAAAAAAAAACATGAAAGAGAACACACCTTTTCCTTTTCCATGAAAGAAAACACCCTTTTCCTCGCCCGGAAAAGGGTGGAATGCCTCCTGCGGGTCAGGGACAGGGTCCTGCCCCAAGTGGAGGAGTTTAAGTATCTCAGGGTCTTGTTCACGAGTGGGGGAAGGAAGGAGCGGGAGATCGACAGGTGGATCGGTGCGGCATCAGCAATAACTAGGACGCTGCATCGGTCCGTCGTGGTAAAGAGAGAGCTGAGCCGAAAAACAAAGCTCTCGATTTACAAGTCGATCTACGTTCCAACCCTCACCATGGTAACCAGCTGTGGGTGGTGACCGAAAGAATGAGATCAAGTGACCGAAATGAGCTTCCTCCACAGGGTGGCTGGGCTCTCACTCAGAGATCGGGTGAGGAGCTCTGCCATCCGGGAGGACCTCGGTGTCAAGCCGCTCCTCCTCCAGGTCGAGAGGAGCCACATGGGGTGGTTCGGGCATCTGGTCAGGATGCCCCCCGAGCGACTCGCGGGCGAGGTGTTTTGGGCTCCTCCCACCGGGACGAGACCAAGGGGCAGACCCCAGACCCGCTGGAGAGACTATGTCTGACAGCTGGCCGGGGAACGACTTGGGATCCTTCCAGGTGAGCTAGAGGATGCAGCCGGGGAGAGAGAGGCCTGGGCTGCCCGTTTGAGGCTGTTGCCTCCGCGACCCGACACCGGAACAAGCGGAAGATAACGGAACGGAAAGAGAACAAACAAACTATTTGGAAATGTATGTAAAATAAGTAGTGAACAAAATATAAATAACATCAGTTTATAATTAAAATATATTTTTTTGGCAAGCAGATAAGGCTTTGAAGGCATTCAGTGTCCACCACTGCTGAAATGATAGAATAGATAAAGTGACATAAAAAAACATACATTTAACAGAGAAAAACAGACGTATTTTATTAAGTCATGTAAGGTTGTTAAATTATCTCAAAAACCCTGAGCGTTGAAACAAAGAATTGACATTTTATTCAGAAAAACTTCTCAAACTTTCTTATTTTCCCCTTAAAAAATAAGAAGAGAAGTTTGCAGAGTTGTACCAATTACAGAGGAAGAAAACGGATTGATGACACAACGAAAGTATGTCAGAGTGACGAGAGGAAGTGTGGTATAGTATGACGAAGTCTGCAGTGACAGGCTAGGGCGGTGAAGGACATAGTGCTGAAGTGTGCTGCAGGAAGCTGAAAAGAAAAACAACTCAATTCTCTTTCAGTTTGATGTGAAAACGATTCAAACCTATTTGATTTATTTTAGAAACTTTGCCGTTTCTTTATATTTTGGCAGGACTCCATCTTTCAGCCCCGTCTGATGACATCGACTCCACGGTCATCTTTAAACTCAAAGTCCGGGAGAAAACAGGGGGTTCATCATCTTTTCGTCTCCTCCAGTCTGAGGACACGATCTGCATCTACACTCTGATGCAGGAACAGACCAGCAAATACCAGCTGATTGGTTCAATTTATTAATTAATGTGTGTGCTGCACCACACCGCAGCAGGCTGCCACCTATAACGGCACCAATGGTGGGAGAAACAGGGGGTTAGGTTGTCTTCTCCAAGGACCCTAGAGGGGAACTCAGTGGGATGCGAACTCACAAACTTCCGATTAATTTCTGGTCCATGGCCAAACGCTCTAACCACTGAGCCACTGTCTCCGTAAATAAATCAGTATTAAACACATCGGGGATTATTTTTAAACCGTTTAACTGCATGTGCTGTTTTTTTTAATTAACCAAATACTGGACTGGACCAGTTAAAAAATAATAACGATGCATTTAGTCTTAGCTTCTCTGGTTTTGAGTAAAATCAAAACTAAAGATGATAAATATGTAACAAATGTTTTTTTTATTTGAAAAATAATTAACTTTGACCAAGTAATTTCTTCTTTGTAATAAAAATATTTAACTTTATGCTAAAATATGATAAAAGTCTGAGACTCTTTGTTTGAAACTGATGATCAGCACTGGTTTAAAAATCTTCAGACTGTAGTTATATCTGGATCCGGTAGAGGGAGGCAGAGCCCCAGTGGTAGAACTCACTCTGTGTCTCTGTGCGTGAGCTGTGTGTGTGTGTGTGTGTGTGAGTGTGTGTGAGCAAAGACCACCTGGATAAGTGTGTATATCTGTGTGTGTTAGTAAAGATGCTCTGTAGATTCCTCCTCACAGCCAACATCCTGGCCTCTCACATTCTGACCTCTAGTAACCTTCTTACTTGACTCTGAGTTAAAGGTCAACGCACTAACACGATACTGACCTCTCAGCTGTTGGTGTGTTTTAGACTTCTTCTTTGTTGGTGTTTGGAGGACTAGTGAACCTGCAGAGGAAGAGGAGGTGATGGGTTTCAATCACTCCTCACTGTCAGGCCCCCTCTTCATCAGCAGGCTGCCCTTCGACGGCGCCATTGGTGGGAGAAGCGGGGGTCAGGTGTCTTCTCCAAGGACCCTAGACGGTAGTCTCAGTGGGAATCAAACCCGCGACCTTCCAGTCTGCGGGCGAGCGCTCTAGTGCTGATCCACCGTCTCCCCTTGAAACTATTTAGCTTTATAGAAAATGCATTTGGAGTAGAAATGAATTTAAACTTCAGGTCTGAGTAAGTACTTGATTTAGTTTGGCTGCAGGATGTCCATGTTTGTTTCAGAAAATCTACACCTCTAAAAACTGTTTTGGTCGAAGAATCTCACCCTGTGCCAAGCTAATACTGACTGGTAACCATAGCAACATAAGCTTGAAACATTTTATGAATTATTTTGGTTGTTTTAACTAAGGTCATTTAAAAGAATATTAGAGATATTTTTGTTTTCTTCTAAAACTTGGGTGTTTTTTTTGCAATAAAAATGTTCATAGAAACAATTTTGCTTCATTTTCTGAACCACGTATCCCTGTTGGTGTAGCAGTGGGCGCCGGAGCCTATCCCGACTGATTACCCTAAACAGGTCGCCAGTCTGTTGCGAGGCCACACACTCAGACAGCCATCCAATACACACTCATTTCTAGTGTGTATTGGAATGAGCCATTCAATGTAATATGGATGTTTTTGGAGGGTGAGAGGAAACCAGAGTACATGAAGAAAACCCACACCTACATGGGGAAAACATGCAAACTCCACACAGAAAGACCAGTGTTGTCAAGCCTCATCCCCGCTCCAGGACTCAAATCCCTGACCTTCTTGCTTTGAGACTACCATGCAGCCCAGAACCAAATTTTTAAGAAGAAAATTTCTGTCATCTTCTGAGTAAAAACCAAACTATAAGTTGTACCTTCATCCTTTAAAAAGCTTCTTTGTTTCAAAAGCATACATCAGTTCTTCTGGTGACGGATTGGGGGACCAGGAATTACAACGCCAACAAACACAACCAGTCCACTATTGTTCGATCTGAGAACAAGGTACCATTTAATAATGAACAAACCCATCATCTTAATTTTAATAAAATAGTATATTTCTTTCTTAAATGACCAATTGGAGGATGACTTTTGGGTTCCATTATCCAAAACTAATGGACACCTCGAAGGGTATGGTCTCTCATTTGTCAAACATCTATTTCAGTCAAACTCTGGGTTTGAGCAGGATACTGGAGCCTGTACCAGTGAGAGGCAGGTACACCTGGTGCAGGTTGCCAAAATTTTCCAACACCACTTTAAGACAGACAACCAATGGACGCCCCACCCCAAGCTAATGGACCAATATTCTAATCAATGGATATAAATGATATAAGTACAGATTCCCAGTGCACCGTAGTTCTCCCAGTTCTCTCAGCAGCCTGAAAGCAACTATCAGTTGAACTCTGTTGCTAACTGGGCTCACAATTAATTGATGACCTCTACAGGGTGTACCCTACCTCTCTCCTAATGCTGGCCAGGACAGGCTCCAGAAATCCCCACTACCCGCAAGTTGGACGAGGGTCCAGAAAATGGATATGAGAGTAATGTTTTAAGGCAAATCTTGGATGTAGAAACTGTGCCTGCCAGTTTCAAAGCATATAGCACCGGACAATGTTGCTCCTTTAAAAGGGAAATAATCATTCAGAAGATGCAGGTTTAATTCCCAGTTAGAGCTTTGAAGCAAACATCAAGGCAGTTGGAAAGGAAAAGGCATCATCTGGTATCTAGAGGAGTCTCACTCAGTCTGGAAAGAAAGTTTAGCCATAAATTTAAAAAAGCCCCGCGTAAGGCTGGAACAGCCTATTATTCATCATTAGTAGAGGAGGACAAGAACAAGCCCAGTTTTTTCAGGGCCTCAGCTGTACCGACTGAGCGCCGTTGAGCCATGTTTTCCATTAAATCTCTGCTGCGAGATCTTTATGGGATTTTTTACTAAACAAAACAGTTTTTTTCTGAGAGAAAATTCATGTTTCTCTCACTACCGAGGTCTCATGTTAAGCAGAGTTAGTGATGTTCATGGATACTAGCTGCTGACTGAACCTCCAATAGAAACTGCTTTCTGATTGGACTTCCAATAGAAACTGCTTTCTGATTGGACTTCCAATAGAAACTGCATTCTGATTGGACTTCCAATCGAAACTGCTTTCTGATTGGACTTCAAATAGAAACTGCTTTCTGATTGGACTTCCAATAGAAAGTGCTTTCTGATTGGATTTCCAATAGAAAGTGCTTTCTGATTGGACTTCCAATAGAAACTGCTTTCTGATTGGGTTTTCAATAGAAACTGCTTTCTGATTTGACTGTAATGAAAACTGCTTCTCCAACTCCATCTACTCATCCCCGCCGTGGGCATCGCTGGGCTGAGGAGTCTCCCGTGTCTCCATCAGGATGAAGAACATCTGCTCATCCCCGTACTTGACATCTCCAGGCTGAGGAGTCCCCCGTGTTTCCATCAGGATGAAGAACATTTATTGACTTCTTTAGATATTTAGCTGTAGATTAGAATAAGCTAATATTTAAACAATAATCTGTGACACATTGTTTGCTCGTCCCGGGGGAGGGATCTCTCTTTCACGTGGATCCCCATGAGGTTTCTTATTTTTTCCCCACTGATGGGTTTTTTAGGAGTTTTTCCTCACCGAGAAGGAGAGTCTAAGTGCATTAATGTGCTAGTCTTGTTTAGTTAGCATTTGTTAGTTATTTTTCTTGTTGTGTATTTGTGTTAATACATTCCTCTTTTTCTTGTGAAGCCCATTGAGACGGACATTCTGTGATTTTGGGCTATACAAATAAAATTGAATTGAATTGAATTGAATTGCTTTCTGATTGGACTTCCAGAAGAAACTGCTTTCTGATTGGACTTCAAATAGAAACTGCTTTCTGATTGGACTTCCAATAGAAAGTGCTTTCTGATTGGACTTCCAATAGAAACTGCTTTCTGATTGGACTTCCAATAGAAACTGCTTTCTGATTGGACTTCCAATAGAAACTGCTTTCTGATTGGGTTTCCAATAGAAACTGCTTTCTGATTGGACTTCCAATAGAACCTGCCTTCTGATTGGCACATTTCCGCCCACAAAAGACTGCTTTCCATTTCCACCTAACTAAATTTCGTCTCTGATCGAAGCATTTCCATTCAATACAATTATTTTCTCATTGAGTCATTTATGACCAACAGAGGGTGGTTTCTGATTGGTCCAATGGAAATAAGACCACTATCTTTCAAGTAAAGACTGGTCTCTGATTGGGCCATTTCAGTTCCAATAAAGCTGGTTTCTGATTTGACTGTTTCCCTCTAGCGGTGGCTGATTTTTGATTGGACTTTTTTCATAAACCGGTCTGTGATTGGACTTTCTCTGTCCAATGGAAACTGGTTTCTGATTAAACCAAACTGTTTGTGTCTGGTTTGGGTCATATTTACCTAAAATACATCTTAATATCAATCTAAACTCTACAAATCACCCAAAAGTAAGTCAGGGAGTTCCTCAGGGTTCCGTGCTTGAACCACTAACTTTTTGCTTCTTTCCTCCTTTCGTCTGAATTTAGCTTCATGTTAAATCAAGGATGAAATGTATCAAACGGATGTTCTTGTTTTCAAATCTTATGGTTTAATTAGTTCCCTAAAAAGCATCAGTCTTAATCCTCCTTAAACCAGTTTTCAACATATTTTTTCTCTCCCAGAGGATCTTCTAAGTCTTGCTCTCCGGCCTTCTCCACCCAAACTATTTTGGGAAAAACATCCATCCACGATGAGCCATTTTTTATTTCCTGTTAAGAGTTTTTTCTTCTTGTGATAACGCCGACAGCTGAGAGATCTGAATGTAAATCAGTCTGTCGATGACTTTTCCTGACGATTGTCAACCACAAAGTTGTTGTGACTTGACGCAACACAAACAATCTGAATGAAATAAACTGAGGGTGATGATGATGATGATAAAGATGAAGAGGATTAGTGATGAAAATGGAGACTGAGAGACAGGAAATGCCTGTCAGAGTTAAACTTTCCAGTTTGAAGACTAAATTTAGGTGTTCAACAAAAAAGACACAAACACAACAGAAGACGTGCGTGCGTGTTGTGTGTGTGTGTGTGTGTGTGTGTGTATGGATTTAAGCTTCAGCTCTCAGCTGGCGGTCAGCAGTTTACAATAATATTAGTCCGTTTAACAGCGCACATACATTCACAAACACATGTACACACACATCCATACACATATGCGCATAAGTACATTCACACACTGACACACACGCCCACGCAGATAATTTCATGGACAATTACAAATAATTTCACCAGAGTGAGAACAGCTGCTGGGAATCGACTGGAACAGAATGGAATAGAGTTAAAAAGAATTAAACTGGACAGACTTAAATAGAATAGAACACAATAGAATAAAATTAAACTGAATAGAGGTAAATAGAATAGAATTGTTTAGAATTTTCTGAACAGAATAGAAAATTTCCTCAAAAATAAAAACCTTTCCATCATTTTTGGAAAATATTTCTTGATTTTGGTGCCGTTGGTTGTTAATGTTACGTTGTCCCAAATCTTTGGAAATCTTAAAAGCTTTTTTTTTTCTTTTACTGCCAAAGGGACATCCCATGATGCGCCAAGGATATCCCATGACGTTACGATGTGCATTCCA
The DNA here is from genome assembly GCA_902685375.1 of Neostethus bicornis. NCBI lineage: Eukaryota > Metazoa > Chordata > Actinopteri > Atheriniformes > Phallostethidae > Neostethus > Neostethus bicornis. The sequence goes on along the minus strand of LR738558.1, from coordinate 22,227,748 downwards.
TGGAGCACTGAGGGACATGTTAGGAAGCCCTGGGGAGATCTCGTGATGCACTAGTTATCCTCCAGTTGCGACTGACTTCTTTCTTCTCTTCATGGAAAACCCCTCCTACACTTCCGAAACAGGCCTGGAAAGATGAACGTTTCTCCTGGATCCGGGTTTCATCTCGGTTTTCATTTCCGAAGTTGGTTTTATGAGTTTCTGAAGAAGTAATTGTAATTAACATGGATGTTTTATTCACATGTTTAGATTGGAGTTGATTTGGAAATTGAATAACCTGGTCTGATGCAGGCGGTCTATAACCTCAACTCTAAATCCTACTGCCTAATCTCTAACCCTAACCCTAAATTCTAACCGTAGGAATAAAGACTGCTGAAAGGACTCATAAATATGGTTCTGGTTTGCCAACGGTTCAAAGCTTTGATGAAACCCTTGTTGGGTCAAAATATCGAGCTAAAGTACCTTCCTAAAAGTGAACACTTATTTTCAGTTTTTATGCATATATTGTTTCTCACTTTCTGAAGCCTTTGGCATTTTTATTAATTATAATCAACATGCGGACCACTCATTATATTAAAACCTGCAGGACACAGAGAACACTCCAGGAGGAAAGACCATTCCTCTTCCATCCATCATGGTGGGACAAGTCAGTGTTTGTCTCAAAAAAAGCAAATTTTTATCCCTAATTATTTCTGTAAAAATGTATTTCAGGTGGAACACCAACCACATAGACTAAAACCGTAATAACAGCAGGGGATTTGGGGGCCAAAAGGACAACAGAAGGAAGGACCATGTAGTCCTAACCCTTGATTTGACTCTCAACCCTGACTTTCATCTGTACATTTCACTCTTAAGCCTGAACCCTGAACCCTAATCAAAAAACTTAACAGTAAACCCTAAATTATGGAACTTAACTTAATCAAAAATTAGAATTACACCCTGAGCCTAACCCTAACCCTGAGCCTAACCCTAACCCTGAGCCTAACCCTAACCCTGAGCCTAACCCTAACCCTGAGCCTAACCCTAACCCTAGCCCTAACCCTGACCCTGAGCCTAACCCTAACCCTGAGCCTAACCCTAACCCTAGCCTTAACCCTGACCCTAACCCTGAGCCTAACCCTAACCCTAGCCCTAACCCTAACCCTAACCCTGAGCCTAATCCTAGCCCTAACCCTAGCCCTAACCCTAGCCCTAACCCTGACCCTGACCCTGACCCTAACCCTGAGCCTAACCCTAACCCTGAGCCTAACCCTAGCCTTAACCCTGACCCTAACCCTAACCCTGAGCCTAATCCTAGCCCTAACCCTAGCCCTAACCCTAGCCCTAACCCTGACCCTGACCCTGACTCTAACCCTGAGCCTAACCCTAACCCTAGCCCTAACCCTGACCCTGACCCTAACCCTAACCCTGAGCCTAATCCTAACCCTAACCCTAGCCCTAACCCTAGCCCTAACCCTGACCCTGACCCTGACCCTAACCCTGAGCCTAACCCTAACCCTAGCCCTAACCCTGACCCTAACCCTAACCCTAGCCCTAACCCTGAGCCTAACCCTAACCCTAACCCTAGCCCTAACCCTAACCCTGATCTGAACCTCCAAATCCTAAACCCTAGTGATAAACCTTAAAAAAAATCTCTCTAAAAGTACGTTACCTGTGACCCACGCCCTGCACAAATAAAAAGCAGAATAAAACCTGAGGCTGTGGAGATCAGAAGGACACCAGGAGGAAAGACCCTGTACGTCCTTTCATCAGGGATGTACCCCTCGCCCTAAAGCATAAACTTCAAGGCTAAACCCAAGGCCAATCCTAAAACTTTACCCCATTCCTAACGCCCAACGCTCGAGACCATATTTTTAACCTCAACTTTGAATCTTAGCTGTAACTCCTAACCCAACCATAAACCCCTAACCCTAATTCTTAACCCTGAACTCTAACCTTGAATCCTAACCCTTGCTATTCCTGCCCAGGGCAGACCAGTGAGAAGTTCGAACCCCTGGGCTGATGTCTGGCTTGGACCAATTCCTAGATGTCTGTGGAAACTTTCTGTGATGGACGTGAACAGAGAAAACCTCTGGAAGCCTCCCAGATGTGTGCTTTTCTCCACATGCTGCCAATCTGGTTTGTGTAATGAAAACACACACTGAGCTGTGTGTCTCAGCAGCAGACCTTCAACTTAACCTCCCTCTCTTCATCCCTCATTCCTTCATTCCAGCTGTAAGCGCTGCCAGATGTTGAGGGATCAGAGGAGCAACATGAGCCTGAGATGAATGTGACATGTGTAAACAGGCTGACGCAGAGCGGGTCTCAGAGAGCGGCATCGGCTCAGGCCAGAGGAGGCCCATCATTCCTTCATCGTGACAGATCAGACGCAGGAAGTGAAGCGAAGCAGAAAAGGAACCACAGATAAAACACAGCCAAGCACCAACCTTCAGGATCCTCACAATCAAAACCTCAAACTTGCATCTTCAGAACAAGTTAAATATAAACTGGAATTCTCCCAGTAAAGATCCACTCAGACCAGCCTGGATTCCATCAACCTCTCTACCATAAACGTGTGACTGGAAGTAATCAGATTACTGTGGTAAATTTACTTCTATAGGGAGATATTCTGAAACCTGATTGGAGGGTTTCTATCATGGATCCACTGACTCTATTTTAGACAAAAAGAGGAGCTAAACAGACAATTTAGCCGTCGAAAGGTAGACGCGCTGGAAGGACTGTCTCACAGCTGGCCGGTGAACCCCTCAGGATCCACTGTGATGAGCTGGGAGATGTAGCTGGGAGGAGGAAAGCCCGGACTTCCTGCAAAGATCGCAAAGGAAGATGATACCATATTATTAAAAACTGTGATTCAAGAATAAATGTTCTGGTCAGGTTTTGATTGTTTCGTGACCCCTTCAGGAAGAATTTGGGATGTTCTTCGTGGTTGTTGTGATTTTCAGGGTCTTTAGCCTGAGAACACAAAGACCTACAAGAACTGGAAGACCTCCAGGTAAAAGAAGGAGCCAACTTCACACCCATAACCTTCCATTCTTTTCAAACAAGTCGAGTCAGGTCTGGGCAGCAAAAACAATGAAAGACCTTAGAACGCCACAAATTCTTATCATGACCACAATAAAACTGTATTTGCACAAGATAACATTTTCAGACTGTAATAATTTGGAAGTTACCCTCAATAGCTTCTTCTTCTTTCGGCATTTCCCTTCAGGGGTCGCCACAGCAAGTCAGTTTCTTCCATCGTTACGCCCCGTTAACCATATAATAAAATAAATGACTAATTTTTACAACTTTACCATCATTTTTTATCACACCAGTGTACCGTGCTCATCCCGGAGAAAAAAATATTCTTCACCAGCATCATAAAACGCTCCTGTTTTCCAACATGGATACCAATGGGTTTTATTTCACACTACAAGGGGTACATTCAATGTTTCTATGGTGAACGTCCTTGTTCTGCTTTATGTTGGGGGTTTTTTCTCAGTAATTTTTTTTTGTCTTCAGACTTTTATATATATATAAAAAAGAATCCATGTCACGATCTTTGCTGCTGATTTAGTTTGTTTAAATATATCAAGAAAAGCTCAAATAACACTTAACAAAACTAATTGGAAACAATCAAAGAAACCTTTATAAGTCCCACAATGGAGAAATTGCAAAAAGGGGGAGTAGCCCATGTGGGGCTCAAACCCGCAACCTTGAGCTCATTAGCACCACCTTATGACCAACTGAGGTAACAATCCGAAACCCTTTTCTCACAAATCGAAAAGTCTAAGAAATAGGTGCGGATTTTTGGACGAGATTAAAATCAAAAGACCTTGATGTTGGTTAAAAAATAACCAATTAAATCAATACGTAAACGTCCCGAAACAAAAGAAGCTTAAATTTTTTTTATCAAACAAATAAAAAATTTAAAAAGGCACCAAAACTTCAGATCTAGCTCAATTGTGTTGATTAGAACCGTGGACCAGATTGGTGTGGACTCCACAAAGACAAGGCCCACAATCAGTCTTGATCTCACGGTTGAGAACCCCGTCATTAATCCAGTGGTGGACTGTCCACACCTTGGCTTTAGTGATGCTCCTTCAGAATCAATCTGCCTCGCGATGACGATACAAATATTTAAAGCCGTCATATGATGCAGAAGTAAAACAGTAAAAATGTCTCAGGCATCACAGGTCAAAAAAACAACAAAAAAACCCCCTTTACTCCATGAACAAACCAGCAGCAAATAAAAGTCTTCCATTTTTTGGACACCCCCCGCACACTGAACCATCTATAAAGACCTTTTACGATTTAAAAATGTTTTTTCAGTCATATGTATCTCGTTTAGTTTTCAAAATTTGAAATATTTTTTGTAATATTTTTGAAGTATTTTTGGGGTCTTGTTCACGAGTGGGGGAAGGATGGAGCGGGAGATAGACAGGCGGATCGGTGCGACATCAGCAATAACTAGGATGCTGCATCGGTCCGTCGTGGTAAAGAGAGAGCTGAGCCGAAAAGCAAAGCTCTCGATTTACAAGTCGATCTACGTTCCCACCCTCACCATGGTAACCAGCTGTGGGTAGTGACCGAAAGAATGAGATCGTGGGTACAAGCGGCCGAAATGAGCTTCCTACGCAGGGTGGCTGGGCTCTCAATCAGAGATCGGGTGAGGAGCTCTGCCATCCGGGAGGAGCTTGGTGTCGAGCCGCTCCTCCTCCAGGTCGAGAGGAGCCAGATGGGGTGGTTCGGGCATCTGGTCAGGATGCCCCCCGAGCGCCTCGCGGGCGAGGTGTTTCGGGCACGTGCCACTGGGAGGAGACCAAGGGGCAGACCCCGGACCCGCTGGAGAGACTATGTCTCACAGCTGGCCGGGGAACGACTTGGGATCCTTCCAGGTGAGCAAGAGGATGCAGCCGGGGAGAGAGAGGCCTGGGCTGCCCGCTTGAGGCTGTTGCCCCCGCGACCCGACCCCGGAACAAGCGGAAGATGACGGAATGGAAATATTTTTGATAAAAAAATTATTTTTTCTGATGCTGAAAATTTGGCCTGCTCTACTTTTCTTTCTTTCTTTTTTTGGACACCTGACCCACATGTGTTTACTGGTACTTTGTTAAACTTTTTTTTTTTTTTTTTAAGGAAGTTCAACCTGAACACAGCCCTCCAAGTAAACCCCCACCAAATTTATTTCTTCTCTTTCAGTTGTTTTGAGCCAGCAAAACCTTTCACACCAGGACGTGAGGCTGACGGTTTGATCCATAACCCCATACAGTTCACTTTTGATTCAATAGAATTTTCAAGACAGATCAAGTTAATACATTAAAAATAATCAGCTTGTTACTGAAAACTCAAGTAAAAACATTAGTAACAAAAATGAGCTCCTATTTATTGAAGTGTAATTAAGTGAAATAAAGCATTTCAAAAAACTCTTCTTACTGAATTAATTTTTTTTGTTATCAAATTTAAAGTCCAGCCCATTTGTGTTCATTATTTTTTTCTTCCATAGTTTTACTAGTTTTTCTTTTTTATGTTTTTTTTTTTTTTTTGTTAGTTCGGTTGTTCAAGCTCAAAATCTGATTGTTTGAATGAAAAAATGTTTTTCACTAGGAAGGGACAGCAAATTAGATTCTAACTGCCACAAAAGTACTCCGCTGATTTTAGGCAACCTCGCAACAAAGACAGGCTAATGCGTAATTGGTCACGTGTCAAACCCCTGTTCTGGAAGGCTGGTGTCTTTACGGTTTAACACAGCTGATGCTGGTTTATTGACTCGCTAACCTGGATCAGGTGTGTAGATGCAAGAACACACGTTAGACTTCCAGGACACCGGCCCTCCTGGAGTTTGATGAGATGGTACATGTTTGAACCGGGGCCGCTCTCGGAAAGTCGTTAAAGAAAACAGACGAACCATTCGTAAATATTTTGTAAATATTAATGATTGAATCAGAATTACGTTCAGTTTGTCATTCAGATATTTTTTTAAGGCCAGCAGAGAGGATTTTGAAGGTTTTCACAGATAAGACCCAGTTTGTGTGGCTGCACATATGAAAGGCATGATGGGAAACGTAGGAAACCCCCACCTGCAGGTCAGGAGACAGCCGAGCGACATCACTTCCTCCCTGAACAACGGCAGGAATGTGGCAGCAGGAAGGGGAAGAGGAGCCTCCTCCCGCTACCGCAGGGAGGGGTCAGAGGTCGTAGGGGGGTATCGCAGGCTCACCTTTCAGCCCGTTACCGTGGAGACGGCAGGGAGGCTGAAAGCACTTCCAGCTGCCAAAGCGTGTTTGTGTTTCTGCCAATTGTGAGAGTCCATGTTCATCTGAGCAGAGACACATGAAGGCTGTAAACAGAGACCACCGGGCGGACAGCGCCTCTCAAATACCTTCCAGAGACCATCAATTACAGCCGGCAGCGGGATGGAGAAAACATGCGCAGCCTGATACCGGCACAATTACCCCGCAGCCACCAGGATGGAGAAAACATACACGGCCGGCACACGCAGAATTACCCAGCAGCCACCAGGGAGCTCATTTGAGGTGCTGAAATGGCTCCAGACCTGTGGAAAGTATGAGAACACCATCCACGCACTCAACTTCCTCTGAGATCCATCTACAGCTCCCTGAAACCGCCCGATGAACACAAAACCTACCGGACAGAAACTCTCCTAGAAACCAGTTCAGTTTTAGTTCTATATCCCAGTTACACCATAAAGTCATCACACAGTTAATCAGACAGAAACACACAGATTAATAACCAAGCAACCACGGCCAGGATGACCCTGTCTTTAAAACCCCCTTCTCGAGGAGGAAAACCCAGTAGTTGGAGGAGAGATCCTCTCCCAAGATGGACGGGCAGAATGTACCAAGGACTGGAATTAAAGAACAGCTACCAAACATAATCTATGTTTGTAAGATGTAGCAGATGAGCTTCGTCTACATAAAAGAAGGGCTGACGAACGCGTTAAGGTGAAGTTTAGGGTCAACAGGTCTAAACAAAAGAGATTAGATCAATTAAGGTTCAGATTTTAGTGGGACTGTGAAGCATTCGTCAAGGTCCGTTTTCTGTTTGGTAGCAAAGCATGGTCAAACCATACGGTCCATGTCGGCAGCAGTTAACGAGATTGAGATCTTAAAACCAAAACAAAGAACGTGTTTAGAAGGTTTATTCAGAGGAAAGATGTGTTTGTCCTGTTGCTAACGGGGAGAGTTAGTTTTAACACTATAAATCCCCACCACACAGCGAAGGAACCCCAACTGCAGGGTCAGAATGTCCCCTCCAGAAACAGGTGTTCTGTTCCGTTGTCTTCCACTTGTCTGGGGCCGGGTCACGAGGGCAACAGTCTCAGACGGGAAGCCCAGGCCTCTCTCACTCCTCCGGCTCACCCAGAAGGATCCCGAGTTGTTCCTTGGTCTCTCCTGCGGGTCCGGGGTCTGCCTCTTGTTCTCCTCCCAGTGGGACGTACCCGGAGCACCTCATCAGCAAGGCGCTCGGGGGGCATCCTGACCAGATGCCTGAACCACCCCATCTGGCGTCTCTCGACCTGGAGGAGGAGCTGCTCTACTCATAGCTCCTCCCAGATGGCAGAGCTCCTCACCTGATCTCTGAGCGAGAGGCCGGCACTCTGCGGAGGTGGCCAGCCACCATGCGGAGGTGGCCAGCCACCATGCGGAGGTGGCCGGGCACCATGCGGAGGTGGTCAGCCTCCCTGCGGAGGTGGCCAGCCACTTTGCGGAAATGGCCAGCCACCCTGCGGAGGTGGCCAGCCACCCTGCGGAGGTGGCCAGCCTCCCTGCGGATGTGGCCAGCCACCCTGCGGATGTGGCCAGCCACCATCTGGCCTCTTATATCGCCCTGACCCAGAATCTAGTCATCTGCGTTCATGCATTTCTTGACAAACCTTTGACAAACCATTACCGCTGCTTGCCACCAGTTGAAGAACCTGAAAGCTGGCCGAACAGATGACTGGTTCAGCCAAGCTTGTTTATTCGTATTTGGCCTTTCAAACTGTCATAGTTCATTCATGGTGTCGCCGCAGGTTGTATGTTTTGAAGATCGCCACCGTTGCTTGACAAATGAGACAAACATCCTTTTCATTGCATTGAATTAAAAAAAATTATTTGTCTAGTTAAGGTCAGTCAGTCACCTTCTTAACCGTCTATAAACAGGTTGGGGGGGCAGAGCCCATCCTGGCTGATTCAAGGCAAGGTGCAGGGTACACCCCTAAAACAGATTGCCAGTCCGTCACGGAGCCATAGACACACAACAATACACACACTCATTTCTTGGGGCAACCATGTAGTGACCAATTAACCTAACATGAATGTTTTTGGAGGGTGTGAGGAAACCGGTGTACCCGGAGAAAAACCATGCAGAACATGCAAACTCCACACAGAAAGGCCAGTGCTCCAAGCATCGCCCCCACCCAGGACTTGAACCCACGACTTTTTCGCAGTGAGGCAACTGTGCTACCCACTGCGCCACCGTGCCGCTCGATAACTTTTATTAATGCAAAAAACATATATGTAATTTTTCATGATGTAGTTTATTTGAAGTTTAAGAGTAAAACGATGTCCTTGGGACGGGATCCGAAAACCTAGGGAGTCCTTAGAGGGATAAAGGTTGGGACATGATGGTGTAAACTTTAAGGTTTGAAACGGGAACACAGAGTTTGGCGTAGCTTCAATTAGAGGTATGGAATATAACGATCCATCAAATGAAAGTGATGATAAAATTTTTTTTTTTAAAATGGAGAAAAGTGGAAGAAACCAGAGGACAGAGTCCCATTGTTCCAAACTGACCCAAATTCTGTCTCAAAGCAACCTTTTCATTGCTGTTAAGAAATCTCTGTCTTTAGCCGCCATGCTAACAAGCTTTTCTGTTTATTCTTAAGACACAATCACAAGTCTGTAGTCACGACTAACGAAGATCTTTTTCTAATTAAAAGTCGCAGGCAATGAAGGATAAAAATGTCTCTTGTCAACTTTTTAAAATATACAAATAAAAATAATCCTTAAAGTTTAATAAGTGGAAATAAAGAAAAAAACCCTTTTTGACTCAAAAAACAGTGAGTAAAGAAGTTTGGGAAGGGTTGCTGGTTGAACTATTTTGATCGTAAAAGAAAGATTTAGAGGCGTGGTGGTCAATCGCTGCCTTCCTGATGTGTTTGGAGCATCAAGCAGAAAGAAAACATTAAAACCAAACAGACAGACATCTTGGAAAAGAATAGTCATTCAGAACTCTGACAGCAACCTACTTAAAAAAAAAACAAAGTTCAATTACCAACAAAAGGTTTCATTTGTCCGTCCAAAAGAAAAAAAATTATACAAACATAAAATGCTTTCCAGTAATTATTTAGGCTGAATTCCTGTGGAAGAAACCCCATTTTATTTTTTTTACGACACAGAACAAGGGTCACAAACCACTCGGTTCTCCTCTTAAAACACAGAAAAGGAGAAAAAAGCTGCTTTTGGACTGCTTAATAAAAAATGTCACAAATGTTCCCAATAAATGAACTTCTTTTGTTTTTCACAACCTGGTGATTGTTATTGCTTTTGGACAAAACCAATTACAGGAGTCATCAATTAAGATTAACTAAAACTATAAATAAAACTACATGAGAAACTTAGTTAAAAGCAAGATTTAAAAAAAGATGTGTCTTGAGCTTATTTCCAAAAATGTGAACGTTCTCTGTGGCTCTGAGCTCCTCCAGCAGACTGTTCCACAAACTGTTTTCACATTCCAATGTATTGTTCCCTCATTTTAGATGAGTTGTGACGTACTTCTCCCACGTCAATCTGTGCCAAACACCATGTTTGGATGTTATTGCTTGAATAGTACGTTACCAAAATACTAACTTAGTGGCACCATTTTCTAAATCAATTGCGAGCAGAGACAGACGTTTGGAAAGTACATACAAACTGGGCAATGACTGGATAGAGGAACTGGACCTAGCAGGGCAGGTATACCTCCACGTACCAAATAAGAAGTTCTCATTGACTCCAACAAGCCTCAGCAACCACAGACTTGGTTAGTTCTGGTTGTTAACAGGATAACCATTATGGCTTTCATACCTCGGTTTTTAACAAACTACTGCATGTAAGAGCTGATGTACTTTAACTGAGGAACTTTTTGTTTGATAGTGTTTGATTCAAAGGGTTGGATGATCAACCAACCAATCCCAATCGATCTTCAGACTAATACACTTTGGCAAAAAGTAGAAGTTGTGAATTTTCTTCATGGGGAGATGGTGGATCAGCGCTAGAGCGCCTGCCCGCGGACCGGAAGGTCACGGGTTTGATTCCCGCTGAGACCACCGTCTAGGGTCCTTGGAGAAGACACCTAACCCCCGCTTCTCCCACCATTAGCGCCGTCGAAGGGCAGCCTGCTGCAGTGTAAAGAGTGCAGCACACAAATTTCCCCGATGAGGGATGAATAGAGTAATTCATTTATTTATTATTTATTTATTTTCTAAAATGGACCACTTTCTGTTTTTTTTCTGTTGGCTTTTAGTTAACAGACAGATCCAAGAGATTTTTTTTCGTGCCTTGCCACAGTCTACAATATCAAACAATCTAAACTGAGGAAGTAACATTTGTTTATAGGAAAATAGTCTGACATACAGTACCTCTAAGTGTGAATGCCCCACCCCTGTGGGCTTACATATCACTGTAAAACGGAACAGGGAAGATGACAGTCATACCATCTCATTATGGACAAAACATTTGGATACATTTGGGCTTCAGCTGACACCATCTGTGCTCTTCTCCTGACCTGTGGGATTGTGACTGTTGAACCTCAATTTCCTGTCTGGATGAAGCCCATCTGCTCCATCCTACATAGATGACCTACTGTATGTTCAGATTGATAATCTAATCTGTAACCCCAGTAGCTACATACTGCATGTTTATCCTGGGAGAAGATTTTATTTCAAATTGGTCTCCATCAATTTTCTGCTCCTTTTTTCCTCCAACTAAGTTTCGAGGTTTCTATCCTCGTGAAGAAGAAGGCTCCAAAGACGGAGATCGCTTGGCTCCGTTTAGTTTTGTTACAGTGTGCTCATTGTGTTTTTCTGTAAATTAAATTGCATGACTTTATGTGATTTTTTTAGATGAACTATGAGAGGCGGCCAATGAGAATGAAGGCTTTGGAATGTGACCACCAAACGCTAAGCAGGAGGGGGATAAACGGATGGGGAAACGAATGGATGGAGCCCATTTTATTTTTTTTACACAAGCCAATCAGGAAGAGACCAATAAACTCAATGATGGATTTATATCAGTAAGTTGTAAAATCTAATTAGATTTTTTTTGTTTAAAACACAAAAACTAATTTCCCCAAATGCATTTTTACCCGACCACAGTTTAGATTTGTAGAACATAAACAAACTATAAATCTGAGGTTAAATTCCGAACATGAGGTTTTGGAATGAACTTGATGTGGTGAATAAAACTTAATTTAGAGAAAATACTTTGCAGAGTTTTAGTATATCCCTAAAGTGAAGTTGTCTGTACTTTGAGCATGGACTATGTGGTTGGGGCTTTGTAGCAGGAGCTCCGCGTGGGGGGCAAACATTCATCAGAGCTTCAATAACCTCTTATAGGCCGCACCAGCCATCTGGGTTCAAACACAGCAACTTGGAATCCTGAGTGTTTTTAACTCTCAGTGAAAGCATTCAACACCTCTGACCAAAACAAAAAAGTCCTTTAAAGTCCATCAAAGAAAAAACTTTTTATTAAAAACCTTGAATCACTGCTAAACTTGTTAAAAGAAATGAACTGCGTCTTGAAAAACTCCACAAAAAGCCTCGTCAGCCCATTCTCATCTTAATTACATTGATTTAACTTAAATTATCTTGTTTATGATGAGAATTACCAACAACCAGATCGAAACAAGGCTTCCCACCCCTCCCCCGATGGCTGTGTTCCCCTGTAGCAGAACCATGTTTCACAGTATAAAGTTTGAAAGTCCCTGCAGGGATACCATAAACACCCTGGTTCACGTTGGGCTTTTAAAATATTTCTTTGTATTTTTGTAATTAAATCAACATGTGGCCATAATTCACATTTCTGCAAACTGTCATTTTTCACTCGAAATCCATCTTCAGAGATTTTTTTTTTCTGCACAACTAAAATGTTCTTTCCACCAGTGTGAAAGAAAGAACATAAAATCTCATTATTGACCAGGTGATGAAAGGCCGGCGTGCCCCTGCTTTAACGTAAGACATTTTCCAGTCTGGACTTATGTTCCAGCCTCAGAAAAGTCGCCAGTGAGCAATTTTGTTTTAGCCTGAAGCTAATTTAACAGCTCACTTCTCAGCGATTTTCAGGACTTCACAGTTTTCAGATGAAACATAAACAGAAAGTGTTGTAAAACGTGTCTGAAGGTGGCTGTCCTCCACCTCACCTTCATCCATCTCATGGGAATCCCGACATCTGCATCACCAAAGCTAATTCACCACAGTGACTCCCAGATGTCGTTTAAAGGGTTTAAAAACCACTTTCCTCATCTTTTTTTCTAAAAAAAAAGAAGTGTTTTAAACATTGTGGCAAAATGTAAAAGAGTACTTTTTTGAAAAGTGAAGAGAGAAATGCCAACCTTGGTCTTGGTGTTTGTGAGACCTTTCTGGGTCGAACTGGCTGGAAAATACCAGAAACACCTCATTGTTCTCGACTGATGATGTGAGTTTCCTCGTGTTTCCCATCCTCCCTCTGATCTTCTGTCTCTTGTGGTTTGCGGAGCTGAAGATGGTTGAGTGCTCACCGCAGATAGACAGAGTGGAGACGTGAGACCCAGTTCCAGCTGGGACCAACAAAGGTACACAACAACAAAACCCAAAGCTTCATACAAACAACAACTGAGAGGATGTGGTCACGCCATCCAGTTTCCCAGCCACTGAATTACATTTCTGTTTCTACTTTATCTTTGCTGGTGTCTTTCATGTTTGTGTCTGACATCTTTTACATCCACTGGAACAAACGTTGGTTTCCACAGCACTGTTCACACAGGATCAGATTTACATGGAACCCCATGGGAATTTTAGTCCATGTGAATCCTCATGTCTGTGATTTTCATATTATGAGAATCCCCTCTGTCTGTGATCTTCATGCTGTGAATACCTATGTCTGTGGTTTTAACCTGTGGGAATCTCATCTTCCGCTTGTTCCGGGGTCGGGTCGTGGGGGCAACAGCGTCCGCTTGTTCCGGGGTCAAACAGCCTCAAACAGGCAGCCCAGGCCTCTCTCTCCCCGGTTGCATCCTCCAGCTCACCCGGAAGGATCCCAAGTCGTTCCCCGGCCAGCTGTGAGACATAGTCTCTCCAGCGGGTCCGGGGTCTGCCCCTTGCTCTCCTCCCGGTGGGACATGCCCAAAACACCTCGCCCGCGAGGCGCTCGGGAGGCATTCTGACCAGATGCCCGAACCACCCCATCTAACTCCTCTCGACCTGGAGGAGGAGTGGCTCGACACTGAGCTCCTCCCAGATGGCAGAGCTCCTCACCCGATCTCTGAGTGAGAGCCCAGCCACCCTGGGGAGGAAGCTCATTTCGGCCGCTTGTACCCGCGATCTCATTCTTTCGGTCACCACCACCACGGTCATTCCCTGTGGGAATCTCCGTCTATGTAATTTTATCACATGTGAATCTCCATGTCAGTTATTTTTATAACATATGAATACTTATGTCTGTGATTTTCATCTTGTATGAATCCCCATATTTATGATTTCATCTGAATTCTTTCAAGTCGGTGACGTTATCCTGTTCAAATCGTTGTTTGCTATTTTTTTTAAATGGTGAAAATCTTCAACTTTGAAATGAGTATACAGGAATGAGTACATCAGAGGAACAGCACATGTTAGAGGTTTTAAAGTCAGAGAGGTCAGACTGAGATGGTTTGGACATGTGCAGAGGAGAGAGAGAGAGTACATCAGAAGAAGGATGCTGGGTTTGGAACCACCAGGAAAGAGGACTAGAGGAAGACCAAAGAGGAGGTTCATGGATACAGTGAAGGAAGACATGAAGACAGTTGGTGTGACCGAAGAGGATGCAGCAGATAGGGTTAGATGAAGAAACTGACTTGATGTGGTGATCCCTGAACGGAAATACCGAAAGAAGAAAGAGAAGAAGAATCCTCGACTTTGATATTTATTTTTTGTGAATCTCATGTCTGTGATTTTTCACAGTGTGAATCCCAATGGCTGTGATTTTTTTTTTACTTTGTGAACGCATACGTCTGTGATTTATAGCCCATGTGACTCCTCTTGTTCATGATTTTGTTTTATGTGAAGCCTCATGTCTGGGAATTTTTGTCCATGACAATCAGCTTGTTTGTGGTTTTTTTAATGGTTTGAATTGTTGTGTCTGTGATTTTGTTATATCATGAGTCATGACTGTGATTTTATCCTGTATACAGTATATTCCCATGTGTTAGGTTTTCTTTAGAATAAGATGGACACACATGCTGGCCTCAAACAAAGAGTTTTTATTGGTTACACACGAACAATTAACCAGTACAAGAAGATTAGCCACAAAACTAAGAAATTCAAGATATAATTACGGATGCTTCAGGTGGAACACGTCAGGGTGACAAGGACAGGTGGCACATATAAGATTGATGAGTCCAAGATGGCTGCAGAGGGATTCTGGGTAATGCAGTTTTGAACCGGTGATCAGTAAACTGGGGACATGGAGCGAGGCCGGAAAGAGCCAGGCATGACAGAGCCCCCACTCTGAGGAGCGACACTCGGTGTAATCAGACTCGTCTTAGGAGGATGACTACGAAGACAAGGAGCAGGCAAATTGGGGAGGGCTCGATGGAAGTTCCGGATGAGATAGGGTTTAAGGACATGTGGAACACATCCACTCTCCTCTGGACAATACTGTTACCAATCCACCAAATTTTCGAGGCACCTCTAGCGGTGCCAGGAGTCTAGGACAGATTGGACCAAATAGGCAGGAGTTCTGAAAATATTCAAGACTGGATAAGGATCAGCAGACGGGGTGGCATCAGCAATTGGGTTCTGATCAACGGGTTGAGGAGGAAAATGTGAAATGTGAGCGAGATAAAAAGATGGGAAGGAAACTGAAGTGCATGTGCTACCTCATTAACCCTCTGGAGAACCTTGAAGAAGCCAATGAACATGGGACTCTGATTACGGTTGGGTAGCCGGAGACAAAGATCCCTCGTTGTGAGGCAGATGCAATCAACTGGTCAAAAGGTAGGCACATTAGAGCTTCTGTGGTCTGCTAAGATTTTCTAATGGCAAATGACTCGGGACTGCTGGACATGCGCTGCATCCCAGACCTACTCTGCCCATCAAAACCATTTGTCCACCACTTGATTGAAGCCTGTTCTGGGTTCTAAGAACTCAGGTAAGGGCACTGAAAGACGTTGGTTCTGTGGAAGCACGTATTAGAGAATTTAGGGCATATTTTGCCCGTGGCAGAAATCGGGACTGTTTGTACTCAGATACTTCACAAGCTCTTGATTGATTCTTTCCACTTAGCTGTTGTATTCCAGGTAATAGGCTGTGGTGAAACTCACCGAGATCCAAGTCACCAGTTAGCTCTTGACCACTGTCCTATCAAAGCCCCTCTCACCCTGCTTTGCCACACTTGATTTTAAAGAGGTCAATGATTGCTCACACCAGTGACCACTGTCAAGCAGAAAGGGTGGGGCTGGTGTGCTGCCAGA
The DNA here is from genome assembly GCA_902685375.1 of Neostethus bicornis. Lineage (NCBI taxonomy): Eukaryota > Metazoa > Chordata > Actinopteri > Atheriniformes > Phallostethidae > Neostethus > Neostethus bicornis. The sequence continues at coordinate 22,212,085 of LR738558.1, read as the reverse complement.
AACCTGTCGGCAAAGTCAATCCCAATGCACCTCACTACATTAGGAATGGGAATGAATTTACAAAACTTAAAAAAAAAGATCCACTTCTACCAGAATCAAATGGGACCATGGTCTCCGAGGAACCGGATTTGGCATCAATTTACTAGCAGGTAAGTTGTTGATCCGTATACATCTAACATCCGTATAGCTGTATTTACTCATTATCCACCCAACCCTACTCACATGAGTGTGCATTTTGCCCCAGGATGGCCTGTAGTGATAGAGGTGTGTACCCGCCTGTTCATTCTGTCTCAGAGAACTTCAGTGATGCACTTTGAAGGGGCTGGATAGTTGGGAGGTGAAGGATCCTGTTTCAAGTCACAATTACTGTCAGCATCTAAATCGCAGGCGATGGGGTTGTTAAACACAGAGGTGGGCAAGATGGTTGCTGGCTCATTGGATTTGACCTAAAGTCAAAGCATAAAAAAAAGAACGACCACTTTGCTTGACGTGCAAGCGAGGTCCTATGGGATTAGATTCTATGGGTTTAGTCCCATATGTGTGTGAAGATACTCCAGGTTTTGATCGTCTTGGAGACGGGTCTCTTCTAGACAAAAAAAAAAATTCTCAATAAAATGATGAAAAAAGTTAGTCAAATTTAGGACAATGTCTGGAAAATTTTAAATAAAGTCAGAAAATCCATAACAAAGTTAGCAAATTCCAGAATAAAGCTAGAAATATCTTGAACAAAGGCCAATAAAGTTCTTTTTTGTATACTACATTGATCCCTCACTGGGGAAATTTGTGCGCTGCATCACACCGCAGCAGGCTGCCATGACGGCGCTAATAGTGGGAGAATGGGAGGTTAGGTGTCTTCTCCAAGGACGCTTGGAGAACAGAGTAGTTAGCTTCCAGTCTGCGGGCGAACGCTCTACCACTGAGCCACCGCCTCCCCCCTTTAGGTTAATCAGGTCATTGACCGGAGCTCAACGCTCAGAAGACAGTGGAAATGATCGTGGACTTCAGGAAAGTCACAGCTCCCATCCCCCCATTGCACTGACAGACTCCCCCATCACCACTGTAGACTCTTTCTGCTTCCTCGGCACTACCATCACACAGAACCTAAAGTGGGAGCCGTCCATCAGCTCCCTGATCAAAAAGGCCCAGCAGAGGATGTATTCTCTGCAGCAGCTGAAGAAAGCCAAGCTGCCCGCCCAGATGTTGGTGCAGTTTTACACAGCCATCATCGAGTCCATGCTCACCTCCTCCATCACTGTGTGGTACGCTGGACCCACAGCCAGGGACAAACATAGACTGCAGCGCATTGTTTGCTCCGCAGAGAAGGTGATCGGCTGCAGCCTTCCATCTCTCGAAGACCTGTACGTCTCCAGGACTCGGGAGCATGCTGGTCGGATGGCAGCTGACCCTTCCCACCCTGGGCATGGACTTTTTGAGCGACTCCTCTCGGGCGGGAGGCTCTGGTCCATTCGGACCAGAACGTCCGAATGGAGTGCCGTTGGACTAATGAATACTTTATAACACTAGTACCACAGCAAGTTCCTAGTCTCTGATCCTCTTCATTGACCGTGGCAATAAAAGCATTTCTGATTTCTGATACGCACGCATGCACGCACGCATGCACGCACATTCCTAGGAGCAATCACATAGCGGCCAAACAACCTAACATGCATGTTTTTGGAGGGTAGGAGGAAACCGGAGTACCCGGAGAAAACCCACGCAAATTAAATCTCAGATTCCAGTTAACCAATAAATTATGGAAACAAAACCTCAGAAAAATCCAGAAACCAAGCAAGCTGAACATCGGATGGAAGTGACTGAAATCCGTTCTAAAGTTTTTTAAATCCAGAATTAAGTTGGTAATAATCTCACAATTACAGATATGTTTGTTTTTGGGATGGAATTCTCAAAAGAAAGTCGGTGGTAATTCCCAAATGACTGCGGTCCAAGGATAGTACTTATGTCATCTAAATAGGGCTTCTATTGTTTCTATTGCGTCTCCATCGGCATGTCTCATGCCTCTTAAAGGAGACCTTTGTTTCTGAGTGACCTGTATGTAATCTGTCTCTATGACATGTTTTACATCTCCTGTCTGTAATCCGTCATTATTGACAGGATGAAATCTCTTTGGTCTCTGAGTTATGGTTGTCCTCCTCGTGCGTGTTTCATGCCTCTTTGGAAGAAGCGTTTGTCTTCATTGACATATTATATGGTTTCCAGAAGAGCTTTTAGCCTCTACTCAGTCTTCATTGACATATTTTAGGTTGATTGAATGAGCTGCCGTGTCGCCTGAACGTTAATGTGATTCCGGCACCTCAGAAACACATCGGATGACACGTGTTTCTGTTTTTAGGAGACAGCAGGCGTGTTTATACTGATTGACTTATAGAGATGTGTTTCCTGTTGGAATGAACTGAGAGAGAAAGAGAGACAGGCTGGCTGTCTGTCTGTCTGTAGAGGAAGACAAGGCCAGGAAACCACCATCTTTGTTTCCTGTCTAAATAAAGGAGGTTGTTGAACTCGTCCGCCCAGCATATTCTTTGTTGTCTGATACGCGTTTCTATCTGTGTTTCTATCTGTTTTCTGTCTCTTATGGAGTGAAAGTCAAACCACCTTCCAAAGTAAGCATCTGGAAAAAATAATGAGCTGAGAGCGTTGCTGATTTTTGGGAAAGATTTAGTACATGCATGTCTTTCTAAACAACCGTAATTAATGTAAGTAAACACCAGATATTCTGAAGCACCGGCTTTGACGTAATTTCAAAAGATTCTGAAGTTGAGACCAGAGATTTAAGTTAATTGATGGAACCTTCTGAAGAGCGCTATCAGATAGCACGTTGTTTGGTAGAAGACCAAGAGCCGCGTCAAACTATTAGCTTGGTTTAGTAAAAAAACTAAAGCGTAGAAAACTTTTAGCTTTGTTTAGTAAGTGAAAGACTCTGAGTGAAACTGATAGCTTAGTTTACCAAAAGCCTGATATGATCTTTATTCTGTCCATATGGGGCTCTGTACCTGGACGGTCCTGTTATATATATCACATTTAACATGTTGAAGCCAGTCTGAACATATTCATAAGAATATGTTTGTACATAAAAAGCAGCTTACAGTTTATGTTGTTCTCACACACACTGATATTAATATTAATTATGTATCACTTTTAAAGACCTACGTTACCACTTTTCAGGTATAGTTCGTGTTTCTGATTTTGCTTTTCTTTTTTAAACCCTTAAAGTTTGTCTTTCTTGCTTTGATGGTTTCCTTTTAAACCTTTCATTCCGTTCTGTCGTCTTCCGCTTATCCGGGGCCGGGTCGCAGAGGCAACAGCCTCAGACAGGAAACCCAGGCTTGCCTCAATCTGCCTCAATTATTCCATTTCGTTCCGTCATCTTCTGCTTATCCGGGGCGGGGTTGCATGACTGGGCAAGCCCAGGCTTCTCTCATCCCGGCTGCATCCTCCAGCTCACCAGGAAGGATCCCGAGTCGTTTCCCAGCCAGCTGTGAGACACAGTCTCTCCAGCGGGTCCGAGGTCTGCCTCTTGGTTCCTCCTGGTGGGACATACCCAAAACACCTCACCAACAAGGCGCTCTGGGGGCATCCTGACCAGATGCCCTAACCACCCCATCTGGCTTCTCTCGATCTGGAGGAGGAGCGGCTCGACACCGAGCTCCTCCCGGATGGCAGAGCTCCTCACCCGATCTCTGAGTGACCAGCCACCTTGTGGAAGAAGCTCCTTTCGGCCGCTTGTATTCGCGACCTCATTCTTTCAGACACCACCTACAGCTGCAGACCGTAGCTGCACCTTTTGAACCTGGTACTCTTAAAATGTGGATATTTTTGACCGTAGGACTAAAAAGGTTTGGACAAAGAGCGGGGTGAAAATGTTGCAAAGTTAAGTACAAAAACTAAAGATTAAATTAAACTTTTAGATTAAACAAGGAAAGGAATTCAAAGTCATTTAAACCGTAGGCTGAGTTTAGTCATCGACAAAAGATTTGGTCAAATTGTTTGTTTAGTTTAAAACAGAAAAAATGGGTGAAACTTTTCGGTCGGTTCAGAAAACAAGAGCAGACAAGTTAAATCTGTTAGCTTGGTTAAAGACTTAGAACAGGGAGAATTCTTGGCTTCGTTTAAAGGTTAAAGTTTTATGGTAAATCTACATTTTGGAGGTTTGATTGTCATTCCCACATCAATCATAAATATTTGGGTAATTTCGGAGCTCTCTCGTCCACTATTTGGATGCTTTTACTTCGCCATATGTTGTTTGTTAAACCTTTTGTTCTCCACCACGCCCACATTGTAACATGAACCGTTTTATTGCATGCCCTTTACTCATGCTTGGTTCCTTCCCTCACATTTCCAGGAGACGGAAATAAGCCTGGAGCGAGAGGAGCAGGGAATTCACAGTTTCACAGACGTACTGTAAATCTGAATAAATTTATTTAAAAGTATTTTTCGGGCAAATATCGCATTTTTGTGCAAACTAAAGCGTTGTCTACGTGTGCTCTGAGATAAGAATTATTACAAGTGCTGTCATTTTAATGTGTTAATTTGATTAATTAGTTATGCTGTATTTTAACACGTTAAAAAAACTGAACGCAATTAATTATGACGTATTAACGGTGACAAGCCAATGCTTGTGCATTTGAATTTTGGCCCATTGAAGGATCCGTAGTCTTCTCTGCCGTCCTAACATCGCCTACGCTGGCAAATTAACAAGGCAGCGGTGGTGAAACACAACAGACATGGACAAGACTCAGGAGGATGAGACAGTCGCAGGGACAGATGCAGGGGGTCGTGGGGGGCACGTCCCCAACGCACCCCTTTTGGTCCACAAAAAAAAGTGTTCTTACTGCTTTAATTATTATAAACTTTGGGTGAAATATGCACCAAAATGCAGAAAAATTACTTATTTTTCAAAATGTTCGGCGGGGGGATGCCTCCTCACGCCCCCTACCCATCCCTTTAGAAAATCCTGGATTCACCCCTGAGTCGAGCCACTGAACGGCAAGGTTTTATACAAAAATAATAGAGACGGTTCAATAAATAAAAACTTAGTAATTTGTAGTTTTTTTTTAAAAGGAGTTCTCCTACCACCGGAGCAACTCCAGCCTGACATACCATCTAAACCTAAAACATGTTCAGGCAAGTTCCTCTGTAGCGAGTCCGGCTACCAGGAGCTCGCTCCGCCAAACCAAGCTAGCTGAATTTGGCAAGCAAATGAGCAAATCCACAGCAGAGAAATGGACAAATATCGCAAAGTGGGTTGCTGCTGATTGCAGGACAAATTTCTATCCTTGAAGATAAGAACGAACCCTAACGAACCCTAGACCTTGTTTTACTTTTTTTTAATAATGCACCTTGCCTCATGAGGCACAGTTCACCAATAATTAATTGGATTTAAAATCTTCTCTTCTTACTGTATTAAACTGTTTAGTCATACTGTATATTTTTTAATATCCTACAATTCAAATTCTTTATCAGGAGGCCTTTAGCAAATATGACGTTAAAATGTGATTAATTTCATTAATTAATTACAAAATACTGTAATTAATTCAATTAATTTTTTTAATCGACTGAAACCACTAATTCTTACCCAAAAAAAAATCACAATATTCCATCTTAAATGTTCATCTTTCAATTAAAAACACAACAAATTAAAGACGAGAAGCTCTTGGGACTAAAAAAAAAAAAAAGTGTAAAACTGGTCCTTCGTTTCACCCAGTTTTTACATCGGCTGACTTTTCTTCATGACCTCCCTTTAACCCCGACACGTCTGAGAAATATTGTTTTAACTGCAGCTGAAATAACTTCCTGTCCTCCATCTCACATCAATTCATCACCTGAACCAGGTGACCACACTTCAACCCAATTATACGCTCATTAATTATTCATGTGGGGCGGAGTCAGGCTGTGAGCGACAGCACAGAGAAGGAGAGAGAGAGGTTTTTAACGTCCCTCTAAACGTTAACATGTGTTCAGCACATGTTAGAGTGACACTCACACACACACACACACACACACACACACACACACACACACACACACACACCCCTGCTGTTTTAGAGTTTTTTCACTTTTCAACTCCTTTTGTCCAACAAGTCATTAAACACACCACACATGTACGTTCACACGCCAAGAATAACATGTGAAAAACCAAATCTAGCACACTCTTCAGGGTGTGTTTTGCTATCCTTGTGAGGTCTGAAGTGTTAATAATCCGCATCATAACTGGAATTCTAACCCGAACCCTCAGATGATCCGGGTTTTATTTAGTCCTGGTTTTGTCAGTCCTCCTCCTGTGGGCTCATGAAGCAAAGCAGAGAACCAGAGGAAGAGGTGTGTGTGTTGAATGTCTGGAATTTCCCTGTGGTGTATGCATTCCCGGACATCGTGTCAAAAACTTCTACACACCCCACTTCCTGTCAGAAGCAGCCAATCAGATGAGCCAAAATCAGCCGTGACCTCTGACCTTGTCTTCGGACCGTTCCACCTAGATCAAACATCTGCCCCGGCGTGCTCAGCAGCGAGGCCAGCAGGTTAGAGAGCTGGACTTCTGCCACGGAGCTCTGCAGCGAGGCACTCGCCCTCAGTACAGGACACATGCAAGAAATAAAACACGTCAAACCAAAAGTTATGAAGAGTGAAGAAGTGTCGGTGTTTAAAAAAGCAACATGACGCCGGTTTGTTGGAAAGATGGAGGAACTCTTCCAACAAGACGACGATCAGAAGGAACCTTTTGAGTCAGCGTAGACTTTGAGGATCTACACCAGAATTGGGTAAATTACGGCCTAGAAGCAGCATGCGGCCTATCAAGCCTTTTAATCTGACCGGTGAAGATGTTATATTATTTACAGTGCTGTTATTTTAACACGTTAATATGATTAAATAATTACGCCAAATTTTATTGCGTTAAAAAAATTAATGCAATTAATTATGACGTCTTAACGGTGGCAAGCCAATGCTTGAAGATTTGAATTTTGGCCCATTGAAGGACTCGTAGTCTTCTTGGCCGTCCTACATCGCATCCACTGGCAAATTTTAAAAAGGTAGCAGTGGTCCAACACAACAGACATGGACAAGACAGAGTCAGTCGAGCCAAAAAACGGCAAGTTCTTATACAAAAATAATAAAGACGGGACAATAAATAAAAACGTCGTAATTTGTAGTTTTTTCAAAAAGGAGTTCTCCTACCACTGGAGCAACTCCAGCCTGACATACCATCTAAACATAAAACATGTTCAGGCAAGTTCCTCTGTTGCGAGCATGGCTACTGGGAGCTCGCTCTGCCAAACCAAGCTAGCTGAATTTGGCAAGTGAATGAACAAATCCACAACAGAGAAATTAACAAATACTATCACAAAATGTGTTGCTGCTGATTGCAGGACAATTTCTATTGTTGAAGAGAAGAACAAACCCTAGACCTTGTTTTACTTTTTTAATAATGCACCTGACCTCATGAGGCACAGTTCACCAACAATAAATTGGATTTAAAATCTTCTCTTTTTACTGGATTCAATTGATTAATCATAAAGTACAATTATTTTAATATCCTAGAATTCAAATTCTTTATCAGGAGACCTTTAGCAAAAAATTACGTAAAATGTGATTAATTTGATGATTTAAATGAGGAAACACTGGAATAAAACAATAGAATAAAAACTAAAACCAGAAAAACAGGTTTAAAACTATTAAAGAAATTAATCAGAAAAATAAAACTGTGTGAAAAATAAGAAAGTAAAGAAACTGATTTCAATAAATACATAAAATTATCTTCAGTAAAAATAAAAATCAAGTGAAACCCAAGTTAAAAAAGTTGGTTTTCAGCCTCTTTTTAAAAACATGAACAGACTCTGCGGCCCTGAGTTTCTCTGGCAGGCTGTTCCACATGCGAGGTCCATAAAGCTGCAATGAGGCCTCACCGTGAGTTTTTGTTCTAATGTTTGGTTTTACTAAAAGGCCGGTACCAGAGCATCTCAGGGTCTGTTAAGGGGTCGGACCTCACAAGACAACATAAAACTTGTAACTTTATAAAATAGCAAAAATAAAATGTTACTTAGAGTAAAAAATAAGAAAATCAAAGGAAAAATAATTGAGTTTTTCATTTAAATAATTAAATAAAGTTGACTTTTTTCACAGATTTTATGTTATTGTTTTTGTTTCATTTATTAAACTGAATTTCAGTAGTAATTTTTAAATAATCATTTGTTATGCTGGATTAATTGTTTTTGTAATTACCGTATTTTCACGACCATAAGGCGCATATAAAAGTCTTAGATTTTCTTCAAAATGAGCGGCGCGCCCTATTGTGCAGTGCGCCTTATGTGTGTTATGAAAAAACAAGTGAAGCAGATGAACGCTAGGCTTACTGTGATTCTGGGAGGTCTGACAAAGAAACTCCAACAGCTGGACAACGGCGTGAACCCGCCGTTCAAAGTAAGGCTGTGAGCGGCGTGGGAGCGATGGATGACCAGAGGAGACCACAGCTTCGTGAAGGGTGGAAGGCAGTGCCAGGCGAGCTACGCCACAGTTTGCCAGTGGATTGTAGATGCTTGGACTAACGTGTCTGCTGGCACTTTTGTCCGAGCTTTCCCAAAAGCAGGCATCATTTCCGAGGAGCTGCACGGTTTAGAAAGTGACTCTGACAGCGAGGAAAGTGAAGCTGCGAGGTTGGATTTAGAGCAGCTGTTAGATTCTGAAACAGAGGATGAGGACTTGGATGGATTTAATAAATTACTTTATGACGACTGTAAATAATATTTAAATAAAACCAACCAAACTCAGATTTACTCCCGATCTATTTTTAAATACACACACTTGTCTGCTTGTGTGTGTGTTGTTGTAAGGCGGACGTACGTAGTAGAGGATAGGTGCGCCTTACTGTATGTGTGTGTTAAATACAGAGCACGTGAAACTGGGACTGCGCCTTTTAATACGGTGCCCCTTTTGGTCGTGAAAGACAGTACCCTACTAGAGCTTACCCTGGCGGACTTCAGGTGAGAGTCAGAGTACACCCAAAACAGGTCACCAGTCTGTTACGACACAGTTCTAGTTGTTTAAACAATTAGAAGTTTTGTTTGATTGAATTTGAACTTTTATTTGTGACTCCTCGTTGGTTCTTTTTTGTGTTTGACATAATTGAAAGCTGATGATTTTGAAAACCATGATTTATTCTTTACATGATGTACACTCCAAAAACTGTATTCATTAAAAACTAAGAATAAACTATTCTTTTTTTTTATTGTCAGAGTTATAAAAGTCTAAAGTTGTTTTGTGGTCAGTGTAAACAACTCAAAATCTTTTTTTGTCTAGATGTGTGGATGTCAGGTGCCACAAGGTCGTAAATCAGGGGGATTTATGGCAGATTGTTGGAGGGGTGGTGAGCACTGGTTTGATCTCGCATGACAACATAAATTTGGAGGACTTGTGGCTTTTCTGAACATGGTTCAGTTTGTTCTGACGCAACTCTGGAATAAACCGAGAGAAAACTGGAATCAGACAAACTCGAGTCCTCAGCATTCAGTTTCTGTTTCTGTTCAAAGGTCGTCTTGAGTGACACCAAAACAGCATCCTATAGAAGCTATCTGATCCAGGGTCATCCAGAGGTGAGAAGAGTAGATCCCAAAAACCAATGTGTCACCCCGTTAATCATCAAGCCAGGTTACAAGAGAGATGGTACCATCCAGAATACCCCAGCCAAAGTCTAACATACAACTGGTTTTGATGTGGTTCAGTATGAATCAATAATTTCCTAAAAATCAGGTCTAAAAGGAGCACGTAACCAGCTGACACCTGCACATAAACTTTTCTGGCTGTGGTAGAAACATTGTTTAGGGATAACCACAACTAGTTTACCAACAGATCTGAGCTAGTTAGGCTCTGGTACTAACCCGCTTCATGTTGACCTGAACCTCATTGTCATGATTCCCTCGCCCACCACCAGAGGGAACCCAGGACCTTCCCTCATTTGCTTGATTTTACACACCTGAAGATCTTTGTGCAGCTGTTTTTAAATAGGCAGTCTGTCTTCCCTTCAGGTGTTGGGTCAAACCATCCTTTCCAGCCAGGTCTCCCTGGTTACCTGACCATGAAACACATTCTGAACAATAACCTCTTGTCATGCCACTAAAACCTTATGATTTTCTTCACAGCATTATTAAACTGCCATTCTCAAATAAACCATGTTTTAGGTCCTGGAATTGTGTCCTCATCCTTCCACCTTCACACTGCTTCAGGACCCCCATAAGTAGCCTGAAAAATAGCCTTTAAAAATAACCTATAAAATAATAATAATTAATACTAATTCCTCCTTTTGGAATGAAGATTAGTCAGAGTAAAACAGAGTACATGTGTCTGAATGAGAGGGATCCAAATGGAAAAGTGAGGTTACAGGGAGAAGAGATAAAGAAGGTGGAAGATTTTAAGTATCTAGGATCAACAGTCCAGAGCAATGGAGAGTGTGGAAAAGAGGTGAAGAAGCGTGTGCAGGCAGGTTGGAACGGGTGGAGAAAAGTATCAGGTCTGATGTGTGACAGAAGAGTTTCAGCTAAAAAGAAAGGAAACGTGTACAAAACCGTGGTGAGACCGGCCATGCTGATTGGTCTAGAAACAGTAGCCCTGAGGAAAAGACAGGAAGCAGAGATGGAGGTAGCAGAGATGAAGATGCTGAGGATCTCTCTGGGAGTGACCAGGATGGACAGGATCAGAGGAACAGCACATGTTAGAGGTTTTAAAGTCAGAGAGGCCAGACTGAGATGGTTTGGACATGTGCAGAGGAGAGAGAGAGAGTACATCAGAAGAAGGATGCTGGGTTTGGAACCACCAGGAAAGAGGGCTAGAGGAAGACCAAAGAGGAGGTTCATGGATACAGTGAAGGAAGACATGAAGATAGTTGGTGTGACTGAAGAGGATACAGCAGATAGGGTTAGATGGAAGAAACTGACTTGCTGTGGCGCCCCCAGAAGGGAAATGATGAAAGGAGAAGAAGACTAATTCCTTCTTTTGTTCGCTCAGAAATGCACTGTACACTACAAACAGTTTTTAAACACTTTTTGTCATTTTAAGTTTTATTTTTGACTCTGTGGATTACACCTTCCTTTTGCTCCCCGACGAGTCCCAAGAACAATTGGCATCCAAATTGTATCCAATTACTGGACGGGGAGGGGGCGGGATCATCAATTATACAAACATGTATGAATAAAATAGGAAAATACTTCTGGTGAGTTTTTGATGTTGAAATAATGTTCAAACGAGGTATAAATTTAAAAAATGTTGATTTAGTGAGCCCTCCTTTTAAAACTGACCAAGAAGAAAAAAGACCAAAACCTGATTCTTAACTGGTTCAGAACCAAAAAAAGAAACACAACTAATCTTGAAATGAATCTAATTTTAATGATTACTGCTCAGAGAAAGAATTAATTAACAGTTATACTGAGTTTTATTTGTTTCGGTTACCAGTCAGCGTTTAAGACTGACATAGTCTCAGGTTATTTGACCGGAACATCTTTCAGAGATGTACATTATCTGAAAACAATGGACACTTCAGATGTGAGTGTATGCCCAAAATATAGCTGAAGAAAATAGTAATCCATACCTCCCATTAGAAGAGGCAAAGGGAAAATAAAGATGGCTGACTGTACGGAACAGTAGAATAACAGATGGGGTCTTCATGTTACTTTTCTTTCTGTCGTTTACACTCTGAATAAACTTCAGAGGAAGTTTGTTTGTAGCCGTGATGGTTTAACATGTGTCACAAAGTGAGAAAAAAGAAGAAAGTTGATCTGTATCACACACTGGACGCCTCGTCTGATTGGTTTCTTTGTGGGTGGCCGATGAAGTGACTGATCGTAGACCAGAAGAAAACTAAAATACCTTGGGTGGCAGCACTTCCTCTCCGACATAAAGAAAATCTAAATGAATCATTTTAATATAAAACTATTTCATCCTGATTTTTTTTCCCTCTTATAGAAGACATCTGCTGTCTGGATCCAGCTGGATAAAAGTATGCAGGAAGTGAGATGATCCCCAACATGGAGAATTCTTTTTACGCATGCTGACGATGCCTTCTCTAACAATCAAATATTTGATATTCACCCCAGTGAGACGCTGGGGTGAAATGAAACTACATCTTTAGAAAGAATAAGAAATAAGACGGTGGCTCAATGGTTAGAGCAGGCATGGGCAAACTACGGCCCTCGGGCCACATGCAGCGTAAAACGTTTTAATCCGGCCCGCCAAACTAGAAAAAATTAAATAAATAAACCATCTTGGTTTGTTTTTTCCTGCAATTTTGATCTTTGTCACTAGATGGCGCCAAAAATACAACAACAGTGCTCTCATTAAAATGTGTGTCTCCGTGATGCCCACGCTGTCAAAATAAACAGTGTGCACAGATATAGAAAGCCATCGGGCCCAATACACGCACGTAAACAAGCGTGTTAGATGTTAAAATAAATAAAATGTTACATCAAGCGTTCGCCCGCGCTCTTGATGTAACATTTAGCGCGCCATTCTATAAGTATAATCTAGCGGTTACCAAAGCATGCCTTCCATCTGCTCCTGTTCCCAGGGGCGAATTAAGGATTTTCTGAAGGGGGTACCGGGGCACGAAATGAGCACTTGTGGTGCTTGCCAGTATAGAAGGGTCTGGGGGTATCCCCGTAGAACTTTTTTGAAAAAAAATTTTTCTGCATTTTGGTGCATATTTTAACCAAAGTTTATAATATTTAAAGTAGTAAGAACACTTTTTTTTTGTGGACCTAGAGGGGGGGCACGCCCCTCACCCCCTGGTTCCGGCCCGCTTGTCGAATGTTAGAACTCAATGTGGCCCGCGAGTCAAAAAGTCTGCCCACCCGTGGGTTAGTGCGTTCGCCCGCGGACCGGAAGTTAACCAGTAGTTTGCGGGTTCGATTCCCACTGAGTTCACGTCCAGGGTCCTTGGAGAAGACACCTAACTCCCTGTTTCTCCCATCATTGGCACCGTCATGGCAGCCTGCTGAGGTGCAGGAGTCCAGCACACAAAATTCCCCGGTGAGGGATGAATAGAGTGAGTAAAAATATATTATACATACATTGATTCATTCATCTGTTCGATTTATTGAATCAGTCATCCATTCATCAAACAATCCATCGTCTCATTCAACCATTGACCAATCTGTCCACCACCCACTAACCAATACATCCATCTGCCGTTTTAATCCACTTATTCATTCATCTATTATTTTCCAAACTTTCCAGCTATCTATTCATGTCTCCATCCTTCAAAATATTTTCCTCCACCCAAACGAGGCGTGGTTTCAAGGAACTGCGATGAAATTATGGTAGAAGTCATCCCTACATCGTGGTTGAAAATGTTTTTTCTTAGATTACCTAGAATGTCACGATACCCTCTCCTGCCGCCACAGGAAGCCGTGGATGTTCCTAATCAACCTGATTAGGATCACCTGAGGATGATTCTTGATTCCACACATCTGTGCACCCTGCCAGCTATTTAAAGGGCAATCTGCCCGGACTTCCCTGTCGGGTCATACAATCCCTTCCAGCCAGGTCTCCCTGGTTGGTTGCCTGACCAAATACAAATTCTTGCAATAACCCTTTACCATGCAACTGAAACTTTGTTTTTCTTATTAATGAACTGCCAAATTCAAATAAACCATATTTTCTGTCTGCAATTGGGTCCTCCTCTTTCCACCTGCACACCGCTTCATGACATAGAACACCTTACTCATCATGCATCCTGAAATACCTGAACCAGCTCCTCTGTCTGCTCTGGATCTAATGGAGCAGCAGTTTGACTCTGATCTCCTGGACGATCCTCACACCACCTGGTTATCAGAGGTGAGAGTAGGAATGTTGATCCCCAGCAAATCCACGAGTTCAGATAGATATTTACGATTCAGAACCACATCAGCGGTTAGCAGGAACCTTAATGAACAAGAAGATTCTTCTTTAAGTCGTTTGTAAATCCGGTAGTTTGTAGATGATGATCTAGTTGATGGCGCGTTCATTGTCACTTCATAAACAAGATGTCACGCGAAACATGTGAGGATGAAAGTCCGACTCGCTCCTCTGGATCCTGGCTGCAGATGTGTTCCAGATGTGTGCGAAAAAAAACCGTAGCAGAAGCAAGAACATCCATTTAATCCCTTTTTCCTCTGGAGAATCTTCTGCATCAGATCAAGTTTCCTCTCTTTCATCGACAATATTCCCACCTCCCAACATGAACCCAAGCTTTGCTCCAGAACCATTAATCTGTGTTAAAAGAGACTTCTGAAACATAATAATCATCATTTCCCTGCTTTTTCTGTCCGTGGAGAAGAAAAGAAGCACAAACAGCTTCGGTTACATCAGCAGGAACTTGGAGGATCAGACCGGACTGAAACAGATCCATATCAGCCAGATGGGCATCATTAAAGAAAACAAAGCTCCTCTTTGTGCTTCCAGGTAAATCTTAAAACTCCACAGAAACTCATGAAGAATTATGAACCATGCTCATCTGACTTCTATCTTTTTTTTAGTTAAATGGGTTAGAAGTATAAAATGGTTTGAACCTATCGACTAACAAGAGAAAAAACAAAAAAATACACAAAAAACAAACAAATATCCCACAAAAAACAACCAAATAAACAACAACAACTCAATCAACCAACAAAACAATCACTCAACCAATCAAACAAACTACAGAACCAAATAATATTGATCCAGTTGTGACAAATGAGCTCAAAATAATGAACTAATCATCCAAACAACTTAGTGACCCAGTAATAACCAAATATCCGTTTATCGTATCACCCGACCATCTGATGATCGTATTAATCGACAGACACACCGATCAAACTAGTTGACCAAACTATCAACTAAGAAAAGCAGCCATGGAACCAACAAGCTTCATTTCCAATTACAAACGTACCCTACCAAACTCATCAATATCTAACCAATGGATGACCCATCAACAAACAAACCACCCACAGAAGTTAATAATCAATTGAAGTACCAACCAAAAAACTTACTAACAAACAAAAACATAATACAAGCAAAATCATCAAAAAGTTGCCAAATAATCAGCTATTTTATAAAATACAAGAAGTTGACACCCAGGCATCGAACAGTATGTCTCCACCTGTTCTATTTTTATTGTAGAGTTAAAAAAAAACGTAGTTCACATGGTATTAATGGTAGAAAGATGTGACTAGGTTCCAAGGGCGTTAGCCTAGTGGCAGAATTACCATCTTTCGACCGGGTGAACTTGGTTTGATTCCCCCTGGGGCCACTCACAATCTATCACAAAACAAGAAAGAAAGAACAAGAAAGATATAAGCTGGAAGTGATCCTTTAAGTGAATATATAGTTGGTACTGAGTATCTGTGGGCAGTTTAATTAAAAGGTATCACACTCTCAATAGTGTAATGAAAGAATGGACATGGACAGTCTGAGTGCTTTATTATGAGTAAATACAATCTTCAATTAACTATCTAACTTATCAGTAATCACTCTAATAAACCAATTAAAAAACAAAATGAGAAAACTTAGTCATTAACTCACAAACTAGCTACCCAATCAACTATCCTAATAATAAACAAACTATTCAACTAAGTAATAAAAAAAAATCAACAACAAACAACAGCTGTGGGTGGTGACCAAAAGAATGAGATTGCGTTCGCCAACTCGAGAGGAACCAGATGGGGTGGTTCGGGCATCTCGTTAGGATGCCCCCAATGCACCTCTATGGTGAGGTGTTTCGGGTATGTTCCGCTGGGAGGAGACCATGAGGCAGACCCCAGACTTCAGACAGGGGGCTTCCCGTCTGAGGCTGTTGCCCCAGCAACCCGGCACCAGATGAGCGGAAGACGATGGAACAGAACAAACAAAACTATTCAACAAGTAACAAATCAACTAATCAACTGTATTTTTTAATCAAAATGTTTCCTGATCTGATCAACAATCTAACCAACAAATAACCTCATCATCAGACAAACCTAAACTGTCATGATCCCCTCACCCCTGCCACCAGGGGGAGCCCTGGACCTTCCCTCATCACCCTGATTAAGGACACCTGAGGATATTTGGTCTGATATAGGCAGTGATTCTCCCGATTAGGAAGCCTGGAGCGGATACAAGTGATCCAGGAAACTACAGGCCGATTGCTTTAACGTCTGTAGTCTGCAAGTTGATGGAGAGGTTGGTAACTCAGAGGTTGGAGTATACGTTAGAAAAGGGGAATCTATTGTCGCAATACCAATGTGGTTTTAGGAGGGGTAGGAGCACTTTGGATTCGTTAGTTCGGTTGGAGGATGATGTTAGGAAGGCACGGGTGAATAGAGAGGTTTTGGTGGCGGTATTTTTTGATGTTGAAAAAGCCTATGATATGTTGTGGAGGAAGGGACTGTTGATTACACTACGCACGATGGGGGTTAGAGGGAGAATATTCAATTGGGTTCGGAGTTTCTTGGAGGGGCGGAGGATTCAGGTTAAGGTTGGGAGAGCGATGTCGTCGGTTTATGACGTGGAGAATGGGACGCCGCAGGGGAGTGTAATTAGCCCTACCTTGTTTAATGTTATGTTTAATGGTGTGTTTAGTGGGGTGGGGAATGATTTAGGTAGATCACTGTTTGCTGATGATGGGGCGTTGTGGAAGAGGGGACGGAACAGGGAGTTTGTGGTTGGGAAGGTGCAGGAGGGTATAGACAGGGTGCAGGCTTGGGGTGACAGGTGGGGTTTTCGATTTTCGGTGGACAAGACAAAAGGTATGATGTTCTCGAGGGGCCGGGTTGGCACTGTGAAGGGTTTGAAGCTCTATGGTAGGCACATTGAGATGGTGGGATCTTTTCGTTTTCTGGGTCTAACTTTTGATAGGCAGTTGGTGTGGAGGGAACATGTAAGGTACCTGACCAGTAAGTGTGATAAGATATTAAATGTCATGAGATGTCTAGCTGGGGTGGACTGGGGGGCCAGTTTTTCAGCTTTGAGGTGCCTGTTTGATGCCCTGATAAAATCCAGATTGGATTATGGATGTGTGGTTTATGGTTCGGCGGCGCCTACAGTGTTACGGGATTTAGATGTGGTGCAGGCCAAGGCCCTGAGGATTTGTTTAGGTGCTCTGAGGACTTCGCCAGTGAGTGCCCTGAGGGTGGAGGCGGGTGTCATGCCACTCGCTCTGAGGAGGAAGCACCTGGCGGTGAATTATTGGGTTTCCTTGAGAGGAAAGAGCCATAATCACCCTGGGCGGGGGGTTCTGGATTGGTCCTGGGAGAGGGGTGTGAAGGAAACTTTGAGTTTTGGGTGGGTAGGGGGTTTGTGGGCACGGGAATTGGGTGTAGGGGATTTGGAGTTGGAGCGGGAGGAAAATTTTCAGATGGTGCCACAGTGGAGGCTGGGAGAGGTGAGGGTGGAATTGGGGATGGTGGGGTGGAGACGGAGGTTTGGGGATGTGAATGTGGCGGGAGCATTTAGGAGTATTATTGAGGAGAATTATGGGGATTACACATTGGTGTTTACGGATGGTTCAAGGGATCCGGTTTCGGGGAGGACGGGTGCGGGAATGGTGGTGGAAGGGTCTGGAGTGGAGGTAGGGGTTCGCACGTCAGATCACTTATGTATTTTCACGGTGGAGTTATATGCAGTGTGGATGGCTGTGGTGTGGGCGATGCAACATGGTGGTGGGAAAGTACTTATATGCACGGACTCGTTGTCAGTGGTTCGGGCTCTTGAACTGGGGAGGGTGAGGTATCATCAAGGTTTGTTTTGGGATGTTTTGAATATGGTGTCGGGGATGATAGGAGGGTCGTTGGTGTTTATGTGGGTTCCGGGCCATTCTGGGATTGGGGGGAATGAGCGAGTGGATGAGGTGGCAAAGAGGGCTGCGGATCGGGTGGTGGTGGAGAGGGTCGTGGCTCTGTCACGAGGGGAGGTGAAGGCGTTGGTCTGGAAGGGGACAATGCAGCAGTGGCAGATGGAGTGGGAGTCAGAGGTGAAGGGACGACACTTGTATTCTGTACAGAGGACGGTGGGGGTGACTGTGGATCCGGTGGGTGGTGGAAGGCGGGGGCAGGTGGTTTTTAGCAGGTTACGTATTGGGCACACGGGATTGAATGAAACGCTCAAGATTCTGGGTAAACATTTGGATGGGTGTTGTGATTTCTGTGGGGAGTTGGAAGGGGTTAGTCACGTGGTGTTAGCGTGTAGAAAGTATGAGGAAGAAAGAGAGGCTATGATGGTGGTGCTGAGGAGGGATGGTGGTGCTGAGGAGTGATGGTGGTGCTGAGGAGTGATGGGGGTGCTGAGGAGTGATGGTGGTGCTGAGGAGTGATGGGATGAGACAGGTGAGCTTGAAGGAGGTGTTTTTGTTTGGACGTCAGGGGAAGGGTTTTGGTGCCCTGTACACTTTTTTGAGGTGTACAGGGTTATTGAGGAGGATTTGAGGTTCGTGACAGTCAGTAGGTGGCGGTAATGCACCCAGGTTGGTGCTTCATGCCGCAAACTAAAGAAGAAGAAGAAGAAGAAGAAGAAGATTTGGTCTGATAACACATACCTGTGGATCCTGCTGCCTATTTAGAGGCAATTCCTTAGAATTCTTTGTGGGGTCATTGTCATCATCACCATCCCTTTCAGCGAGGGCTTCCTGGCTGCTTGACCATAAATTTAATCTTTGAACTCAAATCATTTGGATTTTTTGGTCAGAATAATCCTGTCCACTTTGCTTCACAGCCTTACTGTATTTTTTGCCTTACTGGACTTTTGGTTAGTTAATTCTGTTTTGTTGTCCTGCATTTGGGTCCTCGTCGTCCTTCCACATCCCAAATTATGACATAAACAGCAAATTTGTCGTTTAACAGACTAAATATTTAACTAATTACGTAACTCATCAACCAAAAACCAAACCAACCTTTTTAGCAACCAACAAACTAACTAACTAACCAACTAGTCATCTGATGGATTAACAAACTAACAAATAGCACCATCAACTGATGAAACCACTTACTAAACAAGTAACAGACCAACCGACAAATTAAATGAATTACTCTATTCATCCCTCACCGGGGAAATTTGTTTGCTGCACTCCTTACACCGCAGCAGGCTGCCCTTCAACGGCGCCAATGGTGGGAGAAGCGGGGGTTAGGTGTCTTCTCCTAGACGTGCTCTCCATGGGACGCGAACCCACGACCTTCCGGTCCGCGGGCGAACGCTCTAACCACGCGGCCACCGTCTCCACCCGAACCTAAAAAAAACCAATTAATTAACCAACAAATCTGTCACATAACAAATTAACTAAACAACCAGACAACTGACAAATTAATAAACTAACCAATTAAACACATTTCAAATTATTATCCCGACTGACCAACTAATTTATCAGCATTATATTTAATGAACTGAATAACGAAACGAAATAACTACTGTAAACAAATAACAAATTTACCCACAGATGAAATTACTAACACCCCCCTATTTACAAGCTTAGGTCTTTAAAAGACCAAACAATTTTTTGATTAAAAGGTTAAATAGTCAACTAAAAAAACTAACATAGAAACTTACAATTGATTGGTTAAGTAGCCAACAAACCTACCAAGTAACTAGCTAACCAACCAATCAACCAACCAACCGTTCACCCTGTAAATTAACGAAAGTAAGTCCAAACAACCAACAACATTTACAATTAAAACGGACTAGTTATCAGTTAAGTACTGATACTAATACACTAAAAAAAAAAAACGACATAAACAATAAATACACCGGAAGCATGCAAACCTCCACCT
This sequence comes from Neostethus bicornis, assembly GCA_902685375.1. Lineage (NCBI taxonomy): Eukaryota > Metazoa > Chordata > Actinopteri > Atheriniformes > Phallostethidae > Neostethus > Neostethus bicornis. The sequence goes on along the minus strand of LR738558.1, from coordinate 22,192,340 downwards.
ATTTTTCTTGCCAGGCGAAGGGTGCAGATTAACAACCTGAACACAGGTCACCAGTCTGATTGAGGACCACATAGAGGAAACAAAAACCAGCTACGTGCACCCTCCCACCTACTGTCAACCAATCAGACATTATGAATACATAGATAAAAACTTTATTAATCTCCCGCAGGGGAAATTCTGGTGTCCAGCAGCAACAGAAATCACACAAACTGTTCCGTTTCGTTCTGTTATCTTCCGCTTGTTCCGGGGTCGGGTCGCAGCGGCAACAGCCTCAAACGGGCAGCCCAGGCCTCTCTCTCCCCAGCTGCATCCTCCAGCTCACCTGGAAGGATCCGGAGTCATTCACTAGCCAACTGTTATACATAGTCTCTCCAGCGGGTCCGGGGTCTGCCCCTTGGTCTCCTCCCGGTGGGACGTGCCCAAAATACCTCGCCCGCGAGGCGCTCAGAGGGCATCCAGACCAGATGCCCGAACCACCCCATCTGGCTCCTCTCGACCTGGAGGAGGAGCGGCTCGACACCGAGCTCCTCCCGGATGGCAATCACACAAACTGTACATACAAATTAAATAAAAACTTCATACATACATAATAAAACAGGACTCAGTTTCTTCCAGAAACATCTGATCTATTCAATTGCCTGAGGCCTGAAGGGATGAACGACCTCCTAAAGCGCTCAGTCCTGCAGCGCAGTGAGAGGAACCTGTTACTTCGGGTCGTCTTCTGGGTCGTGATAACATCGTGTAGAGGGTGACGGGGGTTATTCAGGATACCCTGCATTAAAGCCCTCATCCTCATAAATATTTTCAGTGGTAAAAAAAACCTCATGTATTCACAAAGAGAAAATAAGAACTCTTATTTTTGTTTTATTTATGCAGCATAAAAAAAAAAAAGCCAAACAGAACGTTTTCTTTATTTCTGACAGAAAAAGTAAAAATTTGTTCCAACTTGATTTTTCTTTATTGTTTCAATTTGGCCTGAAAAGGAATCTTAAAAAGTGAAGTTTATTTCTAGTTAAAAACATTTGAGTTTTCAGGATGATCGCTGGTTAAATGAGTTTTTCCGTTTTGTTTGGCTCTTTTGTTTCTGAAATGTGCTGCGGGGGTTTCCTGGTGGGTTTGTGTGGAGGGGAAACACAACCACATGTAACATGATCGAAATATAAATTTAATGTTTAACGTAAAGTTGGAATTTAGAGTTATTACAACTTTATGGCTGAAGAAGGGGGTCGGGGTGGGGAGGCCGCTTCAAAAAAAGATTTATGACCTGATTATTTTTGAAAAGCTACCCAGAATGCATTGCTCTTTGCAGACACCTGATACACACCTGACAGACGCTTAGTTTGTGCATGTGTGTGTGTGTGTGTGTATAAAGTTACACAGGTTAAATATTTCTGCAGACGTGAAGGAAATATGCAGAGAAAGGAGTCGACAGTGAACAAATCATCACTTCATCTGATATCAGTGATGCCTTCGAGGTCTGATCAGAGCCAGAAACATCTGAGAGGCTCACACACACACACACACACACACACACACACACACACATGCACAGACGGCCTGCAGTGTGTGTGAGTCACTGTTTATTAGGTTTCTACCTTCAAAAGAGTGGAAAAAAAAGTTGTTTTACAATGTGCGTGTGCGCGCATGTGTGCATGCATGCACATGTGCACATGTAAGCGTCTGTGTGCGGGGTCACCACCAGGTCAAGAGGGGGGTCGGAACCCAAGTGTCAGCCTATCAGCTGACGGATCACCCGCTGATTGACAGGTATGATCATTACCATGACGATGGGGTGCGGGTCTTTTTTCAGGACGCACGCACATACTTATGCACCCATGCACATGTGCGCTCCTGAAGAACTTGCATTGCTGAAAGAATACTTAGACTGGAGCAGCAACCTGTTCCTGTGGGCTCCAAAGGTCCTTCAGGAGGTTCTGGTCTGAGGTAGGGTGGTACATCAGACTGTTTCTTTCACTCTGTGGAAAAATCTGACCCCGCAGAATTGGGGCTTTAACCAGTTTGTTCTGTCTGGTCAGGACGGTACGTGATATGTGTCATGAGTCAGAACGGTCAGTGTAGTCCAGAAAACAGATTGTAAAAATTTACTTTTGCCAAATCCCATCAGAAGCAGGACAATCGCTTCTTTCTGCTAAAAATTCTAAACCCTTTGTTTTGTACTTAAATTCTCAGTTTCAGGAATTGTGGCTAAGACGGATCGTGTAGCTCGGTCGATGCCCGTTCTAATCCACCAAACCAAAAACAGATCAACGCTTCCATTTGATATGCAATAACGATGACAGTGTCATCATTAATTGCTGATTGGTCTGTCATTTTCAGGGTCTCTCAATTGTAAGCTAAAACGTGCAAAATGTGACTTATTATTCTATTGGTTCAAGTATGACTGGTACTGAGTATGAGCGTCTCTAGTGTTCTATCTTAGCTAGGTTCGGGCTCGTCCACTTAGAATTGAAGGTGACTGGTTCTGGGTTCAAATTTTGTTAGAACATTGAAAGATTCCTAAAAGTGACAGAAGACCTCTGCAAGAACGTTAAGATGTTCTCCACCGATGTTCAAAGAAAAGCAGACCAGGTGTAATACTGAAACCAGATCAGGTACCAGTCAATGTCAGATCCAAAAATAAACAAGATGCTTGACGAGGTTCTGATTCACAACTCAAAGATGATGTCGAACTCCAAACGGACTTTTTTAGATTTTGAATTTACCAAAAAGGTTCTTCAGAGAACTTTTCAGAAATTCAAAGAGGTTCCAGTAGATTTTAGCAACTTTTGGAAGACCTACTGGGGAAACACTGGAAAGGACCAATTAAAGGAACACAGACGTAATGAGAACAAATCAACCAGAACATGGACCGGACCGACGTTAGAAAGCCTAAGCTGTTACTTGAACTGTCAGTCAGTCACCTTCTTAACCGTCTATCCCTTATGGGGTACCAGGGGGTGCAGGAGCCCATCCCGGCTGATTCGAGTCGAGGGGTAGGGTACACCTTGAACGGGTCAGCAATCTGTCGCAGACACACATACACACACATACACTCATTCCAGGGGTAATCATGAAGTGACCAATCAACCTAACATGTATGTTTTTTAGAGGGTAGGAGGAAACCCACGCAAACACCGGGTAGAACATGGAAACTCCACCCAAAAAGGCCAGTGTTCCAAGCCTCATCCCCACCCAGTACTCGAACCCAACGACCTTCTTACTGTGACGCCACTGTGCTGCCCACTGCGCCACCAAAGAGTGAACTTTCAGTCAGTCACCTACTTATCCGTCTATCCCTCACGGGGTGCCGAAGCCCATCCTGGCTGATTCAAGGTGAGGGGCAGGGGACACCCCGATCAGGTCGCTAGTTTGTTCCAGGGCCACACACATACAACCATCAACACACACATTCATTCTTAGGGGCAATTTGGCACCGGCCAATCAACCTAACATGCATGTTTTCGGAGGGTGGGAGGAAACCGGAATACCCAGAGGAAACCCACGCAAACTGTACACCAGGTAGAACATACAAACTCCACCCAGAAAGGCCAGTGCTCCAAGCCTCGTCCCCACCCAGGACTAGAACCCACGACCTTCTTACTGTGAGGCCACTGTTCTACCCACTGTGCCACCAAGTATTGAACAGTCAGTCACCTTCTTATCCAGGATTACGGGGGTGCCGGAGCCCATCTCGGCTGATTAAAGGCAAGGGGCAGGGGATACCCCAAACAGGTCGCCAGTCTGTCGCGGGGCCACACACATACAACCATCCACACACACATGGTTGCGTGGATGGTTGGTGCAATTTGGGGCAATTTGGCACCGGCCAATCAACTTAGCATGCATGTCTTTGGAGGGTGGAAGGAAACCAGAAAACCTGGGTAGAACATGCAAACTCCACCCAGAAAGGTCAGTGTTCCAAGCCTCGTCCCAGCCGGGACTCAAACCCACGACCGTCTTGCTGTGAGGCCACTGTGCTGCCCACTGCGCCACCAAGGACTGAACTGTTCTGTTCCAACACTTCCGCTTGTTCTGGTGCCGGGTCGCGGGGGCAACAGCCTCAAACGGGTAGCCCAGGCCTCTCTCACCCTGGCTGCATCCTCCAGCTCACCCGGAAGGATCCCAAGTCTTTTCCCGGCCAGCTGTGAGACATAGTCTCTCCAGCGGGTCCGGGGTCTGCCCCTTGGTCTCTTCCCGGTGGGACGTGCCCGAAACACCTCACCCGCGAGGCACGAGTTGGGCATCCTTACCAGACTTTATTTATCCCCGAAGGGGAATCTGAGTTCAGCAGTGCCAAATAAAGAACAACCGAAAAACCCACGATAAGAAGAACTCAACCATCACGAACACAGAGAAGGAGACCAGTTCCAATCCCTCAATGTGTTTTGGATCTTTTAAGATGGAGAAGAAAACATCCTGGTATCCTGGCAGTGCCATCTTACTTTTTTTTTTTGGTGAAATGATGTCACTTCTACATACCGGTAACAGATCTCGAAGGGGGTCGGTCGGGTTCTCCAGGAGTCCTTAAAACCACCTGAGTGTTTTACAGAGAGGATCTGTGCTGATCCTTGAAGAGGTTCCAGGTTTTCTTTGGTACGTTGGAGGTCAAGAGGTTTTTTTAGGAACTGGAAAACCTTAAACTGAAAAATCACCCACATGCATGACACACACACACACACGTACACACGCTCACACACTCATTATACACACATATATTCAGGCACTTCAGAGCTGTCAAATCTGATTGCTGTGGAGATGAAGATGGAGAACAGGAGGGCGGCCAAACTTCTGGATAACACACACATAAAACATTCACACACACACAAGTAAAATTTATATACACGACACACAGACGGTACAAACTAAACACACACACATAAAACTTACCTTAAACAATCACACATAAATCACACATTAAATACTCGTTAAGCGCACAAAATTCACCTGAGTGCACACACACATAACATTAATCAGACACACACATACAGTACACGCTACACACACATTAACACGGTGAAACATACATGTTAACAACACATTAAAAACACACTTACACAGGTTAAACACACAATAAGTAACAGATCCTGGGAAAAAAAAAAACACACACATTAAACACTTAAACACTCAGTGGCATGTGTTACAAACATTAACTACACGGTAGCACACACACACATACACACACACACACACACACACACAAACACGTGTTACACACATTAGGAAACACATTCTCAACTTAAAAATCTTTGGTTCCATAGAGACCAAACACATGTTAAAACATCGAGAAAGTAAACACACTCATTTAAAAACGATACACACACAAACACACCACACTGTACTTAAAACACACAAATTAAACACACACATAATAAACACGTTTATAACACAAACTACATTACAAACAATTAAAGTGGAGAAAGGAAATCTGATACACACACATGTTACACATTAAACACACACTACAGACACAGGAGACGCACAACTGAAACATCTTACACACATTACAAAAAAATTAAATAAACTCAGGAAACACTTTTTTTTTTTTTTTTGGAGGAGTTTAAGTATCTCGGGGTCTTGTTCACGAGTGGGGGAAGGATGGAGCGGGAGATCGACAGGCGGATCGGTGCGGCATCAGCAATAACTAGGACGCTGCATCGGTCTGTTGTGGTAAAGAGAGAGCTGAGCCGAAAAGCAAAGCTCTCGATTTACAAGTCGATCTACGTTCCTACCCTCACCATGGTAACCAGGATCTATGTTCCTACCCTCACCATGGTAACCAGCTGTGGGAGGTGACTGAAAGAATGAGATCACGGGTACAAGCAGTCGAAATGAGCTTCCTCCGAAGGGTGGCTGGGCTCTCACTCAGAGATCGGGTGAGGAGCTCTGCCATCCGGGAGGAGCTCATTGTCGAGCCACTCCTCCTCCAGGTCGAGAGGAGCCAGATGGGGTGGTTCGGACAACTGGTCAGGATGCCCCCCGAGCGTCTCGCAGGCGAGGTGTTTCGGGCACGTCCCACCGGGAGGAGACCAAGGGGCAGACCCCGGACCTGCTGGAGAGACTATGTCTCACAGCTGGCCGGGGAACGACTTGGGATCCTTCCAGGTGAGCTAGAGGATGCAGCCGGGGAGAGAGAGGCCTGGGCTGCTCGTTTGGGGCTGTTGCCCCCGCGACCCGACCCCGGAACAAGCGGAAGATGACGGAACGGAACAGGAAACACTTTATACACACACATTAAACATGTTAAAAAACATTAAACACACAAACATTGCATACAAACATAATGAAAAAACATAACACATTCACTCATTGAATACACATTCCATCCCGTCGTCTTCGGCTACTCCGGGGCCAGGTCACGGGGGCAACAGCCTCGGACGGGAAGCCCAAGCTTCTCTCACCCCGGCTGCATCCTCCAGCTCACCCAGAAGGATCCCAAGTCGTTCCCCGGCCAGCTGTTAGACATAGTCTTTCCAGCGGGTCCGGGGTCTGCCTCTTGGTCTCCTCCCGGTGGGACGTGCCCAAAACACCTTACCAGCGAGGCGCTCGGGGGGCATCCTGACCAGATGTCCGAACCACCCCATCTGGCTCCTCTCGACCTGGAGGAGGAGCGGCTCGACACCGAGCTCTTCCCGAATGGCAGATCTCCGAGTGAGAGCCCAGCCACCCTGCAGAGGAAGCTCATTTTGGCCGCTTGTTTCCGCAATCTCATTTTTTTGGTCACCACCCACAGCTGGTGACCATGGTGAGGGTGGGAACATAAACCGAGAGCTTTACTTTTCGACTCAGCTCTCTTTTTCCTATGACGAACTGATGCACATATTAGACACAAACAAAAACACACACATTTAATGTTGAGAATAAACAAAGAAAACACACATTAAAGAAAAAAAACTCATCAAAACACAAACTAAACACACAAATGAAACATGTTACAAACGCCTGCAGCGAACAGATGATACACACACATTCAACACAAGTTACATCCACGTTTATCACACACATTTAACGGAGATCAAACATTAATTGTGCAAATTAAACACCACACACACACGTTATACAGATGGAAAGAACTTACAATACACACACATTTAAAACATTTTCACACACAATAAATAAACGTTACACACACTAAATTTGTTACACACACATTAACAAGTTACACACGCCAACAAACACAAACGTTACACAGATTAAATCCACAGAATAAACACAGGATTCACACACATTAAATAAATCACACACACATTAAAATTCTTCTCTTTTTTTTAGCTTCTCCATTTGGGGGAAAACACACTTAACTCGTTAAACACACACATTAAGTGCTAATTTTACAAATTACACAGAAGTCAAACACACATTAGACACAAACATTACGGAACACGTGTGTTACGTTAACGTTACGGACATTAAATGACAAACGTTTAGTGTGTGTTTTGTACACACGATGAACACACACACACACACACACACACACACACACACACACACACACACACACACACACACACACACAGTGTCTCGGTTGAAACTGAAACCTTGTGCGTTTCTTTGTCTTTCTGCCAACATTGTGCTCATTAAAGTGAAATAACATGTTGGCCCTCTCCACATCACTCACTTCTTCTGGCCTCGTTGGAACATCACTGGCGGCCCCGGGGAGCAGCTGGTACCAATAAAGTCCGGCTCTGGTCCGGTTCTGGTCTGACCCGCCACTTTGTCTGGAAGCCATTTGGCTCAAAGAGAAAAAGCTGCAGAAGCTAGAAGATCAGCGACCAGTTCTGGAGATCCAGGAGATGCTCCTGAGGGGACACAAGTTTGGACCAGATCCTGGAGATGTTCCCTGGAGACCAGCTGGAAGCACAAACCTCTGGTTCTGGTCCAAAATCATAAAACCTTCTCCAGACTGTACTGTAGTTCTGTTAATGGACGAACATGAGGGTCAAACTCAGGTTGGTGGAAGATGGAGGATTTTGAGGTGTCACTCCTGATTTTGTGGTTAAATTCTGTACTTTAATAGCATACCGTGTAACTGGTTCCCAGTAAACATTGTCTTGTTTATAAAGACTCGCACAGATTTTAACGCCGTGCAAATTTTGTATTTACAAATACCTCCTTTAAGCAACTTAAGCTTTATAAATCACGCCTGCAATAACTCTTACTATAAGGGAACTTAGGCCCCGCCCACACATAGCCGAGTGTTTTTGAAAACGCAAATCTGCTCCTCTTCTGCTCCTTCTCCAGGTTGAGAGGAGCCAGATGGGGTGGTTCGGGCATCTGGTCAGGATGTCCCCCGAGCGCCTCGCGGGCGAGGTGTTTCGGGCACGTCCCACCGGGAGGAGACCAAGGGGCAGACCCTGGACCCATTGGAGAGGCTATGTCTCACAGCTGGCCGGGGAACGACTTGGGATCCTTCCAGGTGAGCTGGATGATGCAGCCGGGGAGAGAGAGGCCTGGGCTGCCCGTTTGAGGCTGTTGCCCCCGCGACCCGACCCTGGAACAAGCGGAAGATGACGGAACGGAACGGAGCAAATCTGCTGTCCTGCGTTTTAGGAAAACACTCGCGTCCACACGTAACCTTTTTCAAAATATCCGCGTCCACACGGAGCAGTATAAATACGCTTCTGAGTGCGGTTATGAACATGCCAGACCAGTAGTCGGCAGTATTGAGCGGAGGAGGAGGGAGGCTTATGTGATTAATAATCACAGATTGCACCGCATTTGTCTGCCTTTGCTCCTCAACAAGAAGCAAGAGCAGTTGAGACAAAAAGGCACGAAAAGAGGGTCTGCAACAGGGTTTGTGGATTCATGCTGCCCACTGTCTGTTTTTGTAAACAAGGACACACACGAACGACGTATGTGCATTACTTGTCGCAGGTAGTGACGCATGAAAACGCAAATCTCCGTTTTCGTACGTCCACACGCAAACGCAAAAACGGAGTTTTCCAAAATCTCTACTTTGGCCGGAGTTTTCAAAAACGTCAGTTTTGAGTGAAAAAAAACTGTGTTTTTTTGTGGACGGCCAAAACGTATGAAAATATATGTGTTTTCAAAAATACCCGCTACGTGTGGACGGGGCCTTAATCTTTAGTATCTAAATATTGATCACGCAAATGGTGTGATGCATATCCAATGGTCCTGAAATGAGCTCGTCACACCTGTAATTGGTCTTGCACAATTGCTAAGTGTCATCATGGTGTAACCATAACGACATCTCCCACAAGGGGAAGGGAAAGAAGATGAAGGTGGTCACCATGGCCTCTGGTGGTATGAATAAAAATAAAAAAGAAACCTCAAAAAAGCGACAAAAATCAACCAGCCCAGCCACCAGCCACTAGTCATATACTGTACCTCCACCCAGCAAATGAGCTCTAATGTGGTGATTGACAATGAGCATTTAAATGACAAGCTTTTCCTTGATGTGCTTCGATTTTCTCACATGTAGTCCTACACTTCTTCTTCTTTCGGCATTTCCCTTCAGGGGTCGCCACAGCAAGTCAGTTTCTTCCATCTAACCCTATCTTCTGGATCCTCTTTAGTCACACCAACTATCTTCATGTCTTCCTTCACTGTATCCATGAACCTCCTCTTTGGTCTTCCTCTAGTCCTCTTTCCTGGTGGTTCCAAACCCAGCATCCTTCTTCCTATGTACTCTCTCTCTCCTCTGTACGTGCCCAAACCATCTCAGTCTTGCCTCTCGAACTTTATCCCCAAAACCTCTAACATGTGCTGTTCCTCTGATCCTGTTCATCCTGGTCACTCCCAGAGAGATCCTCAGCATCTTCATCTCTGCTACCTCCATCTCTGCTTCCTGTCTTTTCTTCAGTGCTACTGTCTCTAGACCAATCAGCATGGCCGCTCTCACCACGGTTTTGTACACTTTTCCTTTCATTCTAGCTGAAACTCTTCTGTCGCACATCACACCGGATACTTTTCTCCACCCGTTCCATCCTGCCTGAACATGCTTCTTCACCTCTTTTCCACACTCTCCATTGCTCTGGACTGTTGATCCTAGATACTTAAAATCTTCCACCTTCTTTATCTCTTCTCCCTGTAACCTCACTTTTCCATTTGGATCCCTCTCATTCACACACATGTACTCTGTCTTACTCTGACTAATCTTCATTCCTCTTCTTTCTAGTGCAAACCTCCACCTCTCCAGCTTTTCCTCCACCTCTTCCCTCCTATCACTACAGATCACAATGTGCTTTCTAACGGTTTCCTGTCTGCTCCAAAAGCTTCATTTCACTGTCCTCTGTTGACTCCAGGCTCTATCAAGCAGATTCCTATTTTCCCCCGCGTCTTACATCTTGCATCCTGTGGTTACAGTTACATACTGGTTTTATAGATGAGCCGTCGTCTCCATGTTGGCCTCATTCTGCAGGCTGAGAGATTTTCTGCAGCTTTCAGAGAAAATTCTCTCCAAATCTAAAGTCTATCGTTACCACAAAACTAATCCATTTGATTCTACTTTGCTCATTAAACTTTATTGTGAGGGTCTCGAGATGTCTTAAAGAATCAATACGTAACACTGTGGTTCGTTCCGAGGCGGTGAGAATCTCCATGTTTCCACTGGTTTCACTGCTCAAAGATAATTTTGTTTGGACAAGAAGAATAAATGTGAAGAAGTTCTGAATCAAATCTGACCCGCTGATCAACCCAGAGATGATTGCACTAAAATAAATCCTTTTCAGTCAAACACGCTGGCGGCCATGTTTATGCTAATCAGTCGGCCATGTTTATGCTTGTTAGACACATGTGGTTGAGTTCATTAGAGAGACCAGTCAGCATGATGGAGCAGATCCATCTTCTACAGGGAACACAGGAAGAGAGAAACTCACAGAAAAACTACTATTAACTTAATAATAATAACTGTTTAGACTATAGTAATAACCTGTTAATAACACTTAGTAAATACTAGGAACCAGATTGTAATGATGAACCTGTTAGCCATACAAGTACAGTGTGACTTGAATCATGTTTAAAAACTAATTACCGTAATTTCACGGCCATTAGGCGCACCGTACGAAAAGGCGCAGCCTCAGTTTTGTGCGCCATTGCTGTATTTAACACACACATAAGGCGCACCGTACGAAAAGGCACAGTCTCAGTCACACACCGCCTTACAACAACACACGCAAGCATGCAAATGTGGGTATTAAAAAATAGATCGGGAGCAAAACAGAGTTTGGTTGTACTTTATTTAAGTAGTAACGATACTAAACAAACACATTACCGGTAATAGTCTTTATTCAAATCCGTCAAAGTCCTCATCCTCTGTTTCAGAATCGAACAGCTGCGCAAAATCCAACAGAGCAGGTCCACTTCACTCCTCGCTGTCAAAGTCACTGTCTGTACTGTGCGGCTCCTCAGAAAGGATACCAGCTTTTGGGAAAGCTCGGATAACAGTACCAGCAGACACGTTTGTCCAAGCATCTACAATCCATTGGCAAACTGTAGCGTAACTCGCCTGGCGCTGCCTTCCACCCTTCGTGAAACTGTGGTCTCCTTCGGTCATCCATCGCTCCCACGCCGCTCACACTTCACTCTTTAACGTTCTCATGCCTTTTCTTTCAGGTCCGCCTCGCGGGCAACGCGTTTTCTTTTAGGTCCGCCTTTTCTCACACACGAGGCGCACCGCTCATTTTGAAGAAAATTTGAGACGTTTATATGCGCCTTATAGCTGTGAAATTACGGTACTTGTCGTTAGTGACTCTTTTTTTTTTTGTGTACTACATTGATCCCTCAACGGAGAAATTTGTGCGTTGCATCCCACAGCACCAGCTGCCACAATGGCGAGAGAAAAGGGGGGTTTGGTGTCTTCTCCAAGCACCCTAGACATAAACTCAGTGGTAATCGAACCCGCAAACTTCTGGTTAACTTCCAGCTCGCGGGTGAACGCTCTACCACTGCGCCACCGCCTCCACCCTATTTGTAACAACTTATAAACTGATTGCGTCATGCCAGTAATTAATTAATTATATTTGTAACTAATTAATGAAAAATTCCCCCCACATTGTAGGTAGTCAGTAATTATTTGTGTCATATCCCGTTCCATTTTATTCCACTTATCCTGGGCTGAGTCGTAGGGGCAACAGCCTCAGACATGAAACCCAAGCTTCTCTCACCCCGGCTGCATCCTCCACCTCACCCGGGAGGATCCCGAGGTGTTCCCTGTCTAGCTGTTTTAACAGGTCGGTCACATAAGAGACATTTCTAAAATGTTGTATCTAAGTCTGAAAGTATCCAGTCAGGTGGTAGAACAGGAGAGTAATGCAAACAACTCAAACAAAATTACAGCCTTAAATTTTAACTCATTCTGTTCAGTTCCGTCGTCTTCTACTTATCCGAGCCGGGTCACGGGGACCACTCCCTCAGACAGGAAACCTAGGCTTCCCTCACCCCGGCTGTATCCTCCAGCTCACCCAGAAGAATACCAAAGCGTTCCCTGGTCATCTGTAAGACATAGTCTCTCCAGCGGGTCCGCGACCTACTTCTAAATGCCTTCCTGGTGGGACATACCCGAAACACCTCACCAGCGAGGCGTTCCGCAGGCATCCTAACCAGATAAAAACTGGTATGTTTTTAGTTAATAATTGGTTGTCAACCATTCAAAACTACTTGTAATCCTTTGGTAACTTGGTAATAGGGAAAGGACAAATAGGTAATATATAAATGGACTCTACTTCTATAGCGCTTTTCCACCTTTGTTGGCACTCAAAGCACGTTGCATAGTAGCTGACATTCACACACACATTCATACCTGATTGGGATGCTGCCATGCAAGGTGCAAACCACCATCGGGAGCAATTGGCGGTTCGGTGTCTTGCTCAATGTCACCTCGGCATGAACTCCTGGCGAGGAATCGAACCGGGAACCCTCTGGTTACAGGGCGGTCGCCCTACTCACTGAGCCATCCTTCCCCCATATAAGGTAGACAGTTAGGCTGTCTAAGGTATGGTAAATAGGTAATGGTATACGTTAAAGGGGGAGGCATTACCTCACTGGTAGAATGCCCATCCTTGGACAGGAGTAGGCGGTTTGATTCCCCTTGGGCCCATGCTTAGAGTCCTTGGGGAAGACACCTAAAACCCAGTTACTCCCAATTCAACACAATTCAATTTTAGTTGTATAGCCCAAAATGACTATTTCTGTCTCAATGGGCTTCAAATTGCAGATTCAGAAAGACGAAAAACAAGAAAAAATAAGAACCCTCATGGGGATCCACATGAAAGAGAGATCCCTCTCCCGGGACGAGCATTACTGCTGTCATGGCTGCCTGCTGTGGTGCAATGCAGCAAGAGTAATTTCCCTATGAGGAATCAAAACAGTACAATAAAAAAATATATAAATATCTCAACATTAATATCCTGATAATAACGATTTAATAACTAACTGTCGTAACAGTGATAACATCAGTATTAGCACCAGCTACAAACTGCTTTATTATAGTAGTTTTTTTTTTTTTAGTACTTCTTAAACATCAGTAACCAGAAGGTAAGTTATTTAATCATGTAATTGATAATTAAAAAACAGAATCTACTTTTCTGGTCGATTTACTTTTAAGATTTTTCTTTGACGGACTTTTCAGAAGAAGTAGAGACATTCGTTCAGGACAGGAAAGGTGTCCACATCTGTAAAAAACTTGAGCAGAAATATGCAGAGGTGTCAAGTAACGAAGTAAGACTACTTCGTTACCTTACTCAAGTAGAAAATCTCGTTATCTTTACTTTAACGAAGTAATTATTTTTTTGTCTACTTTTTACTTTTACTCACTACTTTTTTATGCAATTATCTGTACTTTTACTTCGTTAATTTTATCAAAAGTAGTCGCTACTTTCTCCATTTTGTCACCGTTATAAAGCCGCGACTGTTTGTCGGAATTTTTTTTTTTTTTATGAACCCTGAATGCATCAAACAAAGGAACAGATGATGATTGGCTGAAAGGTCCAGTCAATCATTACTTTGGGGCGAGCAGCACCGCCCACAAACTTTTAAAGAGCAAGGACGTCGATTTCCGTGTTGGAGACTTGTTGCGGGCTCGGAAATCAAAGTGTTTCTGATGCTGCAACACTGAACTTTGAATGAATTATCAGTTTTTTAAAAAAAAAAAAAAACAACAGCAAAGAAATGTTTTATTATTATTATTATTATTATTTTCAGTCTTAGGTTATTGTAAACGTCTTTGCTGAAAATGTTGTAGATGGTATTTTTATAAAAATAACTTTGACCTGTGATGCACTATTTTATCTTCAAACAAAGCTGATTGAACCGATTAATCCATAAATAGTAGTGGATGAAGTATTTGTGCTTAAAAGCATCCAAAATGTTATTGATTAGTTTATAAAGACTGACTGAGGAGATTAAAACTACACATCGCTTAGATTTTGTATCATGTAGATGTTTGGGTTAACATTAAAAAAACCTTATATGTACACATATATATGTAGATATGTATATATATATAAATTTATATATACCGTCTCCTAAGTCCCGCCCCTACTGGTTTCTTTCTGGGTTTCTTAAAATCTTATTTCCCTGGTTATTTTTTTATTTTTACAGTTCTTAAAATTTTAGAAAAAGAATCCAAGGATTTTGCCTCCTGTGTGTTTCCTTCACTCCCACTGCCTTAGGAGTGCATGTAAAGGGTGTTATTTTGTCAATGGGCGTGGTTTTACTGGGTGTACGATATTTTTTGTAAAATACGATAATTTTACGTCATTAGTACGATAATCCAGCATCTCCCACCTGGCAACGCTGGTTCCATGCGCTGGTTCCATTATTAAGAAATAAATGTTTCTGATTCATAAAGTTTCACCAAAACACTTTCATTTATTATCACATTTTCTGCTCTTTAAAGCATGTGATAATAGTTAAAAAATATGTTCATACACTTTTGTTAACAATATTCCTTTTTTTCTGAAAATTACTTTTACTTTTTTTACTTTAAGTAGTTTTAAAATAGGTTACTTTTTACTTTTACTTAAGTAGAAAACTTGAGTTGATACTTCTACTTTTACTAAAGTAGTTTTTTAACTCGGTATTTATACTTCTACTTGAGTAGGAAATGTTGGTACTTTTGACACCTCTGGAAATATGACAGGACTTTTAGCGTTGGCGGGGAGCGACGAAGATTGATTTTCATCGACAAATAACCCAAATTCTTGAATGAAATATTATATTTGTATATAATGTTGAAGTTTATGAGGTGTTTATGGAGGGTTTTGTGTTTCGTAACTTCAAGAATAATCTGAGACTTTTTTGTTTACAGCTGGATTGTTTATTGAGGAAAAGACGTTCACTGTGGAGATAACCGTCTGTGATGCTCGAGCTATTATTTTTCTTGCAAAAGATTTTTACAACTATAACTTAGAAAATGATGGGCTGATTTATACAGATGGAGCACTAATGAAGGCGTAGGTGTGAAAGGCACAGTTGATCATTGGATACGATAACGTATTATGAATATTGTATATTATCGATTCTTGATTAAGTGATTGAGGTTACAGGGAGAAGAGATAAAGAAGGTGGAAGATTTTAAGTATCTGGGATCAACAGTCCAGAGAAATGGAGAGTGTGGAAAAGAGGTGAAGAAGCGTGTTTAGGCAGGCTGGAACGGGTGGAGGAAAGTATCAGGTGTGATGTGTGATAGAAGAGTTTCAGATAAAATGAAAGGAAAAGTGTACAAAACCATGGTGAGAGCGGCCATGCTGATTGGTCTAGAAACAGTAGCACTGATGAAAAGACAGGAAACAGAGATGGAAGTAGCAGAGATGAAGATGCTGAGGATCTCTCTGGGAGTGACCAGGATGGACAGGATTAGAGGAACAGCACATGTTAGAGTTTTAAAGTCAGAGAGGTCAGACTGAGATGGTTTGGACATGTGCAGAGGAGAGAGAGAGAGTACATCAGAAGAAGGATGCTGGGTTTGGAACCACCAGGAAAGAGGACTAGAGGAAGACTAAAGAGGAGGTTCATGGACACAGTGAAGGAAGACATGAAGATAGTTGGTGTGACCGAAGAGGATGCAGCAGATAGGGTTAGATGCAAGAAACTGACTTGCTGTGGCGACCCCTGGACGGAAATGCCGAAAGAAAAAGAAGAAGTATATTATCGATTATTGTTACTGTACCTTTAACAGGATGTTGTATGTTTGCATCCAGATATCATCCCAAGAGGTAAATTTACTTTTCCAGTTTTCCCAGTCACACAATATGCAGCAAAGAAAACTTTAAAACACGATAATAAACTATAAAAGCACTCGGAGAGCGAAGATCTCTCTTAGTTCTCTTATTTTTCCAGCCAGCCAATCAGTGCAGACTAACAAACAAACAAAATCAATATGAACTTGGCACATCCTAAGATTTCCATAGAGACAAGAGTTCCAATGTCCTCTGCCACAGTTGGCTGTAAGAAAAAATGTTTTATGGTTTTAAGAGGTTTCTTTGTAAGGAGCGAGAAAAAAAATGGCAAAAATAAAAGAGTTTGTTTCCTCTTCAAAACCACTTATTCCTTAATGAGCTTGCAGGGGGTTTCGGAGCCTATCCCGGCTGATTTAAGGTGAGAGGCAGGGTACACCTCAAACAGGTCACCAGTCTGTCGCAGGGCCATACACACACAACCATTCACACACATACTCATACCTAGGGACAATTTTTTATTGTTTTTATAGTTTTTCATGGTCAGTGGTTAATTAACCCAACATGGATGTTTTTGGAATGTGTGAGGAAACCGGGAGTACCCGGGGAAAACTCCCGCGCACACGGGGAGAACATGCAAACTCTACACAGATAAGTCAGCATTCCAATAATGTTCCCTCTGATTTTTTGTGTCTGACCAAACACACAAACTTCCTGAGCAGAAGGGGGCGGAGCAAAAACGTTTACTCTTTTGTGACATCAGCAGCAGCGACGAGTCAAACTCCGAAGCAGCGGTTTGAAGCAATTTATTTCAGAAAGAAAGAAGAAAGAGATGTTTTGGAGCTCCGTCTAATTTGACCATCTTTAGTTTAAATTGAGTTTCTTGTGCGCTATTATTCTGCGAGCAGTAGCTACGCAATTGCGCAATTGTGCAGGTGCGCGGCTTAGAGGGAACAGTAGTTCAAAACCTCATCCCCACCCGTATCTCGAACCCGACCTTCTGGCTGTGAGTCCACTGTGCTCATACCAAGAGGAAAAAAATATATCTTTACATGTCTTTGGTTTAATAATTCATAAAGACCGTTTTTTGTTTTTCAGTGTTCTAAAAGTCCATAAAAGATCGGTACTTATAATTAATCAATCAATCAGTCACCTTATCTGTTCATCCCGTATGAGGTCGCGGGGGAAGCCGCAGCCCATCCTGGCTGATTCAAGAGAAGCGGCAGGGTACACCCCGAACAGGTCGCTAGTCTGTCGTAGGGCCACAAACACTCATTCCTAGGGGAAATTTGGCACCGGTCAATCAACCTAGCATGCATGTCTTTGGAGGGTGGGAGGAAACCGGAGTACCTGGAGAAAACCCAAGTAGACATGGGGAGAACATGCAAATTTCACACAGAAAGGACAGTGTTCCAAGCCTCGTCCCCACCCGGGACTTGAACCCACAACCTTCTTGCTGTGAGGTCGCTGTGCTACCCACTGTGCCGCCCTATCAATATCAATCAATTAATCATGTAATTGTAAAAGTAAACTGGTTTGTTTTTACAATCCAGTGATGGTTTGGTAAAGGTTAGTAAACTCTGAGCATCTTGTTTGGAGTCGATTAGAAATGGTCCCCTAAATTATAAACCAGTTATTTATTGATCGGTTACTGGCTTTAGACCTATAATTAGCTAGGTTATCTTTGGTAAGCAGTTATCTAGTTTTAACTGGCTATGATCAACTATTAAGCAGTTAATAACTGAGTAATAACTAGTGAATAACTAGTCATGAGCTCATAACTGGCCACAGTTTTTAGGAATTAGTTATTCCAAATGGAAAAGTGAGGTTACAGGGAGAAGAGATAAAGAAGGTGGAAGATTTTAAGTATCTAGGATCAACAGTCCAGAGCAATGGAGAGTGTGGAAAAGAGGTGAAGAAGCGTGTGCAGGCAGGCTGGAACGGGTGGAGGAAAGTATCAGGTGAGATGTGTGACAGAAGAGTTTCAGATAAAATGAAAGAAAAAGTGTACAAAACCCTGGTGAGAGCGGCCATGCTGATTGGTCTAGAGACAGTAGCACTGAGGAAAAGACAGGAAACAGAGATGGAGGTAACAGAGATGAAGATGCTGAGGATCTCTCTGGGAGTGACCAGGATGGACAGGATCAGAGGAGCAGCACATGTTAGAGGTTTTAAAGTCAGAGAGGTCAGACTGAGATGGTTTGAACATGTGAAGAGGAGAGAGAGAGTACATCAGAAGAAGGATGCTGGATTTGGAACCACCAGGAAAGAGGACTAGAGGAAGACCAAAGAGGAGGTTCATGGATACAGTGAAGGAAGACATGAAGATAGTTGGTGTGACCGAAGAGGATGCAGGAGATAGGGTTAGATGGAAGAAACTGACTTGCTGTGGCGCCCCCTGAAGGGAAATGCTGAAAGAAGAAGAAGAAGCTCATCACTGGATTCAAACATGTTCTGTTTTTTTTCTAAAGTAGAAAAAGGTTTTAGTTAAAAATAAAATGACGCTTTCAGAATAAAACCAACCTGCTGATGGCGTCCAGTAACCTTCTGGCCTCTCAGACTCATGATCTCATCTTATGCTCATTTTATTTTCAGACTTCTTTGTCCAATTTAGGTTTTATTAACTTTAAATTTTTCCTCTTGCCGAGGTTCTTTCATCTCGGGTCTCTTAAACTTTTTTATTTCAGCAGACCGAGCGACCCGTCTACCCGTCCAGCGACCCGGACTTCTGCTTTCTCTTACTAAAAAATTCTTAAAGTGTTGGCTTTTCCAGGTTTGAGTGGTCTGGCAGGATTTTAGCGAGCTTGTTGTCCTCCTGGAGCTCTCCGACCTGAACGCCAGATGGTCGTTCCCAGAAAACGGCTTGTGTGTCCTGGAGACAAAGCCCTCCATTCTGGAGCAGTCTGAGTCTGGCCAGAACATAACTCATCTCCTTAACCCGGGATCACGAGGCCGGTCCTTTCCCTGTCACCTGCATCTGATCCAACTTTATGAGCATTGTTTATTACTTTCATTCTGGAATGATTTCATTCTTTTTTTTACCTTCACAGGACTCTGGTTTTCTTTAGAAACATGAAAGTCATTTAGAATCAAAGTTTTACTGATTGATTAAATCTGTTATGAAAATATCAGGGAAAATATTCCAGGATTCTGATTGGATTCCAACTCAGAACAGAACATGCTGCCCTGGCGGTGGTTCCTGGATTTCTAAAATCACATTAACTCATAGTTACTAACTTCCGTTCCGTCATCTTCCGCTTGTTCCGAGTCGGGTCGCGGGAGCAACAGCCTCAAACGGGTAGCCCAGGCCTCTCTCTCCCCGGCTGCATCCTCCAGCTCACCTGGAAGGATCGCAAGTCGTTCCCCAGCCAGCTGTGAGACATAGTCTCTCCAGCGGGTCCAGGGTCTACCCCTTGGTCTCCTCCCGGTGGGATGTGCCTGAAACACCTTGCCCGCGAGGCGCTCGAACCACCCCATCTGGCTCCTCTCGACCTGGAGGAGGAGCGGCTCGACACCGAGCTCCTCCCGGATGGCAGAGCTCCTCACCCAATCTCTGAGTGAGAGCCCAGCCACCCTGTGGAGGAAGCTCATTTCGGCCGCTTGTACCCGCGATCTCATTCTTTCGGTTACCACCCACGGCTGGTTACCATGGTGAGGGTAGGAACGTAGATCGACTTGTAAATCTAGAGCTTTGCTTTTCGGCTCAGCTCTCTCTTTACCACGACGGACCGATGCAGCGTCCTAGTTATTGCTGATGCCGCACCGAACCGCCTGTCGATCTCCCGCTCCATCTTTCCCCCACTCATGAACAAGACCCCGAGATACTTAAACTCCTCCACTTGGGGCAGGACCCTGTCCCTGACCCGCAGGGGGCATTCCACCCTTTTCCGGGCTAGGACCATGGTCTCGGATTTGGAGGCGTTAGTTAGTAATAGTTAGTAAGTTAGTAATAGTTAGTAATAGTAGTTAGTGGTAGTTACTTAGTAACGAATATAATGTTACGTGATTTGGAGAAAAAAAGTTTAACAAAGACCTAAATAAAAGTTCAGAGAAACTGATTTATGAAACACTTTAGTTCCTAAAAGCAGAACCAGAGCTGATCTCTGACCCCTCGGTTTAAACCCCGACCTACAGGCCTGGTGTCTTCATAAATGATTGATCTTGTGACCAACAGGCTTACGTCAGGATCAGGTTTACAAACTGCAGTTTAAATCTGGGCCAGGTCTGGCTGAAGGCCCTGATCTTATCTGAGACCGACAGATAAGCAAAAAGAGTCCTCGGGGAGGAGAGAGATCAAGACCCTGCTTCATCTGCTTTCTGTCCTGAACACTCATCTGACCCTGATAAGGAGCACTTACTGTGGTCTGGGAGGTCGGGGTCATGCTGAGGACTCCAGCAGAACGGAGGTCCCACGCTTTAAGGGTCATCAGAACTTTATCTACAGGTGGAAAAGCACACAACCTGGAGCCGACATGGTGCTGGTCAGGAGGGTTTATGTGTGCTCTGATTGGCCGGGGAGAGACTTCCCACTTTAAGGCTGAAATATTCCACTTATTGATCACTGATTAGAAACTGTTTCTAAGTTGGTCATTAGTTATCGACTTGTTGGCACTAATTTTCTAATTACTTTGGATTTAAAAAATAAAATAAAATTCATGGTTCAATTCTCTTATTGAAGGCAGCTTTCAGTTGGTCGTAGAAAACCAGACAGGAAGTGAGTTTTATGAGCAGAAAATTTTAGAATAAGTTTATTTAAAAACCTAAAATGATGTTTGTTCATATCTCAAAGGTGAAATTAGGATATCTGTCCTTTCTGTGTGGAGTTTGTATGTTCTCCCAGTGTATGTGTGGGTTTTCTCCAGTTTCCTCCCACTTTCCAAAAACATGTGTGTTAGGTTGATTGGCTGCTACAAAAATGTACCTATGAATGAGCGTGTGTGTATGTGTCCCTGCAACAGACTGGCAACTTGTTCGGGGTGTATCCTGCCTCTTACCTAAATTCAGCCGGATAGGCTCCTGTAACCTCCATGACCCAATTTAGGATAAGTAGTTCAGATGACAAAACAATTCATATTGATTAATAATCTGGCATAGCTCAGCGGTGAAATTGTCGACTTTGGACCAAAGATTAGACGGTTTGATTCCTGTTGAGCCCGTACCTAAGGGGCTTTGGAAAAGACACCTATCTCCTGTTACCGTACTCCCATCCTTATTGGCTGCCTGCTGCGGTGCAATGCAGCACAGGAATTTTCCCATGAAGGATTGACAAAGTATGATAATATCTTCTGAGCCTTGATGGATGAACATATTTGATGAAATACGAGCCAGGCTGGCACGCCTGGTGCCTCCGAACGGTTTAATTTCTCTGCCGTTACCAGTGAGGGATCATACACATTAGCTTGCTTACTTAGAGTAGCGTGTGTAGCTCAGCAGCTAAGTTGACTAAGCGATATGGTCAGTGTTAGCAACGATACCCAAAATTGGGACGAAAAAAGAACAATACTTGGAGAGTTTTATTCAGGGTATAAACGTGTTCGCCCTGCTGTCGTCTGGATTTGTCGTACTGGACATCTCCGGGCTGAGGAGTCTCCCGTGTTTCCATCAGGATGAAGAACATCTATTGACTTCTTTAAATATTTAGCTGTAGATTAGAATAAGCTAATATTTAAACAATAATCTTTGACACATTGGTTGCTCGTCCCGGGGGAGGGATCTCTCTTTCATTTGGATCCTCACGAGGTTTCTTATTTTTTCCCTACTGATGGGTTTTTAGGAGTTTTTCCTCACCGAGAAGGAGAGTCTAAGTGCATTAATGTGCTAGTCTTGTTTAGTTAGCATTTGTTAGTTATTTTTCTTGTTGTGTATTTGTGTTTATACATTCCTCTTTTTCTTGTGAAGCCCATTGAGACGGACATTCTGTGAATTTGGGCTAAACAAATAAAATTGAATTGAATTTGGGTGAAGTTTAATTTTTCTGGCCACAGAGTGAAAAAAAAAACAGCCTGATGTTTTAAACTAATTAAACAACTCATAGAACAAATAAATGTGACGATAAAACCTAAAACAGATGAATATTCATCTTATGTAGGACTTTATGTAATGTATGAATGAAGGTATTGTGTGAGGAAGTCTGATGTGACGGAGAAGTATGTTAGAGTGGTTCAGGACATGTATGAGGGCTGTAAGACAGTGGTGAGGTGTGCTGTAGGTGAGACAAAGGAGTTCAGTGTGGGGGTGGGACTGCACCAAGGATCTGCTCTAAGCCCTTTGCTGTTTGCTATGGTGATGGACAGGCTGACAGACGAGGTCAGACAGGAATCCCCATGGACAATGATGTTTGCAGATGACATTGTGATCTGTAGTGAGAGGAGGGAAGAGGTGGAGGAAAAGCTGGAGAGGTGGAGGTTTGCACTAGAAAGAAGAGGAATGAAGATTAGTCAGAGTAAAACAGAGTACATGTGTGTGAATGAGAGGGATCCAAATGGAAAAGTGAGGTTACAGGGAGAAGAGATAAAGAAGGTGGAAGATTTTAAATACTTAGGATCAACAGTCCAGAGCAATGGAGAGTGTGGAAAGAAGGTGAAGAAGCATGTTCAGGCAGGCTGGAACGGGTGGAGAATAGTATCAGGTGTGATGTGCGACAGAAGAGTTTCAGATAAAATGAAAGGGAAACTGTACAAAACCGTGGTGAGAGCGGCCATGCTGATTGGTCTAGAGACAGTGGCACTGAGGAAAAGACAGGAAGCAGAGATGTTTGTAGCAGAGATGAAGATGCTGAGGATCTCTTTGGGAGTGACCAGGATGGACAGGATCAGAGGAACAGCACATGTTAGAGGTTTTAAAGTCAGAGATGCCAGATTGAGATGGTTTGGACATGTACAGAGGAGAGAGAGAGAGTACATCAAAAGAAGGATGCTGGATTTGGAACCACCAGGAAAGAGGCCTAGAGGAAGACCAAAGAGGAGGTTCATGGATGCAGTGAAGGAAGACATGAAGATAGTTGGTGTGACTGAAGAGGATGCAGGAGATAGAGTTAGATGGAAGAAACTGACTTGTTGTAGTGACTAGTATCTGGTACTTTAGGAAGTCCTCTACCAGACAGATCAGGCTAGTTCGTTATTATTTGATGAAAAAAAAGTGAACCAAGAATTCTGCTTTGATGTAACTAAACACACTTAAAGTTTTCTTTTTAAAAATGTTGAGTTATTATAAATAAGTTAAATAAAGTTTGAACCATCTGTTTTTTAGTTTGATGTCTTTCTATAATATTTTAAATGTTGTTTTTGTTTATATTTGACCATCTGAACCTTTCATGTTTGAGACACTTTGATAAGACTCTTTATTTCTCTGGTTCTGAAGGTTTAACTGGAAACCAACATGTGCTGCGTTCAGGTGCTGCTTCCTGTGTCGGAGATGACCTTTCATCCTGTTAATGAGCTGCTGCTACGGGACAGAGCCGCGTGTTGGCAGCAGGTTCCTGTTATTCCAGACGGAAACTCGACACCTCCATCAGAAACTTTTTATTCTTCTTTACAAAGTTTCCCCTCAAGTGAAAATTTGTATAAAATCTCTGGTTTGGCTTTAAAAACATAATCAAACGTCAAGTAAAAAGTGCCAAAATATAAAACTACCGACAGTTCCAACTCTCAGTCTGTTCAGGATAATCAAGACCAGATTCAGAGTCCCAGGATCCGCCATCTGTTCTGGAAAAGCAGTTTTTCTTAAAATCCTGTGAAGACCCGGTCGCGTTCTTAAGAAGAGGTCGAAAGGTCAAACGGGAACTGAAGGTTGAGTCCGAGCCACCCGGAGTCCTTCAGGAAATATTCAAATCTTTTCAGAAACTTCTGGTCCGTAAGATTCTAAAAGTCGGTTTATAAAAAGTCTGAAACATTTCCATAAAAATCCCTGATGGAGAACGTCCGAATAACCAGGTTTGGATCCTTCCGTAACGGGTCTTTGTTTTTTTCCCAAAACCTGGACTTTTCATTCCGGTTCATCTGTGTTTACGAACAGTAGGCGGAGCTTATTAGTTAACCCAGCCCAGTCATTGGTCCAATCCCACAAGTTAAGTTAGTGAGGCAAAGTGGGCGGAGCTTTGGTTCCTGAGCAACAATTGGCTGGTTGAATTTGGCAAAAACCATAACAACAAAAAAATGGATGCAGACCAATCAATGAGCAGCTTCATTGAGAACTTTGTTCTTTGCTCTGATTGGTTAGAAAGTCTTTCTTGTAGCACCTAATGTTTCCATAATAACGTGTTTACTCCGTCCATCCAACGGTCAGAGGGCGGAGTCATTGTCGTCCGTAGGGGAGGAGCTTCGGACACCGCTGCAGGGAAGGGTTGTGATTGGTCAGTAAAGCAGCGTGGGGGGTGTTTTGTGTATCCTGAGCGTCTGGATGGAGGAGAGGATCTTCTTCTGGTGGCCGGCGAGGGTCACGCCAACCCGCAGCAGGTCTCTATGGAAACAGAGATGAGACGTGATTGGTTGATATGAATCATTCTGTTTATTGACGTCAGTATGGAAGATCTGACCACAAATACTGGGCAAGCGTTAAGACTGGTTTCTTCTTGATTTACATCTGCAGCTAAAGGAATTTTACTGGTCACCAAAACCATGCCGCATTAAAACGAGGAACAACTGCATTGAAGAAAAATAGATTTATAAAGATCTTCCATTCCATCTTTGAGGATTTAGGAGGGTTTCTTACTCGGTGTTGAGCTGCGAGATGATGTCCAGGCTTGTGAAGCCAGCCTGCAGGAAGCTGGCCTCGTACCGCTCCATCTTTATCGCCCGCAGCCACTCAGATACGGAGCCGCATGCCGACAGGGACGGGGGCACTCGTTGGTCCAGCAAGGGCTGTGAGGAACTGACAGGACAGGGTTAGAACTCGGTCTGGGTTTGAGATGTGTGACGACCTCCTTACCTCGGTGCCTCCGGGTGCGTTACTTTCAGGCAGACCGGGTTCCGGATTAGCCGGTCCAGCGAGGCCACCACGTCACAGAAGCGGGGCCGGTTCCCCCGTTCCTTCTGCCAGCAGTCCAGCATGAGCGCATGCAGGGAGGCGGGGCAGTCTGGGGGCGGGGGTAACCGGTAGTCCTGCTCAATTGCATTAATAACCTGAAAAATAAAACAGATCAGGTGGGCGGTTCTGAACCAGGCTGGCCTGGTTTGCCGTGGTCCGTTCTTACATCCTGGTTGCTCATGTCCCAATATGGCCGCTCCCCGTATGACATCACCTCCCACATGACAATGCCGTAGCTCCACGCGTCGCTGGCCGACGTAAACTTTCTGAAACCAGAACAGGTCGGCTGTAGGAACGTTCCAAAACCAGTGATCCTCCGTCTGCAGCACTGATACTCACCTGTATGCGATGGCTTCAGGGGCCGTCCATCGAATGGGAATTTTACCTCCCTGAAAAATGAGAGAATAGAAACATTAAACCACACACACACACATACACACACACACACACACACACACACACACACACACACACACACACTGAAGAAACCCTAGAAAGAAAGCTGTGCCTCTGACTCTGAGACTCACCAGGGAGCTGGTGTAGGTTGGATCGGAGGAGTTCTCCGTCAGGATCCGACTCAGACCAAAATCAGAGACCTGAAAGACCGAAATGTGAAGCGGGTGCACATGGTGGACAACCTGGGTAAGGTGGAGCAGAGCTTTGAGACTGACCTTGCAGACCAGGTTGGAATTGACCAGGATGTTTCGAGCTGCCAGGTCTCGATGGACGAAGCTCATTTCTGAGAGATACTTCATCCCAGCGGCAATGCCACGAAGCATGCCCACCAGCTGGATGGTGGTGAACTGTCCGTCGTTCATCTGTACGGGCAGAAGAGTACAAGATGGACAGTGAGCCCGGTGTCCTAACGAGATCTGCGACCATCGAGATCTGTGACTTTGCGTCTTATGCCCAGAACGCTCCCCCTCCCTTCCAGATGATCTACCCATCGGGATCTGCGACCGGCCGTACTTCTATTTGAATCAGCGTTAGGGTTAGTTTTTGGAACTCCAATCTTTGAGGCCGCAGATCTCGATGGAACACCGGTCTTAAATTGTTCATGCTGCCAAACCTCCTTCACACTTTGTTATACGTATAACTGGGACCAGTTAAAAATGACAAGATAGACTCAATGACCGCATAGCGGACTGGACAGAGGAAAGCAGTTACTCTCTGTGCGCCAAACTGGAAGCTCCTGGTGGCTCCAACAAGTCTTAGCGCCCATGATTCATCTTCCTCATGTCTTCTGGACAGTGTATCTGATGATCGAGACGTTTCGATTTCCGTTCGGAAGTTTCAATGAACAGGGAAGGATGGCTCAGTGAGTAGGACGACCGCCCTTGAACCGGAGGGCTGCCGGTTGGATCCACTGCCCAGAGTGCATGCCAAGTGTCCATGAGCAAGACACGGAACCTCCAATTGCTCCTGATGGTGGCTTGCGCCTGGCATGGTTGCATCCCCATCAATTCAATTCAATTTTATTTGTATAGCCCAAAATCACAGAATGTCCGTCTCAATGGGCTTCACAAGAAAAAGAGGAATGTATGAACACAAATACACAACAAGAAAAATAACTAACAAATGCTAACTAAACAAGACTAGCACATTTATGCACTTAAACTCTCCTTCACAGTGAGGAAAAACTCCTAAAAAACCCATCAGTGGGGAAAAAATAAGAAACCTCATGGGGATCCATATGAAATAGAGATCCCTCCCCCGGGACGAGCAAACAATGTGTCACAGATTATTGTTTAAATATGATCTTAATCTAATCTACATCTAAATATCTAAAGAAGTCAATAGATGTTCTTCATCCTGATGGAAACACGGGGGACTCCTCAGCCCGGAGATGTCCAGAACGGGGATGAGTAGATGGATTTCATCCTGATGGAGTGGGGATGATGAAGTGCGGAGGTCTCCTCGGTGTGGCCATGCCCAGGACAGGAACGCAGAGTCCTGAATGGGACTCAGGTATGAGGTAACGTATAGAGCTTTGAGCGCCAACGCAGGTGGAAAAGCACTATGTCTACAATATATTGGTGATAAATTCTGACTCAGTTATCGCAGTCATTTTACTCCTGGCACGAGTTAATAACCAGCCAATCAAACACAAGTATTAAAAATGTGCCCGTTCCCTCCACATGAGGACATTTGACATGTTTGATTGGTAGATTTTACTCAGCCAGGCAGCAGGAAGCCATACTGCAAGTCAAAAGGATTGGCTGGAGTTAGTCTTCAGTGGCAGGGCGGGCACTTTCAAAAAGCTAGCTCCTGGTTGGTAAGGATGTTACCATGGAAACGGAGACCAAACCACCTGTTTATCTAGAGCTCCAAATATTCAACATGGCACTGTGAAACAGACAGTCTGTCTTTAACAGACTGTGACCCAGCTAGATGAAGGACAGGCAGACCGGTAAAACAAGGACACTGGTAAAAGATGGACATGTACGGGCATGTACACAGAGAAGGTGTGGCAGTGCCGTCTCACCCTCAGGAAGCTGTCTAAGGCTCCATTCTCCATAAACTCAGTGAGGATCATGACAGGACAGGAAGTGGTGATCACACCCTCCAGGTGGATGATGTTGGGATGTTGAAACTGGCCCATGATTGATGCCTCCGACAGAAAGTCCCGCCTCTGCTTCTCCGTGTACCCGCCCTTTAATGTCTTGATGGCCACGTAGTTCTCTTTCCTGCCCGGGATCCTCAGGCGCCCTCGGCACACCTCTCCGAATTCACCTGGATGGGTACACAGCAACATGGAACAGTGATAGACTGAATACCAGTACTCATATGTGTTAGAAAATGTTGACGTATTTTGGTATCAGACATTTTTTAATCCAATAAGCAGATTTAAAGAAATCTCTTCCCCCTCTATCTCCTTCTGTTTCCTGCCGTCAGGATCCGCCACGTCTGCGGATCTCTTCTGAGATTATAATAAAAAAAAATCAGTCGTCTGCATCCCACAAACTTTACACACCGTTTTATCACGTTTTGAAGACTCACACCAGTTAAAATCAGAGTATCACCTCGGGTTGTGTAATATATGAAGTTGATCCTGATTTTTTAAAAATGGCGTGTAGCTTGACTTCAAAAAGTTACCATTTTTAATCCATTTTTAATTCCATCTTTACCAACTTACAGCATTTCTCCCACACAGTGTCTCAAGGTACACTCTGAGCAGTCAACTGATTAGTCATATTGTTTACTACCAGCCAATCAGCTCAGTTGTAAAGGGATCAGGAGGCGGGGCTATACAGCCCCACGAGAAAGTAGTTCCACATAGTTAGTAAACATTGCTATGCATTTATAAATATAATGAATGATAAATAATCAATAATAAAATAGCATAATAATAGATAATAAATATTACATAAATATTGACAAATCAGAGAGAAAAATAGTGAAATTCTAAACATTCAAGATATTTGACAGAAAAATTCACACCTTAAATATTTTAGAATGTTTACATTTTAAAATCTACAAATTTCAAAAAACAATATGAATGCAAATATAAAAAAAAAAATCAAATAGAGAAAAAATATTTAAAATTTTTTGTTTTATAAAAAGTCATTTTTCATCCGTGGCTTTTAAAGGGCGTCTTTTATGGTACTTTAATATTAAAAATTGGCGTAAAGGCAATCTTTAAAATAAAATATTGAACTGGATGAATTCTTGCATTATTTGTGTGTTTACAAACTCTTGAGAAAACGTCAGGTTTCTCTCCAGCTGATTGGTTTGTAGTAACGAGGTACAGATTGAGTGAATTTGTTTTGGTGGTCCTGGTTAACGAACTTTATTTAAACTGCGCTCTTTGTTACTCAAAGTGCATTCCGTGGTTAAACAGTGGATTTTAATGAGGCTTGTGTGAAACAATTTAAAATTTCAAAAAACGTATCAAAATAAAAATTTAAATTGTAAAAAAAGAGGAGGAACAAAATCAAACATACGAGCAGAAATAAATGACCAGCGTGGTTAACGGCCCAATCACAAAGCAGCAGAGGGGGGAAGCGGGAGGTCGGACAAATCAGATTGAATTACCAAAGATTTTTTAAACATTTATTTCGAGCCTCTTTAACGAGTCAGATTTTAACGTTGTGTTATTTAGCAACATAAATAATTTACCAACATAGCAGCCCCCGTGTTCATCTCTAATGGGTACATCCCAAAATCACAAAACGATCGTCTCAAACGGGCTTCATGTTGTAGATGAAAAAAAGTACAAAAACAAAACACAGTGGTGACCGAAAGAATGAGATCGCGGGTACAAGCGGCCGAAATGAGCTTCCTCCGCAGGGTAGCTGGGCTCTCACTCAGAGATCAGGTAAAGAGCTCTGCCATCCGGGAGGAGCACGGTGTCGAGCCGCTCCTCCTCCAGGTCGAGAGAAGCCAGATGGGGTGGTTCGGGCATCTGGTAAAGATGCCCCCCGAGCGCCTTGCAGGCGAGGTGTTTCGGGCGCGTCCCACCGGGAGGAGACCAAGGGGCAGACCCCGGACCCGCTGGAGAGACTATGTCTCACAGCTGGCCGGGGAAAGACTTGGGATCCTTCCGGGTGAGCTGGAGGATGCAGCCGGGGAGAGAGAGGCCTGGGCTGCCCGTTTGAGGCTGTTGCCCCCACGACCCGACCCCGGAACAAGCGGAAGATGACGGAACGAAACAAAACACAAAAATTAAAAAAAATATATAGACGCACAAATTAAAGCTAACTAAAAAAAGATAGCTAAAAAATTTCAGCCCATTCTCCCCCCCCCCCACCCCCTTTAGGCCTTCCTCCTTCCCAGTGAGGAAAAAAGAAGAAACCTCAAGGATACCTGCATGAAGGAGGGATCCCTCCCTGGGGACGACCATGTGTCTAAGACTCTTAAATAAATCACTCATTATATCACTCAGACCCACCTTCTCTGAACTGGTTTCAGAGGGGCGTGTTCCAGACGGAGACTGGGAGAAAATTACATTCAGATTTCAACACATTTTCATTTGACGTAAAAAAAAAAACTGAAATCAGTCAAACATGAGAAGCACACGCCTCAGGTATGCAGCACACACCAGTGCCAGACCAAGAACCAGTCTACTAGTAAAATCTTTAGAACCAGTACCGGAAACGTTGGCCGCGCAGGCTGAGGTCACATGGTGTTTAGAAGCAGCCAATCAAAGGGCGGTGTACCATTTCCAGGCTCATTAGCACATACCGACCCGTCTGCACCTCGGCCTCACACGCGGGCGCCGTGTGCGTGGATCTAGTTACATCCCAGCGGAGCGAAGCCGGTACAGTAGCCCAACACACACTCCCACACACACACAGCTCATGTTTGCTTTTAATCATCCAGGACTCATGTGGGACGTTTACACAGCGTTGCCAGGACGATGGGAAAGTCCCCTTTTCTTTTCCCTGGGTTAAAGGTCACCAAGTTGTCTGGCGGACAGCGCTAATGAGAAACCAGGAGTCAGGATTCTGTAAGAGATACTGGTTCTATGAAAAACCAGGAGGTCTGGTGGAAACGGGTCTTATCTGGAGAACCGAGTTAGAACCGAGTTAGAACCGAGTTAGAACCGAGTGAGAACGCTCTGCAGAACGTTTAAACTCTTTAATCTCAACCTAATGCTTTTTAAAAGAAATTTAACACCAACACGTTGAAAAAAAAACTTTTTTTTTTTAAGATAATTAAAAGTATAAACGTAGATCGACTTGTAAATCAAGACCTTTGCCTTTCGGCTCAGCTCTTTCTTCACCAGGACAGACCGATACGGCGATCACCTATGATCACCAGCTGTGGGTGGTGACCGAAAGAATGAGATCACAGATACAAGTGGCCGAAATGAGCTTCCACTGCAGGGTGGCTGGGCTCTCACTCAGAGATCAGGTGAGGAGCTCTGCCCTCCAGGAGGAGCTTGGTGTCAAGCCGCTCCTCCTCCAGGTCGAGAGGAGCCAGATGGGGTGGTTCAGGCATCTGGTCAGGATGCCTCCCAAGCGCCTCGCTGGTGAGGAGTTTCGGGCATGTCCCACCGGGAGGAGACCAAGAGGCAGACCCCGGACCCGCTGGAGAGACTATGTCTCACAGCTGGCCGGGGAACGACTTGGGATCCTTCTGGGTAAGCTGTAGCGTAGCAGAGAGAGAGAAGCCTAGGCTTCCCGTCTGAGGTTGTTGCCCCGGCAACCTGGCCCTGGATGAGCGGAAACAAGAACGGCATGTCCCGGCCCTTTGTGTTTACCAGTTTGACATTCTGCTCTAAAACCTTCTGAAACAGGTTGAAAAATATGAACAAATACTGCTGAATAGAATTAATCAAACACGTTTATCGTTAAAGACTGCAAACGTTTATGTTTAGGATGTGTAATGGGCGTGGTCAAGTATAAAGGGGCGTGGCCACGTGGGTTTACCTGCTCCAATCACTTCCTCTATTTTCACAAACGAGGCGTCGATCTCTTTGGCGAACTCCCTCACCGCCTCGTTGGGATCCTCGTACGTAAACGGGTCGATGTACACCTTCATCGCTACGGCAACAACACAACGTTACCGTCAGCATCCGGAGTCAGTAAACAGAGATGGTTTGTGATTGGCTGAAACTCACTCTGACCCATCTGGTAATGCCCCGCCTTATCCCGAGCCTCTGAACGCCTCCGCCTGCTGGTGGGTGGAGAAAGACAGGTAAACAGACAGCTAGACGGACACACACACATACACACACACACACTCACACACACGCGGAGACAAACGGACATTTTTGTTCCTTCAGGAATGTCATTAAGAGTTTATCTTTTCATCTCAGTGTCGAATTTCTCTTCTCAAACAGACCCACCCTTCTCCATCTGTGTGTGTGTGTGTGTGTGAGGTCAGTGTGTGGGTGTGTGTGTTTCTGGATGTGTGTGTGTTCCATTGTTCTGCAGACGGAGTAGGGAGGGAGCATCCTGAACACATGAATAGCGTTCTCTCTCACCGGTAGCAAAGCGCTGCAGCTATCACAACGGCGAAGAGGATCAGGATCGCCATGGAGACCGAGACGGCGGTGAGGACCAACTGGGACCGCCCAGTACCTGTGGTGAGACAGGTGAGGGTGAGAAGTGGGTTTACTAGTGTGTGTGTGTGTGTGTGTGAGGGCAGTCGTACCATCAGGTTGTGTGCTGAAGACTCCGGCTGGCCCAAACGACCCGTACCCGGTCAGTGAGCGGGCTCGCACCTGCACGTGGTACTGTACCGCCCGCTGCAGCCCCGTCAGCACCACAGAAGAAGTCTTGCTGGAGACGTACTGCCATTGGCCGGCTTCCTCGCCATCATGGCGACTGTATCGCAGCTGGTAATCCAGGACTTGCTGGTGCTGTGGAGCGGGAGGGTCCCAGGCCACAGAGAGGGTGGTCTCTGAGGCTACAACCCGCCTTAGACCCAAAACCGGGGACGGAACTACACGGAGAAACATTCCTGATTAATTAAAGATCAATCAGTCATCAATCATCCAATCACTGACCGTCTCTGCTGGTGGTGACGTTGACTTTGACTGAGGCCGGCTCTGATTGGCTGATAGCGGAGACGCCGTTCACTGATTGGATGGTGAAGGTGTATCTGGTCTGTGGGCGGAGACCCCAGATGATTACCCGGCGCTGAGTCAGCATAGACTGGGCGGGGCGGTAGAGGACGCTGTCATCACAAGGAAAACAGGAACTGGCCAATCCCTGAGGAGCATCAGGAAAAGAGAGTGACCAATCACAGTAGCCGTTTCCTGTTGGTCTGGTCCTGACTTACCTTTGGGGGTCCACAGATGGAGCAGAGAACCCGGTAGCTGAGGTCAGCGCGGCCTCCTCGGTCCAGCGGCTCGCTCCACTCTAAGGTCACCATGGTGTCATTGAGCTGGCTCACAAGGAGGCGGGGTGCTGATGGGGGACCTAGAGGTCAGAGTTCAGAGCCTGGTGAATGTCAGGATGAAGAACCAGTCAACCCCTCCCCGCACTCCACCACCTGCCTGCGTGTGGCAGTACCCCCCAGCTCCTCTTCCCTGAAGAGTAATGAGACTATTAATTAGGCCTAATTGCTGTCGCCCAGGGGAATGCAGGAGGCGGGGCCAGCCATTCAGCAGTGTGTCTGCTTCTTAAAGGGCCAGTACGGCCATTTTCTCAGGATGCTCAGTTTACACAGAGAAAGGACAGAGCGACCAGCAGCATGATGGGAAATATCAAGTTTCTGGGAACGCCATCACAAAGAGAAGAATAGACGCTAAAGAGAAAGGAATGAAACTTACGTGTGCAGGCGGAGAGGAGCGGGTCCGAGTCCGCCCGGTCGTAACCAGGGAGACAGGGGCAGTAGGCGGAGCCTGGGATCCGTGTGTTGCTGTTGCTAGGACACGGGACACAGCTGCCATGTCCTGATCCGATCTTAAAGTGTCCAGCCCTGCAGGCTATGGAGACATACCCAGCGGGTTTAGAACCAGCAACTTCTTCATGAACACAAATAAAACAATAATCTCACTATTGATGTTTTTCTTATTTATTTATTATTCAGCGACACAATCGAAATAGTCCGTCACACGTATTTTACGGGTAAGATTTGAAAACATCTGAACAAATCAGGACACAGACTTCCATCCAGAAAGAACGATTCAGATTAAATCTTGATTATAAGAAATCATTTGAAAGCATGTAATTAAATGGAAAGCAGATCAATTAAAGGTAACTCTTTTAAAAAAAAAAAAGATCTAAATCTACACGTAAATACCGTATTTTCACGACCATAAGGCGCACCTAAAAGTCTCAAATTTTCTTCAAAATGAGCGGTGTGCCCTATCGTGCAGTGCGCCCTATCTGATTTGTGATTTGCGGACGTATTAGAGAACCACGAGGTCTACGCAGTTGAGAACATGAAAACGTTAAAGGGTGAAGTGTGGGCGTGGATTATGTATAAAAGAACATGTCTATGCAAGAATATGTTTATGCAGAATATAATGAAGGAGTCGATGGTTCATAAGTGGAGGAAGCTGGAAAACGAGCTGCGACAGGTGAAGAAGACACAGCTGAGTTTCCGCAGAAATAAGGCGAGGTGGTCAGAGTTGGAGGAAAGACTCCAGCAGTGGATCATCGACCAAAGAACGACTGGGAGGAGTGTTTCCTCTGTCACTATTCGGCTAATGGCAGTAACGCTAGCGGAGGAAATGGAAATCGAGCATTTCCGAGGAGGTCCATCTTGGTGCTTTCACTTTATGAAACACTGCAATTTTTCCATCCGGACCAGGACTGGCGCCGTTGTCCGAGCTTTCGCAAAAGCAGGCATCATTTCCGCGGAGCCGCACGGTACAGAAAGTGACTCTGACAGCGAGGAAAGTGAACCTGCGATGTTGGATTTAGAGCAGCTGTTAAATTCTGAAACAGAGGATGAGGACTTGGATGGATTTAATAAATGACTTTATGACAACTGTAACTAATATTTAAATAAAGACAACAAAACTTGGTTTTACTCCCGCTCTATTTTTAAATACTCACACATCTGTGTGTGTTGTTGTAAGGCGGACGGTGCAGAGGATATGTACGTATATAAAACCCACGTCCTGTCATCAGGTGCACCTTATGTGTGTGTTAAATAAATTTGGACTAAGTCTTTTAACACAATGAGCCTTTTGGACATGAAAATACGGTAAGTTAATTTTTCAAGACAATTCACACACAAATATGATGCAAAAAAATATAATTTTCTCTTTTTAGCTATTTGTTCAAATAATCACATTTTTTTTGGTAAACGATGAACTTGTTATTATTTTTTTTTTTTTCTAAACGATTGCCCAATATTTTGTCAGATTGTATAACTCAATCTAAACAAACATTATGTGGTAGGGGGCATCATAACATTTCAGATCACGACACGTCTTTGTAGTCCGTACATCGTCATGTTGAGAAAACGAGGCTGGACCAAACAAAACAAGGTGTTTGTTAATATTATTCTGACTCAAACAAGCACGGCTTCTGGTCAACGCTTTGCTCTTAAAGAGTTTTGTGAAGCTGCCCCTCCTAAAAAAAAATATATAAACAAATATAAACAAAAAATATGTCAATTGTTTGTGCAGCAAAAAAAAAAAAATGTTTGTGCTATTTTAGTTTTTTTTAAAAAAATAAATACGATTTGGACGGTGACGTCATTAAAGATGGCGACGCCCAAAAATAAATGAAGGTCTGGATGACGTCATCGTCCAAACCATATTTCTTTAAATGAAAAAAAAAAGGTAAAACAGACAGCACAAATGATTGGCAACATTTTTTAGGAGTTTTCTCGCAATTTTAAGCAAAATGAGGGTCTGGATGACCGCAGATTGACTTGTAAAAAAAAATCGTAAATATAAATAAATAAATAAAAATAGCACAAACAATTGACATATTTTTTGTTTATTTTTGTTTATATATAAATTTTTTTAAGAGGGTCTAACTTCACCTATGTCTCTTTAAGCCCCAGGAGTAAACTATCATTTAACCTGAAATACAGGTTTCATACGGTTTGGTTTTAAAAATACACGTTTACAAGCAAGCAGGGCCGTCTGGTGACAAAGACCACTTGTTTTACCGTAACATACGAACAGTTTTACTGGGTCTTATTAAATAAAATAAAAGTGGACGATGAGTCTCTTAAAGAAACACTACATTTTTTATCCTGAATGCTGTGTTCGTTTAAGTTGGACGTTTCTGTTTTGTCTAGTTTCATGCCCTTTGTAGTCCAAGAATGAAAGGAAACAATAAAACATCTGGTCCGACGCCGCTGTGTGGAAACAATAACCTGGGGACCCCTCCAGGAACCAGCCCGAACATGACCACAGACCCTCAACACCACAATCTGGTGTCTAATCAGTGCTCTTATCGATACTTTTCAGTGTGAAAACAAAGAAGGAAAAGACTAATAAACAATGTGGATGAAAAGTATATTTTAGGATATCCATCAAAGCCCACTGACGAGGAAGAACACCGTGTCTTTAAATAGCGTGAGGATAATTTTGTCCAGGTTACTCTGTCGTCAAAGTTTATACAAGAAACTTCTTTTTACAAGTAACTTTTTAAAAAAAACTAACGTATTTATCCCTAAACGGGGAAATGACTTGCTGCATTGCAGGCAGCCGGCCTGAAGGGCTGGCCACTTGGTCTAGGGAGCCCTCTCGGAAGGGCTACCGCGTCACTCCACCCTTCCGAGAGGGCTAGGTAGCCAGGCCTAGCTGACTGGCTACCTAGAGGGCTAGGTGGCCGAGCCCTTCTATGAGGGCTATGTGACTGGCTACCTAAGGCTGGCTACCTAGAGGGCTAGGTAGCCAGGGCTAGGTGGCCTAGCCCTTCCTAGAGGGCTTGGTAGCCAGGACTAGGTGGCTGGCTTCTTAAAGGGCTAGGTGGCCTAGCCCTTCGTAGAGGGCTAGGTGACTGGCTACCTAGAGGGCTAGGTAGCAAGGGCTAGGTGGCCTAACCCTTCCTAGAGTGCTAGGTGGCTGGCTACCTAAGCTGGCTACCTAGAGGGCTAGTTGGCCTAGCCCTTCTATGAGGGCTATGTGGCTGGCTATCTAGAGGGCTACGTAGCCAGGGCTAGGTGGCCTAGCCCTTCCTAGAGGGCTAGGTAGCCAGGACTAGGTGGCTGGCTTCTTAAAGGGCTAGGTGGCCAAGCCCTTCCTAGAGGGCTAGGTGGCTGGCTACCTAAGGCTGGCTACCTAGAGGGCTAGGTAGCCAGGTCTAGGTGGCCTAGCCCTTTCTAGAGGGCTAGGTAGCCAGGACTAGGTGGCTGGCTTCTTAAAGGGCTAGGTGGCCTAGCCCTTCCTAGAGGGCTTGGTAGCCAGGACTAGGTGGCTGGCTTCTTAATGGGCTAGGTGGCCTAGCCCTTCGTAGAGGGCTAGGTGACTGGCTACCTAGAGGGCTAGGTAGCAAGGGCTAGGTGGCCTAACCCTTCCTAGAGTGCTAGGTGGCTGGCTACCTAAGCTGGCTACCTAGAGGGCTAGTTGGCCTAGCCCTTCTATGAGGGCTATGTGGCTGGCTACCTAGAGGGCTACGTAGCCAGGGCTAGGTGGCCTAGCCCTTCCTAGAGGGCTAGGTAGCCAGGACTAGGTGGCTGGCTTCTTAAAGGGCTAGGTGGCCAAGCCCTTCCTAGAGGGCTAGGTGGCTGGCTACCTAAGGCTGGCTACCTAGAGGGCTAGGTAGCCAGGTCTAGGTGGCCTAGCCCTTTCTAGAGGGCTAGGTAGCCAGGACTAGGTGGCTGGCTTCTTAAAGGGCCAGGTGGCCTAGCCCTTCCTAGAGGGCTTGGTAGCCAGGACTAGGTGGCTGGCTTCTTAAAGGGCTAGGTGGCCTAGCCCTTCGTAGAGGGCTAGGATACTGGCTACCTAGAGGGCTAGGTAGCAAGGGCTAGGTGGCCTAACCCTTCCTAGAGTACTAGGTGGCTGGCTACCTAAGCTGGCTACCTAGAGGGCTAGTTGGCCTAGCCCTTCTATGAGGGCTATGTGGCTGGCTACCTAGAGGGCTACGTAGCCAGGGCTAGGTGGCCTAGCCCTTCCTAGAGGGCTAGGTAGCCAGGACTAGGTGGCTGGCTTCTTAAAGGGCTAGGTGGCCAAGCCCTTCCTAGAGGGCTAGGTGGCTGGCTACCTAAGGCTGGCTACCTAGAGGGCTAGGTAGCCAGGTCTAGGTGGCCTAGCCCTTTCTAGAGGGCTAGGTAGCCAGGACTAGGTGGCTGGCTCCTTAAAGGGCTAGGTGGCCTAGCCCTTCCTAGAGGGCTAGGCGGCTGGCTACCTAAGGCTGGCTACCTAGAAGGCTAGGTAGCCAGGTCTAGGTGGCCTAGCCCTTTCTAGAGGGCTAGGTAGCCAGGACTAGGTGGCTGGCTTCTTAAAGGGCTAGGTGGCCTAGCCCTTCCTAGAGGGCTAGGTGGCTGGCTACCTAAGGCTGGCTACCTAGAGGGCTAGGTAGCCAGGTCTAGGTGGCCTAGCCCTTTCTAGAGGGCTAGGTAGCCAGGACTAGGTGGCTGGCTTCTTAAAGGGCTAGGTGGCCTAGCCCTTCCTAGAGGGCTAGGTGGCTGGCTACCTAAGGCTGGCTACCTAGAGGGTTGGGTGGCCAGGTCTAGGTGGCCTAGCCCTTCTATGAGGGCTAGGTGGCTGGCTACCTAGCGGGTTAGGTAGCCAGGCCTAGGTGGCTTAGACCTTCCTAGAGGGCTAGGTGGCTTCCTCAAGGACACTTAGGCATGGGCCAAGTGGACCGGCTTCTCTTGATCCAAGGGCAGACATACTACCACTGAACCAACGCCTCCTTTAACTTACATTTTGCACATATTGTTTTTTAATAAGTCTTTACATTGAATTATGGGTAATTTAATATTATCGATGCACAATGTTTTTCACGACGCTGGTAGCTGCTTTAAATTTATCCTCCTTTTTTTATTAAAATGCACTTATCTTTAATAAACAACCCTTCATTTACTCGTGTTGTGTGTGTAAGCTCGCGTTAGCACACACACTAGTTTAATCATCGCGACCCGTCTCGCTCAGATGATCAAACATTCTGACACTTTACGTTACAATTAAAAACATTTTAGCGTAATGTGTTTGGACTGGTTACTGGTGTTAATGTCTTTACAAGCTTTTATTCCATTTTATGAATGAGAGAGTGTGAGCAGCCCCTTCCTTTACGCTGCAGCAGGAAGGCAAAACAGGGAGGTGGATTTATTTTTTTAAAGGCACATTTAAACAACGTACCGCCCAGCGTGTTCATACTATCACCAAGTAACTCCAGTTGTACTGCAGTGTTGTTTTCATCAACGATGACGAAAACTAAATGATTTAGTTGACGAAGCATTTTTTTATGACGATGACATAACGATAATGAAATAAATGCGAAATTTTGGTGACGATAACGTGACGAGACGTTTGCAAGTTTCTGCTGACGAGACGAAAACGTAACGAAATAGGCGTCAGACTTTCAAATTTCTGTCTGTGAAAAGAAAAAAAACACAGCGGCTAAATCTGTTTCTCACGGCGGCACGCCCACCACAATGCTGCACGTTCACACCATCTACACAACACACCTGCAGCCACAAGAAAGTCACAAACCATGGTGAAAACAGCAGCAAAGGAGCTTAGTGGTCAGAAACTCAAAGTTTTCTACATATTTTGCGCAAACAGCATGCTAACTTCAAGCTAATGCTAACTTGTCGGGGCTGCTAACTTCCTAGTTAGCTTGGTTGGGCTAACATTGCACTGATTTAAAGACACAGTGCAATGTTTACTTTGTTTACAGGGTTATTAAGAGGTGTCATTTTTAAGTATTCATAAGTTCCTCACTCACTGAAAAAAAATATATTTATTTACATTGTTTTACAATGTTTGCTGTTTTGCGCGAGTTAAAACTCGGCAGAGTTTTTTAAAAAAAAAAAACAAACAACCTGCATTATTCTCAGTAATAAAGACACGACTGTTAAAGTTTTTTTTTTTTTTTTTACACTAAAAAGTCTGTGCCTCCACTCCTCACTGAATCGGAGTGGAGGCATTAGATACAATCTGCCCGGGATTTACAGCAGCCTTTTGAAGCCATGGACTAAAGATGACACCTCGTGACCCAGTTTCATGCCTCTCGTTAGCAGGAATTTCTTTTCACTAGGCTTTTAGCATTTTTATAATAGGTTCGTTTACTGGTCTGTGGCTACAATAGGAGCCATTCACGGCCATCATAGGTAACACAGGCTCATTGGTCGAGCCCTTCTTACTATTTTTTTTACCTTTTACTCAGGTTAGTATAAATAGATCCAGTTTTCAGTCCATTTCATTCAGATTGAAAATGATTTCCGGATCGAAGTCGAAACGTCTCGTTCAAGAATTAAACTGTCCAGAAGACTTTTTTAAAACTTTTTCTACTTTACACTAAAAAAAAAAAAAAAAAACCTAAGTCTTCCCTGACGAGAACTAGACGAAAACTCTTGGGTTTTTGTGACTAAAACTTAAATTAAAATTCGTCCAAAGACGAAGACTAAAATGAAAACTTAGATGGCTGCAAAAACAACAATGTTGTATTGTTAAGAAAACTGTTAAAACTGAAACTTGTTGATCCAGCGAAAATTTGGAGACGTGGAACCGATGCCAAACGCTACACTCATCAGAATCCCACCCATTGTTCCCAGTACTGAAGAATAAAGAAGCAGTGAACTCAGAATGGTTTTAAAAGTCACAAAAAATAAAAATATACATATAAACATGGGAAAAAATTATAATAAAAAACCCATTTAAATGAATGGATAAAAAAAAAAATGAATAAAAAAAATTCAGAATTAGATATGAATCCGTTTCTTTTTGATCAAAAAAGTTGTTTTAGATTCAGAAACAGAGACGGACACATTCCTCCACCAAACCCCAGAGTTCAAACCAGCAACCTCTGACCAGCAAACCAACGGAGCGCTCCGTCTATTTATTATGTTTTCTTTTCTAAAGAAAAGTAATAATACTGATGTTAACACACTGATATAAATAGTTGAGCCGGCTCCCTGGAGGAGGCTGAGCTGGTCCAGGTGAAGAGGAAGATGAGGGCGGAGCACCGCCTCAACCGCACAATGACAGACAGGAAGAGACCTTGGTGGAGGCAGGATGTGGAAAGTGCTGCTATGATGTCATCACCGGCCTCCCTGCCAGCAGAAGCTGACCTTTGATCTCTCGGCAGCAGCAGAGGCGACCGCCCGCCGCTGCAGCATTTCCTGGTTGGCAGTCGACTGACCTCCGACCTATGAAGAATAACAGGAAGCCAAAGTGTGCGCGACCTCCGCCGACCCCGCTGCGCCTTCATCCCGAGTGGTACAAGGAGAGTTCTTGGTAACCATGGAAACCAAGGATGTCACATGTTTCCTCGTCTGCTTTTGGCTCGAGAGATTCGAAAGCGACACCTCACGAGAAGGACCGTCCTTCTTCTACAGCCTCCTTCTTCTACAGCCTCCTTCTTCTACAGCCTCCTTCTTCTACAGCCTCCTTCTTCTACCGCCTCCTTCTTCTACAGCCTCCTTCTTCTACCGCCTCCTTCTTCTACCGCCTCCTTCTTCTACAGCCTCCTTCTTCTACCGCCTCCTTCTTCTACAGCCTCCTTCTTCTACCGCCTCCTTCTTCTACAGCCTCCTTCTTCTACCGCCTCCTTCTTCTACAGCCTCCTTCTTCTACAGCCTCCTTCTTCTACAGCCTCCTTCTTCTACAGCCTCCTTCTTCTACAGCCTCCTTCTTCTACAGCCTCCTTCTTCTACAGCCTCCTTCTTCTACCGCCTCCTTCTTCTACCGCCTCCTTCTTCTACAGCCTCCTTCTTCTACAGCCTCCTTCTTCTACAGCCTCCTTCTTCTACCGCCTCCTTCTTCTACAGGCTCCTTCTTCTACAGCCTCCTTCTTCTACAGCCTCCTTCTTCTACAGCCTCCTTCTTCTACAGCCTCCTTCTTCTACAGCCTCCTTCTTCTACAGCCTCCTTCTTCTACAGCCTCCTTCTTCTACAGCCTCCTTCTTCTACAGCCTCCTTCTTCTACCGCCTCCTTCTTCTACAGCCTCCTTCTTCTACAGCCTCCTTCTTCTACAGCCTCCTTCTTCTACCGCCTCCTTCTTCTACCGCCTCCTTCTTCTACAGGCTCCTTCTTCTACAGCCTCCTTCTTCTACAGGCTCCTTCTTCTACAGCCTCCTTCTTCTACCGCCTCCTTCTTCTACAGCCTCCTTCTTCTACAGCCTCCTTCTTCTACAGCCTCCTTCTTCTACAGCCTCCTTCTTCTACCGCCTCCTTCTTCTACCGCCTCCTTCTTCTACCGCCTCCTTCTTCTACAGGCTCCTTCTTCTACCGCCTCCTTCTTCTACAGCCTCCTTCTTCTACAGCCTCCTTCTTCTACAGCCTCCTTCTTCTACCGCCTCCTTCTTCTACAGCCTCCTTCTTCTTCAGCCTCCTTCTTCTACAGGCTCCTTCTTCTACCGCCTCCTTCTTCTACAGCCTCCTTCTTCTACAGCCTCCTTCTTCTACCGCCTCCTTCTTCTACCGCCTCCTTCTTCTACCGCCTCCTTCTTCTACAGCCTCCTTCTTCTACAGCCTCCTTCTTCTACAGCCTCCTTCTTCTGCAGCCTCCTTCTTCTGCAGCCTCCTTCTTCAACCGCCTCCTTCTTCTACAGCCTCCTTCTTCTACAGCCTCCTTCTTCTACAGCCTCCTTCTTCTACAGCCTCCTTCTTCTACAGCCTCCTTCTTCTACAGCCTCCTTCTTCTACAGCCTCCTTCTTCTACAGCCTCCTTCTTCTACAGCCTCCTTCTTCCACAGCCTCCTTCTTCTACAGCGTTCTTCTACTGTACAGCCTCCTTCTTCTTCACCACATGTAATGTTCAACACATTCTTCTTCTACCGCGTCCTCCTTCTTCTTCTACCGCGTCCTACTTCTTCTTCTACCGCGTCCTACTTCTTCTTCTACCGCGTCCTTCTTCTTCTTCTACCGC
The DNA here is from genome assembly GCA_902685375.1 of Neostethus bicornis. Classification (NCBI taxonomy): domain Eukaryota; kingdom Metazoa; phylum Chordata; class Actinopteri; order Atheriniformes; family Phallostethidae; genus Neostethus; species Neostethus bicornis. The sequence continues at coordinate 22,149,780 of LR738558.1, read as the reverse complement.
GTCCTTCTTCTTCTTCTACCGCGTCCTTCTTCTTCTTCTACCGCGTCCTTCTTCTTCTTCTACCGCGTCCTTCTTCTTCTTCTACCGCGTCCTTCTTCTTCTTCTACCGTGTCCTTCTCTTTCTAACTTTTCCTTCCTCTATTTTACAGGCGTAACCCAACTTGATCTCCATCCCACCCCAGCCACACCTCTAGAACTCTAATTATGGATGATACAAAACACCTGATGCACATGCGGTGCACCTCTAATCATACAGAAGGGCAAGGTGACCCCATTAAGCAGCTGTGATGTGTATCTTTTCACAAGTGGACTAATTATGTTTGTTTAGTCTCACCTCGACAACGGACGTCGGTGTCACCCGCCTCATAACCAGGACGACAAGCACAGGTAGACGTTGGCTGCCCCACCCACTGACCGTCCTCACCGCAAAGCATGGTTGGAGGCTGTGACTGCTCGCCGGGTGGGGTGACGGCGTTCTCCACGCACACGCCTTGAGCCTGAAGCACATCATACATGTCAAACATAAACCCCCTCTCACATGCTGCCTGATGATTCCATGATTACCTGCTCCACTAACGAGTGGGGGATGGTTTCAGGGAAGGAGGCAAAGGCACGACGCACCGCCGGGCACTTCCTGTAGAAGACACGGACGGAGAGCAGCGCCATACAAGCGCCCTGGCTTTGGAAGGCCAGGTAGAAGCCGGCGCCACGCAGCGCCTCCAAACGCAGTTGCCGTACATTGGAGCGCCGCTCACCGCCCCGACGCAGCAGGTGGTCCGCTGCGATGGTGGCCAGCTTTGTGTACGGGTTCTCCATCCAGGCAGGGTGGGTGGGCGTGGCCTCGTCGCTGTCAGACTGGTAGTAGTAGAGGTTAAAGGTCTCCTTGCAGAGACGCTGGTTCAGTGGAGAGCACTCCATCATGGTGTACCTGCCGAACGCCATGACATCAAACACCTTTCCTCCATCAATCCAACCCCAACCCAAACAGATCCACCTACCGGATCTCCACATAGACAGTCGTTGCTCCCCGCCGTGGAATCCACCACGTCCTCAACCAATAAGAGGTCTGGCTGTTGGTGGTACAGATCTGAAAAGTTCGAACGCTGTTGGACTCGTCATCCAGGCCGCTGAGCTCGTCCCACTGAGCGGAGAAGTTAGAGGTCAGAGACAGCTTATTGATCCGGACCGGTTTAGTACTTAACCTGTTTACCTGCGGATCATCGGCTGGGTAGTTCGTCCACCGAAGATCCGACGTCTCCAACTTCGTGTTCATGAGCACCTCTGCAGGACAGAAGCATGTTATTGGTTAATAAATCTGGATTAAGAGGTTCAGGTTAAAACAAATGACTGGACAAAAAAACTGTACATAGTGAGCAGTGTCCACCTGTGTGCCAAATAGGAAGTAGCTGCTAACTTCAACAAGTTCAACAGCATATATTTTGACGAAAGATTGGCCGTCGTAACTAAACCATTGTCTTTGTCATGGTAACCATACCATCTCCCACCATCTTGATATCTTTTTGTTTTTATTTGGCCAACTATATTCACCGATTAAACACAATAGCGTGTGTTCACCACATGAAAGAACGTTCAACACATTTGAACGTTACAGATTTTAACAAATTTTACAGAAAGCCAGACCATGTGTTAGATCAGCGTTGCCCAACCGCGGTCGACTTGGGACCAGTCCGCAATCTACCGGTAGATCGCGGTCAACCACGAGACGTGTTGAAAAAAAAAATTAAGAAAAAAAATATTTTCAGTCAGTCATCTTCTTTTCAACTAGGACGCTGCATCGGTCCATCGTGGTAAAGAGAGAGCTGAGCCGAAAAGCAAAGCTCTCGATTTACAAGTCGATCTACGTTCCTACCCTCACCTATGGTCACCAGCTGTGGGTGGTGACCGAAAGAATGAGATCGCGGGTACAAGCGGCCGAAATGAGCTTCCTCCGCAGGGTGGCTGGGCTCTCACTCAGAGATCGGGTGAGGAGCTCTGCCATCCGGGAGGAGCTCGGTGTCGAGCCGCTCCTCCTCCAGGTCGAGAGGAGCCAGATGGGGTGGTTCAGGCATCTGGTCAGGATGCCCCCCGAGCGACTCGCGGGCAAGGTGTTTTGGTCACGTTCCACCTGGAGGAGACCAAGGGGCAGACCCCGGGCCCGCTGGAGAGACTATGTCTCACAGCTGGCCGGGGAGCGACTGGGGATCCTTCCAGGTGAGCTAGAGGATGCAGCCGGGGAGAGAGAGGCCTGGGCTGCCTGCTTGAGGCTGTTGCCCCCGTGACCCGACCCCAGAACAAGCGGAAGATGACGGAACGGAAACTTCTTTTCCGTCTATCCCTTATTATTTTTTTTAATGACAGAAAGTAAGTGTTGCCAATTTAGCAACTTTGACACAAAATTTAGCGACCATTCAGCCGCTCAGAAAAGCGAGACAATCAAGCACCTTTCTTGTGTTATAGAGCATGTTAAAACCCGGTTAAAACCCGGACGTCGGGCAGGATCAGGATAAAACTTTCAAAGCAGTATTTTTTGTTGATTGGTGGAGAAGATCGTTTTACAATTCTAAATCATTCATTTTCAAACGATCCCGATTTGATGCCTGCAATTCACCCTGAATTTCTACTCAGCTGCAGATCTCAAGGCTAATAAAGGAGTGGACGCATACATCCGGGTTGGTGACGTCAGGACTGGTAGATCTCAAGAGGTTTGCTAGTTGAAAAGTAGATCTTGGGACAAAAAAGGTTGGGCACCCCTGTGTTTAATGGATGTCATGCAGTTACGGTCTCCAGTGGGAGGGGCATGTACCTTCAAAAAGCTCGGTCCAGGTTAGCATGGTGATTGCCATGGAAACATAGACTCATCAGATGACAGGACATTTCTGGGTCCACAATTTCCACATGGCCCGCGATACCAACTATAGATTAACTTAAGGAATCACCTTCAAGATGTCCTAACTTTCAACCACCATTAGTAAGTGAACAGAACTCTACTTTTAAAATCTACTCAAACTCTAACTACTGATATGTTTCTGGAAATTTATTCGTAGATTCTGATAAACATGAAAAGAAAAAAGTAAAAATTTTACACCTCATTCTGGTTCAACCTTATGATTACATTCTGCTGAACCATTCATTATCGATGCTGTTTGTGACCCGTCACAGGTTGAGGCACGTTGTTCGGCCCACTTGGCTTTCAGTGTTATTTAAAAATGTCAGCTAGAAAACAAAATATATGTACGTAAATATTTTAGCTTAAATAAACGCTTAAAAACATGTTTATTTTTATATTGTTATAGTAAAACAAAAAATAAATAAATGACTTTTAATAACATTTTTTGTCTATTTTAATAAAAATAAAAAACATCAACATCAAAGAAAATATTTCTTTTATTGCGTTTTTTTTTCTTCCTAAAATGTTTTATAATAACACAGTTCAAGGTGTCGAGTTTGGCCGGTGAGCCAAGACAAGAAAGTACCGGTAATTTATTTGGTGTCTTTAATTATTGGTAATTAGAGGTTGAAAACGGGGCTAAATTTTTCAGAAGAGCTGTTTCTACCGTAATTTCACGGCTATAAGGCGCATATAAAAGTCTTAGATTTTCTTCAAAATGAGCGGTGCGCCTTTTGGCGCGGTGTGCCTTGTGTGTGAGAGAAGGCGGACCTAAAAGAAAATGCGGTGCCCGCGAGGCGGACCTGAAAGAAAAGGCATGAGAACGTTAAAGAGTGAAGTGTGAGCGGCGTGGGAGCGATGGATGACCGAAGGAGACCACAGTTTCACGAAGGGTGGAAGGCAGCGCCGGGCGAGTTACGCTACAGTTTGCCAATGGATTGTAGATGCTTGGACTAACGTGTCTGCTGGTACTGTTATCCAAGCTTTCACAAAAGCTGGTATCCTTTCTGAGGAGCCGCACAGTACAGACAGTGACTTTGACAACGAGGAGCGAAGTGGACCTGCTCTGTTGGATTTTGCTGTTCGATTCCGAAACAGAGGATGAGGACTTTGACGGATTTGAATAAAGTCTATTACCGGTAATGTGCTTGTTTATACTACTTAAATAAAGTACAACCAAACAAAGTTTTGCTCCCGATCTATTTTTTAATACGCACATTTGCATGCTTGCGTGTGTGTTGTTGTAAGGCGGTGTGTGACTGAGACTGCGCCTTTCGTACGGTGCGCCTAATGGCCGTGATATTACGGTACGTAAAATTCAGACCAGGTCGGAATCTGACTCCAACTAAGAGCCATTCGATTTGTGACGTCGAAGAGTGATTTGACTTTTTGAGTTGTTTTAGCTTCAAACTCAACAAGAGACCTTTTAATTAACTAAAGGATGTTGTTTTTAAGATGAATAAATAGAACAATTAAATTTGGCCCCGCCCAGAAATTCCCCACAAGTAAATAACATCAACTTTGAACCTATTGTTGTTTCAAAAAAACCGCTTTGTTCAATAAATAATGACCTTATTTAACTTCAAATGTTTTCAATTCAATAAATAAAACCAGAAAAATAAAATTCTTTTAGCGTTAGTAAAAACGTCAGAAGAACGTGCTTCAACTTTTCCAACTCGAATATATTTTAGATCTTCTGTGTACGAGTTGGTTTCTAAGCTGGGGACCCTGACCCCTCCGTGACTCCCCAAAAACGCTGCAGGTCCTCAAAGCTTTGGCAGCTCGGAGCTAAAGTGATTAAGTTTACGACTGTGTCCACACAGACTTGTTTTCCCCTCTTTTATTATTCTGGTTTTGTCAGAAGGAATGACGGAGCGTCATCTGGTGAAAACAAGCACGAAGAAAACATGGTGGAAAAAAACGGGTTCTTTTTCTTACTTTTTATGAGTTTTTGCAAAAACAAAAAAGTTCATATCTGGATGAAGAGTCATCGAAAACTCACAAAACATCTTAAAACATGTTTGATTCATTTTCAAAGACCGTTTATGGTTTTAGAGGCTGGTACCAGTTTAAAGGATCAAAGAGAGGCCACATTCCAATCATCCGCCCAAATTAAAAAAAAAATGTCTGTATTAAAGAAATACATTTTATTTTTATTGATGTGTTAAAGTTGTAAAAATCAATGTTCAGATAATAAACAATATTAAATTGAACAGCTCGGCAGTAAAAATCTGTCATAATTTACACATTTAGAGACGTAAAGATTTCCTTTTCAAAATAAAATTTAAAATAAAGTTTTTATAAGAAATCAAAAGGTTGTTTAAATAATATAATAAATCATTTTATGAACGACTGCAACGTCACATATTGATTTCTCTAAGTTGTCTTTAAAAGTATCATTATATATTTTTTTAGTTTATTGCCTTGTAGTTTATTTTGTTTGAATGGTCATTGTGAAACAACCGCAGCCCCCCCCGCCCCTCCCGAAAAAAAATAAGCATTTACTGGTACTAATGACCTGCATTGCTGGTTATTTATTCAATTTTGCAACCTTGTGAAATTGGCCCTTCTTAAAATATATATATATATATATATAAACAAAAAATAAGTCAATTGTTTGTGCTGTAAAGTTTGTGCTATTTTACTTTTTTAGATATTTACGACTCTTTTATAGGTCAATCTGAGGTCATCCAGCCCCTCATTTTGCTTGAAAATGTGAGAAAACGCCTAAAAATGGCGTCAATTGTTTGTGCTGTAAAAAAATTTAGTTTGTGCTTTTTTAGTTTTTTTTAATTATTAGTATTTTAAGAAATGCGAGTTGAACGATGACGTCATCCAGACCTTCATTTATTTTAGTTTATCACCATCTTTGATGACGTCATCGTCCAAATTGGAATTCTTCAAAAAAAAAAAAAAAAAAAAAAAAAGCTAAAATAAAACAAACAAAAAATTTTAAAGCACAAATAATTGACATATTTTTTGGGACTAGCTAAGCGGAGGTGGTTTTGCATTTTCTACTCATAAAATTTATTTGACATAAATTGTGAAATGAGAATTCCATTGGTGGCGTTGGTAAATGTTCCCTGGCATAGTGACTGTATCCCTCTTTTAAATACGTACTCATGCACGAATAAAAATGTATCCTAACATTCAAATTTTACAAAATAAATCTTTTTTCTTTTTCCATTAAGTTTACGTAATCTTTTATTTATTTCCATTTTACACAAAACAATAAAGAAACCAGACAGTTGACTGTTTCTGCTTTCTTCCTCTGTAGAGGAGCAGAGTCACCAGCACTAGGTAGTGACTTCACATGGTGGTCTCTTTAAAGAAATCTCTAAATCTGATTGGTTCACAGATTAATTTGAAATCTATCTGCACCAATCGGCAACTTCTTTGCAGATTAAGATGTTTCGTGAGACTACGATATTGGCCGACTTAATAAGACACCAATAAAATGGTCACGACATGGACCTTACCAGGAAGTTTGTCTGTAAACATTGGGTCGTGCTTTTAAAACCGTAGAAAAAAAAAAATAGTAAAACGACCACAAAGCAATTATCCATTGAAGACAAAGTTTGGGAGCCGAAACAAAGTGGGCATTTTTTTGATGCATTGTATTTATATAGTGCTTTTCAGGACGCTCAAAGACGCTTCACATATTCATTATTCATTCATTCCATACCAGGTAGGCCCTACTGGTATGCTACTGTTGTAGCCACAGCTGCCCTGGAGCAAACCGCCATCGGCCCCTCTGACCATCACCAACCAATCCCACACACACACCATCCAGACTAGGCAACCTGGGTGAATCATAGTTCAGGGGCTACCTTCTATTTTTAAGAATTTACATGATATCATTTTTATTAAAATTCCATAAGACGACCTTTACTACGCCCCCAAAAAAACATACCGTAATTTCACGGCCATAAGGCGCACCTAAAAGTCTCAAATTTTCTTCAAAATGAGCGGTGCGCCTTTTTGTGCGGTGCGCCTTGTGTGTGAGAAAAAGCGGACCTAAAAGAAAAGGCATGAGAACGTTAAAGAGTGAAGTGTGAGCGGCGTGGGAGCGATGGATGACCGAAGGAGACCACAGTTTCACGAAGGGTGGAAGGCAGCGCCGGGCGAGTTACGCTACAGTTTGCCAATGGATTGTAGATGCTTGGATTAACGTGTCTGCTGGTACTGTTATCCGAGCTTTCTCAAAAGCTGGTATCCTTTCTGAGGAGCCGCACAGTACAGACAGTGACTTTGACAGCGAGGAGCGAAGTGGACCTGCTCTGTTGGATTTTGCGCAGCTGTTCGATTCCGAAACAGAGGATGAGGACTTTGACGGATTTGAATAAAGACTATTACCGGTAATGTGTTTGTTTAGTATCGTTACTACTTAAATAAAGTACAACCAAACTCAGTTTTGCTCTCGATCTATTTTTTAATACCCACATTTGCATGCGTGCGTGTGTGTTGTTGTAAGGCGGTGTGTGACTGAGACTGCGCCTTTTCGTACAATGCGCCTAATGGTCATGAAATTACATTATTTAAACGTCAAGATGATCACCTTCATTTGGGACGACTTAATACCCGGGTACCAATTTGATCTGAAGCTTGATATTTTAATCTAAGGGTTTGTGTTAAAAAAAATCCCAATTTTACATATCGCCATGATGCTGCCCTATAAACATGGCAGTGACGATGGCAGAGGACAGCTTCATTCCTCAGCTACTATTTTGTGGAACGTAAAATGGCTGTTTTCCATTTCTAAGCTGTAATTAAACACACGCCTACGACACACACCCGGTTGGCCGTGTTTGAATCTGCTAGCCTGGTAATTAAAACGAGGAGAGGCAGAGAGAGAGAGAGAGAGAGATAGAGAGTGAGAGAGAGAGTGAGAGAGAGTGAGAGTGTTCACAGGAAATGAGGGAGGAGTGTTTGAACAGGTCAGTGTGTCTTTCATACCAACTCGGAATTTAATCCAGTTATAGACTAATTAAGATAAAAAAGACACAGTTACACCCAAAAGCTCTGTGTGTGTGTGTGTGTGTGCGCTCAATGTGTGTGTGAGTGTGAAAAAACACACACACACACACCATCAAAGATAGACTAGGATTAGTTGCGGAGGGCATTAAAGAGGATGAAGATGAGAAGCTCTTGGTTTGATATCCTGGACAGATATGACAGTGTGGAGGTGACGTGGCAGTCGTGTTTCTAACTGGTTTCTGTAACTGGACATTAGAGAGTGGGATGGATGGAGAAGTGTACTGGTTTTCATTTTTAAGGACAGAAAATATGTAAAAAACCGTTGCTAACTACAAAGAAATACAGCTGATGAGCTGGAATGAAATGATTGGAAAGAAGAAGAATACTTTTACTAGTCCCACAACGGGGGGTTTACTACATAGCAGGCACCCACTACAGTGCCAATGTTTGGAGCACCAAGGGGGTTTGGTGTCTGCTCTAGCGACACATAGGTGGCTAAGTGGGAATCAAACTGGGATTCAACTTCTCCCGGTCCAAGGACAAACACTCGACCACCAAGCCAATGCCTCCCCAAAAGATTGACTCAATTTTACTGCAAGGAGGGTTCAAACTTGCTCTGAGAGATCCCATTGGATTTCCATCCAGCGCCTTAACCGCACAGCTATCGCAGTGAAGAGAATTGTCAGAAGAGAAGAGGTCATAAGCTTCGACAAACGAGTTTCATAATGTTCGACTACTCTCTTCTCGAAGTTAGACTAAAGGCAAACGTAAACATTTAAAAAGAGTGGTTTTGGTTTTATGCAAACAAAAAAAATACTCTTTAGATATTTAGCTGGAGAGTCGAATAAGCTAATATTTAAATAATAATCTTTGACACATTGAATGCTTGTACTGGGGGAGGGATCTCTCTTTCATGTGGATCCCCATGAGGTTTCTTATTTTTTCCCCACTGATGGGTTTTTTAGGAGTTTTTTCTCACCGTGAAGGAGAGTCTAAGGACAGGAATGTGCTAATATTGTCAAGCTAGCATTTGTTAGTTAGTTTTCTTGCTGTATTTGTGTTAATACATTCCTCTTTTTCTTATTTTCTTCTTTCTGAATCTGTAATTTGAAGCTCATTGAGACAGAAACTCTGTGATTTTGGGCTTTACTAATAAAATAGAATTGAATGCCAAAAATTAGACGTGCATGAAATATTAATTAAATTGATTCATTTGAATTTACAGCTAAGAAATGTCTTTTTTTTGTTTGAAAAAAAAAACTTTTCTTGTGTGAGAGGTACTAATGTCCACCCATGCTTCTAAAACCTACGTTAGCAGAGCTGTTTGGAGCCGTTATCAGAGCTTGTGGACGTATCAGAGAGACTGAGGGAAAGATGGAACTTGTTCCAAAAAAAATGTCGTAAATTTTCTTAATTGCATCGGTCCGTGGTGGTAAAGAGAGAGCTGAGCCGAAAGCAAAGCTCTCGATTTACAAGTCGATCTACGTTCCTACCCTCACCATGGTAACCAGGATCTACATTCCTACCCTCACCATGGTAACCAGGATCTATGTTCCTACCCTCACCATGGTAACCAGGATCTACGTTCCTACCCTCACCATGGTAACCAGGATCTACGTTCCTACCCTCACCATGGTAACCAGGATCTACGTTCCTACCCTCACCATGGTAACCAGGATCTACGTTTCTACCCTCACCTTGGTAACCAGGATCTACGTTCCTACCCTCACCATGGTAACCAGGATCTACGTTTCTACCCTCACCTTGGTAACCAGGATCTACGTTCCTACCCTCACCATGGTAACCAGGATCTACGTTTCTACCCTCAACTTGGTAACCAGGATCTACGTTTCTACCCTCACCTTGGTAACCAGGATCTACGTTCCTACCCTCACCATGGTAACCAGGATCTACGTTCCTACCCTCACCATGGTAACCAGGATCTACGTTTCTACCCTCACCTTGTAACCAGGATCTACGTTCCTACCCTCACCATGGTAACCAGCTGTGGGTGGTGACCGAAAGAATGAGATCATGGGTACAAGCGGCCAAAATGAGCTCCCTCTGCAGGGTGGCTGGGCTCTCACTCAGAGATCGGGTGAGGAGCTCTGTCATCCGGGCAGAGCTCGGTGTCGAGCCGCTCCTCCTCCAGGTCGAGAGGAGCCAGATGGGGTGGTTCGGGCATCTGGTCAGGATGCCCCCCGAGCGCCTCGCGGGCAAGGTGTTTCGGGCACGTCCCACCGGGAGGAGACCAAGAGGCAGACACTGGACCCGCTGGAGAGACTATGTCTCACAGCTGGCCGGGGAACGACTTGGGATCCTTCCAGGTGAGCTGGAGGATGCAGCCAAGGTGAGAGAGGCCTGGGCTGCCCCCTTGAGGCTGTTGCCCCCGCGACCCGACCCCGGAACAAGCGGAAGATGACGGAACGGAAATTTTCTTGATTTTCTGTTAGTTATTATATCCAACTGTTTGTATTTTACATTAGACACTTAGCTGGACAGCTAAGAGGTCCTACTCACAGTTTAATCTTTCTACGACCTTCAAAAATTATTAGCAACTAATTCATTTTAATTGTCATTGGACCTTAGACGTGCACTCAGTGGGATGCGAACCTGCAAACTTCAGGTTGACTTTCAGTCCGCGGCCGACGCTCTAACCACTGAGCCACCGTCTCCCACGCTCCTTTTTTTTTTCCTAGTTGGATTAAATAAAGAATATGAAGTTAAAACTTGTCCTGAACCTTAAATTTGTCGTTTGTTTTTAAATTGAATTGAGTAAAATTGAAGATTAGATTTTGAGCAATGAATGTAAAATTTTATTTTCAGGCCTTCTCGCCCAGATCGACCCCAGGAGGAGTTTTTGATCGTTCATAGAGAAGTACAGGGAGGAAGGACAGGAAGTAAAAAAAATAAATAAAATAAAACTGAATTACTCTATTCATCCCTCTTCAGGGAAATTTGTGTGCTGCACTCCTTACACCGTAGCAGGCTGCCCTTCAACGGCGCCAATGGTGGGAGAAGCGGGGGTTAGGTGTCTTCACCAAGGACCCTAGACGTGCTCTCTGTGGCCCACAAACTCGCGACCTTCCGGTCCTCCGGCTGCTCCTCCTCCAGGTCGAGAGGAGCCAGATGGGGTGGTTCGGGCATCTGGTCCGGTCTCCCCCAAAGTATATTGGCAGAAAAATAACAAGTTTGGGACTGCCAGGCAGGAGATCTTGAGGAACGCCAAGAGGTGGTTTATTAATGAAGTGTCTTTCCTGCCTGGCCTCCTGACGCCTCGATGTAGGTGTGAGGGTCAGATTAGCAAACTGTTCCTCAGGTTTCTCATCTGGAGCCGGATTGCTGGTTTCTGGTTTCCTCCAACCTCTGAACGTGTCTCACAGAGACACCGCTGAAGGGTGATGTCATGTGATCAGGTTCTGTTCTTCAGCCGACAAAAAGCAGAAACCGTCTGATGATGCGAAATGTGTCGGCAGAATGAAGAACGAGGACACGCACACACATTCCTGTTAGATTAGTGTGTAATCTGAGAACACTCCTTTACAAATGGCAGATAATGGACGTCTCTTACTCATCAACCTTCAGGACATCAGATGAGACTAGAAAGTCTGAAACAGTCCAGCTTTTTCAGGAGAGCAAGCCTAACCTAATCACAGCGTTTCCATGGGAACTGTGAACAAACATGGCAGCGGTAGAGGAATGCTCCGCTCCCAGCAGATGTGATGATGGATGGACGGCGGTCCAATCCAAACCAGCTGCTTAAGTTCTTTCTGATTAATTTTCCCACAAACTGCTTCCTTCCTCAATAACAGTAGCCTCTATTCGGTAAAAATCCAACCGAATGATCCAAATATTACTTTCCTTAATGAAAGAGCTGGTTTAAAAACACCAAGGCCGGTTTAAAGCACATTAATAACCATCTGTGAGAACTGATCAGACTGAATTGTCTCTTGAATCCCGTCTAATCCCTCAGGTCTCGTTGGACGTGGAGTAAGCGTTTGATAAGATTAGTAGAGAATATCTAATTCCATGTTTAAGAACATTTGGGTGTGAGCCAAATTTTATCTCCCAGATCAGACTCTCAGATTCCTCCCATTCGCCTTTGGTGATAAGAAAAGGAAAACAGTCTAAGTACTTCCAGCAACCAAGAGGACTCCTCAGGTTTCCTCTGGCAGGTCTTCTTATTCACAGATAATCATTATTAATTACTCATAACGATGGTATGAAAGATCTTTACAAGTACATTTTTTAGACCTCTTCTCATTGGTTGGATTCATGCTTCTAAGAAGTGTTCACTGAAATATTTATTAATAAACTCCAGACATCGTGGAACATCGAAAGCCTCGGCCAATCATCTTCGTGCGGTGAACAACAACTATTGCTCCACAGCCTGACGGTCAGTTCAAACCAGATGTTGATTCCAAGTCAAGATTTCTATTGGTTAAAGACGTAAACCCACCGTTTGCGTCTTTGCGTCTAAACTAGGACGCTGCATCGGTCTGTCGTGGTAAAGAAAGAGCTGAGCCGAAAAGCAAAGCTCTGAATTTACAAGTCGATCTACGTTCCTACCCTCACCATGGTAACCAGCTGTGGGTGGAGACCAAAAGAATGAGATCGCGGGTACAAGCGGCCAAAATGAGCTTCCTCCGCAGGGTGACTGGGCTCTCACTCAGAGATGGGGTGAGGAGCTCTGCCATCCGGGAGGAGCTTGGTGTCGAGCTGCTCCTCCTCCAGGTCGAGAGGAGCCAGATGGGGTGGTTCAGGCATCTGGTCAGGATTCCCCCGAGCGCCTCGCGGGCGAGGTGTTTTGGGCACGTCCCACCAGGAGGAAACCAAGAGGCAGACCCCGGACCCACTGAAGAGACTATGTCTCACAGCTGGCTGGGGAAAGACTTGGGATCCTTCTGGGTGAGCTGGAGGATGCAGCCAGGAGGAGGAGGAGCGGCTCGACACCTAGCTCCTCCCAGATGGCAGAGCTCCTCACCCGATCTCTGAGTGAGAGCTCAGTCACCCTGCGGAGGAAGCTCATTTCGGCCGCTTGTATCCGTGATCTCATTCTTTCGGTCACCACCTACAGCTGGTCAACAAGAGCATCTTGATGTTAGAAAATCTTCCAAATTGCCTTGTAATCTTTGGCTGTGATAACGTGTCCTCAACGGATTGAAAGCTTAAGAAATGTTTAGTTTTCTAATAATTAACATTAAATAAACTAAAACCAACAACTTTGTTAAAAACTTCAAATATCCAAAAACAACTATCCATTGAAGATGTTTCAGGTTAGTTTTAGGATTCTTCTTCTGTTCTAACTTTCAAGCCTGTGCAGGTCTTCTACTGTCAGGAGCACCGTTAACACCGCTAGCAGTTTACACGTTAAACCCTGAAGAAGAACATTTTCAGGTCATAACTGGTCTTCAAAATGAAGAGTGTGTCATTAAGAATGCCTCCGTTAGTAACGACTGTTGTAAAAAACAGATAATTGCTCATTTTATTGCTTTTTTGTTGTAACTTTTATTTGATCATAAAGTATTAGCACTTAATTGCGTTCAGATCGTGAAAATCTGTGGTGATTTAAAAATAAACACAATCTTACAGTTTATTTCCACTGATTATAAAAGGGATCGAGAGGCCAGACTGAGATGGTTTGGACATCTGCTGAGGAGCGAAAGTACATCAGAAGAAGGATGCTGGGTTTGGAACCACCAGGAAAGAGGACTAGAGGCGTAGGTGTGAAAGGCACAGTATATGACTGGATCCTATAATGTATTATGAATATTGTATGTTATCAAATATTGATTAAGTGATTAGGTGAGGTTACAGGGAGCAGAGATAAAGAAGGTGGAAGATTTTAAGTGTCTAGGATCAACAGTCCAGAGCAATGGAGAGTGTGGAAAAGAGGTGAAGAAGCGTGTGCAGGCATGCTGGAACGGGTGGAGAAAAGTATCAGGTGTGATGTGTGATAGAAGAGTTTCAGCCAAAATGAAAGGGAAAGTGTACAAAACCGTGGTGAGACCGGCCATGCTGATTGGTCTAGAGATGGTGTCACTGAGGAATGACAGGAAGCAGAGATGGAGGTAGCAGAGATGAAGATGCTGAGGATCTCTCTGGGAGTGACCAGGATGGACAGGATCAGAGGAACAGCCCATGTTAGAGGTTTTAAGTCAGAGAGGCCAGACTGAGATGGTTTAGACATGTGCAGAGGAGAGAGAGAGAGTACATCAGAAGAAGGATGCTGGGTTTGGAACCACCAGGAAAGAGGACTAGAGGAAGACCAAAGAGGAGGTTCATGGATACAGTGAATGAAGACATGAAGATAGTTGGTGTGACCGAAGAAGATGCAGGAGATAGGGTTAGATGGAAACTGACTTGCTGTGGCGCCCCCCGAAAGGGAAATGTCAAAAGAAGGAGAGGAAGAAGATAAAAGGGATTTACCCAGTGAGTGTGACACCCCCATAATATTCAGCTATATCCAAATGAGACTAATCAAGTGATGAAGATTTAGAGCCTGAAACGTACCGTTTATTGGTTTAATTTGTGTTTGCTAAGCAATCACGTGTGAACTTTTTGAAGGTACACGCCCCACCACTAGAGACCCAAACTGGAGTTAATCCGTCTGACGCATGGTCTGGTTTCCTGCTGTCATTGGCTAAATAAAAACCTGTCAAACATCAACCATTTATTGATAAATAACTACTATTTTAACAGGTGTCGATTGGCCAATTATTAACTTACATAATTCTGATAATGACAAAAAAATCAAATCAAGAATCCATTGTAACCATGGCAACAGAATTTGAATAGTTTCTGTGACAAAAACACTGACCGAATAATGACCGCCGTTTTTTCAACAGATAGTCAATAGGCCAAAGAATATTTGAAGCCACTAATACTTCCTATTTGGCGTGCAGGAGGACCCGGCTTACAGTCAGTATGAGCTAAAACTGGTTTATAATCTGCCAAGCAGACCAATGGGATGTGCCCAATTCATTAGAATAAAAACATATTTGTGGTGATTTCAGGACCATAATGGAAGACTAAAAATGTTTCACTGTATGCCGATGATGTCCTGGTATACTTCTCAAACACCCAAATTTATCCCTGATTATAAATATCCCTCTTTACATGTATACACCGCTCATCCGGGGCCAGGTCGCGGGGGCAACAGCCTCAGACAGGAAGCCCAAGCTTCTCTCGCCCAGGCCACATCCTCCAGCTCACCCAGAAGGATCCCAAGTTGTTCCCCGGCCAGCTGTTCAACCTGTGACTGAATGAATGACGATTGAAATGTTCTTACACTGCTGCGAAATCATATAATAAAATAATAAAACTGCCATCTGGGAGGAGCTCGGTGTCGAGCCGCTCCTCTTTCAGGTCGAGAGGAGCCAGATGGGGTGGTTTGGGCATCTGGTCAGGATGCCCCCCAAACGCCTCGCGGGTGAGTTGTTTCGGGCACGTCCCACCGGGAGGAGACCAAGGGGCAGACCCCGGACCCGCTGGAGAGACTATGTCTAACAGCTGGCCGGGGAACGACTCGGGATCCTTCCGGGTGAGCTGGAGGATGAAGCTGGGGTGAGAGAGGCCTGGGCTTCCCATCTGAGGCTGTTGCCCCGTGACCCGGCCCCGGATGAGCGGAAGACGACAGAACGGAAAAATGTACTTTGGCTTGAAAAACACTACTCTATGGACAGGGATTTGTTTGGTTATTACTGTGCTCAGTGTGTGTTTCTGTCTCTGTGTTATCTGTGTGTGAAGCTCGTTAAGATGACTTGATACCGGAATGGAGAAATTAAATTAAAATGTATACATTATTTCACAAAAATTGAGTCGTTTTTTTCAATAAGAACCAGTTTGGATGGGAACGTATGCTTCCTGGAAACCCTTACAAACTGTGAATGACAGCACTTCTTGAGCCAAAATGAAACATGAAACCATTACATTTTATATAAAAACTCAAGATGTTCAAAAGTGGATCGAAACTCAAATCCAAACGTCCAAACAACCCCTTCTATTCAACCCATATGTTCTCATCATGTTCCGCTCTGGTAAATGATCATTCTGGGATGTTTAAAACCTCATCAGACACACAATCATCTCTCACAGTCTCACAATGAGCAACAATAAAGACATAAAAAAGAAGACTTCGTTTTCTTAAACTAATTGCAAAAAGGAAGAATGTCGCCGTATTAGTGGAAAAATTTCTCTAAAAACTGTCCGTGTGTCGAGAGATACGGACGAAAAATCAAATTAAAACACTTTATCAAAGAATTCTGGGATAAATTCTCAAGATCTGAGGATCAATAAAACGTGGGATCATCGACTGATCGTAAAACTCTGCTTGTACGCGTTCAAGGTTTTTTTTTTCCAACTGTAGCGTCTCACTGAGAATAATCTGCTTTTATCTTTGTTATGTTTCAACTTTTCCAGCTGGAAAAATAGTTGAAATACTTTCATTCATCTCCGTTTTCATTTTTTTTGTAACTGGTTTTGTAATCCAGCGTTGCCACTAGGTTTGGTTTGACTTCAGAGCTCTGCAGGTGTGTTACAACAACAACGATTCTGTTTAGTTCCAGTTTTATTTATTCCTTTTGTTTCTCGTTCGAACATCCGCATAAACTTTTATTTGACAAATAACGTTTCTGCTTGTTTTGTGGTGAAAAAATGAGAAAACGGACAAAAAAATTTATCGGAAGTATTTAACGATTGTAACTGTTTTTATTTTCAAACATAAAAAGGTGTTTTTAACAACTTGAAAAATTTGATTACAAACAAATTTTTTTGATTACAAACAAAAAAATTTGATTCAATAAACAAAAGATTTAAAAGTGTTTTATTGTAATAACGTGTAGATTTACTGGAATATCCGATTGTTACATAAAAATGTAACGTTTAATGTCATTAAAATCTCAAATAGAAAGTTAAGTTTTACACGATCTGACCGAACGATCAACAGATCTGTTCGAGCATCAACGAATGTCGTGATTTTTGAACAACTTTCGGACCCAAAACATAACTTTGAAAAACTTCAAAGTAAACAGTTGTTTAAAACGTCAGAAAACAAGAAAATTAAAGTCTGAGAAAAAGAGACCAGACTCTTAAAACTAAACCTGGACCCTGGAACTGGGTTTGAACCCTGGAACCAAACCAGAGATGTGAGATCTTCCAATCACGGTCTGCACGCGCTCTGTAAACACCATATCTGAGATAAGCGAGCATGACGAGGACACGGAAATTACCATGACAACGCTGGCGGGATGTTTACACAAGGCACTCAGTGGCTGAGAGTGTGTGTGTGAGACAGAGTGGGTGTGTATGTCTTTGTTTGTGTGTGCCAGAGTGTGTGTGTGTGTGTGTGTGTGGTCTAAGTGCTGCGACTGTTCTCTAATAAGCCTAATTATTCTTTGTTATCAGGAATCTCGGAGGAAATTTATTCATTTTTCTTGTGTGTAATTTGCGAAAAAAAAAAAAAACAAGAAAAAAAAACTCATTACGACTTGCGATAAAAATGCAGAAACAATTTAAATATTTTCTTGCAAACTTTAAATGTTATTCTAAATCTTGACGAATCCTGCAGGTTTTGGGTGTTGTGTTTAATGTGTGTGTGTTTAAGTGAGTTTAATTTTCTGGGACATTTCTGAAAGTTTGAAATATTTTTTTACTAGTTTTAGGATCTTTTAGATTCCACATGCGTTTAAATGAGCGTCAGGTTGGTTTTTATTAAGTTCTAGAAGTTTTCTGTAGAATTTTAGATCAGAGTGTGTTTTATTTTTTGCACTTAAGATTTTTTTGTTTTCGCTAAATTTTTCTAAAATAAAAAAACTTACATTAAAACAAACATAAAAAGTATCAAACAGCACGAGTTGTTTTGAAAGATGTTTTAAAACACCTAAAACTCTCTGAAATCATAAAAAAATATTAGAAAATACATCAAACTTAAGAAAACACGTACAAATCTAAATAAAGGACACGCGTAAAGTTACAAAACATCTCAAAAACTACAGAAAATCAGTAAAACCTGTTGGAAATACGCAAAACTCAGAGGAAAGACGTAAAAAACACGTAAAAGCTTGTAAAACAAACGTGTACAAAGTGCAGAAAACATTTGTTAGAAATGTATCAAAACTACAAAAAAATATGTAAAATGCTGCAGAAATTGGTCAAATTTGCAGGAAACGTATGAAAACTAAACAAAAGTGTAAACTTTCAGAAAATGCGTAAACTTGATGGAAATGCAAAAAAACTCTAAAAACTCAAATTCTCGTAAAAAAACTTGTAAAATTTGCAGAAAATGTGTAAAAACTACAGAAACAAGTAAAACCTGGATATAGAACTAGCATCAAACGTCTCAAATTTGAAGAAAATGTAAAAAAAAAAAACTCTTGGAGATAAAAACTACAAAAACCGTGTAAAGTCTAGAAGAAATTTATAAAAATTCCAGGAAACTAAAAACTACAAAAAACGAGTCAAATCTACAAGAAATGTACGAAAACTACAGAAAAACATGTAAAACCAGCATCCGACACGTAAACTTTACACATGTAAAAAAACACACCAAACTTGTAAAACTACAGAAAACACGCAGAAACGACAGGAAATGAATAAAAACCAGCTGGAAATACGTAAAAAAAAAAAAACGACAGGAAACAGAACGAAAATGGTAAATATAAATAAATCAAAGTACAGGAAACATCAAAGTTGCAGGAAGTCTGTAAAAACTCCAGAAAAGTGTAAAATCTACAAATAAACGTGTAAAAACAACATGAAACGTGTAAAAACATCTACGAAACGTGTCAAACCAACAAGAAACACATGAAACTACATGTAAGATGTAAAACCTACAGGAAGTGTGTCAAACGTGTGCAGCAGTGATTCTGATCGTTAGTGTTGATAATTAAGCTGCTGCAGCTCATGAAAATGAAGAATTCCTGAGAATCTGATTGGTCGATCACTGATATCAGCGAACGTCCAGGATGTACGTTTAGTCTCAGCTGTTAACCTGTTAGTTAAAACTAGTTATTAATAAACCAGGAGCTTGTTAAGCACCACTATGACCAAAGTACATCCTGACAGAGAGAGTTTAATAATTACATCATGTTTAATGAATCAACTAATAAGTTATCAATCAATCAATAAACAAACGACCAATCAATAAATAATCAATCATGTACGAGTGGTTGAGCTGGAGGATAACGATTCACCTAAAAAAACCCATCCAATTAACCCAAGTAATTCCTGTCAATATGGTTATTGATCAATCAGCTGACTGGCTGTAGGATTAATTGATCAATCAGCTGATTGGCTGTAGGATTAATTGAACAATCAGCTGATTGGATGTAGGATTAATTGATCAATCAGCTGATTGGATGTAGAATTAATTGATCAATCAGCTGATTGGTTGTAGGATTAATTGATTAATCAGTTGATTTGTTTTCCTCAAAGTGAGGAGCGCTTTGACGTGATGTCATGATGTTATTTTATGTCAATAAAAACACTTCTCGTTTTCTTTTGTTACACTTTTTCACGTGTGTGTGTGTGTGTGTGTGTGTGTGTGTGTGTACTTTCTATGTCTGTACGTTTTACTATCATTAACTTAGTTTTGTGTCAATGTTTTATTTATTAAACTCATTTAAACCAGAAAGTTTTATTATTTTAAAATTAACTTCTTCTATAAAACGACTTTTTTTTGCGTCACTTTTTGATTTAAACATTATTTCTTCTTCTTTCTTCTTTTTTTTCTTCAGAATCTAAAATTAAAACTATTTGTTTAAATTTAATGATTTTGTTTTTACACAGAATTTCATCTAAACTTATATTATTATTGATTTTTTATCATAACTGAGACGTTTGTTTGTAAACGTATCTAATTAAATAAAGTTTGTTGTTAAACTTTTAAGTCAATTGACAAACAGATTTATTTGACTTTTCAAAACAAATAAAAAAAAAAACTTAAAATATATAAAAATATTGACAAAAACACAGATTTTCTCAGTTTTCAACATTTTTCATTTTGAGTTTTTTAACAATAAAAATTGGAAAAACTACATTAATAAATATTGAACACGACAAGTTTTTATTTAATATCTAAATATTTAAGACTTTTCAGTTTATTTTTTAAATTTTATGTAACATTTAAACACTTAACAATAAAATAAAAATAAAAAACTGCTACTTTTCAGTTACTTTTAAATCTCAGAAACCATTAAATGTTTATTTATTAGTATAAATTTATAGTTTATGTAAAAATAAAATAGTTTTGACTTATTTTACTAAATTTGTTTTGTTATTTTTGTGTTTTACATTTAAAATGTAGTTATTTTTAGAATGAATGAAGTTTTTAAAAATAAATTTTTAAGTTAATGTATCAGTACTTTAAGTTTTTGAGAGAATAAACAGAAAAAAATTGTTAATATTTTAAACATTATTAAAACACTTATGATCTTTAATTAATATTAACATAATTAAACAGAGAAAATTTAGAGGATTTATTATGAATATTTTTATTAGGAGAACTTTTAATTTTTTTAATTAAAATAAAATTAATGATAAAGTTTCAAAAACTTAAGAAAGTTCTTGGAAAAAAATTGACATAAAACTATGAAAAATAATTTTGGTAAATATTTCTTTCAAAATTATTTTGGGAACATTTGTGTAAATAAAAACATTAATGATGATTATAAATAATTTTTATTAATAGGAAATCATTTAAAAAAGTAACATATTTGACGACAAAAAAAAAATTCTGTTTAGTTTTTTTAATATTTCCAAATAAATTTTAATCAAGTATTAGTTAAATAAAGTTTCTATAAAATTAATTTTTATTAAAGTTTTTTTTTTTCAGACCCACCTTCCTCCGTACGTCCGTAACGCACTAGCAGCAGAAGCAGCGGGACCAGCAGCAGCTTTAGCCCGCAGGAAGAGGCCTTTCCCCGGCCTGCTGACCACCGCTGACCCCGCTGAGCTTCCATCACTCCGGTCAGCTCGGCCTCATTGAATCCCGTCTTTTAAAGTCCGGTGAAGTGCGTCCTATACACGTAAGAAAAAATAAAAACTTTCCACGGTGTGTGTGTGTGTAGTAAACTCCTTTCAGCAGCTTCTCTTCTTCTCTTTCATCCCTCCTTCACTCCGTTTCTTCATCTTTTTCTCCGCTTCGTCTCCCCGGTGTGCGGCTGCGTCTCGATGAAGAGAGAACAAAATAAAAACGGAGATTCCGCTACATTCCCAGTCCTCCCAGTAAAGATCTGGTCCCAGTAAAGTGAGCAAACACATCAGTGGAACTTGAAGAAAAACTTCAGACAAAAGCGAAAAGTTTTTCTGTTCTTTTTTTCATGGAATAACCACGCCCACAGAGGCATGTGATTGGCTGGTGGGGATGTTAGTCGGAAATGGGCGGGGCTTGTTTCCAAGTGACACTGAAGGAATTTTTGAGAAAAATTTCATCTGCGCATGCTCCATTTTAACAATTAAAATAGTTTATCTAAGGGGAAAAAAAACTTAGATATCATTTTACCGTAAAAACATAAATATTGATAAAAATATATTGAAAATTTGAATCAAACAGTAAAATTTCAAAAAAGTTAAAGACTTTTAAAGCATTTTTTCTTTATTTAATCGGTTTTTTTTTAATTATTTTAATATTCTTTATTAATCTCTGACCGGTAAATTTATGTGCTGCTTTACACCGCAGCAGGCTGCCACCTATAACGGCGGTGGCAGAAACGGGGGGTTAAGGTGTTTTCTCCAAGGACCCTAGACTTGAACTCAGTGGGAAGCGAAATCGCGAAATTCCGGTTCGCGGGTTTGAGTAACGTACTAAATTCAAAGTGTTGTCGTTATTTTTATTTATATTAATTAAAATGCTTCATATTGTTTTCCTGTCGTTGTCAAAATATTAGCGGAATATTTCCGTTCCGTCATCTTCCACTTGTTACGGGGTCGGGTCGCGGGGGCAACAGCCTCAAGCGGGCAGCCCAGGCCTGCGGGTCAGGGACAGGGTCCTGCCCCAAGTGGAGGAGTTTAAGTATCTCAGGGTCTTGTTCACGGGTGAGGGAAGGATGGAGCGGGAGATCGACAGGCGGATCGGTGCGGCATCAGCAATAACTAGGACGCTGCATTGGTCCGTCGTGGTAAAGAGAGAGCTGAGCCGAAAAGCAAAGCTCTCGATTTACAAGTCGATCTACGTTCCTACCCTCACCATGGTAACCAGGATCTACGTTCTTACCCTCACCATGGTAACCAGGATCTACGTTCCTACCCTCACAATGGTAACCAGGATCTACGTTCTTACCCTCACCATGGTAACCAGGATCTACGTTCCTACCCTCACCGTGGTAACCAGGATCTACGTTCTTACCCTCACCATGGTAACCAGGATCTACGTTCCTACCCTCACCATGGTAACCAGGATCTACGTTCCTACCCTCACCGTGGTAACCAGGATCTACGTTCCTACCCTCACCGTGGTAACCAGGATCTACGTTCCTACCCTCACCATGGTAACCAGGATCTACGTTCCTACCCTCACCTGTGGTCACCAGCTGTGGGTGGTGACCGAAAGAATGAGATCGCGGGTACAAGCGGCCGAAATGAGCTTCCTCTGCAGGGTGGCTGGGCTCTCACTCAGAGATTGGGTGAGGAGCTCTGCCATCCGGGAGGAGCTCTGAGTCGAGCCGCTCCTCCTCCAGGTCGAGAGGAGCAAGATGGGGTGGTTCGAGCATCTGGTCAGGATGCCCCCCGAGCGCGAGGTGTTTCGGGCACGTCCCACCGGGAGGAGACCAAGGGGCAGACCCCGGACCCGCTGGAGAGACTATGTCTCACAGCTGGCCGGGGAATGACTCGTGATCCTTCCGGGTGAGCTGGAGGATGCAGCCGGGGAGAGAGAGGCCTGGGCTGCCCATTTGAGGGTGTTGCCCCAGCGACCCAACCCCGGAACAAGCAGAAGATAATGGAACGGAAACAATGTTTCCAAATTTCTGAGAAAGAAAAATGTCCTCTGCTGGACGGATTTCACCCATGTGTTATTAATAGAGTTTGAAGGCGGAGGCATATTGTTTGACACGGAGGTGTCAAGTTATTATTAATTTAAACCAGCATTGTCTTGCTCGTCTATGCGAGCCACTCCCTCAAAATGACTTAGTCCCACTCTAGGACTATAAAGAAAAGAACACCAGGACTTCCTGCTTCGGCGTTGAGACCCAGATGAATGAATAAATATTAAAAATCTTATAAAATAAACAAAAGAATTATAAACTAGAAAAACAAGTAAACCTAGTTTGATAACTTGTAATTTGTCTCCCTCTGTTGGACACAAACAGAACTACATCAAGTCAGACTGAAACTTTATTAACACAAATGAAATGAACATGATGATCAGTGGGTGGAATACTTGGGCAGCTCGTTGCCCAGGATGACCCGTCGCTCCACCCCCTCCTCTGAGATGGTGGCCAGTCTGACCACACCCCCACTGGAGCCGTCCCGCTCCATGGCCAGAGACAGAGCTGCAGACAAAAAGGACAGACATGTCAGACTGCAGAGACAGGACTACACCTCCCAGCATGCTTTGAGGCATACCTGTAGCGGACAGCTCCAGGCACTTTTCCTTGCTGAGTCCGGGTTTGTAGTTGGAATCCATAAAGCCGTAGACGTAGGTGCTACCGCTGCCACCCACCGACACTGGCTGTCTCACCAGCATTCCTCCAACAGGAACAGAATACACCTGCACAGATAAGACCCCGTCAGCCTGTTGGGAGCACTCAGCTAACCACGAGTAGGTACAGTATGCACCCACCTGTCCCCCCTTCCTGCGATCCCAGCCGGCCACCAGGATCCCAGCGGTCAGCTCCTCACGATACCGGTAGCAGCTCGCTCTGAACAGGTTGGCTGCTGTCTCCACCAATGGCGGTTCGTCCAGTTCGATACTAGGGGCAGAGTCTCATGTCAGAACAGGTACGTGTCGTCACGGGTGTTACTGTGTGTGTTACCTGTGGAATCCCAGCTGGTAGGCGACCACGTCAGCGATGGCCTGAGTGTCTGCGGCAGAACCAGACCTGGAAGAAAAGCAAAGTCAAAGGTGGAAATTTTTGTCATTTTTTACCACATTTGACGCAGTAGGATGTTTAGTTTAGTCATGTAAACTAAAGGATGTACATGGTGTTCCTCTAATGTCCTCAGACCGGATCCTGTCCATCCTAGACCCTCTCAAAGAAAACCTCAACATGTCCATCTATACCTCCTCCAGCCCTGCCTGCTGTCATTCCCTCAGTACCACCAT
Source organism: Neostethus bicornis (assembly GCA_902685375.1). NCBI lineage: Eukaryota > Metazoa > Chordata > Actinopteri > Atheriniformes > Phallostethidae > Neostethus > Neostethus bicornis. The sequence goes on along the minus strand of LR738558.1, from coordinate 22,125,655 downwards.
CTCCAGACCAAACAACATGGCTGTTCTCAGCACAGTTATCATCACTTTCCTTCTGATTCCTCCACCTTCTTTCTCTCAAAAACCTCCACCACTCCAGCTTTTCCTCCACCTCTTCCCTCCTCTCACTACAGATTCCTGTCTGACCTCGTCTGTCAGCCTGGCCATCACCATAGCAAACAGCAAAGGACTCCCTGGTGCAGTCCCACCCCCACACTGAACTCCTCTGTCTCACCTACAGCACACCTCACCACTGTCTCACTTCTCCGTCACTTCCTCATACAATTCCATGGAACCTCTTTATGCACCCTGTTGTAAGCCGTCTCCAGATCCCTAAAAACACACCTCACTCTGAGCAACATCAAAGCAAATACTCTTCAATGGAGCTCTTTATTTTGCATAAAACCAAACTTCGGCTCCCAAATTCTCCCTTCTGCCCTATCATTATCTTTTGTCTAGATTTCATAACTTTATTGTGTGCTTCATCGGTTTTTTTCTGTAGTTACAGCAGCTTGTTTTTCAGGGTGGGAACCAACACACGTCTCCATTCATTGGGCATCTTCTAATTATCCACGGTCTCGTTAAACAACCCTGTCAGGAACTCTACCTCCACCTCATAGAGACATTTCTATACCTCTACAGAATATCATCAGGTCAAGAGCCTCTCCACTCTTCATCGTTCTCAACGCCCTCCTCATCTCCTCAGAATTAACTTTTACACTTCTCAATCCCCAAATTAGGAATAAAGTTAGTAAAATCCAGGCTTAAGTTACATAAAGTACACATCTAAGTACACGTAGTATATACTACAAATGTACCACGACTGGAGGGCGCATTTAAAAGTCTAAGTACTTTCCAAAAATTTTCTAAGAGCTTTTCCAAAAAAGATTAACAAAACAACGAGACAGACTCTGATAATGATAAAAGGGAACCCGGTGTGTTTGATAGAACTCTAATCCAGCTGTTCTTTTCAGATGCTCACTGATAAATTAATGAGTACCTGGTTAAATCCTCTAATAAATTACTACCAAACTCAGTTTTGGTTCCACTGCTATTTTTAAAAACACACACTATCATGCATGTTTTATTGGTGTGTTTCTATGTGGCCGCCCCCTGAAATCCAGTGCGTCCTACGGTCATGAAAACACAGTAAAACTTCCATTACAATTATTTCATTCTGTTCAGTAAAAATAAACAAATTTTTACTTTGTGCTGCGTCATGTTTCCATGGAAATTATAAAAACAAATAAACCGACCTGCAGCAGAAGATCCGGTCGTGAATCGGAGTCAGTTTGTCTGTTACTCTGTTAGCAATGTAGGCTCTGCAAGAGAAACATGTACACGTACACACACACACACATACACACACACACACACACAGAGTTACACACAGACATAGTATGAGAAATTAATACACACAAATCAGCCCAGGGACAGGTATATGTACAGAAAGGTAACACACACAGGTGTGTAACGGTACATGAATTTGTAACAAACCGTTTCAGTACAGGACACTCAGTTAAGTGCAGGCAGTGGTGGATAAAGTACTAACTTTTTGTACTTAAGTAAAAGTACCAATAAAAAAATTTACTTAAGTAAAAGTACAAAAGTAGTTGGTGTAAATTGTACTTTTTAAGTAAAAAGTAAAAGTATTCTATCATAATTCAAATGTTATTTTTTGTGCTATAGGGTGTCACCATGGTAACCAGGATAAATACTCTGCAGGGGTGTGACCCCCCCACCCTCTCCTCTTTTGGTCCACAAAAATAAATAAAATAAAAGGAAAGGGGACAAATCAAGCTATCCTCTAGAAGGGCCAGTGAATGGGCACCAAAATGGAGGAAAATGACACTTATTTTTTTAAATGTTTTGGGGGGGAGGCCCCCCAGTCACTATATATATATTGGCTTTGTCAGAGCCCCAGCCCCCTTTGGAAAATTCTAGATCCGCCCCTGCTCTGTGTAACGATGGCTCAACTTTTTATTTAGAAGTAAACACAACAAACAATGATCTTCTGACTCTTTTTAATTTGTACTAGATTTGATGTTAGGTTTTTGAATGAATGTGGAAAAGGTTTCTCGATTCATTACTTCTTCTCCCGATCAACTGCTTCTTTTGATTTTGGCGATGCGGCTTCAAGATGCGCTAAAAAAAACGGTGTATTTTTCAAATTTCTGAACGAAAATGTAATAAAAAATGTAAAACACTTTTAAAAAGTAGCGAAGTAAAAGTACAGATATTTGCTCTAAATATGTAGTGAAGTAAAAATAAAAGTACCGGTCTTAAATTTTACTTAAGTAAAGTACAGATACACAATTTTTTTACTTAAGTACAGTAACGAAGTACATTTACTTCGTTACATTCCACCACTGAGTGCAGGGCTGTGCAAAAACTAATTAATTAATGAAGTATTTTCAACACCAATAAAACCGAGGTACATACTGAACTGTGATGTGTACTGAGTACCGTTACTCCAGTTGTACACACATATAATTACGCAGACACGTACAGGTATCTGAAGCCAGGACTTTACAAATATGTAAACAACACACATCATTGCAGATGTACAGGTAAATACACACAATTAGACAAACAGCAGGTAGATATAGACTGGAAATGGACACGCTAACACACACACATTACAGAGTTAGACATGGGTAGGGTGTAATCTGGTCTTACCCGGTGGTGGTGCGAGAGTCGGCTCCGATCACCACTCCTCCATCGTACTCCACCGCCATGATGGTGGTCTGACACACACAAACAAACAAACAAATAAAAATAAACGTGAGTTCCTGAAGATTTTATTCTTTCGGGATAAAGTCAAATCTATACACAGGTAAACATGTCCACAAATGAAATTATGCTAATGAGCTTATGTTATGCTCTAATCCGTTAATACTGAATGTGGAATTATAGAATGGTCCACTTTATTTTTATTTTGGGTGGGTGGGGTATCTCCACCTGATGAAAATACTTGTCAATTTATAAAGTTTAGCTCTGTTTTAATACGAGAAAATGCGATTTTAGCCAATGTGGACGTGCAGGCTTTTCCGTTCCATCATCTTCCGCTTGTTCCGGGGTCGGGTCGCGGGGGCAACAGCCTCAAACGGGCAGCCCAGGCCTCTCTCTCCCCGGCTGCATCCTCTAGCTCACCCGAAAGGATCCCAAGTCGTTCCCTGGCCAGCTGTCAGACATAGTCTATCCAGCGGGTCCGGGGTCTGCCTCTTGGTCTCCTCCCAGTGGGACGTGCCCAAAACACGCTCCGGGGGCATCCTGACCAGATGCCCCAACAACCCCATCTGGCTCCTCTCGACCTGGAGGAGGAGCGGCTCGACACCGAGCTCCTCCCGGATGGCAGAGCTCCTCACCCGATCTCTGAGTGAGAGCCCAGCCACCCTGCGGAGGAAGCTCATTTCGGCCGCTTGTACCCACGATCTCATTCTTTCGGTCACCACCCACAGCTGGTGACCACAGGGTGAGGGTTAGAACGTAGATCCTGGTTACCATGGTGAGGGTAGGAACGTAGATCCTGGTTACCATGGTGAGGGTAGGAACGTAGATCGACTTGTAAATCGAGAGCTTTACTTTTCGGCTCAGCTCTCTCTTTACCACAACAGACCGATGCAGCGTCCTGGTTATTGCTGACGCCGCACTGATGCGCCTGTCCATCTCCCGCTCCATCCTTCCCCCACTCGTGAACAAGACCCCGAGATACTTAAACTCCTCCACTTGGGGCAGGACCCTGTCCCAAAATTCAAATCCGCGAAAATAAAAACAAGAACAGTTTTTCGTCAAGTTATGTCATAAATTAAAATACCTGCAAAATAACAAGAGTTCAAGCAGATTATGCTACATTCCAGACGGCCTGTTACAGCGCAGGCAGAGCTAGACTGACTACCTCTCCTTACGTCATTCGCTGTTATAAATTGACTGTGCATGTGCCATAATTTGTGTTTTTCAAAACTTAAAATAAACACGGTTTTAAGTAGTCAGTAAAGTGTGAAAGTCTCCCTGTAAAGGGAGGCAGGAGGAAAGCTACATTTAGCCACATTTAGCTGCTAGATCTGCTGCATCATTCAACCCGATCTGCGACTTAAAATCTCTAATCCAGACCAGTTTAAACCCATTTCAGCCCCACCGTGCCCTAACTCACCCCGGTGCTAACTTCCTGGGTGGTCCAATCTGGAACCAGGTCGGTTTTAGAGGATATTTTTCGTCCGAAAACCGGCATCATTGATGTCGCGACCGCCATTTTTTTTTCTTCTGTGAACTGGTGATGTGTGGGGTCGTGAAAGAAACGGCTCTGAGAGCCGGCTCTTTGAAGTGAACGACGGGAGCCGGCTCCTGATTGGGAGCCGTTTGTTGACTGATTTGGAAGCCCCGCCCCGAATCGCTCACCCATCCCCTGCGTGAAGCTGACCCTCTTAAAAATATATATAAACAAAAAGTATGTCAATCCTTTGTGCTGTAATAATTTAAAGAGCTAAAAAACTAAAATAGCACAAACAAACATTTTTACAGAAAAAAACAGCACAAAGGATTAACATTTTTTTGTTTATATATATATATTTAAGAGGGGCGGGGCATCACTGAGGTCATAAACACATTTTCTCAAACTGCACAGATAATTGCAGACAGACAAAACCTTCAAAACTGAGGCATTTAGTGTTTCTAAGTGTAAAAGACGGTGGCTCAATGGTAGAGCGTGCACCCGTGGACCTGAAGTTCGCAGGTTTGATTCCCACTGAGTTCACGTCGAAGGTCTTTGGAGAAGACACCTAACCCCCTGTTTCTCTCACCATTGGCGCCGTCATGGCAGCCTGCTGCGGTGTAGAAGTGTAGCACACAAATTTCCCCGGTGAGGGATGAATAGAGTGAGTAAAGCTAAAATAAATACCGTTCTGGGTGATATTTTTTGCTTCTTTATTTTAATTTTTTTAATTTATTTTAATTTTTTCAAAATGTTGTGTTTTGATTTAAATGCTCTGTGTTTGTTCATTTTAAATTTGTTTAAAAAGCTGAAAAATTCAAATTGTTCATAGTTGAATTGTAAATATTAGATTTTATATTTTTATAGTAACTAATGTCAGATTTAAATCCGTCTAGTCCCTCATTCATCCAGGAGTGATCCATTGTAGAAAAAGTTTCAAAAAAGTCTTCTGGACAGTTTAATTCTTGATCGAGACGTTTCGACTTCCATCCGGAAATCATTTTCAATCTGAATGAAATGGACTGGAAACTGGATCTATTTATACTAACCTGAGTAAAAGGTAAAGAAAAATAGTAAGAAGGGCTCGACCAATGAGCCTGTGTTACCTATGATGGCCGTGAATGGCTCCTATTGTAGCCACAGACCAGTAAACGAACCTATTATAATAATGCTAAAAGCCTAGTGAATATAAATTCCTGCTAACGAGACGCGTGAAACTGGGTCACGAGGTGTCATCTTTGGACCATGGCTTCAAAAGGCTGCTGTAAATCCGGGCAGAATGTATCTAACGCCTCCACTCCGATTCAGTGAGGGATTTTCTTTCATCACAAAGATGGCTTCCTTCACACCTCTTTCAAACCATCCTTTCTCTCTACTTAGAATCTTCACCTCACTGTCCTCAAAAGTGTGTTTGGTGGATTTAAGATGCAGATGTACAGCAGACTGTGGACCACTTGAGGCTTCTCTTCTGTGTTGGAAATTTGCGCATAGTTTAAATGAACCTATTTAAAAAAAAAAAAAAAAAAACAAACAAAAAAAAAACAATCTGAAGAGCCGTTCGCGAGCCAAAAAAACCAACTCTTTTTAGTGAGCCGAACCGAAACAGCCGGCTCTCTAAAAAGCCGTAATTCTCATCATGAGGGTCTGCCCGCTTAATGCCGGGTAGTTTATCCAGTTTAACAATATTAAGACTTTATTAAAGCATAAATAATCACACACACAAATAATTTAATATTGTTTTAAATGATTTATTAAAAATGTAAAGTTAAATAAACATAAATAAAAACATTTTAGTTCAGGCACCTCTGGGCTTCTATCAGTGAGGTCCTATTCAAACCGGAAACGAAGGTAAACATTACGGCTTAAATTTAAAAAAAAATACTGTTTAAAATGTTCATATTTTTATTTTATTGTTTGTTATTCAAACATTTAGTGAATTAAAAGTTTATATTTTAATTATTAAAAGTTTTAAGACGTGTTTTTAACCGTTTGTTTTTAAGCGGAACGAAATCCATTAAAAATACGTAGAGATTTTTCTTCTTAAAAAAAGGGAAAAACTTAAATTTCAGAAAATAAATGTAAAAAAAATAAGAAATAAATTCTAATGTTCAGTTTGGTGTTTTTAATTATGGTCATTAATTAGTTTTGTGTGTGTGTGTGTGTGTGTGTGTGTGTACTTCTGATTTTAATGTGTGTGTGTGTGTGTGTGTGTGTGTGTGTACACTTCTGATTTTAATGTGTGTGTGTGTGTGTACACTTCTGATTTTAATGTGTGTGTGTGTGTGTGTGTGTGTGTACTTCTGATTTTAATGTGTGTGTGTGTGTGTACACTTCTGATTTTAATGTGTGTGTGTGTATACTTCTGATATTAATGTGTGTGTGTGTGTATACTTCTGATTTTAATGTGTGTGTGTATACTTCTGATATTAATGTGTGTGTGTGTGTGTATACTTCTGATTTTAATGTGTGTGTGTGTGTGTGTGTGTGTGTACTTCTGATATTAGTGTGTGTGTGTGTGTGTATATACTTCTGATTTTAATGTGTGTGTGTACTTCTGATTTTAATGTGTGTGTGTGCGTGTACTTCTGATTTTAATGTGTGTGTGTACTTCTGATTTTGATGTGTGTGTGTATACTTCTGATATTAATGTGTGTATGTGTGCGTACTTCTGATATTAATGTGTGTGTGTACTTCTGATTTTAATGTGTGTGTGTGTGTATACTTTTGATTTTAATATGTGTGTGTGTGTACTTCTGATTTTAATATGTGTGTGTGTGTGTGTACTTCTGATATTAATGTGTGTGTGTACTTCTGATTTTAATGTGTGTGTGTGTGTACTTCTGATTTTAATATGTGTGTGTGTATACTTCTGATTTTAATGTGTGTGTTTCAGATGACTGTCCACAACTTGTACATCTTCGACCGGAATGGAAACTGTTTATTTTATAATGAGTGGAATCGTAAAAAACAGGCGGGAATTTCCAAAGATGAGGTGAGAACAACAACAACAACAAAATACATCCTGTGTTTGACAACAACAACAACAAAATACATCCTGTGTTTGACAACAACAACAACAAAATACATCCTGTGTTTCACAGAAAAGAAGTTTTTGAGTAACTTGTTGTGTTTTTACAGGAGTTTAAACTGATGTACGGGATGCTGTTCTCCATTCGCTCCTTCGTCAGCAAGATGTCTCCACTAGACATGTATCCTTTCTGTTCCATTTTCTTCCTGCTTAACCGGGACCGGGTAATGGGGTAAAGGCTTCAGACAAGATGCACAGGCCTCTCTCACCCCGGCTGCATCCTCCAGCTCACCCGAGAGGATCCAAATTGTTCCCTGTTCAGCTGTGAGACTTAGCCTCTCCAGCGCCCGGGGTCTACCTCTGAGTGGGACAGCATGGCGTTTGGGGGGCATCCTAACCAGATGCCCAAACCACCCCATCTGGTTTCTCTCGACTCGGAGGAGCAACAACTTTTCTGAGCTATTTTTGGATGCCAGAGCTCCTCACTTCATCTCTGAATGGGAGCCCAGCCACCCTGCAGAAGAAGCTCATTTCTGCTGCTTGTATCAGTGATCTTGTTCTTTTAGTAACCACCCACAGCTGGTGACCGTAGGTCACCATCATTTGTTTAATTTAATTTTAAACACAGGTGATAGGATAAGTTGTCTGAAAGTACTTTTCACAGTAAATCAGACCGAAAAACACAACCAGCACAGTAATTAATATACCGTAATTTCACGACCATTAGGCGCACCGTACGAAAAGACGCAGTCTCAGTCACACACCGCCTTACAACAACACGCACGCAAGCATGCAAATGTGCGTATTAAAAAATAGATCGGGAGCAAAACTGAGTTTGGTTGTACTTTATTTAAGTAGTAACGATACTAAACAAGCACATTACCGGTAATAGTCTTTATTCAAATCCGTCAAAGTCCTCATCCTCTATTTCGGAATCGAACAGCTGCGCAAAATCCAACAGAGCAGGTCTACTTCGCTCCTCGCTGTCAAAGTCACTGTCTGTACTGTGCGGCTCCTCAGAAAGGATACCAGCTTTTGTGAAAGCTCGGCTAACAGTACCAGCAGACACGTTAGTCCAAGCATCTACAATCCATTGGCAAACTGTAGCGTAACTCGCCCGGCGCTGCCCTCCACCCTTAGTGAAACTGTGGTCTCCTTCGGTCATCCATCGCTCCCACGCCGCTCACACTTCACTCTTTAACGTTCTCATGCCTTTTCTTTCTGGTCCGCCTCGCGGGCACCGCGTTTTCTTTTAGGTCCGCCTTTTCTCACACACAAGGCGCACCGCACAAAAAGGCGCACCGCTCATTTTGAAGAAAATGTAAGACTTTTATATGCGCCTTATAGCCGTGAAATTACGGTACTAATCAAAACAAGAACATCCCTGTTCTTAGAAACTCCTTCTCAGGGAGGAAAAATCTCAATTGGAGAAGAAAAAAGTAAAATAAAAGCAGAAACCTGATGGAGACCTCGTTGGAGGACAGATCCTTTCTGTGGGTCGACAGGAAGAAGTGAGGAATTATAGATTAAATTAAGCAGAACTGGGATTACAGATGTTTGTCTGTTTTTTTTTATTAATATTTTTACAGATGTTTGTCTTTTTTTTTTTTTTTTTATTAATATTTTTACAGATGTTTGTCTTTTTTTTTTTATTAATATTTTTACAGATGTTTGTCTTTTTTTTTTTATTAATATTTTTACAGATGTTTGTCTTTTTGAGGTCCTTGACTCCTCCCTCCAGGAAAGATGGCTTCCTATCCTTCCAGACCAGTAAATACCGTCTCCACTACTACGAGACTCCCAGCGGACTGAAGTTCGTCATGAACACGGATCTGTCAGTCAGCAACGCCAGAGACACACTGCAGCACATTTACAGCAATGTAAGACACACACGAGGACACACACACATACAGCTTGTGGTGATGTGTGCTGTAGGTGAGACGGAGGAGTTCTGATAGGAGGTGAAATCGCATCAAAGATCTTTTACAACAATACAAAACACACATTTCCGTTCCGTCATCTTCCGCTTGTTCCGGGGTCGGGTCGCGAGGGCAACAGTCTCAAACGGGCAGCCCAGGCTTCTCTCACCCCGGCTGCATCCTCCAGCTCACCTGGAAGGATCCTCAGTCGTTCCCCAGCCAGCCGTGAGACATAGTCTCTCCAGCGGGTCCGGGGTCTGCCCCTTGGTCTCCTCCCCGTGGGACGTGCCCGAAACACCCCATCTGGCTCCTCTCGACCTGGAGGAGGAGCGGCTCGACACCGAGCTCCTCCCGGATGGCAGAGCTCCTCACCCGATCTCTGAGTGAGAGCCCAGCCACCCTGCACAGGAAGCTCATTTCGGCCGCTTGTACCCGCGATCTCATTCTTTCGGTCACCACCCACAGCTGGTTACCATGGTGAGGGTTGGAACGTAGATCGACTTGTTAATCGAGAGCTTTGCTTGAATTAATTTAATTTATGAAACACACATTTCATAAATACAGCGGGGAGAATAAGTATTTGACACATCAGCATTTTTATCAGTAAGGGGATTTCTAAGTGGGCTATTGACTCAAAATTTCCACCAGATGTAGCCATCAAGCCAAATATTGAATTCATACAAAGAAATCTGAACATTTAAGTTTACAACTTGAGTCATAATAAATAAAGTGAAATGACACAGGGAATAAGTATTGAACACATGAAGATAACAAGGTGCAAAATGGCATAGAAAGCCAGGAGATCACCTGAAATCTGTCAGTATTGAGAGAGAAACCCTGGCCCCTATCAGTACTAATTGATATCAGCTGCTTTAGTCCTAATTGTTGGCCTATAAAGACTTCTCATTACACAGGAAAGACTTCATGATGGGTAAAAGCAAAGAACTCTCTCAAGATCTTTGTAATCTTACTATCGTTGAAAAGCATTTTGATGGAAATGGTTATAGGCGCATTTCCAGAATGCTGAATGTTCCTGTGAGCACTGTGGGGGCCATTATCCAGAAATGGAAAGAGCATCAGTTCACCATAAACCGGCCACAATCAGGTGCTCCACGTAAGATCCCTGTCCGAGGAGTCCAAAGAATAATCAGGAGAGTTCTCCAAGAGCCAAGAACCACTCGGGCAGAACTTCAGGAAGACCTTGCATCAGCGGGTACTGTTGTTTCAAAGAAAACTATAAGCAATGCATTGAACCGCCATGGCATCCATGCACGCTCACCACGCAAGACTCCACTGCTGAACAAAAAGCATGTTGAGGCTCGGTTAAAGTTTGCCAAACAGCATTTGGAGAAGCAAAATTGAACTTTTGGCAGTCATTCTACACACCATGTTTGGAGAAGAAATGGCACTACCCACCACCCCAAGAACACCATGCCAACACTTAAGTTTGGGGGAGGAAGCATAATGGTTTGGGGCTGCTTTTCAGCAAGGGGTACTGGCAGACTTCATATTATTGAAGGCAGGATGAATGGAGAAATGTACCGGGACATTCTGGATAAAAATCTGCTGCCATCAACCAGAAAGCTGAAATTGAAAAGAGGGTGGACATTTCAGCAAGACAATGATCCCAAACACAAGGCCAAGGAAACAATCAAGTGGTTTCAAAGAAAGAAAATCAAGTTGCTTGAATGATCACCTGACCTAAATCCCATAGAAAATCCATGGAGAGAACTGAAGATCAAAGTTCATAAGAGAGGCCCAAGGAACCTTCAAGATTTAAAGATCGTTTGTGTAGAAGAATGGGCCAGAATCACTCCTGAGCAATGCAGATGACTGGTCTCTCCATACAAGAGGCGTCTAGAAGCTGTAATCACCAACAAAGGCTTTTCTACAAAGTATTAAATAAAGTGTGTTCAATACTTATTCCCTGTGTCATTTCACTTTATTTATTATGACTCAACTTGTTTACTTAAATGTTCAGATTTCTTTGAATGAATTCAATATTTGGATTGATGGCTACATCTGGTGGAAATTTTGAGTCAATAGCCCACTTAGAAATCCCCAAACTGATAAAAATGCTGATGTGTCAAATACTTATTATCCCCGCTGTATGTATACATACACACATTTTTTACATAATACACAGATGTAAACAAACACATGTTACAAATATTGATACATAATAATGATCGATTTAATAAAATCAATAATAATTTATTGATTATGATGTACTTTTAATTCTGTAGAAGCTGAAGTTTCAAACAAACTTATACATATTTATACATACACACATTTATTTATTTACGCTATATACATACACACACACACACAAACAAGCATATTTTACATACATATGTCCTTGTTATGCACTTGACTTGAAAGCAAACATACACACACACACTTATTGAGATAAACATCAGAATCACATGTTGTTTACTGTGAGTAACCTGTGTGTGTGTGTGTGTGTTTCAGCTGTACGTGGAGCTGATTGTGAAGAACCCAGTGTGTGAACCGACCAACATGTTGGAGAGCGAGCTGTTCAGCAGCCGATTAGACGCTTTCATCCGGGCGTTGCCCTACTACAGCCCTAGAGCAGCATAACCACACACACACACACACGCTCACACACACAGTCTAGACCACACATCTACTCACACACACATATGTTATTCAGACAGCCTTATCACATAAACATCTCCTATTTATTGTGTTTTTTGTGTCTTTGCTCAAATAAAACTTATAAAATCTCTGTTTGTGTTTGATTTTTCTCCATCAGTTTGGATTTAATCATCCAGCTGTTTGCGGTCCCAGATGTTGCTGGGTTTTATCCCCCAGATGGTGCAACGGCCTGAATGGCTGATTAAGGCTGATTAACAGCTGGATTAGTGGAAATAAAAACAGAAAAAGCCAGATGAAGCCAGACCTCGGTAACCGTGGAGACCAGACGTCTCGTTCGTCTCCTCAAAGATAAGACGTTTACATGATGGTTAATGACCTCAGAGATCAAAGTTCGCTTTGTGGTCACGGACGGGTCATTCTGCTGGGCTGCATTTAGGGTCAGTTGTGCGTGTTAAAAGTAAAGTGGGCGCATGGCCAGGTTGCCCATTTGCACTTAATGAGTTTTAAATCCAGATTCCTGGACTGTGATTGGTGGGTTTAGATCAACAAGATTAAAACAAATTGCAGTGGAGTCTCAGACATCCAAACTGAGGTGGACGGAGGTGGAGAGACGTCGTTATCATCACGAATCCGACAAACAGGTGAGACTGGGCATCCTAAACAAAGAGATCAAAGACCAAAGCGTGTTCACAGGGAGAGAGTTTTTATTTTTAAAATGGTTGTACGTGCCAATTTGCATTGACTAAAATATTCACGCAAAAAATTTCTGTGAGAAATAAACCTCTTCCCTTTTACAGCTTCAGTCATGTTTGCTGGGAGGGCATCGGCTTCAGGAGTTGCTGGTCCATCTGCAGGCGTGGGTGGGGGTAAAGGAAAGTTCAGTGTGGAGGAACTTTATGGTTTCACCAAGAAGCCAAAGGTGACCAAAGCATCATCTGGAAAACACGAAAAGAGTGATACAAGGAAGGATGGAAAGGAGAAGGAGGAGTCCATACTGGCCTCCCAGATCCTGAAATCAGCCCGGGACCTGATGGAGAGGAGGCGGCTGGAGATCTATCTGAAGGAGGTGGAGCTCACCTTGGAGGACAGCAGCATGCCTTACAGGTGAGGCTGGTTAAGATGGAGGAACAAATGTATGCAGTACCTCTGAGTGACCAACAGAGGGAGACAAACCTCAGACTGGTTCATGTTGAGGATGAACTGTTTTTTTTTGAGGCCCTCCATCCCTGTGATACTGTACACCTATGGAAACCTCAACCTCTCTGGGGGAAGTGAGGGCAGTAAAGTATCTGACCTGTTCTGCTGGTGGAGGGTGTTTCCTCACCCTTTGTGTTGAAAAGGGTGAGGAAACATGTTCATGGAGGCTGGGTGAGGTAGAGAAAAGTATCCTGTGAGGTAGAAAAGTTTGAGTTCAAACGAGATGAAAAGTGTAAACCATGTTGTTTGGTTTAGAAAGACCAAAAAGGAGGTTTTATGGACGGAGTGAAGGAGGACATAATGTTAGTCAGTCATCTTCTTATCCGTCTGTCCCTTACGGAGTTCCAGGGGGATGCCGGAGCCTATCCCAGCTGATTTAAGTCGAAGGGCAGGGTACACCCCGAACAGGTCGCCAGTCTGTTTCAGGGCCACACACATACACTCATTCCTAGGGGCAATTTGGCACCGGCCAATCAACCTAGCATGCACGTCTTTGGAGGGTGGGAGGAGACCCAAGCAAACACGGGGAGAACATGCAAACTCCACACAGAAAAGACAGTGTTCCAAGCCTCGTCCCCACCCAGGACTCGAACCCACGACCTTCTTGCTGTGAGGCCACTGTGCTACCCACCGCGCCACTGTGCCGCCCATGTTAGTGTGAGAGCAAAAGCCAGAATTAGATGGTCAAACTGACCTGATGTGGCACTCCCTAGTGAGTGAGCTGTTTCACGTTACTTCTATCGACATCCTTCCATCATTGTATTGGAAAACCTGGGGAATCTGGAAGTGTGGATATTGTTTATTGAACTTCATTCCATACTGATTCTGGTTAAAGGTTATGGTCATTAATTTATTTATTTATCACCCAACAATTTAGTCCCTATTTGGTGCTTCAAAAACTTTTCTTCATGTCTGGATTTTCGGGGAGATGTGGAAGGAGGAAGACCCAAATGCAGGACTTCAAACAAGGTTTATTACTCAATTCAGGAAAGTCTGTATAGCAAGAAGCACAGGATTAACTCGAGGTTTCAAAAGTACAAATACTAACAAAGTTCAAACATGGTCAGTAAACCAGTGTGACCTGGCTGGAAGGGATGGTAAGATCCGACAGGGAAATCCGGGCTGATTCCCCTTAAAAAGATGGCAGGGTGCACAGATGTGGGGAATCAAGAATCATCCCCAGGTGATCCTAATCAGGTTGATAGGAGTATCCAGGGCTCCCTCAGGCGGCAGGTGAGGGATCCTGACACTACTACGCTACATCATAGTTTCTCCACCTCATCATCACGTTCCCTGCTCCTCTCCATCATAGAAGATTACCTGAGGAGGGACGCTAATGCATCACTGCAGCCCCCCAGCTGGAGGGTCCACTCTGATTCTTCTTTATTATAGTTCTGCTGAGCGGACAGGAGGGATCGTTCCTAGGGGCAGTGAAGCCATCATGGGTGCACTGATGGGGAAAGGAGCTGGTTGGATGCTGATGGATGAACAGCTCATGTAAAATTCATGATGAGGTCGCAGTAAACGTCTCATTAACATTTCAGCAACCGTCCAACCCCTTCACCCCCCGCACCACCTTCCTCTCTGGAAACAATGATGATGATGATGATGGTGCTCTTCATCCAGCTGTAAACATCAGAACCAGGTCAAGCTCTCCATTGTGCAGCTCTGCAGCAGTAAACTTGTAACCCATGAAGAACTTTTACCTCATCCAGCTTCACTTCTGCTCCAGTTAGATTTTCACTCCAACCACACCATGATCATTTTGGGTCAGAGTGACTTAACACTAACAAACCTAACACCGTGACAAGATTGAAAAAAAAAACATACTTCCTGTTGTTTTGACTTTTACAATTTTTCTCAAACTTCTAAACAAATATTTACTACAGATGGAGTAAGCGTGACCCGAATCCAGAGTGAACTAGACCATCCTACCAATCAGTTTAATTAACCCATAAAAAAATAAGCATAAACTGAATTGATAACCAAAAACAAACCATTTTAACACGAGGACTACCAGAATTCTAGAACTACTAGAACTCCCACGGCAGTCAATTTGACGATTAATGCTATGGTGATGACGTCATAAACGGAAGGAATCATTGACTGACAAACGTATTCTCAAATCTATTTTTGCTCACCTAGATTTCACCTGAGTGGCGCCACAACGGTTACTAGGCAACAGTAACAGCGCTACGGTCAGGCGCGGGAAAAAGTTACAATGTATTTAATAGAGCGGTCAAAATGACGAGTGTGGGATTTAGAGGAAGAATTACTCAGAATTCGTTTTTAGTGTTTTATTTCAGTAAAATTATAACATAAAAACAATATGCAAAAAAATGTAAAAAAAAAGTCAGCAACGTCCCAGGAACGTTAAATATCAACCTAACTAAAACAATTAGATGTGAAATTCTGAGGCTTTGGCACTTCTAGCGTTAAGAAACCCTGAAACAAAATTTAAACTTTAACAGGTTCATTTTACCTAAAACCAACCAGTGGATCAATGTATTCACAAAATTATTTAAAAAATCAAGCCAAGAGTCCCAAAACCAAACACTGGAATCAACCCAATTGGAGAGATCCAGCATAAACTAGACCAATGAGCCTCTAATTGAATTAGCTACATTAACTAAAAATAATCCAGCATAAACTAGACGAGTTACCAAAAACGAACCATTACAACAAACCTAAGAACAGAACCTGAGCTTTAGATGACTCTAAAACTAACCAATAAAAGGAAGCTTTGAACAAAATTAAATACAAACTGGACAGATGACCTGAAAACCAACCGATGGGACAAACCCAGCACATATGATAAGTTTTATCTGGAAAAGCAGTGCCTAAAACAGGCATGGGCAAACTACGGCCCGCAGGCCACATGTGGCCCGTTAAACATTTTAATCCAGCCTGACAAATTTGAAAAATTAAGTAAATAAACCATATTAATGTTTTATTTAACCTGCAATTCTAATGTTTTGTCACTAGATGGTGCACTCTGGATACAACAACACTGCTCCCATTACAATGTGTGTGTCTATGTGATGCGCACGCTGTTAAAATAAACAGTGTGCACAGATATGGAAAGCCATCGGAGTCAATACACACACGTAAACAAGTGTGTTAGATGTTAAAATAAGCAAAATGTTACATCAAGCACTTAGATTTCAGACCTAGCGCCGCTAGATTTGGAATTTAACGCTCTTGATGTAACATTTAGCGCTTGTTTAAAATCTAGTGCGTCATTCTATTGGTCTAATCTAGCGGTTACCAAAGCATGCCATCCATCTGCTTTTGTACTGGCACCCATGTCAAATGTTAGAACTCAATGTGACCCGTGAACCAAAACGTTTGCCCACCCCTGGCCTAAAACCAACCAATACAACAACATCTGGAACACAAACAAAGAATGGACTCAAACCCAACCGACTGAATCCACCCAGCAATGGAACTTGAACTGACCCAGACACACAGCTGGGTTTCCTGGGCTTTAACTCCTCCACAGATCTCTGTTCTTCCTTTCTCTTCATGACCGTGAGGAAGACGAGGAGCAGTGTGAACCTCAGTGACCAATCCCCTGACCTGGACGTTTTCGCCGGGTTAGTGGCAGTGACATCGTGATGTTACATCATCACTGCAGTTTGTGTCTGATGTGTCAGCACAGAAAATAACCAAAGTAAAATCAGTGTGTCAGAGGACCAGGACAGGTCACCTGGTTTCCCAGGTAACCTCAGGGGAGACGTGTTAGGTTAGAACAGGACTGATGGGGGGTCTTTAATTTCTTGATTTTAGCAGTGTGAGATGGGAGGGTCCCAGATGTGAGAATAAAGAAGCTTTGCTCTAAAATAAGCAGCAACAAAGATGAAGGATGTGCTGTTTGTTGGTGGAGGATGAGGGAAATCAGAGCCGGCAGAGCGGACCAGCGTCTCTGTGTGCAGCTACTGTTGTAATCCACATTAGTGACATCAAACTGTTGGCCCGGGGCGCCTCACCGACTCGGCGCTAATGCAGCGACCCACCACTCAGTGAGTGGCGGACAGGAGGAAGAAGAGTGGGGGAGGGTCTTCATCAACCACAGGAAGCGCTGACACGATAAAACATGAAGGTTTCTCTGGACGAAACATCTCTCAAAGGTTAGACGTGGAAACATACGAGGTCAAGCAACTCCAGGGGTGACCACAGGGGTCACTGTTCAGGCTTACCTTCCGTTAGGATTAAATTTCAGTTTAATTTCGCTCTTAATCTGGTTTTATTCAGATTAAAAATGATTTTGTAAATATTTTATCTACATAATAGTTTATTTACATAATAGTTTTGTTATTATGTAGTTTAGTTTAATTAAGCTTTATTTAGTTTAAAATACTTTGTAGATCGGTTAGTCTATGCAACACACTGGTGACCTGTCAAAGGCGTACCCCTCCTACAGCCTGATACTCCCCCATGTGGGCTCTGACACTTTGCAAAGTTTATTCGGACAAGTGATTCAGAAAATGGTCAAATGGTTTGATTTGTTGGAAGATAAAAATGGCAAACCCCCCACACATGTCACCATATGGATTATTTAGTATCAATAATCTATCAAATTTAACAAAAAAAAAGTGTTGCTTGTTTTTTCCGTTCCGTCATCTTCCGCTTGTTCCAGGGTCGGATCGTAGGGGCAACAGCCTCAAACGGGCAGCCCAGGCTTCTCTCACCTCAGCTGCATCCTCCAGCTCACCCGGAAGGATCCCAAGTCGCTCCCCGGCCAGCTGTGAGACATAGTCTCTCCAGCAGGTCCGGGGTCTGCCCCTTCGTGTCTTCCCGGTAGGACGTGCCTGAAACACCTCGCCTGTGAGGCGCTCGGGGGGCATCCTGACCAGATGCCCGAACCACCCCATCTGGCTCCTCTTAACCTGGAGGAGGAGCGGCTCGACACCGAGCTCCTCACGGATGCTTGTTTTTTGTTAAACTTTATTTTGTAGTGGGGGCGGCACGGTGGCGCAGTGGGTAGCACAGTGGCCTCACAGCAAGAAGGTTGTAGGTTTGTGTCCCGGGTGGGGACGGGGCTTGGAACACTGGCCTTTCTGTGTGGAGTTTGCATGTTCTCCCCGTGTTTGTGTGGGTTTCCTCCGGGTACTCCGGTTTCCTCCCACCCTCCAAAGACATGTATGCTAGGTTGATTGGCCGGTGCCAAATTGGCCGTGGGAATGAGTGTGTGTGTGGATGGTTGAATGTGTGTAGCCTGCGACAGACTGGTGACCTATTCGGGGTGTATGCTGCCCCTCACCTTGAATCAGCCGGGATGGGCTCCGGCACCCCCGCAATCTTGTAAGAATTAGATGGATAAGGAAGTGACTGATTTTGTGGCGGCACTTTACTCAACAGACACAAATCAGAAACATATTTTAGTTCCACAATAAAATAGGTAGCTTGTACCTGCGATCTCATTCTTTCGGTCACCACCCACAGCTGGTTACCATGGTGAGGGTAGGAATGTAGATCGACTTGTAAATCGAGAGCTTTGCTTTTCGGCTCAGCTCTCTCTTTACCATGACGGATCAATGCAGCGTCCTAGTTATTGCTGATGCTGCACCGATCCGCCTGTTGATCTCCCGCTCCATCCTTCCCCCACTCGTGAACAAGACCCCGAGATACTTAAACTCCTCCACTTGGGGCAGGATGGCAGAGGAGCTCTGCCATTCGGGAGGAGCTTGGTGCCGAGACGCTACTCCTCCAGGTCGAGGGGATCCAGATGGGGTGGTTTGGGCATCTGGTCAGGATGACCTCCCAAGCGCCTCGCGGGCGAGGTTTTTTGGGCACGTCTCACCGGGAGGAGACCAAGGGGCAGACCCCGGACCTACTGGAGAGACTATATCTCACCGCTGGCCGGGGAATAACTTGGGATCCTTCCAGGTGAGCTAGAGGATGCAGCCGGGGAGAGAGAGGCCTGGGCTACCCGTTTGAGGCTGTTGCCCCCTCGACCCGGCTCCGGAACAAGCGGAAGATGACGGAACGGAAATAAAATGGGTTTCCAATAAAAACAGCTTGTATCACAGCACAGTGGCCTTAACGGATTTCACTCACGCCAGGAATCAGCCATGTATGGATACATCCAGCATCGAGGCTGATGTGGGTATACAGTATCAAGTACATAAACATCCTCAGTCTGGCGACGCCCAGGACAGGAACACTGATGTAAAAACATGCCAATCAGAAATCTTAATTATGCCCAGATTATGTCAGGAGATCAAGCAAGAAAATGAGCTGTGGGCTTAGTGGAAGGTTCTGGTAACGCCCACTCAGAATCTGATTGGTTAAAGTTAAAATCAGTAGGTCCAACACAAACCCTTGTGGAACACCTAATCTGATATTTGATGCTTAAATCCAACATTAGTTTACGTCCAATCAGGTCCCTTCTTTCAGACTGATATCGACCTTTGTAACGTCGCAATCTCCTGCGCAGCGACAGAGTGGTTAGCACTGTGGCCTCACAGCAAGAAGGTCAGGGTTTTGAGTCCCAGGTTAGGCAAGGCTTGAATGATACACCTTTCTGTGTGGAGTTTGCGTGTTCTCTCCATGTACATGTAGGTTTTTTCCCAAAAACCTACATGTTAGGTTGATTGGCCATTTTGAAATAACCTCTAGGAATGTTTGTCTCTATGTGTGGCCCTGAAACAGACTGGCGATAATTCAGTGTACCCCGCCTCTCGCCTATAATCAGCTGGGATAGGCTCTGGCACCCTTGTAACCCCGATTGGGACTAGCGCAGGGGTGTCCAAACTTTTTCACTCGCGGGCCACATTGAGTTCTAACGTTTGACATGCGGGCCGGATCCGAGGTAGGGGGGCGCGTGAGGTCATAGACAAACAGCCCTTTAGAAAATCCTGGGGTCGCCCCTGAGAACAGGATCAGATGGATGGCATGCTTTGGTAACCACTAGTTTAGACTGGTTAAATGGCGTGCTAGATTCTTTTTTTTCCTCCTTTTATTAATTGCCGCCATTTTAGAAAATTGGGGGGCTCACATACTAATTTGCTGTTCCTATTTTAGCCTCTGGATGGCAGCACTTAGAACACGCAGGTAACAGCGCTGCTGCCCAATGTATTACGTAATTCTACACGCGGTCCAGGCGCTATTGATTTTATGACGGAAGCTGCGGGCGGATGAAAATTGACAACGGGCCGCATTTGGCCCCCGGGCCGGACTTTGGACATGTCTGGACTAGCGGTTCAGAAGAAGATTGAAAAGTAATAAGCTAATGTTATTCATCTTCTGAATCGCTTATCCCTAATGGGGCCATGCGGATGTGGAGCCTATCCTGGTTGATTTCAGTCGAGGGGCAGAAAGGTCTTCCGTCCCTCTGTCTCTTTCTCACATGTCTGCTGTCTTTCGGTCTGATCGTGTCCTCAGCACGTCCTGCTTGATGTGAATGTGTTTGAATGGGACCCTGAACGTCCCCTCCGCCCCCCAGCAGGGGTCTGTCTGACTGACATGAGGTGTGCTTGCTGATGGTGCTAACAGCTCAGCTTTCTGTAACAATGTCTGACAGAAATGATGATTAGCTCAGTCTCTCTCTCTCGCTCTCTCTCGCTCCCACGGTGCATGCGCTCTGATAGAGTCTGGGGAGAGGGGAGCGGGTGTGAAGGGGAGGAGCTCCCTCTCGGCAGTACAGTCCAGGGACTTCACTTCTAGCTGTCCTCCTCTCTGAGTGTGTCCTCCCGCTTCTCCTCTCTCTCTCTCCCACACACACTCCTCTCCTCCTCGCGCTCTGGTGGGATGCTCACTCCGGACAGAAAGTTGTGTGGAGCACTCTGATTGGCTGCCTCACTCCGCCGCATGCGGGACTCAAACTTGACGTCCCACTCATGAATTCTTCCTCCCGTTACCATAGCGACCGGGGACCTCGGCGGCAGAGGGGGCGTCCGGATGATGGTCTGAGACCTCAAAAGTCTTAATTGCGTTTCCATAGCGACCGACATGCAGGTGTCCATCGCGTGTAACGTGGGAGGGGGCGGCGGGGGCGGGGCCAGTGACCACCAGCTGAAGGAGCGACGAACGGTGACGTCCAACACCTGTCAGGCAAAGGTGAGGGCGGAGCCAGCGGTCAGACACACCCTGCTAGGCCACGCCCACATGAAGGAGGCGATCGGTCGCCATAGTAACATGAAATACAGGTGAGACGAGAGAGAGTGGTACTGAAGGTGTGGAGTGAGAGTCAGGGTCATGTTACCTGTGTGTGTGTGTGTGTGTGTGTGTGTGTGTGTGTGTGTGTGTGTGTGTGTGTGTGTGTGTGAGGGTGGTTTTGAACTTATGTATGTGTGATTGTGTGTTTAAATGTTTGTGTGTTTTTGTGTGTCTGTTAGTGTGACTATTTGTGTGTGTGTGTGTGTGTATTTTGTTGTGAGTGTTTATGAGTTTGTGTGTGTGTGTCTGTGCGTTTGCATGTGTGTTGGTGTGTGTTTTAATTTGCCTGTGTGTGTTATGTGAGAATGTGTATTGTGTGTGTGTGTGTGTGTGTGTGTGTGTGTGTGTGTGTGAGGGTGATTTTGAACTTATGTTTGTGTGCTTGTGTGTTTAAATGTTTGTGTGTTTTTGTGTGTCTGTTAATGTGTTAGTGTGACTATTTGTGTGTGTGTATTTTGTTGTGAGTGTTTATGAGTTTGTGTGTGTGTGTGTGTGTGTGTGTGAGGGTGATTTTGAACTTATGTTTGTGTGCTTGTGTGTTTAAATGTTCGTGTGTTTTTGTGTGTCTGTTAGTGTGACTATTTGTTTGTGTGTATTTTGTTGTGAGTGTTTATGAGTTTGTGTCTGTGCGTTTGCATGTGTGTTGGTGTGTGTTTTAATTTTCCTGTGTGTGTTATATGAGAATGTGTGTGTGTGTGTGTGTGTGTGTGTGTGTGTGTGTGAGGGTGATTTTGAACTTATGTTTGTGTGCTTGTGTGTTTAAATGTTTGTGTGTTTTTGTGTGTCTGTTAATGTGTTGGTGTGACTATTTGTGTGTGTGTGTGTGTGTGTGTGTGTGTCTGTGCGTTTGCATGTCGGTTGGTGTGTTTTAATTTGCCTGTGTGTGTTATTTGAGAATGTGTATTGTGTGTGTGTGTTTTTCAGTGTATACATTAGTGTATTTTGACTTGTGTATGTTTGTGATAATGTGTGAATATACAAAGGTGTGTGTGTGTGTGTGTGTGTGTGTGTGTGTGTGTACAGTATGTGTTTGACCCAATATGTCAAACATAGGGTCAAACTGTGTGTGTATGTGTGTGTGTGGAGGTGTGTGTGATAAACTGAGATATCGATCGGATCCGGCTGCTGATTACTGATAATTGATGAGTGTGTAACCGATCATGTGAAATCTATCAGGAGGTTTATTGATCGTTAACGCTGCTCGTTTATTAGTTATTGATGAACCAGTTAAATATTAATGAGACGATTATCATTAGGAAAGCAGGAAGACAACGATTAGTCCAAACTTACCGAAGACCTTCATAGAACCACGACAAAGACCTGAACCTAGAGGGAGACAGAGACCTGATGAAACCATTCTGGATAGGACTGTACCAAAGAGCTCAATGGAAACCTACCAGAAACCTGGACCTGGATTTAGTGGACATATAAGTGGTACAAATGTTGTTGTCCAACCTCTGGTCCTGGTGCTTGTTGAGTGGACATGATAGAGATGGCAGACACGCTTACCTGAACTAGACCAGAACTGGACATGGGGTGTACCTGCTGTCTGTATTTTTCTTTTTTTTTTACTCACTCTATTGAGCCCTTACCAGGCAAATTTGTCTGCTTCACTCCTACACCGCAGCAGGCTGCCCACGAGGGTGCCAATGGTGGGAGAAACAGGGTTGGGCGTCTTCTCCAAGGACCCAAGACGTGCACTCAGTGGGATGCAAACCTGCGAACTTCCGGTTTACTTCCGGTCCGCGGGTGAACGCTCTGACCACTGAGCCACCGTCTCCCCACTATCAGTATATGATAATGATTCATGGCCAAACTTGTTAGAACGTCATTTATAAAAACACGTCTACGCCAAGACGACCACCACTGGTCAGGCATAGGCGAGGGCGGGCAGAGAGCCCTTCGTCAGTCCTGCAGCAGACTTTCCTTTATTTATTTATTTTTTTGGGGGAGATATCACGTTTATGAACATATATGAGCTCCGTGATGTTTGCCCCCCCAAAAAATAAATATAAACAAAAAATATGTCAATCGTTTGTGCTGTAAAATTTTTTTCTTTGTGCTGTTTTAGTTTATTTAAACTTTAGGAAAACTATTTGGATGATGACGTCATCAAAGATGGCGACGCCCAAAAATAAACAAAGGTCTGGATGACGTCATCGTCCAAATTTTCTTAAAATTTAAACAAACTAAAATAGCACAAACGAAAATTTTTACAGCACAAACGATTGACATATTTTTTGTTTACTTTTGTTTATATATATATATTTTTAAGAGGGGCCAACATCACGGAGCTGGATTTATGACCTTGAACTTTAGTTACATCACCCTGATAACATAATCAGTTCATCTGTAGTTGGTACTGAGCAACATTGAAGAGTTTAATTAAATCACTTTAAATGTTTTTGGAGATGTATTTTTAAAAGTTTTTTTTTTTTAACTTGACCGTTGTGACCTTCACCTTTGGTCACGTTCATTTATAGTTGGTACTGAGTTACAGTGGGCAGTTTTGTTAAAAGACCATTACGTATCATGACTGATATTTGTGATTGTGTGTGATGAAGGTTTTTAAACACCTGACGATGGAAACAAAAGATCTGTTTTTAGATGCGTTGATGGTTTTTCTTTTTTTTAAACGTCTCGTTGGTATTTTTAGTCTGAAGCTTGTTGTTCTTTCTGAAGTGTGTGGTGCATTCAGGGTACCATCTGCACCGAGTTAATCAGTCTGAGCAAAGCGACCCTCATCAGCATAAGCCGATGAGTCCATCGCTAACTGGGTGGAAGTGGTTAGCGTGTGAGCTCTCTGAGCTGCTTGGACGCCCCGATGTCCGAATGAAAATAAATCATCTGGTTTCTGAAAACAGGAAGGTTCCAGGGACACATAAACCATCCACATCTGTCCATGTCTCCTTCCTCATGTCGCTTATAAATCATAAAAAAGGACACAAAAAGAGTTTAAAACTTTTTTTTAATTATAAACTTTAATTAAAACGTTGCAGGAATGTGACTAAAACAGAGGAATTGGGGGATTTTTTTGTTTTTAGTATCAATTAAAGTTTGAATGGATTTAAACCAGCTGAGTCTACAAAAAAAAAACTCTCCATCCTCTTAGATGTTCAGCATTGATTGATTCTTCTGATTGTTTACAGGAACCTTGGGAAATCTGGACTCAGAGTGTCCTGTTTGGGATTGGGTAAGTATCGACACCCATTTCTCCTGATTTCCATAAATCCATCACAGAAACGCAGAACTTCTTTTTTTTTTACAGGAACGTGGGTGACGTTCGGCTCTCAGATCTCTGATGAGGTCAGTTCACCGCAAACAGATTTAGTAATGGAAAAGTGAGGTTACAGAGAGGAGAGAGAAAGAAGGTGGAAGATTTAAGTATCTAGGATCAACAGTCCAGAGCAATGGAGAGTGTGGAAAAGAGGTGAAGACGTGTGTTCAGGCAGGCTGGAATGGGTGGAGGGAAGTATCAGGTGTGATGTGTGACAAAAGAGTTTCAGCTAAAATGATGAGAAAAGTGTACAAAACTGTGGTGAGACCGGCCATGCTGATTGGTCTAGAGCAGGCATGGGCAAACTACAGCCACATTCAGCTCATTAAACGGTTTAAATCCGGCCCACCGAACTTAAAAAACTTAATTAAAAAAATCTTGTTAATGTTTTATTTTTTCTGTAATTCTGATGTTTCGTCACTAGATGGCGCCAAAATTACAACAACACTGCTTCCATTAAAATGTGTGTGTTTCCGTGATGTGCACGGTGTCAAAATAAACAGTGTGCAAAGATATGGAAAGCCATTGGGGCCCAATACACACACGTAAACAAGCGTGTTAGATGTTAAAACAAACAAAATGTTACATCAAGTGCTTAGATTTCAGACCTAGCGCTGCTAGATTTTGAAATATAACACTCTTGGGGTAACATTTAGCGCTTGTTTAAAATCAAGCGCTCCATTCTATTGGTCTAATCTAGTGGTTACCAAAGCATGCCATCCATCTGCTCCTGTTCCGGTCTCCCGGTCAAATGTTAGAACTCAATGTGGCCCGCGAACCAAAAAGTTAGCCCAGCCCTGGTCTAGAGACAGTGGCACTGAGGAAAAGACAGGAAGCAGAGATGGAGGTAGCAGAGATGAAGATGCTGAGGATCTCTCTGGGAGTGACCAGGATGGACAGGATCAGAGGAACAGCACATGTTAGAGGTTTTAAAGTCAGAGAGGTCAGATTGAGATGGTTTGGACATGTGCAGAGGAGAGAGAGAGAGTACATCAGAAGAAGGATGCTGGGTTTGGAACCACCAGGAAAGAAGACTAGAGGAAGACCAAAGAGGAGGTTCATGGATACAGTGAAGGAAGACATGAAGATAGTTGGTGTGACTGAAGAGGATGTAGAAGATAGGGTTAGATGGAAGAAACTGACTTGATGTGGCGCCCCCTGAAGGGAAATGCCGGAAGGAGAAGAAGAAGACTTTAAGGTGTAAAAATAACAACTTGTATTTTTTATCCTCCAAGAGAAAAAAAAATGTGGTTAAACAGAAAATTTGAAAGAAACAAAGAACCGATTGAATTCTGAACGGAAGATTTTTGAATTGTTGCTGTTCTTAATCATAATATTTGGGCTTTTCGTACCAACCAGAAACGTGTCGCCCGACATGTAGACGAGGAGGTCTAGAGGGGCTAAACGAGAACAATGAAGAGAAAATGACAGGCTGGTTTTATGGTAGTGACACTGTAACATGAGTCACATGACAATATTAATCATTTATGATGATTAATTATTAAATAATAGTTTTAATCATTGATATGGATCGTTTTCAGAGTCTTTAGATCGACATCAAATAATTAAATAAATAACTTTATTTTAAAATAAAAGACAAAGTTAGAGACGATAGATAAAAGTTTCAGTTGAATATTTTTTTTGTGTGTGTGTGAGCTGGTCCTCGTTAGGTTTGGAGAACCAGGATGTGTGTGTGTGTGAGCTGGTCCTCGTTAGGTATGGAGAACCAGGATGTGTGTGTGTGTGAGCTGGTCCTCGTTAGGTTTGGAGAACCAGGATGTGTGTGTGTGTGAGCTGGTCCTCGTTAGGTATGGAGAACCAGGATGTGTGTGTGTGTGTGTGTGAGCTGGTCCTCGTTAGGTTTGGAGAACCTGGATGTGTGTGT
The DNA here is from genome assembly GCA_902685375.1 of Neostethus bicornis. Classification (NCBI taxonomy): domain Eukaryota; kingdom Metazoa; phylum Chordata; class Actinopteri; order Atheriniformes; family Phallostethidae; genus Neostethus; species Neostethus bicornis. The sequence continues at coordinate 22,099,363 of LR738558.1, read as the reverse complement.
GTGTGTGTGCTGGTCCTCGTTAGGTTTGGAGAACCTGGATGTGTGTGTGTGTGAGCTGGTCCTCGTTAGGTTTGGAGAACCTGGATGCGTGTGTGTGTGAGCTGGTCCTCGTTAGGTTTGGAGAACCTGGATGTGTGTGTGTGTGTGCTGGTCCTCGTTAGGTTTGGAGAACCTGGATGCGTGTGTGTGTGAGCTGGTCCTCGTTAGGTTTGGAGAACCAGGATGTGTGTGTGTGTGTGAGCTGGTTCTCGTTAGGTTTGGAGAACCAGGATGTGTGTGTGTGTGTGTGCTGGTCCTCGTTAGGTTTGGAGAACCTGGATGCGTGTGTGTGTGAGCTGGTCCTCGTTAGGTTTGGAGAACCTGGATGTGTGTGTGTGTGAGCTGGTCCTCATTAGGTTTGGAGAACCTGGATGTGTGTGTGTGTGAGCTGGTCCTCGTTAGGTTTGGGGAACCTGGATGTGTGTGTGTGTGTGAGCTGGTCCTCGTTAGGTTTGGGGAACCAGGGTGTGTGTGTGTGTGAGCTGGTCCTCGTTAGGTTTGGGGAACCAGGGTGTGTGTGTGTGAGCTGGTCCTCGTTAGGTTTGGGGAACCAGGATGTGTGTGTGTGTGAGCTGGTCCTCGTTAGGTTTGGGGAACCAGGGTGTGTGTGTGTGTGAGCTGGTCCTCGTTAGGTTTGGGGAACCAGGGTGTGTGTGTGTGTGTGTGAAATAAATGATCCGTGCTGTGGATTCTGCAGGTTTCTGTGCAGACTTCCAGTTTTCTTTTGTTTAGGTGGCAGAAAATGTGATGACGGTGGCCTACGACAGCGGTGTGAACCTGTTCGACACGGCCGAGGTTTACGCTTCTGGAAGGTAAAATAAAAACCAGATGGATAAATTTGTCCTCGTTTAAAAGAGATTTATGTAAAATTCACTTTTTGAAGGTTTCTGTCATGTTGGAATTTTTCCCCAAATCCAAAATATACCTGAAGTGGTTTCTATTTTATTAATGTATGTTTGAATCATTTGAAAGCTCTCTCGTACAGTTTTTGGATACCGTTTGGATGTGAGGTTGTTTTCGGCCAAGGATTTTGTTCTCTGTTACATTCTACTACAATTTAGAGAAATGAGCATCATTACACACGTTCTGCTCACAATCACTCCCTCCTCTCACACTTACGTATACATAATTGCACCAAAAAAATAGGATGTAAAAGATTTATGCACATGTCAGCGAAGGACTCAGTGGGGAGCGAGAGGAGGGGGAAATTCTCAGTGTCAACAACAGAAGTGCAGCAGATTAAATGTATTTAAAGTTTTTTTTTCAACAAAAATCCTATTTCTATGCAAACGAAATCTCTCTATGAGAAAAGTATTGTTACCCCTTAAAAGCAGAAGAATGAGACCGTGGATACAAGAGGCCGAAATGAGCTTCCTCCGCAGGGTGGCTGGGCTCTCACTCAGAGATCGGGTGAGGAGCTCTGCCATCCGGGAGGAGCTCGGTGCCGAGCCGCTCCTTCTCCTGGTTGAGAGGAGCTAGATGGGGTGGTTCGGGCATCTGGTCAGGATGCCCCCCGAGCGCCTCACTGGTGAAGTATTTTGAGTACGTCCCACTGGGGACGACGACTTGGGATCCTTCCGGGTGAGCTGGAGGATGCAGCCGGGGAGAGAGAATCCTGGGCTTCCCGTCTGAGGCTGTTGCCCCCGCGACCCGGCCCCGGATAAGCGGAACATGACGGAACAGAAGCAAATGCCCGGTAGTAGTCAGTCCATATGAATCTTCATTCTTCAATTTGATCAAGCTGTAAGACCAAACATCACTTTGTAAATTCCGTCATCTTCCGCTTGTTCCGGGGTCGGGTCACGGGGGCAACAGCCTCAAGCGGGCACCCCAGGCCTCTCTCTCCCCGGCTGCATCCTCCAGCTCACCCAGAAGGATCCCAAGTCGTTCCCCGGCCAGCTGTGAGACATAGTCTCTCCAGCGGGTCCGGGGTCTGCCCCTTGGTCTCCTCCCAGCGGGACGTGCCCAAAACACCTCGCCCGCGAGGCGCTCGGGGGGCATCCTGACCAGATGCCCAAACCACCCCATCTGGCTCAAGCAGCTCAAGGAGGAGGCTTTGTAAATTAACGTGCGTGAACTTCTTGTCATGTGATGACGAGTTAAGCCCTAACAACGTGTATCGAAGTGACATGTGATACAAAATCAATCTTATGAAAACATTGAGCCAAACACAGACCCCCATAATCTAAGATTAATAATAAAAAAGGTTGAGCTGACGAGTCAAATTTTAATCTAAAAAAAACCCCAATGTTTATTTCAGGAATAAAAAAGCCAGTTTTAATTTTCCCACAAGATTCTCACTGCAGGCCTTCAAAGAGAGTTCATCGTTAATCAAGAAGAACAGATATTTGAAAATGTGAACCGACACAATTTAGTTTCCTTCTGCAGTGAAACTATTGAAAAAAACCTCGGGGTCTTTTTCTAAAGTTTGTAAACATCATTAATTTGGGTTTGTAAAGAATAATTTTAGCTGCAGAAACGTGTGCTGAACCACTTCAAAAGCAAAGATCCAACAGCAGCCGGGATGAGCGGAGAGGTAATAAATAAGTGTGTTGTCAGCATGAAAATACACGTTGGCATCGGGTGCGTTTCGTTCTATAGCTTTTTTTTTTTGTGGACCTCAACATACTTTAACACAGGGGTCCCCAACCTTTTTTTCCCAAGATCTACTTTACAAGTATCAAACCTCTGAGATCTACCAGTCCACACACACACACACACACACACACACTGAGATCTACCAGTCCCATGTAACCATCACAAACCCCAACAGATCGTTTCCAGCCTGCTGTAACTACCTCTGCAACACGATTTGTTAAATCTGCACACGCTCACAGTGTTGCAGGGGGGAGGGGCCACAGCAGCACCGCGGGCTGCTTATTGATAACAGGCTTAACAACGTGCTTTCACATCACAGACTCCAAACATCTCCAGTAACAAAAAAAAATCCACTAAATTGACACTTTTTTTTTTTTTACTTTTTTTCAATGCCATGTGATCTACCCATAATGCCTTTGCGATCGACCGGTCGATCGCGATCGACCTAATGGGGATCCCTGCTCTAACACTTCTGCCATTTTGGTTGCGACTGGAGTTTGCATTGATTAGTAAAACTTTTGCTTTTGCTGGCCTAAAACCAGAGCATAGAGTCCCAGTGTACCAGACTTCCCCCAGGATCTGGTTCCTAGTCTTACTTCTATCTGGTGTGCTGATAAACTTTTCAAAGAGAAATATTTTAAGCCTAACCTCAGATGGAAAGACGGTGTCTCCTTTATGAGATCTTATACCATAAAACAAGGGACCGATGACTGAAAGACGAACTACTTACTTTTTAAGAGTATCTTTAAGCTACTCTTAAAGTATCTTAGGCGGATTGAGTGGCCTAGTGGTAGAATTCCCCCCTTTCGACCAGAAAAACCTGGTTAGATTGATTCCCATTGGGCACAAGCCGTCCCTGGGACTACCTGACTAAAGAAAACTTCCGTTCCGTCATCTTCCGCTTGTTCCGGGGTCGGGTTGCGGGGGCAACAGCGTCAAACGCGCAGCCCAGGCCTCTCTCTCCCCGGCTGCATCCTCCAGCTCACCCGGAAGGATCCCAAGTCGTTCCCCGGCCAGCTGTGAGATATAGTCTCTCCAGCAGGTCCGGGGTCTGCCCCTTGGTCTCCTCCCGGTGGGACGTGCCCGAAACATCTCGCCTGCATCCTGACCAGATGCCTGAACCACCCCATCTGGCTCCTCTTGACCTGGAGGAGGAGCTGCTCGTCACTGAGCTCCTCCCAGATGGCAGAGCTCCTCACCCGATCTCTGAGTGAGAGCCCAGCCACCCTGCGGAGGAAGCTCATTTCAGCCGCTTGTACCCGCGATCTCATTCTTTCGGTCACCACTCACAGCTGGTTACCATGGTGAGGGTTGGAACGTAGATCCTGGTTACCATGGTGAGGGTAGGAACGTAGATCGACTTGTAAATTCAGAGCTTTGCTTTTCAGCTCAGCTCTCTCTTTACCACGACGGACCGATGCAGCGTCCTAGTTATTGCTGACGCCGATAAAAGACTAAAGAAAACTAAAAGAAAAAAAAAAAAGACAACAAAGATAAAGAAACCAATACACGCGTCTTTTAACAGTGTTCATTTAGACGTGTGTCTCCCATATTTACACGAACATGGTCAAACATTCGTCTCTGATTTAAAACTTTGTGCTTTCAGGGCAGAAACGACTCTGGGAAACATCCTGAAGAAAAAAGGCTGGAGGTAAACCATCTGTTTGGTTTCTTTGTTTTTTTGGGAGCGCCCGCTCAGTCCTAGAGGTGACTGAAAAACTCAAGACAGATTATTTATTCATGCATTAATGAAAACTTAGTGGAGAAAACATCAGGAACTTTGTGATTTTTGTTTTCACTGCAAACTGGGACCAGCTGGAAACCATCCAAGTCTGGTATGCGTTGGGGATGTTGCAGGTTTCAACATGTAGAAGAAAAATGCTGAGTTTTTTTTTTTTTTCGTTCCAAAAACTTAACTTTTGCAGGATGTTTTAAACTCATCTAAATCCAGTTCACATGATCCGTTGAAGGATTTTCCAAACACTTGGACCCAGAGAATACTGAGTTACAGACGAAGACGGAAACAGACTGAAGCCAAATGTGAGCAAACCAAGACCTGGAGAGTCTTATGTATCAAAGAACATGAATAAGACCACTGCAACAAATCCAGATGAACTTGAACCAAATTTCTGGACCTTGATAGAACTTTAGGGATATTGATGGAATCTTACCTCATGTTTGGACCTAAACCAGAAACCAGAAACCTGGACCTTGATGGGATCTCACCAAAGTCATCAATGGGAAGGAACCATATCTGGACTTAAAATAAATAAACAAATAAATTACTCTATTCATCCCTCACCGGGGAAATTTGTTTGCTGCACTCCTTACACCGCAGCAGGCTGCCCTTCAACGGCACCAATGGTGGGAGAAGTGGGGGTTAGGTGTCTTCTCCAAGGACCCTAGACATGCTCTCTGTGGGCCGCAAACCTGCAACCTTCCGGTCCGTGCGCGAACGCTCTAACCACTGAGCTGCCGTCTCCTCAGCAAAGATTTTTACATTGTTAGACCCTTTACAAAGACCTGGGTATCGATAGAAACGTACTGAAAGTGTAAACATGGAAGTAGCCATATCAAATATCTGGACTTGGAAGATATTTGTCTTTTAATTTGTTTATTCTTCGGTTCCGTTTCATCGTCTTCCGCTTATCTGGGGCCGGGTCGTGGGGGCAACAGCCTCTGATGGGAGCCGAGGCCTCTCTCACCCCGGCTGCATCATCCAGCTCACCCAGAAGGATCCCAAGTCGTTTCCCAGCCAGTTGTGAGACAGTCTTTCTAGCGGGTCCGGGGTCTGCTTCTTGGTCTCCTCCCGGTGGGACGGGCCCGAAACACCTCACCAGCGAGGCGCTCGGGGGGGCATCCTGACTAGACGCCTGAACCCCCCCACCTGGCTTCTCTCGACCTGGAGGAGGAGGAGCGGCTCGACACCGAGCTCCTCCCCGATGGCAGAACTCCTCTCCCGATCTCTGAGTGAGAGCCCAGCCACCCTGCGGAGGAAGATCATTTCAGCCGCTTGTATCCGTGATCTCATTCTTTCGGTCACCACCCACAGCTGGTGACCATAGGTGAGGGTAGGAACGTAGATCGACTTGTAAATCGAGAGCTTTGCTTTTCGGCTCAGCTCTCTCTTTACCACGACGGACCGATGCAGTGTCCTAGTTATTGCTGACGCCGCACCGATCCGCCTGTCGATCTCCCGCTCCATCTTTCCCCCACTCGTAAACAAGACCCCAAGATACTTAAACTCCTCCACTTGGGGTAGGACTCTGTCCCTGACCCGCAGGGGGCATTCCACCCTTTTCCGGGCGAGGACCATGGTCTCGGATTTGGAGGCGTTGATTCCCATCCTGGCCGCTTCACACTCGGCAGCAAATCAATCCAGTTTATTCTTAATTTATTAAATGGCTTAAAAATGACACAAAAATTTTCACCTGGAAAAATACCACCATAGAAAAAACTTGAATCTTCACGGAACCAAACCAACGACCGGAATCTGAATGGATTTTAGAGACTTAACCTTTGGCGTAGGATGTCTTTGCACAAAATCCGATTGATAGTTGAGGGCACTTGGTGACTGAGTGATCTACATCAGGACTCTACCTTCTGATGAGAGGAGTTTAGCAAATTTAAAATAAATTAATGCATATCTTTACAGAAAATATGCATTTTAGATAAATTTTTGGACAATTTATGCTCATTTCAACCAAGTTAAATTACTTTCACTACAGTTTAGATTGGCAGCACGATGGCACAGTGGGTAGCACAGTGGCCTCACAGCAAGAAGGTGGGTTCGAGTCCCGGGTGGGGACGAGGCTTGGAACGCTGTCCTTTCTGTGTGGAGTTTGCATGTTCTCCCCGTGTTTGTGTGGGTTTACTCCGGGTACTCTGGTTTCCTCCCACCCTCCAAAGACATGCATGCTAGGTTGTTTGGCCGGTGCCAAATTGCCCCTAGGAATGAGTGTGTGTGTGGATGGTTGTATGTGTACGACAGACTGGCGACCTGTTCGGGGTGTACTCTGCCCTTCGCCTTAAATCAGCTGGGATGGGCTCGGTCAACCCCCGCAACCCTGAAAGGGACGGACGGATAAGAAGATGACTGACTGACAATTTAGATTAAAAATAACAAAGTTTAACATGTTTGAATGAGACAGATTTTTGTACGGTGGAGACGGTGGCTCGGTGGAGACGGTGGCTTGGTGGAGACAGTGGCTCGGTGGAGACGGTGACTCAGTGGTTAGAGTGGTTCACCCGCGGACTGAAAGTCAACGGGAAGTTTGCGGATTCGCATCCCACTGAGTGCACGTCTAGGGTCCTTGAAGAAGACACCTAACCCCACGTTTCTCCCACCATTGGCGCCATCGTGGGCAGCCTAATGCGGTGTAGTAATGCAGCACAAAAATTTTGCTGGTGAGGGATGAATAGAGTGAGTTAAAAAAAAAAAAAAAAAATTAGATTTGACTCAAATCTTTTCTCATGTAGACGTCTGATGGACAGATTTTAGAGATGTTTTGCCGGATTCTGGCAAGTCTTTGACAAATTGTGGAGAGATTTTGTGAAATTTGAACAGACTTGGAGCTAAAGGCACAGCGGTGTGTAGAACAGCATCAGGGTGTGAACGCTAAGCTGCAGTTTGTCTTCCAAACACTCCGATGCATGACTCAGCAGTTTTTCCCTCCATTGGACCCCTTCATCATGTTTTAATCTCCTTTTCTCCGGCTCTAACTCCCTCCCATCGCTCACTGTGACTGATGGCATGAAATAACGTTGTGTTTGTGTCTGCCAGGAGATCCAGTTACGTGGTGACCACTAAGATCTACTGGGGAGGACAGTAAGTGCTGCTTTTATTCCTCTCCTCCGATAATGGGATGAAACTCATCTGCATTCATGTGCAGTGGTGTGAAAATGAATGTCCTCCTTCACTTCTCATGCTTTCCCATAAAAACATGATAAATCAGGTTGTGAAGTCAACCTCAGGTCAGAACAGAAGGTTTTTATTAAGAACAAAACAATCAAACATTTTACAAACTATTCATCCTTATAAATTATGGACGACACGTCCAGACGAGGACGAATTAGACGGAGAACTCGTTTGGAAAGAATAAAGAGTTTGCATTGTTGAGATAAAAGAAAAACAGCTGGACTTTGTTAACACTCTAAATCTACCTGCAAGCGCCATGACCGTCAATGTGACGCTTATGTAATTATTCATATTTTGCGCTGCTTTATTTCATAAATAAACTTTTAAACCACTCAATTTTTAAATTAATAATAAAATGTTTAAAAATTTTACCCGAAGTTAACTGGAAGTTCATGGGTTCACATGCCACTGAGTGCACGTCTAGGGTCCTTGGAGAAGACACCTAACCCCCATTTCTCCCACCATTGGCGCTGTTGTGGGCAGCCCGCTGCGGTGTTGGAGTACAGCACACAAATTTCTGCGGTGAGGGATGAATAGTGTGAGTAAAAAAACATAAATAAGATAAAATAAAATCGGGATAAAATCGGGAGATCGACAGGCGGATCGGTGCGGCATCAGCAATAACTAGGACGCTGCATCGGTCTGTCGTGGTAAAGAGAGAGCTGAGTCGAAAAGCAAAGCTCTGGATTTACAAGTCGATCTACGTTCCTACCCTCACCTATGGTCACCAGCTGTGGGTGGTGACCGAAAGAATAAGATCGCGGGTACAAGCGGCCGAAATGAGCTTCCTCCACAGGGTGGCTGGGCTCTCACTCAGAGATCGGGTGAGGAGCTCTGCCATCCGGGAGGAGCTCGGTGTCGAGCCGCTCCTCCTCCAGGTCGAGAGGAGCCAGATGGGGTGGTTCGGGCATCTGGTCAGGATGCCCCCCGAGCGCGTCGCAAGAGAGGTGTTTCGGGCACGTCCCAGCAGGAGGAGACCAAGGGGCAGACCCCGGACCTGCTGGAGAGACTATGTCTCACAGCTGGCCAGGGAACGACTTGGGATCCTTCCGGGTGAGCTAGAGGATGCAACCGGGGAGAGAGAGGCCTGGGCTTCCTGTTTGAGGCTGTTGCCCCCGCGACCTGACCCCGGAACAAGCGGAAGATGACGGAACGGAACGATAAAATAAAAAAGCAAACACCAAAGTAAAATGATCTAATTCGTCAATAGCCTACTTTTTTCCACATTTTGCGCTGCTGCTTCAAAAATGTCCTCGTTAAAAATTGTCTATATTCTAATATGTTAACCTACAAAACATGGCCGACTTTATTCAGACTCTCTTCATGGTGTCTCTTCAATATTATCTCACTCAACCTTTCTAAAATGTTTCTGTAATGGCGTCAGAGTCCTCCTTGTCTCTCTCCACAAATGAAACACAAACACACTTATGTGTGACAATAGCAATATGTTTGTTATATTAAAGGTCATGAGAGGTCATCCTCCTAGGTTGTGTTTTAATTATTCTAATTAGCATTTTAACGTGACGTACAGTCAAATTGACCGCTGCGGCGGTCCTAAGGTTAAACAAAATGATTGTCACTAAAACAGGCCCATTTCAGGGTGTACCCTAGCTCCATGAAGCTGGCCTTTCTCAAAAAAATATGAACAAAAATAAACAAAAAATATGTCAATGGTTTGTGCTGGTTTAATTTTTGTTTATTTTAAGAAATACAATTTGGACGATGACGTCACCCAGCACTGTATTTATTTACAGGCGTCGTCATCTTTGATGACGTCATGGTCCAAATCCGTTCTGTTCCGTCATCTTCTGCTTGTTCTGGAGTCAGGACGTGGGGGCAACAGCCTCAAACAGGAAGCCCAGGCCTCTCTCTCCCCGGCTTCATCCTCCAGCTCACCCGGAAGGATCCCAAGAAGTTCCCCGGCCAGCTGTGAGGCATAGTCTCTCCAGCGGGTCCTGGATCTGCCCCTTGGTCTCCTCCCGATGGGACGTGCCCGAAACGGTGGGCTTGGGGGGCATCCTTACCAGATGACCGAACCACCCCAGCTGGCTCCTCTTGACCTGGAGAAGGATCGGCTCGACACCGAGCTCCTCCCGGATGGCAAAGCTCCTCACCCAATCTCTGAGAGAGAGCCCAGCCACCCTGCAGAGGAAGCTCATTTCGGCCACTTGTGCCCCTCGATCTTATTCTTTCGGTCACCACCCACAGCTGGTGACCATAGGTGAGGGTGGGAACGTAGATCCTGGTTACCATGGTGAGGGTAGGAACGTAGATGCTGGTTACCATGGTGAGGGTAGGAACCTAGATCCTGGTTACCATGGTGAGGGTAGGAACGTAGATGCTGGTTACCATGGTGAGGGTAGGAACGTAGATCCTGGTTACCATGGTGAGAGTAGGAACCTAGATCCTGGTTACCATGGTGAGGGTAGGAACCTAGATCCTGGTTACCATGGTGAGGGTAGGAACGTAGATCCTGGTTACAATGGTGAGGGTAGGAACCTAGATCCTGGTTACCATGGTGAGGGTAGGAACCTAGATCCTGGTTACCATGGTGAGGGTAGGAACGTAGATCCTGATTACCATGGTGAGGGTAGGAACCTAGATCCTGGTTACCATGGTGAGGGTAGGAACCTAGATCCTGGTTACCATGGTGAGGGTAGGAACGTAGATCCTGGTTACAATGGTGAGGGTAGGAACCTAGATCCTGGTTACCATGGTGAGGGTAGGAACCTAGATCCTGGTTACCATGGTGAGGGTAGGAACGTAGATCCTGGTTACCATGGTGAGGGTAGGAACCTAGATCCTGGTTACCATGGTGAGGGTAGGAACGTAGATCCTGGTTACAATGGTGAGGGTAGGAACCTAGATCCTGGTTACCATGGTGAGGGTAGGAACCTAGATCCTGGTTACCATGGTGAGGGTAGGAACGTAGATCCTGGTTACCATGGTGAGGGTTGGAACATAGATCGACTTGTAAATCGAGAGCTTTGCTTTTCGGCTCAGCTCTTTCTTTACCACGACGGACCGATGCAGCGTCCTAGTTATTGCTGATGCTGCACCGATCCGCCTGTCGATCTCCCGCTCCATCCTTCCCCCACTCGTGAACAAGACCCCGAGATACATAAACTTCTGGGTCCAAATCGTATTTCTTAAAATAAACAAAAACTAAAACAGCACAAACGCAGCACAAATGATTTTCATATTTTTTGTTTATTTTTGTTCATATTTTTTTAAGCGGGCCAGCTTCACGGGGGTGTGTATCCTGCCCCTCACCTTCAATCAGCCGGGATAGGCTCTAGTACCCTAGGACCTCGTTAGAGATAAACGGTTCAAAAGACAAAACAAACCAAACTGAACACTATTCATAAATCACTTTTTTTTATTCGTCCTGTTCATCCTTTTTAATAAAGTTTTAATTTGCAACAAAAATGACCGAACGAAAGCAGAGTGGTCATAAAACACTGTAAAAAGTCTCAGGTTTATTTATTACATCCAAAGTTAAACTGAAAGTTTTAGAGAAATTAAAAAAACCTGTGTTTTAATTAATTCAACTTTAGAAAATCTTTTTAATTCTTCTGCCAATAGAATGAAGGAGGTGGTGACCGCTCGGGAAGTCCGTCCTTTTAAAGCTGGGTTTTTCAACCTTTTTCGCGTCAAAGTACATTTTACCATTGAAAAAAAAAAAAAAAAGAGACACCACCAACCGAAAATGTTAAAAACAATTCCACAAACAAATTTAAATAATTGATTTTTACTCCCTCTATTCATCCCTCACCGGGGAAATTTGTGTGCTGCACGACTACACCGCAGCAGGCTGCCACAACGGCACCGATGGTGGGAGACACAGGGGGTTAGATGTCTTCTTCGAGGACCCTAGCTCAAATTATGCTCATTGAAGAAAAGAGAACATGGGGTATTGTGGGTAATTTACAAGGAAACAAAATGAGCCTAACATACAGGACTTGGTGACTCAGTGGGAATTGAACCCACAAACGGGCGAACGCTCTACCACTGAGCCGCCATCTCCCCCCGGTTTAGTTACTTAATAAAAAAAAAACATTTTTTATGTAACCGTGTGTCATTAAGCACTTTGTTATTTTGCACTTTTAAAAGTTTTCTACCTTATTTTTTATTTTAACATGTTTATTTTCAGACAACGAGCCTTCAGAGGATTTACCCAGAATGCAAGAAAAACTTTTTCCTCTTTAATGTCGTGCAGAAAATGTGGGATTTTATCAAAATCCTCAATGTTTCAGTTTAAAACGTTTAAATTTTCTATTAATGTATCAAAACCTGTAGAAAATATGATCCACTAGGTGGGGTAGTTTTTGTGAGGGATGGACAGAAGCATGCAATAAAAACGCAGAGAAGAGTGGGTTGCTATGGTTACAGGACAGCCCTGCCTACTTAAAAATAATGACTCGATTTTATATTATTAAACATGCTTTAATCTTTTTTTTTTCTTTCTTTCGTTTTTTTTTTTTTTTACACAAACACTGTAAAATTGACCTCAACCATTTTTGGGAGCTACCGGTAGATCGTGATCGCCGTATACGATCATTTCCAACGGCACACCTGATGATCTCTCATGGTACACTAGTGTGCCACGGAATACAGGTTGAAAAACGCTGCTTTAAAGCCCGTGTGACACTTTGTGAATGCCAGTTTTCCCAAACCACAAAAGGGATTTGAATGAAACTGCCTACATTGACTCAGTACCAGCTATATATGAACTGATTAGATTTTCACAGTTGTGCAACCAAAGGTCATGTGGTTGTAAAGGTCGAGGTCATATATTTTTGGGCACGTGGTATTTCAAACCTCTGGAGGGATTTTAATGAAATTGACCAAAGTCATGCAGTACCAACTATATATGAACTGAAGAGGTTTTAATGGTGATATTACCAAAGGTCAACATAATAAAGGACAAGCCCCGCCCCCCAAACCTCCATGACATCCTGGTACAATAAAAACTGTTTAGAATAATATGGAGTAAAAAAAAAAAAGACAGACCATCCGCCCAAACAAAAATTAGAATTTTGTTACGCCTTATTTTTACATTTAGAAGCAACGGGATCCAACGGGATCCATCTTAATCCAGACATTCAATAGTTAAAATTATTCCATTTATATATTTTAATGTTGATTTTATCAGAACTAAGATTGTGTGTTTTATGTTTATTTGTTTGTGTTTTCAGGGCGGAGACGGAGCGAGGATTGTCAAGGAAACACATCATCGAAGGTAAACGTTTTCTCACTCCTGAACTGACTTTACGGAAGAATCTTAACCTGAGAAGGAGGAGACGGCAGCTCAGTGGTTAGAGCGTTCGCGCGCGATGGGAAGGTTGCGGGTTTGCGTCCCACAAAGAGCACGTCTAGGGTCCTTGGAGAAGACACCTAACCCCCGTTTCTCCCACCATTGGCGCTGTCATGGGCAGCCTGCTGCGGTGTAAGGAGTGCAGCACACAAATTTCCCTGGTGAGGGATGAATAGAGTAATTCATTTTCATTTTTTTTTCATTTAACCTGCTTCTATCTAACCAGTTAGGACTGAAGCTCTGGTGTAAACTTTGTCCCGTTCCCGTTGAGTTTTAAAGCGGTCTGTGGAGGGGCTGAGTGTCCTCTGTTGGAGGTGATGGAGGCTTTGGGATGCTCAGGCTCAACCAGGCGGGATTAGAAGCATCAATCATGAGGCTGCTGGAAGCTGATCTGTTGACTTAAATCTTTGAAAGGCTAAAATTACCAGAGAAATGCTGCAGATGCTGGTCTTTGCTCCAGTTGGGATATCCGTCCTCTGACACCAAACATCTCTTACTGAGATGGTTAATCTGCTGGTCCAGATTAATCAGACCTCCGACCAGACGGAATATCATTTCTACATTTCAGCATCTCGGAGAGCTTCACACACAGTTAATCAGACAGAAACACGATCAGAGCAACTAAAAACTGGGACATCCATGTCCTCCGAGTGTGTCTGCTAGCTGCTATCACGCTAGCTTCGTTTCTAACTCGCTCACTAATTATTTTTTCCAAATAAGAGTCTTTTAATCCTAACCTTAAATAAAGAGGCTGTGTCTGCCTCTCTTTCATGACCTGGGAGGTTATTCGATGACTCAGGGGGTCGATGCTGAAGGTTCTACCTCCAAGTTCACTTTTCGAATGGGGGGGAACCACAAACAGCCCTGCTTTATTCTAAATGGTTGTTACAGCTGGGAATCAGCCGGGATGGGAATCAGCCGGGATGGGAATTAGCCGGGATGGGAATCAGCCGGGATGGGAATCAGCCGGGATGGGAATCAGCCGGGATGGGAATTAGCGCCTCCAAATCCAAGGCCATGATCCTCGCCTGGAATGGGTGGAATGCCCCCTGCAGGTCAGGGACAGGGTCCTGCCCCAAGTGGAGGAGTTTAAGTATCTCGGGGTCTTGTTCACGAGTGAGGGAAGGATGGAGCGGGAGATCAATAGGCGGATCGGTGCGGCGTCATCAATAACCAGGACGCTGCATCGGTCCGTCGTGGTGAAGAGAGAGCTGAGCCGAAAAGCAAAGCTCTCGATTTACAAGTCGATCTACGTTCCTACCCTCACCATGGTAACCAGGATCTACGTTCCTACCCTCACCATGGTCACCAGCTGTGGGTGGTGAAGGAAAGAATGAGATCGTGGATACAAGCGGCCGAAATGAGCTTCCTCCGCAGGGTGGCTGGGCTCTCACTCAGAGATCGGGTGAGGAGCTCTGCCATCCGGGAGGAGTTCAGTGTCGAGCCGTTCCTCCTCCAGGTCTAGAGAAGCCAGATGGGGTGGTTCGGGTATCTGGTCAGGATGCCCCCCAGCACCTCGCTGGTGAGGTGTTTTGGGCACCTCCCACTGGAAGGAGACTAACAGGCAGACCCCGGACCCGCTGGAGAGACTGTGTCTCACAGCTGGCCGGGGAACCACTTGGGATCCTTCGGGGTGAGCTGGAGGATGCAGCCGGGGTGAGAGAAACCTGGGCTTCCTGTCTGAGGCTGTTGCCCCCGATCCAGCCCCGGATAAGCGGAAGATGGCAGCACGGAACGGAACGAACGGTTGTTACAGCAACAGAGGATCACTGATACAGAAGAGGGCATACATCGTATGCAGGATGACAGGGTTCCTTTGTTTTCTCCGTTAGATTGAAAACAAAATCTTTCAAATCTGAATAATGTGTGTGTGTGTGTGTGTGTGCACTGCAGGTCTACGTGGATCCCTCTCTAGATTACAGATGGACTACGTTGACATTGTATTCGCCAATCGAAGTGATGTGAACGCCCCCATGGAGGGTAAGAACCACGTCCATGTTGGATGACCAATCAGCTCTCCTTCTCCAGCGTCTGATGGATTTCCTGTTTCAGAGATCGTCCGGGCGATGACCTTTGTGATTGATCAGGGGTTGGCCATGTACTGGGGGACGTCCCGCTGGAACGTCGTAGAGATCATGGAGGCGTACTCCATAGCGCGGCAGTTTAACCTTATCCCCCCAGTCTGTGAACAGGCAGAGTACCACTACTTCCAGAGAGACAAAGTAGAGCTACAGCTTCCTGAGCTCTACCATAAGATCGGTAAGAACCCAGTACCACCAGGGTCCAGATCCGGCTTTAATCAAATCTAAGTCTAACTGGATCTCACCTGTGTTCCAGGTGTGGGAGCCATGACCTGGTCCCCATTAGCCTGTGGCCTGCTGACAGGAAAGTACAACGAGGGGGTTCCAGAGAGTTCCAGAGCTGCCATGAAGGTACAAGAACCCTGATCGGACACCTATTCATTCAGTAACCGTACATCACCATGGTAACGAAGACACACACGCTGTCCCCATCATCATGGTGATGCCTGTTGTGTGTGCAGGGCTACGGTTGGTTGAAGGAGCGTCTCCATAGTGACGAAGGAAAAAAACAGCTCAGTAAAATCAAAGAGCTCCATCTTCTGGCTGAAAGACTGAACTGCACTGCAGCTCAACTTGCAATAGGTACACAGGCACACACACACACACACACACACACACACACACACACACACACACACACACACACACACACACACACACACATGCACTTTGTCTGGAAGGATAGAAGCCTTCAAATGTACATGACTATGTATTTATAATGTATGTTTAACAAAAGTCGTAGAAAAACCATGTTTAATCGTGACATTTACGACATCTTTATGACTTTTTTGGCCCTTGAAAAGTTGTCTATTCAGTAATTTATGTACGGATTGATTATTTTAACACTTTATTTGACTCTAGGTTATTTTGATCATCAGTAGCTGATGTGAGGTACTGCCGTAGGCTTGATAAAAAAATTTTTTATCAAGTGCCCCTCGGACTTTTCAGTGTGTTTTCGATGCTTTTATCTAATTGGATCATTGAAGGTGTTCATTTTCCAAAGACACATCTAGAATCCTCTGAAGCACTGTGTGCTCAGTCAGCCATGTTGGATCCTTTCTTGGAAGCTAACTCAATGGAACTGCGTCTCATTAACCAGATAGCCAATCAGCCAATAAGGAGAGGCCAGTCGGTCCATTGGAGGGGAAGACGAGAACCAGATTGTAATCTGAATACTGTATGTGGATATCATGTCACATTTTTCTTTGTGTCTGAAACATCAGATGGAACATTATAAGACCGGAGTAAACATGGTAGAGATACACCTCAGAGATAAGGAATGGTCTCAACACGAGAGAGAACACACACACACACATACAGTAAAATAAAAGCAACATGGAGGTGTTATGAATGGTTTTTACACATGTGGGTTTTTAGGAGTCTTTACTCGTAAAGGCAGGATTTTAGTCATCACTTGGCTGATTGTGTTTTTTTTGTCTGCTTTGCTACAATATATGAGAATTTTTTTTAGACAATGATGTTGGGAAATCGCAATAAAATCCATAGAACTGAAAATAGCCGAGAATTATCTCTCTTTCCTTCTTTCGGCATTTCCCTTTAGGGGGCGCCACAGCAAGTCAGTTTCTTCCATCTAACCCTATCTGCTGCATCCTCTTCGGTCACATCAACTATCTTCATGTCTTCCTTCACTGTATCCATGAACCTCCTCTTTGGTCTTCCTCTAGTCCTCTTTCCTGGTGTTTTCAAATCCAGCATCCTTCTTCTGATGTACTCTCTCTCTCTCCTCTGCACATGTCCAAACCATCTCAGTCTGACCTCTCTGACTTTAAAACCTCTAACATATCCATAAGAAACCATAACAAACCATAACAAACCATAACATATCCATAACATAACATAACCGGAAGGTCGCGGGTTCGCGTCCCACGGAGAGCACGTCTAGGGTCCTTGGAGAAGACACCTAGCCCCCACTTCTCCCACCATTGGCGCCGTTGAAGGGCAGCCTGCTGCGGTGTAAGGAGTGCAGCAAACAAATTTCCCCGGTGAGGGATGAATAGAGTAATTCAAAATAATCAAAAAAAAAAATATGCTGTTCCTCTGATCCTGTCCATCCTGGTCACTCCCAGAGAGATCCTCAGCATCTTCATCTCTGCTACCTCCATCTCTGTTTACTGTCTTTTCCTCAGTGCCACTGTCTCTAGATCAGGGGTGGGCAAACTTTTTGGTTCGTGGGCCACATTGAGTTCTAACATTTGACAAGCTGGCTGGAACAGGAGCCGATGGACAGCATGCTTTGGAAACTGCAAGATTAGACCGATAAAATGATGCGCTAGATTTTAAACAAGCACGCTAAATGTTACATCAAGAACATTAAATTTCAAATCTAGCACGCTTGTTTACGTGCGTGTATTGTGCCGGATAGCGTTCCATATCTGTGCACAATGTTTATTTTGACAACATTCACATCACGTAGACACACATTTTAATGGGAGCAGTGTTGTTGTTTTCTTGTGGTGAGACCCGCCATGCTGTTTGGTCTAGAGACAGTGCCACTGAGAAAAAGACTGGAAACAGAGATGGAGGTAGCAGAGATGAAGATGCTGAGGATCTCTCTGGGAGTGACCAGGATGGACAGGATCAGAGGAACAGCACATGTTAGAGGTTTTAAAGTCAGAGAGGCCAGACTGAGATGGTTTGGACATGTGCAGAGGAGAGAGAGAGAGAGTACATCAGTGGGTTTGGAACCACCAGACAAGAGGACTAGAGGAAGACCAAAGAGGAGGTTCATGGATACAGTGAAGGAAGACATGAAGATAGTCTGCGTGACCGAAGAGGATGCAGGAGATAGGGTTAGATGGAAGAAACTGACTTGCTGTGGCGCCCCCTGGAGGGAAATGCCGAAAGGAGAAGAAGAAGTGTTGTTGTTTTCTTAACAAAGCCAAAATATCTTGTCAAATATCTAGCCAACATATTGCCATCTAGTGATGAAACATCAGAATTGCAGGGGAAAGAAAACATTAACAGGGTTTATTTATTTAATTTTTTATGTTTGGCGGGCCAGATTAAAACGTTTAACAGGCCGCATGTGGCCCGTGGGCCGTAGTTTGCCTATGCCTGCTCTAGACCAATCAGCATGGCCGGTCTCACCACGGTTTTGTACACTTTTCCTTTCATTTTATCTGAAACTCTTCTATCACACATCACACCTGATACTTTTATCCACCCATTCCAGCCTGCCTGCACACACTTCTTTACCTCTTTTCCACACTCTCCATTGCTCTGGACTGCTGATTCTAAGTACTTAAAATTTTCCACCTTCTTTGCAAGCATAATTGCCACATTGAGAACTGTTTGGAATTTCACTTCTAGGAACCCTAATCTATCTCTCACGGAAAGAAAAATGACCATAATTCCAAAACTGGGGTCTTTGGCAGTTTAGACATACTCACCAGTGATGGACTCTTTCAAAATATAATATTGTTTTGTCACTGTTAAATCTTTATCTATCAGCAAACAACAACTGTTGGAGGAACAAAATAGTACCGTATGTTCCGCACTATAAGGCGCACCTAAAAACCTTAAACTTTCTCTAAAGTCCACGATGCGCCTTTTAACCCGGAGTGCCTTTTATATGGATTAATATTGAGCTACAACAGGTGTCGCAACTGCGGTAAGCAGCCGCCGACTCCATTTCCCCCGTAGAAGAAGTAGTGCGCGGTGCACGCTGGGATATATGAAAGGGCGTTTCATTTCCATTTGTGTGTTTGTGTAAAGACTCGGAAATGGCTCCTACTAAGAGACACTGTTACACCGCAGAGTTTAAACCGGGGTGGCCAAACTTTTTCACTCGCGGGCCACATTGAGTTCTTACGTTTGACTTGAGGTCATAGACAAAAAGCCCTTTATAAAATCCTGGAGTCGCCCCTGAGAACAGGATCAGATGGATGGCATGCTTTGGTAACCACTAGTTTAGACTGGTTAAATGGCGTGCTAGATTCTTTTTTCCTCCTTTTATTAATTGTCCCCATTTTAGAAAATTGGGGGGCTCACATACTAATTTGCTGTTCCTATTTTAGCCTCTAGATGGCAGCATTTAGAGCACGCAGGTAACAGCGCTGCTGCCCAATGTATTACGTAATTCTACACGCGGTCCAGGCGCTATTGATTTTATGACAGAGGCTGGGGCTGGGGATGAAAATTGACAACAGGCCGCATTTGGCCCCCGGGCCAGACTTTGGACATGTCTGGTTTAAACTCAAGGCAATCGGTCACGCTGTAGAACACAGGAATAGAGCCGCAGTTAGAGAGTTTAACATTAACGAATCAATGGTGAGGAAGTGGAGGAACAAGAGGATGCGCTGCGCCAAGTAAAGAAGACTAAACAGAGTTTCCGCAGGAACAAAGCGAGATGGCCACAGTTAGAGAACAAAGATGAACAGCCTTTACTGTAGCGCCTTAAAATGCGGTGCGCCTTATATATGGAAAAAGTTTTAAAAGATGTCATTTTTTGAAGGTGCGCCTTACAGTGCGGAAAATACGGTAGTTGTTTTACTTTCAAGGTGTCTTTGAGACGCACTTTTCAAAAGACGCTGAACAAAAAAAAAAAAAACTCGATCAGCATAAGAAGAAAGCTTATGTAAATATATTTCACTTTCTCACCGTCAGAGTGCTGAGTTTGTTTCTTCAAGACTTTAAGTCAGCATTATCACCAGAATCACTTTAAAGTGCTTTCGTTTCGTCTTCTGAACAGCTTACCCCTAGTGGGGTCAGAGCGGATGCCGGAGCCTACACTGGCCGATTTCAGGCAAAAGGCAGGATACACCTGATCAGGTGCCCAGTCTGTTGCGGGCAACACACAAAACCAACCAACCACACACACACACCCTCATTCATAGGGGCAATTTTTGTTGCAGCCAATCAACCTAAAATGCATCTTTTTGGAGAGTAGGAGGAAACCGGAGTACCCGTAGAAAAGCCATGCATACACAGGAAGAACATGCAAACTCCACACAGAAAGTTCAGTGTTTCAAGCCGGTCCACACTCTGGGACTCAAACCCCCCAACCTTCTTACTGTGAGGCCACCATGCTTACCCCTACGTCACCTTCAAGAGCCTATAGATGACAAAACAAAGCAGGAAGGAGACTATGCTATGACATATATGACACATATACAGTATAACGTTCCGTTCCGTCATCTTCCGCTTGTTCCGGGGTCGGGTCGCGGGGACAACAGCCTCAAACGGGCAGCCCAGGCCTCTCTCACCCCGGCTGCATCCTCCAGCTCACCTGGAAGGATCCCAAGTCGTTCCCCGGCCAGCCGTGAGACATAGTCTCTCCAGCGGGTCCGGGGTCTTCCCCTTGGTCTCCTCCTGGTGGGACGTGCCCGAAACACCTTGCCTGCGAGGCGCTCGGGGGGCATCCTGACCAGATGCCCGAACCACCCCATCTGGCTCCTCTCGACCTGGAGGAGGAGCGGCTCGACACCGAGCTCCTCCCGGATGGCAGAGCTCCTCACCCGATCTCTGAGTGAGAGCCCAGCCACCCTGCGGAGGAAGCTCATTTCGGCCGCTTGTACCCACGATCTCATTCTTTCGGTCACCACCCACAGCTGGTTACCATGGTGAGGGTTGGAACGTAGATCGACTTGTAAATCGAGAGCTTTGCTTTTCAGCTCAGCTCTCTCTTTACCACGACGGACCGATGCAGCGTCCTAGTTATTGCTGATGCCGCACCGATCCGCCTGTCGATCTCCCGCTCCATCCTTCCCCCACTCGTAAACAAGACCCCAAGATACTTAAACTCCTCCACTGGGGCAGGACTCTGTCTCTGACCCACAGGGGGCGTTCCACCCTTTTCCGGGCGAGGACCATGGTCTCGGATTTGGAGGTGCTAATTCCCATCCCGGCCGCTTCACACTCGGCAGCAAATCGATCCAGTGAGAGCTGGAGATTATGGACAGAATATCTAGGCGCAGCCGAGGCGTTGGAGGGATCCAGTTTGGTGACCTCAGGATCGGATCTCTGCTTTTTGCGGATGATGTGGTCCTGTTGGCTTTTTGGGACAGTATAACATACAGTATATAACATATCATAATCTACAAAGTATGTTATAACATATTTTATTTCATGTTCTGCAAACAAAACATGTTAAAAAGGAAAGGTTTCAACATATTATTTGTCAATTCCAGACTTGGGAAAACGTTGTATTTCTATGGTAACGGTCTGTTTGTGTTTGCAGCATGGTGCTTACGAAGCGAAGGGGTCAGTTCGGTTCTCCTGGGAGTTTCCAACACAGAACAGCTGCTGGAGAACCTGGGATCCATCCAGGTAAAGCTCACCCATTTAGACCAGTAAAACCAGTTCACCTGGTACCACTTTTTAAACTATGTCACCTTGACTAGAAAAAAACCATTTAAGTACGCTGAAGGAGAAAAGAAAAGGATTGTTTTACAGAAATAATATAAAAATAATAATAGATTTTATTTATATGGTGCTTTAAAAAGGTGCTTTTGTGTGCCGCATAGGGGCTGTGTTTGATTTGTGTTTAGTTTGTGTGCGTTTGGATAAATTAGGTCTACAGAATAGCACTCCACTCAGTACAAGCATGGTGGGCGCTAGGCATGATGGGGGTTGAGGTCCACTTTCACCCCAACTAGGTGGCGCTAGGCAGCAAGCAGTTGTTTCTAAAACAACACATTCTAGTTTAATTTTAGGATTTTCTTGGTTTGTCTTGTTATTCTGATTCAATCCAAACAGTTTAACCAGTTCATTTCTTTGACCAATTCCATCTGGTTTCCCAAGTTTACGGTTAAACTGTTACGGTTACGCCGAGGCTGCCCTTTGTCACCGATTCCGTTCATCACCTTTAAGGACAGAATATCTAGGAGCAGCCGAGGTGTTGGAGGGATCCAGTTTGGTGACCTCAGGATCGGATCTCTGCTTTTTGCGGATGATGTGGTCCTGTTGGCTTCATCGGACCGTGATCTCCAGCTCTCACTGGATCAATTTGCTGCCGAGTGTGAACCGGCCGGGATGGGAATTATCGCCTCCAAATCCGAGACCATGGTCCTTGCCCGGAAAAGGGTGGAATGCCCCCTGCAGGTCAGGAACAGGGTCCTGCCCCAAGTGGAGGAGTTTGAGTATCTCGGGGTCTTGTTCACGAGTGGGGGAAGGATGGGGCGGGAGATCGACAGGCGGATAGGTGCGGTATCAGCAATATCTAGGACGCTGCATCGGTCCGTCGTGGTAAAGAGAGAGCTGAGCCGAAAAGCAAAGCTCTCGATTTACAAGTCGATCTACGTTCCTACCCTCACCATGGTAACCAGGATCTACGTTCCTACCCTCACCATGGTAACCAGCTGTGGGTGGTGACCGAAAGAATGAGATCGCGAGTACAAGCGGCCGAAATGAGCTTCCTCCGCAGGGTGGCTGGGCTCTCACTCAGAGATTGGGTGAGGAGCTCTGCCATCCGGGAGGAGTTCGGTGTCCAGCTGCTCCTCCTCCAAGTTGAGAGGAGCCAGATGGGGTGGTTCAGGCATCTGGTCAGGATGCCCCCCGAGCGCCTCGCAGGCGAGGTGTTTCGGGCACGTCCCACCGGGAGGAGACCAAGGGGCAGACCCCGGACCCGCTGGAGAGACTATGTCTCACAGCTGGCCGGGGAACGACTTGGGATCCCTCCGGGTGAGCTGGAGGATGCAGCCAGGGAGAGAGAGGCCTGGGCTGCCCGTTTGAGGCTGTTACCCCCCCGACCCGACCCCAGAACAAGCGGAAGATGACGGAATGGAACGGTTAAGCTGTTTTAACCCGTTTACACCAATTTATCTATGGTGTTTCTGTGTAGGAATAAATCTCATAGCATAAATATATCAACCTTTTATTCGCTCAGAAATGACATGTTAATCAAAAAAAAGTTTATGAACACATTTATTCAGTTTCACTTTGTTTTTGACACAATAAATTCCCTTACCTGTCGCGCCCACTTAATCTAGACCCCTCGGTACATTCGTAACGCATTATAAATCTTGTTTAGAGACTGTAACTATAATTTGAATTGCATCTAGTTAGCAATTATAATGCATTTTCTTTTATATTCGAAATTTGGTGGTGTACTTAGTAAAATTGCACTCTCCAACAGGACTAAGCCTGAGCAGAGCACATGCAATAAAACATTTCCAGCTGACGTTAGAATGTAAGTGTGGAGGGAAACAAAAGATGTGGCTAAGAACACATCAGCGTTCCAATAGGTTTGAATTCTGAAAGAGTAGCTTCCAAATTATTCAAACATGCATAAAAAAAAACAAAAACAGAAAACAAAACACTTCAGGTATGTTTTTGATGTGGCAGCAGGAGTTGTCCCGATCCAATGTGAAGCTAATCTTGAGATATTTTAAAGATCATCTGGTCATAAAATTGTGCTGATTTACTGCTCACCATAACTTTTATCGAACTCCAGAGGACCGGAGCCGAGAAGTTTGGACAGCTTTTTAACTCTTTACATCACTCTACCATAAATAAACAAGATGTCACATGTCTGCCCTTTGCTTTGTTATTGGCAGTGGTGGAACGTAACGAAGTAAATGTACTTCGTTACTGTACTTAAGTAAAAAAATTGTGTATCTGTACTTTACTTAAGTAAAATTTAAGACCGGTACTTTTACTTTTACTTCACTACATTTTTAGAGTAAATATCTGTACTTTTACTCCGATACTTTTTAAAAGTTTGTTTTACATTTTTTGTTACATTTTCGTTCAGGAATTTGAAAAATACACAGGTTTTTTTTTTTAGCGCATCTTGAAGCCGCATCATCAAAATCAAAAGAAACAGTTGATCGGGAGAAGAAGTCATGAATCGAGAAACATTTTAGTACAAATTAAAAAGAGTCAGAAGATCGTTGTTTGTTGTGTTTACTTCTAAATAAAAAGTTGAGCCATCATTACACAGAGCAGGGGCGGATCTAGAATTTTCCAAAGGGGGGCGGGGCTTTGACAAACCCAATATATAGTGACTGGGGGCCTCCCCCCCAAAACATTTTAAAAAATAAGTGTCATTTTTCTCCATTTTGGAGCCCATTCACTGGCCCTTCTAGGGAATAGCTTGACTTGTCCCCTTTCATTTTATTTTATTTATTCATTTTTTTTGTGGACCAAAAGAGGCGGGAGAGGGGGGTCACACCCCTGAAGAGTATTTATCCTGGTTACCATGGTGATGCCCTATAGCACAAAAAATAACATTTGAATTATGATGGAATACTTTTACTTTTTACTTAAAAAGTACAATTTACACCAACTACTTTTGTACTTTTACTTAAGTAGATTTTTTTATTGATACTTTTACTTTTACTTAAGTAATTTTTTTGCCTAAGTATCTGTACTTTTACTTAAGTACAAAAAGTGAGTACTTCATCCACCACTGGTTATTAGTCACGTGTTTTTCCTCAGGTGCTGACTCAGCTGACCCCGCCCCTCATCACAGAGATGGACGCATTGCTCGGCAACAAGCCACGAAACGCCAAGAAGGAGGGAAGATGCTGAGACAACCATTTAAAAATGCAAAAGAGGAGGTCGGACAGAATTTTTTTTTTCTGCAGGCGTCGTCATGGAAATGGGATTTAAGAAGAGACTCAATCCGATGGGAAATTAACCAGAAATATTTATTCTTTTATTAAACCAAACCCTGTGAATTCTGTAGATCAAAATAGAAAATGTAAATGTTGTTTTATTATTTACAGAAACAAAGCGTTAAATGTGTGGAAGCTCGTTTATGTCCAAAAACAAATATATTGAATCCTCAGCGAAACGGAAAATGCACAATCAGCAAACATGTCAAATCTACTTTGTTTAGAGATCATTTGACGTGACGATAAAACAAACAAAGATTAAAAACCAAAGTCATTTAAAAAATTGGCAGAAACAAAGAAAAAAAATAAAAGCACAACTTTGAAAAATTTCACCAAATAATTCCATAAAAAAACCAAAAAATGTGAAAACTTTTTATTTTAAATGTCATTTAAAGTTTACAGAAGCTGATTAAAAATGTGAATAAAAAATATATAAAACTCACATTTATGGTCACCCAAAGAACGAGATCGCAGATACTAGTGGCCGAAATGGGCTTCCTCCACAGGGTAGCTGGGCTCTCACTCAGAGATAGAGTGAGGAGCTCTGCCATCCAGGAGGAGCTCGAAGTAGAGCCTTTGCTCCTCCGGGTCGAAAGAAGACAGATTGGGTGGTTCAGGCATCTGGTTGGGATGCCTCCGAAACACCTTACTGGGAGGTTTTTCGGGCACGTCCCGCCGGAAAGAGACCCAGAGGCAGACCCCAGATCTGCTGGAGAGACTATGTTTCCCATCTGGACAGGGAACAGGGATGGACAGGGATGTTCCTAGGGGTGTCGGAGGATTCATTTGGGGTGAGAGAAGCCTGGACTTCCCGTCTGAGAGTGTTGGCCCCTGGATAAGCGGAAGACAACAAAACAGAAAAAAAATAACACGATAAAAAACAAAAAAGTAAACAGAGAAAGAAAAACTGCTGACTGCGGCTAGTTTTTATTTTTTGCTCATTTTCTTTAAAGTTTTGTTTAATTTTAAAAACACGTTTACATTTTATTGTTTAAAGTAAAAAAGTACAAATAAAATGACAAAATAACTTATCGTAAATTGTTTTATAGATCGGGGCAAAAAAAAAAAAACACTCCACCTGCTAAACCAAAAATTCTATGATGAGTTTATTAAAACTTAATTTTTTTAATTAGTTGTGACTTGTCTATGTTACCACTAGAGGGAGTCACAGCAGGAATAAAAAAGACACCCAAGTTAGTGAAGCTCGGAAACAATGTTCCCTCTAATTTTTTACGTGTCTGAGCAAACACTCAAGCTTCCTGAGCAGAAGGGAGCAGAAGGGGGCGGAGCAAAAACTTTTCCTCTTTTGTGACGTCAGCAGAAGTGACGAGCCAAATTCCGAAGCTTCGGTTCGAAGCAATTTGTTTCAGAAAGAACGAAGAAAGAGATGTGCTTCGGAGTTTTGTCTCATTTTTCCATCTTTAATTGAAATGAATTTTTATTTTATGCGCTGCATAGGTTTTCCTGTGCGCTATTAATCTGCGAGCAGTGCGCAAGATAAAATCTGTGTTTGGCGTTTTCAGAATAACTGAAGATCAAAAACCAAAATTCCCCCAAATTTACCACATTTAAAAAAAATTGTAAGAAAAAATTTACTTTTCTAAAAAAATGCTAAATATGCCATCATTTAAATAATAAACGGTTTAGAAATAAATAATTTAATTGTTTTATTTATACATTCTTCTTTTTTTGTTGTTAAAATAAAAGCTTAATCTGTTGAGTTTCTCCATATCTTTTATTTTGAAAGAACCAAAAATAAAAATCCAAACTCTTCCACTTTAAGTAATTTATGCACAAAAATAAATAACATTCTAAGTGTTAAAACTATATTTTATTATATCTAAAAACCTGAAATGAACTATTTTAAAGACGTATTAATTCAAACTTGATTGATTATGTTTCATGTATGTAGAGCAGGGATATTTATATATGTATTCATCTACGATGTGTGTAATAAAATAATAACTGAAGTATAATCTGATGTAATGTAGAAAACTGATAACAGAACAAACTAGAATAAGTCGATGCCAAGACGTCAAACGATATACCTCCACCTGATCTATATCACAAATAATGAATGGTAGCGGTCTACATGAGAACTAGATTGAAGCTGTTTTATGTGTAAGAAATTTACATTTTTGCTGTCATGTTATCAAAATTCCAGGTCAGTAGGTGGCGCTAGTGTAGAATTTTATAATAGAGTTCAAAGGAATGTCTCTGTTGTTATTGATGTTAGAAAAATAGAATGACTTGGAGGCAATTCCTTCCGTTAAATTCTTATCCGTATCGAGTGGCTGTGGGCAGATACTGAAAATCCCTCTCAGTGGTTTGGAAGGTATTGTATTTGCAAGAATATGTGACCTTGACTTTTATAACCTTTGCCCATGACCTTGAAAACCTCCCGTATTTTCACGACCATAGGGCGCACCGTATTAAAAGGCGCAGTCCAAATTTTGCGTGCTTTGTATTTAACACACACATAAGGCGCACCTGATGATAAGGCGCAGGTTTTATATACATATCCTCTACTACGTAAGTCCGCCTTACAACAACACACACACACACACACAAATAGGCGCGCACGCGCATTTGCACACATATTTACACGTGCATATTTAAAAATAGATCTGGATCTAGATCCAAACTGAGTTTGGTTGGTTTTATTTAAATATTATTTACAGTCGTCATAAAGTCATTTATCAAATCCATCAAAGTCCTCATCCTCTGTTTCCGAATCTAACAGCTGCGCTAAATCCAACAGAGCAGGTTCACTTTCCTCGCTGTCAGAGTCACTTTCTGAACCGTGCAGCTCCTTGGAAATGATGCCTGCTTTTGGGAAAGCTCGGACAACAGTGCCAGCAGACACGTTAGCCCAAGCATCTACAATCCACTGGCAAACTGTGGCGTAACTCGCCCGGCGCAGCTGATTGCCATCAGTTTAAACTGAGCTTCATAAGCGTGTCTCTTTTCCATTTTCAGTGTTGTTAAAACGTTCTGCATAAAGCACATACCTGTTCTTTTTAACATTCTCATGTTTTCATCTGTGTCCGCCTGATGGTTCTCTAATACGTCCACAAATCACAAATCAGATAGGGCGCACTGCACGATAGGGCGCACCGCTCATTTTGAAGAAAATTTGAGACTCTTAGGTGCACCTTATGGCCGTGAAATTACGTTAATCAGTTAATCAATAGTTGGCATCAAGTATCTATGGCCAGTTTAATCTAGATCCCTAAACTCGTTTGTGCGACATTAACATTTGGACACACGACTCTGAAAACCTAATCAGCTCATCTATAGTTGATACTGAGTAATTGTAAAAGGGTTTTGGACACAGCTCATTCACGTTCCTCGTTTTGAGGGCAGATGCCCAAAAATAATTCTCTCCCCCTAAAAGATTCTGGACGTGATGTAGTCTGACCTGGTACGAGAACCTTCCAGTAGGTGTCGATAAGCCTGCACAGCAACAACCCTTTAAACCAGAGATCCTCTCCCAGGATGGACGGGTATGACGTACTTCTGACTGAGATTACAGATTTGAACATCTACATCTAACATGATACAGTCCATGTATGTAGGTGGTCTGTTTTATTCATATAGGATGTAGATCAAAAACAGAGGTCCAATGTTGCACAGGTCCTCCAGCTAACAATCTGTTTCTAGTTGGCCCCGTCCCTATGGAGTGTAAACCCTTTAAAACCTGCCCGACCTCTAATCTGCATCACCAAAACAACCTGACCAAGTGTACCCTGTCTTTTATGCGCAAACTTTCCAGGTTAGGATTTAAGATCCTTTCTGGGAATCCATAAATTGATGAAATGAAGGATAAAACAACTGAAATGCTGTATGTTTGCAATTAATAACTACACTGTGTATGTGGAATTAAACTAACCTCATGTTCTATATATATATTTTTAAAATAAATCTCCTTTTTGGCATCAACAGGCTTCCGTAGAAAACCTGCTGTAAAATATAAAGATGATAAATATTCAGCACCCACTCTACGTTGAGCCAGATGTCGCCGTGGTAACAAGGGTTGGTTCATGGGGATATTTTTGTGTTGACGATGTTAAATCTAAATTTATATTTTATGAATGTAGATTCTTCCCCTTCGATGTTTAGAAGAATTTTACCTTATTGATGGTTGACCCTCAGGGGGGGCGTCAACCTAGAGGAAGAGGTGATGGATCTAATAATGACAGAAAGGAATTATGGGAAATGTAGTCAGAAACAGAATCAATTAGATAATTGATTGGAGATTAATTTTTTTCCCACTGCATGTGAATCTGTTTTATAACCAAAGGTGTGAAATAAGTCTCAGTGAGATGGACCCATCGATCACGAGGCAACGTCAACCTTCAATCTGATCAATAAAAATGTTTTGTTTATGACGTCACTGTAAACAGAATAAGCTGAGCTTTGGTGGAAAAGCTGCTGGACTGATGAGTCTGTATCCCTCATTAGATCTACAATTATAACCTGAGATCGTTACTATGGATTAGTTTATCCGCAGATTTTATTGATGCAATAAACACTAATAATCCAACCTGATGGTCCTGGTTTTTGTTTTGATCATGAATCTGTTGTTAATCAAACTCTTTGAAGCATCATTTCTAACATTTCTGATGGAGGATCGGACACTCACAGATTAAAGACGAGGACATCACATCATCCAGTTTCTCTATTTTTTATGTCTCTGACCTTCCTCTGAGATGAGAACCTGACCTTATGTCCAAACATCTGGAACATCAAAAAGTCAGAAGTCACCAACATAAATCTGATTGATAAATCTTTGGAGTAGGACCCGATCAAATACGATTGGTTGAGATGTTTTTAAAGGGTCCAATTTCTGATAAGTATGTCCCACTTTTTTAAAGAAAATATTTTAACGTCCATTAATAATAAGCTATTTTTATTGTTGTTCATGTTTCAAGGTTTAAAAAAACAATAAAAAATATTGATTGGGCAGAGAAAATTTGTCATAATTTACAGACATATTTTACTTGTAAAAAAATAACAATTAGAGATTTTTTTTAATTAGGATTTATATTGTTAATAAACTTATGTATTGGGTCTTGTTCACGACTGGGGGAAGGATGGAGCGGGAGATCGACAGGCGGATCGGTGCGGCGTCAGCAATAACTAGGACGCTGCATCGGTCCGTCGTGGTAAAGAGAGAGCTGAGCTGAAAAGTAAAGTTCTCGATTTACAAGTCTGTCTACGTTCCCACCCTCACCTATGGTCACCAGCTGTGGGTGGTGACCGAAAGAATGAGATCGCGGGTACAAGCGGCCGAAATGTGCTTCTTCCGCAGGGTGGCTGGGCTCTCACTCAGAGATCGGGTGAGGAGCTCTGCCATCCGGGAGGAGCTCGGTGTCGAGCCGCTCTTCCTCCAGGTCGAGAGGAGCCAGATGGGGTGGTTCGGACATCTGGTCAGGATGCCCCCCGAGCGCCTCGCAGGCGAGGTGTTTCGGGCATGTCCCACCGGTAGGAGACCAAGGGGCAGACCCCGGACCCGCTGGAGAAACTATGTCTCACGGCTGGCCGGGAAACGACTTGGGATCCTTCCGGGTGAGTTAGAGGATGCAGCCGGAGAGAGAGAGGCCTGGGCTGCCCGTTTGAGGCTGTTGCCCCCGCGACCCGACCCCGGAACAAGAGGAAGATGACGGAACGGAATGGAACTTATGTATTAAATTATATAATCTATGGCTGAAACATCATACAATAGTTTGATTTTGATAATCTGTCTTGAGAATAATGTTAATATTATTATAGTTTATTGTTTTATGATTGTTTTTAAGATCAGTCGGTCACCTTCTTAACCATCTATACCTTTGGGCTTGCGGGGATTGCCAGAGCCCAACCCGGCTGATTCAAGGCGAGGGGGAGGGTACACCCCAAACAGGTCACCAGTCTGTCACTGGGCCACACATAGTATAGGGGCAATCTGGCACCGGCCAATCAACCTAACATGCATGTTTTTGGAGGGTGGGAGGAAACCAGAGTGCCTGGAGAAAACCCATGAAGACACGGGGAGAACATGCAAACTCCACACAAAAAGGCCAGAGTTCCAAACCTGATCCCCATCCCGGACTTGAACCCACAACCTTCTTCCTGTGAGGCCACTGTGCTACCCACTGCGCCACCATGCCGCCCTCGATTTAAGATCAACCATAACAAAACAAACAAAAAAAATAAAATAAAAATAACCCCAAAAAACCTATGTACCAGTTCACCACTTAGATTTAGGTCATTCTTTGTGAAGATTCTTTGTTTTTTCTTGTTTTAATCTCAGACAACTTGATATCAGAAATCAGTTTGGACACCTCCCAGTTTAAGGGGTTCATGGTGGTTTTACCTAAAAAGCGTTTAGAGTCTACAAAATATTAATTTTACCATGTAATCTAGACTCTGATGTACTGGTCGAGAAAATACGTGATTCCTTTTCGTACAAGTGATGCATTTAGTAGAATCATGACCCTTTCCAAAATGGCTCCCTACTCCCTTCCCCTTCACACTCTAACCTGGTTTGCTTGGACAGAGTGGTCGCCATGTTAAGTACCGTCTGAAACCAATCCCAGGTGAGGGGAAGTTGTTCATTAGACCTTTAAAATGAAGTGCTAGAGTTTTTAAGAGAGTTCTGACTTTAAAATAAAAATAATTAGATCTAAAAAACACGGTCTTGAAATATTCTGAGAATCTATATGACCTACACTAATGGTGACATTAGAATTTAATTCAAGTCCAACCCTGTTCACTATTTACATGCTTCCCCTTGGACAAATGATCCATAAACATAATCTTTCATTCCACTCGTATGCAGACGACACACAACTGTATATGAAAATGAACACTGTTCTACCTTCAGCTCTGCCATCTGTGCTTTCGGTCTGCCTGGAGGAGATTAAGACATGGATGTCTGAAAACTTTCTCCAACTCAATAGCAACAAAACAGAAGCCATTCTCATCGGCACGCCTCACCAAACCCAGTCACTTTCCTTCGCTAGTATCCCCATTTTTGGACACAGCATCCCTCTGTCATCCTCTGTAAAAAACCTTGGAGTCAAAATGGATTCTAACCTCACCTTTGACTTCCACATTCACCATCTCTGCAAGGTTTCCTTCCTCCATCTTAAAAATATAGCCAAGCTACATCCATGTCTTTCCAAACCGGACGCTGAGAGGTTGATTCACGCCTTCATCTCCTCCAGGCTGGATTACTGCAATGCCCTCCTTGTAGGGATCCCATGCAGGGGCTTAAAAAAGCTCCAGCACATCCAGAACTGTGCTGCCCGGATCCTGATAAGGAGGCCCAAATATGACCATATCACTCCCATCCTCAAATCCCTCCACTGGCTTCCCGTTAAATACAGAATTCAGTACAAGCTCTGCCTCCTCACCCATCAGTGCATACACGGCACTGCACCTGTTTATCTCCAAGAACTCCTAACCCTCCACACAACTGTCCAAGAACTCCTAACCCTCCACACCACTGTCCAAGACCTGCGCTCCTCCTCCTCCTCCTACTGCCTGCATCAACCAAGGACCAAACTCTTCACTATGGGGGACAGGGCCTTCCAGGATTCCACGACTCTGGAACGATCTTCCTGAAAGCTTGAGGGCTCCACAGAGCGTTGAGGCTTTTAAGAAAAGACTGAAGACATTTTTATTTATAAAGGCTTTTCAGCAAAGTTTTTAGTGTTGTTTTTTTTGTGTTGTGGTTTTATTTAATTTAGCTGTTTGTTTGTTGTTTCTTTTGGTCATTGTAGCACTTTGAGAACTCCACTGGAGATATAAAGTGCGTTTACAAATAAAATTTATTATATTATTATTAAGAAGATTTTTACAGCCCAATATTGAAAAAGATTTGTCTGAACTTTCAAAAGTTATGTTCTGAGTGATCAATACGTCACTGGATAAAAGGTTGTTCTGTTCCCAACTCGTTTTAGTCTCAGAATAAAGTTTTCTTTTGTTCTTCAGTTGGATACGACAAAAATAAACTGTTAGGGTTGTTTTTTTGTTTCAAATTATTGCTTTATTTTTGAAATATCCAATCAGACATTTTCATACAAGCAGTACAGTAAACAAAAGCCACCAAGGAGGAAGTTATGGATCCAATTCTATGATGATGACAATGATTTATTTGTATGACAATATAACTAATTCTCTGATTGTATAAATTTGCATAAATATTTACAGTTATATTGAATGACAATGTATTTTTCATCATTTTTTTTTACTAGCATCCATTCCAAAGCCGAAAACAAGAAATTTATCCAAATGTGAACATCAATGATGAGTTCTATTTATCTGATCAAATTTAAGAAATAATTAAACTTTGGTAATTGATCATTTGGTCAATCAAATGG
Organism: Neostethus bicornis; assembly: GCA_902685375.1. Taxonomy (NCBI): domain Eukaryota; kingdom Metazoa; phylum Chordata; class Actinopteri; order Atheriniformes; family Phallostethidae; genus Neostethus; species Neostethus bicornis. Next base: position 22,066,463 of record LR738558.1, on the reverse strand, counting down.
TGATTATTTATCTCCCATGGTAAGCTTTATTTAGCAGGCTGCAGGTACAGAAATGCATTTTCTTTTAAAGCCTTTAATTGAGCCCTCTTTAGGACGAGATGAGATCCTCCGACAGCTTCTCCCATGGCCCGTTGAGCTCTCTCAAATCACTGCAAAGAAAGAAAACATATGTGAAGTCATTTCCAAAGATAGTTTATGAGGTATACCAGGGTTAGTGAAGCTGATTAAGTTTTTCATATTTTAATTCATACAAATAACGACATACAAACATAATGTAATCTAGGGCTGCAACTAACGATTATTTTGGTAATCGATTAATTTGTCGATTATTGACTCGATTACTCGATTAATCGGATAAAATGACAATTTAATAAATATTACTTTTTCGGCATATTACAGAATGTAATTGCGTAAAACACAACTCATAACCACATAAACAACACGTTGGGTTTATTACAGTAAGAGAAAATGTTAATCTTTCTGTCAAATAAAGAGGTAGAAAATAATAAATCTACTTACTGTATACAGTAAAAGTAAATCACAAGCACACATAAGACGTGCTTTAGTAGTACTGTCTAGTGAAACATCAAATGTAAACTGTTGGATCACATTTGAAAACAAGAAACCTTTAACACTTCTGGATTCGCAAATTTAACCTTGTTCAGAAGTATCGTACAAAAAAAAGGCCCCAGATTAACATGAGAAAAAATATACAAAAACATTAAAGTTGTGACGTATTAATGCAAAAAAAAAAAACAACAAAACACCATCTCTACTGTAAAAATAGTAACTTTAATAAATAAAATGGGTCCATCTTTAACACTTATAATATTACAAACACAGATCTATTAATCGGTAAAGGGGTGCCCAACTATAACAGCACTCATTTTTTTTTGTGGGGAAAAAATGAGCTTTGCGGTGTAGAGGAAGGGGTCTTTTATCCTGGATTGAATTTAGCGATCTTTTTTTAAACCCCTCTTCTTCCTACTGACAGCGGCCTCATCGGACCCGATCATTTCCAAAATAAGAGTCCCTGAGAGAAGCGCTCTGCTGCGGAGTGCAACCGTTTTCCACAGAAAATAGTCCATGTTGGGTTGTTTTTGTTTTTTGCAGACAATAAAAAAGTGTATTTAGCGACCTGTAAAATTGTTTTTATTAGAAACAACGTTGTGTTCAGATGTTCGTGCAGGGTTGTTAAGCTTCCCTGTCAAAACGTGTCCGTTTCGAAAACTTCACGAGTCTTTTTCAAATTTAGCGGAAAATGATCCAAACTTTGGTTAATTGGGCATGTGTTTTTCTTTCCGCCATCTTGTTGAATCTGCCTGATCACGTGAGGCGGGGTGAAATGAAGGCCAATGATTGGCTGCTATCTTCTTCTCCTTCTATTTTGGTAGCTGGCATCATCAATCTGCTCTCTACTGCCCCACATGGAGACCAATTTAAGTGCAGCTGACAGTAAAAACTTTTTAGACGATTAATCGATGACCAAATTAGTCGACAACTATTTTGATAATCGATTATAATCGATTCAACCGATTAACTTTTTCAGCCCTAATGTAAACATAAAGAGGAGGAAGGAACTTGAATTTAAGTTAAATCTATAAATGTCAGAGCTCTATGTTTCTATCAGTCAGAATAATAAAAAATGGACTCACGTGCCGCCTCATTCTGGTATACAGTAGCATTTGAGCTCTGATTGAACATCCCCCATTGCCAAGCAGACACAGGTGAATGGGTTTCATTCACTACTGGAGCTTAAAAAGACAGAAAATAACATTTCATCATGTGTTTGTGCACTTTTATTAAAATTCTGTCATCATTTCGGAATATTTTAGTTTTTTTATATAATCACATATTTTACTTTTTCTTTTCCCGGCTGATTTATTTAAATGGATCCTTGTCTCATATTTTATGAATATTTGCAATTTTAAGATTGAAATTTCTAAACAAGTATATAAATGTTAAATAGAAACATGTTTTATTTAAAATGTTAAAAATCAAATGAAATGTACTGATATATTTTTAAAACGAGTTAAAAAAAGTTAAACTAGACACCTGACCCTCTAACAAACTAAAATTCCAAAAATAACCTTCAAATTTATGTTTAAACACACAGAAACTAATTCTGAAAACCTTTTATTCACAAAAACAGTGTAATGGCCTCCAAATTGAAAAACATGCAAAAAAAGTTAACAACTAAAGTCCTTAACTGTCTTAAATCAAAATGGAGGACAACTGTAGTTAGCTGAGTCACAAGTCAAAAGATTTAAAATAGCAAATGATGTTAACAAATGATGTTTAAAAATAGAGAAACAAAAAAATCAGAGATTAAAATCTTAAGAGTTTAATGTGAAAGTTTGAATCAAACGGGGAATTAAAATCTGACTGTTAAACTCAAGAGAAGATCTATGACGTGACTTAACAGGCTAACAGTCCTGCTAAAGTCTTCCCCCTGAGCAGGAAACCACCTGTACACCTGTTTGCTAAAATAAAAACAACTTTTTTCTTCTAGTTTGTTAAATAAACAACCAACGATGTTGATTAAAACTTTTTTTTTTAATTTTTAACAATGAATAACAGACTACCACTTTTCTGACTTTGGGCCATTGACCCAAGGTTGGTCTCACTTTGGCCTCTGGTTGCGTCACCTTAAATTTTCTTTACATAAATAAGTTTCCTTTTGATAATTTTACTATCGGATACATAAATTAACAACACACAAATCAAGATTGAATCAAGAACTCGTAGAAACAAAACAGGTCTTGCTACGTTTTGCAAAGCGGGCAAGACTACACGTGCTTTGTGCTAATGCTATCAACCCGTTATCTTTTAAGACAAGTTTCCTCGAGATAAACTCTAAAAGTGAAAGTTCCAGGTTGTAAAAGAACAATTCTTACTGTCAACAATGTAGAACTGCATAAGAAGCAGGAGGATGACAATAGATAGAGTTATAAGTGAAGCCATCACACCGACGGAAAAATGTCGCTGATCGAATGACGTATGTAGTAATACGGAAACACGTAAGCGTTTTCGTATAGACACGTGTTCATGCGTTCTTTCGGTTCACACCGACCTCTGCCGGCTAGGGGGACCATTATGAAAACATAGATATTTAAAAATATGCTCACATATAGGAAAATTTTATTGAGACCTGAATATATCAATACTGAACCAAAAAGTCCTACCAGAATAAAACTGGACACTTTAGTCTTCAATAAAACAAATGGACAAGTTTCACATGATCTCATCTTTTTTAAATTTAATTAAAACTTTTTAATGAATCTTTTTGAAAAGTTTTTGTCTTATAATTTTAAAAATTTTCATTGTGTTTTAAAGCCAATTTGTTAAAAGTATTTGTAAACCTGTAACTCGTCTTTTAAATTAAGTTTTTGGAGTAAATTGACTGATTGATGAAATCTATTGGTCCATAACAACTACAATCCAGAAAGAGCAAATATAATGTCTTACCTGTCCATGCTCGGGTCTGAAGCCCACCTCTGACCTGCTCTTACTGCAGACTAACAAGACTTCCTGTTCTCTGTTAATCTTATAATCAGACCCATCGCTGACGAAAACAGAAGGCGTGCCATGCAAAAAATGCCCACTATTTGCTTGTGGCATTTCCTGCTCTATTGTACTCAATGTAAAAGTTTTTTTTTTTTATAGATCTTGTTCTCATTCTTGATCTTGTTTTACCTTTTGTCCTAAAATAACTCTGACAACTAAATAAATTGTAGCCAAAATTTCTGTGATAAATTAAAAAACTTTCATGAAGATACATTTACAAAACCAGAGAGTGATGTAGTGGTTTGAAATAAAGATGGAGATGGATCATTTGGGTGTATGTAAATATATCATTTGTTTTCTTTGCATATTCTTTGCATTTGATCATGACTAGTCACGACAGTGACAGAACAAAAAGATTGTATGACAAACCAGCTAAACAATTTTTTACTGGAATCTTGATTAGCATCAACATCTACAGAATGACTGAGTGATCAGGAATGTAGAAAGTTTACTTCCTCCTGATTCTAGATAAGTTTTGCTTCAAACCTTAATACCCAATAAAAAAAGCTTAAAAATATTGTACACAATATAAAACCTAACATTACAAACACACAAAATTGCACAGAGCTAGAATAAAGTTACTCTGACAGCTGAGATCAATGATGGGTTCTGACAATTCTTACACTAAAAAAAAAGGGCATTCTGAGATTTGTACTTTTACTGCTACATGTGCTGTGGGCTTCCATTGTCATTTTGTTTATTTATTGTTTTTTAAATATACTTTATTAATCCCTTACCAGAAAATTTGTCGGCTTCGATTTCACCGCAGCAGGCTGCCACTTATGACGGCCCCCAATGGTGGGAGAAACGAGGGGTTAGGTGTCTTCTCCAAGGACCCTAGACGTGCACACAGTGGGATGCGAACCTGTGAACTTCAGGTTGACTTCCAGTTCGTGGGCAAACGCTTTAACCACTGAGCCACCATCTTCCCCAAATTTTAGCTTTGCAGGCCAAATTAAAAGACATTGCAGGTCAGATTTGTGTTGTGTGGTGTGGTGAGAAGGAGGAGGATCCACGTGCAGGTTGATAATAGTTTATTTAAAGAAAGTGTCCAAAAGTGTTCATTGGGAAGTGATGATGGCCTCGGACAGTGCTGGATGGCCAGGAGGAAAGGCTGAATGTTCCTGTGGGGAAAATGGAGATAGAAGTACCTGGTGTCAAAATAAACATAGTGAGAGGTGGTCAGTTTACCACAGGAGTAGCTGAAGAACTGACCACTAGGGATGGGCGAAATGAGATGAGATCTTGAGATCTGTACCGAATAAAAGTGGGCGTTCCCAATGAGTCTCAAACAGAGGCATGCATCTTGAACAAGCCGATCACGTGATGAGATCTCATTTAGAGAGTGTGACGTCAGAGTGGTTCTCACTCAACCAGCTCGTATGAGCGCTCTGAAGTTTCACTTTGAATGATCACCTGCTAGTCTCAGTACTAGTTAATGTCCTGAGGAATCAAATCCATTTACAATCATCAAGAAGGAAATCCTCCTCAAAGTGGGAACACTTCATAGTGTCTGGTCATAATAAGTTTGGAATGAATTAAATGAATGACTTTCTTCAGTTTAACAATCTTACAAATCAGAAAAAAGACCAAAGTACTTAAAAAGTACATATTTATTATAAACCCTAATGATAAAATCAAAGCTGCTTCACCCAACCCTAAACAAGAGTTTTCTCTACTCCCCACATCCTCTGTCCCTTATGAGAGAGTTTTCTCAAAAGATGGAAACATTCTTTTTTTTCAGTTGTTTTTTATTCTTGGTCAAAATCATAATCATAATAACAATACAGATTGCAAAAAAAAAACAAAAAAACAAATAGACCAAAGAAAAGGAATAGGCTGAAGCACGGCTTATATGTCCCTATTCCTATACATCTGTATACATTTAACTGAACAGCATTTCAACAATCAAAAAAATTAAATTTACAAAGTACACATCTCCAATCAAACAGAAAACCATAATAAACTTTATATCATCATCTTTTCATTGTTATTTTAACTTACTTATAATCACTAATACTTTTATATTTAAGATTATGTTTAAATTTTAGGATAGAAGAACATATTTTAAATTCATCATTGATTTCATTCCATAATTTTACTCCAACAACAGAAACACATTTTTAAAAAAACCCTTGAGAAAGTTGTATTTTTAAATAAAAATCAAACAGAATTGTGTGAAACGTTTTATTATTTATATGATCAGAGAATCAGAAAATCCTTTAATGATCCGTTCTGTCATCTTCCGCTCATCCGGAAGTCCTTCAAACATCTGCAGTCCCACAGATGTCCATGTCCACCTTCATGGCTTTCTCCTGGATTTTACTGACCAACTTACGGGGGCAACAGGAAGCCTAGGCCTCTCTCACCCCGGCTGCATCCTCTAGCTCACCGAGGAGGATCCCAAGTTGTTCCCCGGCCAGCTGTGAGACATAGTCTGTCCAGCAGGTCCGGGGTATGCCCCTTGGTCTACTCCCTTCTTCACATGCCTGAAACACCTCACCAGCGAGGCGCTCAGAGGGCATTCTGACCAGATGCCCACACCACCCCATCTGGCTCCTCTCGACCTGGAGGAGGAGCGGCTCGACACCGAGCTCCTCCCGGATGGCAGAGCTCCTCACCCGATCTCTGAGTGAGAGCCCAGCAAGCCTGCGGAGGAAGCTCATTTCGGCCGCTTGTATCCGCGATCTCATTCTTTCGGTCACCACCCATAGCTGGTGACCATAGGTGAGGGTAGGAACGTAGATTAACTTGTAAATCGAGAGCTTTGTTTTTCGGCTCAGCTCTTTCTTTACCACGACGGACCGATGCAGCGTCCTAGTTATTGCTGACGCCACACCGATCCGCCTGTCGATCTCCTGCTCCATCTTTCCCCCACTCGTGAACAAGACCCCGAGGTACTTAAACTCCTCCACTTGGAGCAGAACCCTGCCCCTGACCCGCAGGGTACATTCCACCCTTTTCCGGGCGAGGACCATGGTCTCGGATTTGGAGGCGCTGATTCCCATCCTGGCCGCTTCTCACTCGGTAGCAAATCGATTCAGTAAGAGCTGAAGATCGCGGTCTGATGAAGCCAACAGGACCAGGCTTTAATGATCCCACATGGGGAATTTGTGTGTCATAGCAACAACCAATGATCTGCTGACTTTCAGTGAGTCGTTGTTGAGCCTGACCACGTAGGGAAAGAAAGACCTCCGGTACGGAGTGGTTTTTGAGCGGAGCTGTCTGAGCCTCATGAAGAAGGAGCTCCTCTGTTGTCCAGAAGTGCGTAGAGAGGATGGTCAGGGTTGTCCAATAATAATTTTATACAGGTCTTAACAAAAATTTAGTGTAAGTTGAAAATGTTGTAATTGAAAATACTTTATTAAAAATACTTTATTTATCCCCAAGGGGAGATTTGAGTGCTGCAGTAATGTATGCAAAGTACCAGCAGATGGCAGCACTATGAGATCTCATTACTGGACCACATTTTGAATCATTAAGCAGGGAGATCTCATCATCTCATGAGATCTCATTTCCCCCATCACTAGGTGAGACCAGGTCTTTTGTATCCAACATTAAGTATGCGCAGCTGGGAGAAATCAGCCAATCCTCCCATCAGTAACCATCCAGCACCTGTGAATATTGGGGAGGAAGAGAAAAGGGAAAGAAAAAAGTGGGCCCTTAAAAGGCCTCACACAACAATTTGGTCCACGGACCAGAGTTTGACACCTGTGAATGTGTCAGTTCTCCTAGCCGCTATACAGCTGGTAGGATTCTGGCTTTCCAGTTTAACAAGTAGAGGTGGACAGATGATTAAAAACCCTGCACTACCTCATGTATAACTTTATGAAACAGGAAGGAAAGGGAACCCTAACCCTAGCCAACGAAGCAGGATTGTACAGAGACAAAACAATGAACACAAAGCTACAAAAATCAAAGATGGCTGTCTGACTATGAAAGAAACTCAGATAGAAGACATACATTCCTGTTTTATCTACAGCTGAGATAAATAGACATGTCTGGACAGTGATCTCAGTCTGACTGCTCTTGTTTATTCCAGATTAAATCAATGTTGTCATCATTCAATAGTGACACTCTGAAAAATCCAGACATTAAACTTTCTAATTAAACTGCGCGTGTCACTTTAAGACCATAAATAAACCTGAAGCAACAGATTTTTAAAAACAATGTTATTGTTTTTGTGGAGAAAAAGAAGTAAGACGATGGAAAAGTTATGGTGACAAAATGTTTTTGTTGAGGTGTAAGTCTTGAGCAGAAACGACTGGATCATGTCTTCTGTTTATCCTGCCAGCGGGTTCAGCAGGAAGCCCACCCTGTGGGTTTCTCTGTGTAAGCAGAATATTGTGACACTGAGCTGTGCAAATAAAATGAAATGTAAGTCATCTGGGGCTGCTCCCCAGTGTTTGTGGGTTCTGTAAAGCCACCCTGTTGAGAAATGTGTTTACTGTCAGCTGGACGTGTTGTTGCGTTTCTGTTTTACTACATCTATCAATCTGAGGAACGGACACCCTGGTGACCTCCCATGATCCCCTCTGATTTATAGTTAACCATGTTGTTTGGATCATCATGTCCCTTCAGAATGTTCTTCTGATGCTCAGGAGAATATTTCAACCTTCACAACAAAATAACTTTTAAAAAAATCTACCACGTCGGAACCAGAAAACCACAGATTTCATCTGAGGATGATCTTCTAAAAGAATAAAGAAAACAGATTTCTAAGAAAAATCTTTTATTTGTTGGACTAAATCTAAATTCTTTAAAAATCAATCTAATTGTAAACATAGAACCATAATCTGTAGAAATGTAGAGCTACAGAGATGACATGGGGTTTTCTGTCTTGTGTTAAATTTGAACTCGTTTGATGATGTCAGGGTTTCAGGCTGGGATGGGAATTAGAGCCTCCAAATCCGAGACCATGGTCCTCGCCCGGAAAAGGGTGGAATGCCCCCTGCGGGTCAGGGACGGGGTCCTGCCCCAAGTGGAGGAGTTTAAGTATCTCGGGGTCTTGTTCACGAGTGGAGGAAGGATGGAGCGGGAGATCGACAGACGGATCGGTGCGGCATCAACAATAACTAGGACGCTGCATCGGTCCGTCGTGGTAAAGAGAGAGCTGAGCCGAAAAGCAAAGCTCTGAATTTACAAGTCGATCTACGTTCTTACCCTCATCTATAGTCACCAGCTGTGGGTGGTGACCGAAAGAATGAGATCGCGGGTACAAGCGGCCGAAAAGAGCTTCCTCCGCAGGGTGGCTGGGCTCTCACTCAGAGATCGGGTGAGGAGCTCTGCCATCTGGGAGAAGCTCGGTGACGAGTCGCTCCTCCTCCTGGTCGAGAGGAGCCAGATGGGGTGGTTCGGGCATCTGGTCAGGATGCCCCTCGAGCCTCGCGGGCGAGGTGTTTCATGCACGTTCTACCGAGAGGAGACCAAGGGGCAGACCCCGGACCCGCTGTAGAGACTATGTCTCACAGCTGGCCGTGGAACGACTCTGTATTCTTCCGGGTGAGCTCGAGGATGCAGCTGGTGTTAGAGAGGCCTGGGATGCCCGTTTGAGGCTGTTGCCCCCGCGATCCGACCCCGGAACAAGCGGAAGATGACGGAACGGTGTTGCTTCCTGTTTTATTTTCAAATACTGACTTCCCTCTCATTCCAGGTCTTTCTACTTCCCCAGTATGTGTTCTCCCCTTGCTGTTCCTTCCTAATGTGTCTCACGTGTGTCTCATTGTCTCTCCTTCCCGTCTGTACTTAACGTGTGTCTTGTTAAGTACTCATGGCCAGGTTGTCTTGTGTTATCCTGATGTCCTCATTCAGACTTCAGACTTCCTCAGAATTTGTTTTGAGATGTCTTTTGATCTGCTTAAGTTAGTTAACTTGTTCTTGGATATATTTGAGTTACATTCGAGAATAAATCTGTTTCTTCTTCTGAATCCTCAACGAGGTCACAAAAAGTGCGGGAGCCCATCCTGGCTGATTTAAGGCAAGAGGCGGGATACACCCTGAACAGGTTGCCAGTATGTTGCTGGCCAAACACACACTCATTCTACACACAGTTTCATAGTGGCCAATCAACTTAACATGAATGTTTTTGGAGGATGGGAGAAAACTGGTGTTTTCGACGCATACACGTGGAGAACATGCAAACTCCACACAGAAAGACCAGTGATCTAAGCCTCGACTCACCTAGGACTCAAACCCAGACCTTCTTGTTGTGAGGCCACTGTGCCACACACTGCACCAACCAAGAATAAATCTGTTTATGTTTAAAACTGCAAATGAAGGCATAATAATTTTTGTTGGGATTAAAAAAGTATTTATCACACTGTCCTGTCCGTGTGTCTGCAACCTCACACAACCTGACATACAGTATGATGTAGACTGTGGACTCAAACTCTTCTGAACCACAGACCAATGGAACCCTCAACAGGAGAACCACAGACTGTGTGGTACCATGTATTATAGAACCATAAACCGTGGAACCATACACTGTAGGAACACAGAATTTCTACATCTACTGTCTTCCACTGATAAATATCCAGGTTTTATTCCAGACCTGAATCTGCAGGAGAACTGCATCGTAGCTGCAGCAGAAACTTTAATCAGGTGCAGCCAGAGGTAAGATCTTAAGCCCGACCCGTGCCTAAAAATGTCGATCATTACTTCGGGTCGAGTCGGGCTCAGGCTTCTCTCTCAATGACTCTTTTTTTTAAAAATAAATATATGTTTATAAAATGTAAACCAAAACGAGGTGTGGGAACTAAACCAGCAGCCACGTCGGGCAGGAGCAGTAGAGAGCGGCAGTGATTTTACTGATTCCTACTGTTTTTACTGACTGAATTTTACATTCATTTAGAAGCACTTTATCATTTTTAGTCTTTTTATTCATTTTTTTTTAGTCATTTTTAGTCTGTTATTCTTTCTTATTTGTTTTTATCTTTTATTTTGAACTGTTGTGATTGTGTGTCCTGATGTGTGAATGGGAGCAACAGATGCCAAGACAGTTTCCCTCAGGATCAATAAAGTATTTGTCTGTCTGTCTGTAAACTAAGGAATACTTGTTATAAAATTAAAACATATAAGTAATGTTTAACTACTAAACAGGATCCTCAGAGCCAGCGCATGCTCTGCGCACGTGAACGCCCCCTCTTAATTTGGTAATCCTCTCCTGCGCACGTCTTTATTTTATTTATTTTGAACTGGTATCCCGACATGAAGGAGTAAGAAGTTAAGGATAAACTAAAAGCAGGAGAACTGAAAAGACAAACACGCACCGGTAAGAGTGAGGTGTGGAAAAGATTCATATTTACTGTTCAAAATGCTACAGAAACTTGTGTTGGCTTTGCTGAATGTGTCAATGTGGCGCATTGATTTCATATGAGACCAAAAAGACTGGCACCTCGACGCTGAGCGGGCATTTAAACAGCTGGACTGGTAAAAGTGATGATCGTTAAAGATCTATTTTATCATTTGTTTCAAAGACCGTCCCTCCTCTTCGCGCTAAGCAGGCCATCACAGACAAGTGTGTTAGGGGTCCTATAGTGGGATTTTTTTTTTTTAATTAAAAAACGTGTTTTTGAAAATGTTCCTATTTATAAATAACCCTCCCGCTCCTGAGTCCTCACAAATAAAATATGACATTTTGGGCTTGTTTCGGGCTCGGGCCCACAAATCACGTTGATTGGTCGGGCTCGGGCCGGGTATTAATATCCGCGGGCTTGGGTCAAGCTGGATTTTTTAGGCCTGATCTCACCTCTGGGTGCAGCAGGACTCCGAGTCCTGACCAATACACCTAACCTGCAGCTGTACTGTCTCCCAACACACACACAACATAAATCAGGTTGTTTGTCTCTGTGGGTGAACTCTCAGTGGGAAGTGGGTGGGGTCAGAGGTCATTGTTGTGGTTCCTCACGTCGTCTGTGGCTCAATATAAACCAGAGGGGCATCCACTCAGACCCAGTAAGACCGAGCAAAGTCTAACAGGACATACCGGGGTTCCATTAGACTACCCACCCTAATCCTGTGGAACCCACCAAGACCCTGGATGACCAACTACTAGGCAGCAACAAGACCGAGCAGGATGTGGATGTTATTGATGATCATGGGATTGCTGGACCAGAACCAAGCAGTTCCTGTAAGAATGGATCTATTGATTATATAATTGTGTGTTTAAGGGATGATGTTTATTGTGTGTGTGTGTGTGTGTGTGTGTGTGTGTCTGCAGCTACCTGAACAACATAAAGAGCCCTGCCCTGTTGTGCACACCCAGCACGCCGCCACACAGGTAAGACCAGGAAGTTTTTATTATGATGATGTTGTAAACACATAAAAACAATGTTACATAAAAAGAGACGAATAAATACACAATGAGATAAAAAAAATAATTTGGTAGAAAAAAAAAAGTACTAAGTGTGATTTAAAAGCTCAATAAGTAGCCCCTAAACCTCTTTATTCAACAAGGTGGAACCTTATAGCGCCGCCCGGAGGGCTAAAACTGAAACTGCTGTCCGAGAGGATGACTCAGGGATCTGAAGATAGCACCCGTCTTTCTTTGTACCTTTTTAAGGTGCAGATCTCCTGTTCAGGTCTGTGTTCTCCTTGAGATCTTACTGGCCACTTTAACCAGACTGTCCAGACTGGTGATGCAGTCCTCTTTTCCGTGGACTGCGTCAACCCAGGGTTCAAGACACAGCTTTCTGTCCAGAATGACACCAAGATATTTATACTCCTCCACCAGCTCAATGTCAGTGTCTTTGATTTGTGTGATGGTGGGGAGTCTAGGTGACCTCCAGAAGTCTAGGATCATGTCCTCGGTACATTTAAACATAAAAAGGAAGTATCCCACCACATGGGGGCAACGGTGCTGGTAATGTTGAAAGGAGGAAGACATCTGTTCCATTCCGTCATCTTCCGATTGTTCCGGGGTCGGGTCGCGGGGGTAACAGCCTCAAATGGTTAGCCCAGGCCTCTCTCACCCTAGCTGCATCCTTCAGCTCACCCGGAAGGGGCAGACCCCGGGCCAGCTGTGAGACATAGTCTCTCCAGCGGGTCCAGGGTCTGCCCCTTGGTCTCCTCCCGGTGGGACGTCCCCGAAACACCCTGCCCGCAAGGCGCTCGGGGGGCATACTGACCAGATGCCTGAACCACCCCATCTGGCTTCTCTCGACCTGGAGGAGCGGCTCGACACCGAGCTCCTCCCGGATGGCAGAACTCCTCACCCGATCTCTGAGTGAGAGCCCAGCCACCCTGCGGAGCGAGCTCATTTCGGCCGCTTGTACCCGCGATCTCATTCTTTCGGTCACCACCCACAGCTGGTTGCCATGGTGAAGGGTAGGAACGTAGATCCTGGTTACCATGGTGAGGGTTGGAACGTAGATCCTGGTTATCATGGTGAGGGTAGGAACGTAGATCCTGGTTACCATGGTGAGGGTAGGATCGTAGATCCTGGTTACCATGGTGAGGGTAGGAAGGTAGATCCTGGTTACCATGGTGAGGGTAGGAACGTAGATCGACTTGTAAATCCAGAGCTTTGCTTTTCGTCTCAGCTCTTTCTTCACCACGGCGGACCGATGCAGCGTCCTAGTTATTGCTGATGCCGCATCGATCCGTCTGTCGATCTCCCGCTCCATCCTTACCCCACTCGTGAACAAGACCCCAAGATACTTAAACTCCTCCACTTGGGGCAGGACCCTGTCCCTGAACCGCAGGGGGCATTTCACCTTTTTCCGAAGAAGAAAACGTCTGTTAATTCATAAAAATGTTTTCTTCTTTATCTGAAAATCCTCTCATTTTTTAAATAAATAAAGCACTTTGAGGTTCAAAGTTTATTCTTGAAAAAATGTTTCACAAAAATGCTTTTAAACACTTAAATCAGTCCGTTTTTATTTAAACGTCGGACCCAACTTTATCTCATCTCCATGGCAACAGAATGTTTTCTTTTCTTTCAAAAAAATTTTTTTTTTCACTTGTTGAAGTTTGGCAGCTTCTGATTGGTTCGTAGCATCATGTCCAGCACTCTGGCTCTGCACTAGGTCTGGTTTTTTGGTTTCCTCGACTAGTTCACTTACTGGCTTACTTAAACCAGGTCTGCTTTCCTGGTTTTATTGGATCAGGTCTGATTTGTTGGATTAATGAACCACATCTGGGTTCCCGGTTTGGTTTGCCGGAGCAGCTGATGGAGATGTTTGTTGTACCTACAGTCGACTTGTCTTCCTGGTGTGCCTCAGCGGATGGGATCATCTTCTTCATCTTCCTCCTCCTCCTCGTTGGCCTCTTCGGAATCCACCCAGAGTATAGAGGTCAGTGCCCTTTCACTACAATACCCATGATGCTCAGTAGCAGTCAGTTTGCTCAACTACTCATAACACGGCGACCTCTGCTGGTCATTACAGGTTTGCCGGACAGTTCAGAAACAGAACCCAGAGAACAAGCAGACGGGGGAGAGCATGGAGAACACGGTAACAAGCTTCTGGTTTAAATTGGTTTGTTTTTGTACCCCCTACCCCCTTCCTGACAGAAAAAACAACTGGAATGTAATCCATAAAAATAATTATCTTCATAGATTTATCAAACTCACATTGATTGACTTATAGTGACCTCTGCTGGTGGTTACAGCGTATCACAACACAAAAAAGTCATTACATCTTCTCCCTTTGGCATTTCCCTTCAGGCAGAGGTGAGATCGGGCCAAAAAATCCAGCCCGACCCGACTCGAGCCCGCAGATATTAAAACCCGACCCGGCCCGAGCCCAACCAATCAACGTGATTTGCGGGCCCGAGTCCGAAACAAGCCCGAAATTTCATATTTTATTTGTGAGGATTCGGGAGCGGGAGGGTTATTTATAAACAGGAACATGTTCAAGAACACGTTTTTTAATGAAAAAAAAAAAAAAAAAAATCACACTATCGGACCCCTAACACACTTGTCTGTGATGGCCTGCTTAGCGCGAAGAGGAGGGACGGTCTTTGAAACAAATGATAAAATAGATCTTTAACGATCATCACTTTTGCCAGTCCAGCTGTTTAAATGCCTGCTCATCATCGAGGTGCCAGTCTTTTTTGCTCTCATATGAAAGCAATGCGCCACATTGACTACATCCAGCGAAGCCAACACAAGTTTCTGTAGCATTTTGAACAATAAATTTGAATCTTTTCCACACCTCACTCTTACCGGTGCGTGTTTGTCTTTTCAGTTCTCCTGCTTTTAGTTTATCCTTAACTTCTTACTCCTTCATATCGGGGATACCAGTTCAAAATAAATAAAATAAAGACGTGCGCAGGATAGGAATACAAAATTAAGAGGAGGCGTTGACGTGCGCAGAGCATGCTCTGGCTCTGTGGATTCTGTTTAGTAGTTAAACATTACTTCTCTGTTTTATCCAAATTAAATAATTTTATAACAAGTATTTATTAGTTTAGTACACACACCTCGTTTTAGTTTACATTTTATAAACATGTATTTATTAAAAAAAAAAAAAAAAAAGTCAGCGAAAGAGAAGCCCGACCCGAAGTAATGATAGCCATTTTTTTGGCCCGACGGGTCGGGCTCGGGCTTAAGATCTTACCTCTGCCTTCAGGGGGCGCCACAGCAAGTCAGTTTCTTCCATCTAACCCTTTCTGCTGCATCCTCTTCAGTCACACCAACTATCTTCATGTCTTCCTTCACTGTATCCATGAACCTCCTCTTTGGTCTTCCTCGAGTCCTCTTTCCTGGTGGTTCCAAACCCTTCCTCTGATGTACTCTCTCTCTCTCTCCTCTGCACATGTCCAAACCATCTCAGTCTAGCCTCTCTGACTTTAAAACCTCTAACATGTGCTGTTCCTCTGATCCTGTGCATCCTGGTCACTCCCAGAGAGATCCTCAGCATCTTCATCTCTGCTACAAACATCTCTGTTTCTTGTCTTTTCTTCAGTGCTACTGTCTCTCGACCAATCAGCATGGCGGGTCTCACCACGGTTTTGTACACTTTTTTTTTAGCTGAAATTCTTCTATCACACATCACATCTGATACTTTTCTCCACCCGTTCCAGCCTGCCTGAACACGCTTCTTCACCTCTTTTCCATACTCTCCATTGCTCTGGACTGTTGATTCTAAGTACTTTCAGACATAATGACAAAATTGTTATTGCAGGTAGAAAGTCAAACGTCATAATTTTGACTAAATCAAATTAGATCTTCCACTATTGGCGCCGTCGTGGCAGCCTGCTGCGTGTAGTTGTGCAGCAATGGAGGAGACAGTGGCTCACTGGTAGACCGTTCGCCTGCGGACCCGAAGTTTGCAGGTTTGATTTCCACTGAGTTCACATCCAGGGTCCATCGAGAAATCAGTTAACCCCCGTTTCTCCCACCATTGGCGCTGTCGTGGCAGCCTGCTGCGGTGTACACTGCCTGACAAAATCTTGTCGCTTATCCATTTTGTAGGAACAACAGACTATTTTATATTTTTTTGTATTTGAAGTAAATCATTTGTTCAGGTTTCACATTATTCCATGTAGGCGACAAAACTTTTGTCTTGCCAAAATGTGACCATTCTGTGTTCATTAAAGGATAACTCTTTCTTCAGTCAATGGAATTTATTGTAGATTTTCAACATAATTTTGGAGGGTTTTAGCTTTCATATGAGCCATTTCTAAAAACAATGGAAGAGTTAAAAGTCAGGTTATAAGCTGTTGTTTCTACAAAATGGATAAGCGACAAGATTTTGTCAGGCACTGTAGTTGTGCAGCACACAAGTTTCCCCAGTGATAGCAAAAATGTAAGATAAAAAAGTAAACATTATTTAGAAAATTATGTAAATATTGACCAATTTTAAAATCCCATTATAGGGGGAAATATATCTGATTTTTCTAGTTTTACCACCAGAGGGCGCCATACTTAAACAGCGTCCTCATCTAACTCGTGTCTCCTGCATCCTTTTCTTTACATCATTTCTTCCTTCACTCCACCCATAAGCCTCCTCTTTAAGCCAAACAGCATGACTGCTTTCACCACTTTTTCTACACTTTTCATTTCATTCAAACTCCTCCATCATACAATATTTTTCTCCACCCGTTCCAGGGTGTCTGCACCGGTCTAACTCCAGACTTTCTTTTACAAAACCACAGTTACTCTCTGGTCACCTTGTTATAAGGTGATCTCCCAGTGACACTACCTGTACTTCTCTTTCAACACCTGCAAAGAAAATAGTGAATCCCTACGTTTTTTTTTTTTGTTTTTTTTTTATGAAACCATACTGCTGCTCATACATGCTCATTTCTGTCCTAAGTCTAAAGTCAGGGGTGGGAAAACTTTTTTTATTCGCTGGCCACATTGAGTTCTAACATTTGACACGAGGGTCGTAACAGGAGCAGATGGATGTCATGCTTTGGTAACTACTAGCTTAGACCAATAGAATGGTGCGCTAAATGTTACATCAAGCGTGTTAAATTTCAAATCTAGCGCTAGATTTGAAATCTAAGCGCTTAATGTAAAATTTTGCTTGTTTCAACATCTAACACGTTTGTTTACATGCATGTATTGGCCCCGATGGCTTTCCATATCTGTGCACACTGTTTAGTTTGCACATCACAGAGACACACACATTTTAATGGGAGCAGTGTTGTTGTTTTCTCAACAAAGTATCCACAGTGTGAAATCTCGTGACGAAACATCAGAATCAAAAACATTAACAAGATTTAATTTTTTCAAGTTTGGTGGGTTGGATTAAACCGTTTAACGGGCCACATGTGGCCCGCGGGCCGTACTTTGCTCATGCCTGGTCTAGGTTCTAACACCCTTACTCTGTAGTTGTCTTCCTGATCACATTAGCTGTGGTTCTCCAGTCATCTAGAAGTAAAAGACATTTAAGATGATGAAGCTAAAACTTTACTGAATACAACAGGAAACGTCAACGGTCTCAAAGGCTAGGGCGCTACCCTGGATGGCTGGCTGCTGCAGTGCTTCCTGTTACTTTAGCATTTAATCTAACTTTCACTGAGTTTCGGTCCCTTCTTCTGCTATGTTTTGTCTCATTCTGGAGATTTAGTTTTGAGCGAACTTTGGACGTCATTTTGGACTTTATTGTTTTGTGTCGTACAGCAACTTTTTAGAAATCGTCCGGCTAGCTTCCAATGGCTAGCTGGTAATGGAGTTATTCTGATGTTGACATGCGCGACCAGCTGCTGGCTCTCCGAGCCACATCCATTTTGGCTGGAGGAGTTGTTTCGGTCCCGGGGGAGCTGAGTAGGTGACAATCTGGAGGAGGTGCAGAGAAGGAGATGGTCTAGAGGAGGTGTTTTGTGGCTCTGTTTTTTTTACGGTCTCCATGGAGACGTCCAATTGCTCGCTTGAGGAACGGGAGACGCTCTCTCGAACCCAGTGAAATACAGAGAGGCCGGTTTGGTGTTCTTCACTGTGGCCTGTCTTTGTGATCCATTTCAGACTCCAGCTTTTGGGCTGCAAAGCTGGACACAGTGCGACCGGACTGGGACGCCGGTGGATAGGGCGAGGGGGCAAACTGAACTCAAACCGAGTTCGAAAAACTTCTGTTAAATAATGGTTCTTGTTAAATAATGTTGTCATACTGCTCTAATGCTGTCCTCTCCTGCAGGCAGTGGAGAACCTGTCCCTGGAGGTAAGACCGTCTGATTTTAGATACAAATAAAAAAAAGATTTCAGGACTAAAAATTCTCTTTCTTTTCAGAGTTTAGAGCTGCGCTTGCTTCCCAGTAGCTGTAATCTCAGTACTCTGAGTGAACAGGGTTCAAAGGAATGGAACAGGATCCAGCAAGACAGCGTGGTAAGTGGATGCAATAGAATGTCAATTCTCATCATGCGGTCTGACTCGGACCTCTGCCTGAGCCATAGGTGGAAACCATGTCAGAGGACTGGTCTACAGACGAACACGTCAAAGCCGAGGGCAGAATGAAGCTCGATCAACTACAAGATGACAGCGAGGGGGACGATGACTGGATGCATCTTCCTGGTCACCATGACAATAGTGTAGAGCTAAAACTATGACACGCCCATTTATTGTTTCAATAAAACCAAATAAACTTAATCCATGTTTGTTTGAAAATAAATGTCCTGGTACTTCATGGAAAGGTTCATTTTGTTTCGTCTTCTGAACCGCTTATCTCTAACGGGGTCCCGGGCTGATTTCAGGCGAGAGGCAGGGTACACCCGGACAGGTCACCAGTCTATTGCAAGGCCACACACTCTCATTCCTAGGGGCAATTTCCCAGCGGCCAATCAAACCTAACATGCATGTTCAGAAGGGTGGGAGGAAAACGGAGTACTCGATAATATTTATGACGTCAAACACAAGTCGACACCAATGTGTTGGAATAATATTCCTCCATCTGCTCTGTTTCACTATCTGTTGTTTGAACTGAATAGTCAACGTCTCTGTAACAACTAGGGATGGGTTCCGAGAAACGTTTTTTTTCGGAACTGGTTCTGCGGCCGTCATTTTACCCAAACCGATAAGCGCTAGTCCAAACGGATCCGCTAACGGTTACAGTTCCGCCCCCTCTCTCGCGAAGAACGGTGCGCACGTGCGCTGCTGCTGCTACACAACCAAGTTTTCAAGCCGAGCGAAGCGTGATGGCAGAACGTGCATCTCGAGTTTGTCTTTATTTTACCTAATCGATTCCGACAACGTTGTTTAAAGTGCAATAAAGTATTTTCATGTAAAAGTAGAACCACGTGCAATTTGTCCAAATACGGTATCAAAACCCACGGCATTCAGACTGAAAGATGTACTGTGTTTGACGAGCACGTTGATGTGAAGCCGCTCCGACTCTGATGCAACGGGCATGCTAATAAATTACGGTACAAGCATGCATGAACACACACGTGCTCCGTGTCTTATTATAAAAGTGAAATAAAAGTGTTGGAGTCCTGCGTTAAGTATTATTTTAACTAATTAAAATAAGTTAAAATAAGTGGTGGGAGACGGTGGATCAGCGCTAGAGTGCTCGCCCGCGCACTGGAAGGTCGCGGGTTTGATTCCCGCTGAGACCACCGTCTAGGGTCCTTGGAGAAGACACCTAACCCCCGCTTCTCCCACCATTGGCGCCGTCGAAGGGCAGCCTGCTGCGGTGTAAGGAGTGCAGCACACAAATTTTCCCGGTGAGGGATGAATAGAGTCATTCTTTTTTTTTTTTTTGTTAGAAAAAAAAGCACATTTATATTGTTGGCAAAAAAATGCTGCTGTTAAACTTAACAAACGGTAATATTTATTTCTTTGTTTTTGTTTCAGTCCGGTTCAGATTTATTTTTGAAGTATCCTATTTTATGAAAGTAAGGTATACTTTATTTAAATATTGTTCTGTTTTTTTTTAGCTCCACCATCATCCAATTAAAGTTTTTATGTTCAGAATACTTATTTGTTTGTCTCTAAAAGTATCGATAAGAGATTCGTTAAAGATTCGGTTCGTTAAGTGGTATCGATAAGAGGACTAGTATCGATAAATCCTTATCGATACCCATCCCTAGTGACAACTAGACTGAAATATCCACATATGTAAGGATTTTAAATTTGGGACTTTCTCTTTTTGATGGACGTATCAGTTCATTTATAGTTGGTACTCAGTAACTTGAGATGTATTGAAAAATTACTTCAATATCTTAAAAGTACAGAAAATTTATAAAATGTTGAGAAAAAAAGCAACAACTTGTCACATAGTGATTAGTTCCTGCTTGTTGGTCAGAAATTCTGGCTACAATTGGTCAGGACTTTTGAAAAATACCGTCACTGATTACAGTCAGAAACTAGTTCTGTTTGCTGGTCTTAAAAAAAAAACAGTTAACAAGATCCTGACCAACTGAAACTGGTACCAAACCAGTATCTCAACCAGACGCCTGTACCCCCGTCTCACTTCTCTCTACATGGAGAAGCAACGCCTCTACTTCAAGTCACTAATGGTGACCCATAGCAGGTGTCCAGAGGTGAGATTAGGAACATACTGTAGATGGATGGTAAACAGAACTCTGACTCATGGCTTGACCGTCTCTTCACAACGCCCCAATGCGACATCCCAAATATTGCAGGCCCTGCATTGATGGGTTTATTGGTCTAACGATACATTCATGTCCTCCTGAAAAACTTAAAACTCGTTCACTACCTGATCTGAACAAGGTACCCCATCCTTTTTGAGTAGAGGCTCTTCTAGACTGGTCCTCAGGTTCGATCTTTTAAACGACCCGTTCATTGTTCTTTAGTTTTAAATCTTCTATTATTACAGTAATTATTTGAATGTTTGTTTTTACTGATTAACGCTAACTCACAGCTCAAAACGGAACCAGGTGCTTTTATTTTGAAAAATGAACATAAACGGAGGAAACCTCAACAAACAAGTAAATTTATGTCTTAAACCCAGCGTCCAATCACAGCATGGTCACATAACAGATCCAGTTCAACTCATCAGACTGAGCATGCTCAGTCCGGTCTGGTTATTGTTCATTGGCTCAAATGGTCATGTGACTGTGAAGCCCAACTAATAAAATAAGTTCCATCAGTCATGTGATCTGTTAGTCAATCGATCCTCCGTTTCCATGGAAACAGCCGGATGTCAGTGGGGTGCCTCCTTATTTCTTGTGGAACAGGTAGATCGGCCGTTGGTTGCCTGGAAACAGAAACCAGATCATCACTACTCTGATGACCATGTGTGTACCAGTGTGTGTGTGTGAGTACCTACTTGTGTTTACCTGTGTCTATGAGCACCTCTAGGTGCTCCCCCATGGACAGTTAATACGCAGCAGGAATGTATCTGACCACAACCACCAGTAAATGCTGGACTATGAAGAGGAAGTCTGTATGAATACTTCAGCTCAGAGCCGAGGTTAGAAATTTAGGGGGATTAACGGACTGGACTTCAAGTTAAACCTGTGACATCACCAGTATTTTATCCCCTATAGCGGGGGTGCCCAACCGGTCGACCGCGGTCTACCGGTAGATTGCGGACTGGTTCCGAGACGACCGCGAGACGTGTTGAAAAAAAAGATAGAGGAAAAAAAATAAATTAAGACATTTATTTTTTTAATTGACAGAAAGTCAGCGTTGCCAATTTAGCAACCATTCTAAATAATTTATTTTCAAACAATCCCTCAGAGATCGGGTGAGGAGCTCTGCCATCCAGGAGGAGCTCGGTGTCGAGCCGCTCCTCCTCCAGGTCGAGAGGAGCCAGATGGGGTGGTTCGGGCACCTGGTCACCTGAGCGCCTCGCAGGCAAGGTGTTTTGGGCACGTCCCACCGGGAGGAGACCAAGGGGCAGACCTCGGACTCGCTGGAGAGACTATGTCTCACAGCTGGCCGGGGAGCAACTTGGGATCCTTCCAGGTGAGCTAGAGGATGCAGCCGGGGAGAGAGAGGCCTGGGCTGCCCGCTTAAGGCTGTTGCCCCCGCGACCCGACCCCGGAACAAGCGGAAGATGACGGAACGGAACAATCCCAATTTGATGTCTGCAATTCACCCTGAATTTGTACTCAGCTGCAGATCAGAAGGCTAATAAAGTAGTGGATGCATACTTCCGGGTTGATGACGTCATGTGAGACGCCATCAACCCAAAAGTTGATTGGATAATCAACTGTAGTGTTTCTAAATAAATTTTCTAATTGGCTGTGGATCTGGAGGAAATACTCAGGACTGATATCGGTTTTAATATAGGCTGGAAAAATCTGTGGCGGTTTCCAATGTTGCCGCTGGACTGGTAGAGCTCAAGAGGTTTGATACTTGAAAAGTAGATGTTGGGACAAAAAAGGTTGGGCACCCCTGATCTATGGGGTCATCCTCAAGAGTGTTAGCATAGCTCCTAATAGTGGCTAAATAATGTCGTCTTGCACATATTCCTTTTGATGCTCATTAAAGATTACATTATCTTTATGGAGTTGTGTTGTTTTTATCTGTACGAAGTTCGTTAATGTTAAGCTAGAGCACTGAGGCTACATGTTAGCATGTTGCTAATTCTGAAGGAACGTGATGTTAAAGCCATTTTATTCTGTTAACCCTCGTTCTGAACCTTTTTAATAACACTTTTGTTTGTTTTTTAATACAGTGAAATAAAAATGTATTAAAATCGGATATTGGTTTTGTGTAAAAATATTGAAAATCTGAGATTTTTTTCTCTCTCCAGCGGGTCCGGGGTCTGTCCCTTGGTCTCCTCCCGGTGGGACGTGCCCGAAACACCCCGCCTGCGAGGCGCTCGGGGGGCATCCTAACCAGATGCCAGAACCACCCCATCTGGCTCCTCTCGACCTGGAGGAGGAGCAGGTCGACACCCAGCTCCTCCCGGATGGCAGAGCTCCTCACCCGATCTCTGAGTGAGAGCCCTGCCACCCTGTCTCACAGCTGGCCGGGGAACGACTTGGGATCCTTCCGGGTGAGCTAGAGGATGCAGCCGGGGTGAGAGAAGCCTGGGCTGCCCGCTTGAGGCTGTTGCCCCCGCGACCCGACCCCGGAACAAGCGGAAGATGACAGAACGGAGATTTTTTTTTTTTTTTGGCTACATTACCCAGGTATAATGTCTACTGCGTTTGTGTGTACCCGTGTGTGTATGTGTACCCGAGTGTGTATGTGTACCCGTGTGTGTATGTGTACCCGTGTGTGTGTATGTGTACCTGTATTATTAAGCAGTTTGTAGGAACTGAATCCAACGTTGTCCATCAGGTAGGAGGTGAAATGTTCTGGGCGGAGTCTCAGAGTCTTGAAGTTGCGAAGCGTTTTTTCCTGAAACACAGCGAGACCTCAGTCTCCTCTCTAACTCAGCTAGACTTGCAGGTGTGTGTGTGTGTGTGTGTGTGTGTGTGAGGACTTACCGAGGACCTCTTACTGTGGATGTAGCTGCTCCATGGCTGCGGTTCTAGAATGAACAATCCACCCGGCGACAGGCTCTGATAGGCCCGTTTGAACAGCTTGACCACGCCTGCGTCACCCCCATGAAGCTGTACCCACTTAGTCACACTCAAACAGGTGATGACATCATAGTGACCACACCCAGGCCACACCTCCTTCTCAGAAACGTAGTCCCCCTGTGGGAAGAGGAGGCGGGGCTGTGAGGCGGAGTACATGACAACATGATGAAATACTGATTATTACCACTCACCTGGATGAAGGTGATGTTGCTAGGGAACCTGGAAGAGGAGGATGAAGGAGCGTTGAGGGACGGGGCGCAGATTGGACCCCGACTCACCCTGAAGGAGAGAGGGAAGGAAAGGAGGGAAAGAACCTTCTGCATCTCCATCACCATGTCTTCTGTTGTTTTTTCATCTTCCTCCTCAGAGTTGTTCTCCTTCTTCTTCTCTTCTTCCTCTGGCTGCTCTCCATCCTTCTTTTCCTCCATCTTCTCTCCATCCTCTGTCTTCTTCTCCTCTTCCTCTGTCTGCTCTCCGGCTGCGCTCGGCCCGCTCCGTGCTCTCTTCTCCACCACTAGGTCATGTGACAGGAAGTGCCTGATGTTGTTCTTGGCAGCACGGATTAGGTTTGGGTCTAGATCCACCCCCAGGATGTGGGTGGGGTTAAACTTCCTAGCGATGGTGAGGGCTATGTGACCGGCGCCGCAGCCCACATCCAGCACCGTCTTGTCTCTGAACCAATCTGCTTCCAGGAGGCGGAGCCTTGGGTCTTCCTCCGCACCAACCCGACCTTCATACGGGTCGCCGTAGAAACCCCGGTAGCCATAGTAGCGGCTGTGGTTACCGTACTGATATCGGTGGTTATCTTTTTTCTTCTTCTCTGGTACGCCCAGTTTTCTACACCTACGGAGAAGGTCACATGATCAAACCATCCAATCATAGCTTCCCGTCATGTGTCAGCTGACCTTACCTGCCAACTTTGGCCCCGCCTACAAGCGGGGTCTGGAACTTGGCGGGCAGCGGTGGTGGTGCGGTGATGGCGACCGAAGTCGACGCTCCGTCAGCCGATCTTGTGGAAGTGGTGCGCCGGCGTTTCCGGTGACCTCCTGGTTTCTGGGCTGAGCTTTGTGGGGGGTGGCTGTGTCTCCTCGGGAGACTTGGGGTTGGGGCCAAGTCTTCCCGGCAGGTGATGGCTGTGTTGAGCTCACAGGAGAGCGGAGAGGCGGAGACGCTGATGTCCCCGGTTGTCGCAGAAACTGTGAAGAACAACAGCAGTTTTTATTTTGGTTACCGTGGTGATAAAATAACAAATACAGTAGAACATTCCAAACGGGCTTTATCTATAAATCAAGGACAGTTTGTATCTCATGGCTTTTATTCCCCACATGGGGGGAGCAAGAGGTGTGGTCACCATGGTTACAAGTTACAACCCACCTGGGTGTGGAAAGAGCTGTGTTGTGACCGCCTCCTTATCGGCATCGCCTCCTCCCCCTCCATGCTGCCGGTACCGGTGTCTCCGGCGGGACTTGTGGGGGGACAGCAGGATGCTGCACATGTCCCCATCCTCTTTCAGGTTCAACGGATCAGTGATGTCGCGGGGAACCAGGATCTCCACGGGGTCTCTGCTCTTGGAGGGCAGGGGCGAGCACTTAGGTGTCGCCTGATTGGTTGCCCTGCAGAAGAGGAGCGTTAACGCCATCCGGCAGTGCAGATGAAGTTTTTATTGCTCACCTGTTGACGTCTTCGTCCAGCAGAGAGTTAAGGTTGAGCGGGTCAAAGATGTTGCCACCCAGCTGGAAGTGGCTGGGCAGCACCGGCTCCGCTTGCCCATCACTGTTAGTACGACGACGACGCTTTGCGGTGCCTCTGAAGCCAACGCCCATTGAGTATCGCCTCTTACCGACCCGATTTCCTGGCGGAGGTGGAACGGGGAGGCCATTTTTAGAGGGGATCGGTGGGCGTGGCTTACTCAACTGTGGTTGGTCTGATGGGCTAGCGGGAACGGAGAAAACAGGGCTGCGTTTGACGGGTGGGTCTTTGTCAAACGACATCATGTACCCCCAAACAGCCAATCAGGGGCTCTGCAGACAGTAGGAGGAAGAGTGAGACAAGAAAAACAACTTACAGTATTAGTGAGTTACAAATTAATAATTACTAATAAACAAGCTCTGATTGGCCAGTTTGACTCCGCAGTCAAACATCTGGAATCAGTATCACGTCAACGTTTGTTCAGAATTCTTTGTCTGAAGTCAATATTTGGTCATAATATTCCGTTCCGTCATCTTCCGCTTGTTCCGGGGTCAGGTCGCGGGGGCAACAGCCTTAAGCGGGCAGCCCAGGCCACTCTCACCCCGGCTGCATCCTCTAGCTCACCTGGAAGGATCCCAAGTCGTTCCCCGGCCAGCTGTGAGACAGTCTCTCCAGCGGGTCCGGGGTCTGCCCCTTGGTCTCCTCCTGGTGGGACGTGCCCGAAACACCTCGCCCGCGAGGCGCTCGGGGGGGGCATCCTGACCAGATGCCCAAACCACCCCATCTGGCTCCTCTCGACTTGGAAGAGGAGCGGTTCGACACCGAGCTCCTCCCAGATGGCAGAGCTCCTCACCCGATCTCTGAGTGAGAGCCCAGCCACTCTGCGGAGGAAGCTCATTTTGGCCGCTTGTACCCGCGATCTCATTCTTTCGGTCACCACCCACAGCTGGTGACCATAGGTGAGGGTAGGAACGTAGATCGACTTGTAAATGGAGAGCTTTGCTTTTCGGCTCAGCTCTCTCTTTACCCCGACGGACCGATGCAGCGTCCTAGTTATTGCTGATGCCGCACCGATCTGCCTGTCGATCTCCCGCTCCATCCTTCCCCCACTCGTGAACAAGACCCCGAGATACTTAAACTCCTCCAGTTGGGGCAGGACTCTGTCCCTGACCCGCAGGGGGCATTCCACCCTTTTCCGGGCGAGGACCATGGTCTCGGATTTGGAGGCGCTAACTCCCATCCCGGCCGCTTCACACTTGGCAGCAAATCGATCCAGTGAGAGCTGGAGAGCACGGTCCGATGAAGCCAACAGGGTCATAATATTGTAACATTTTATTTTTCTTAATCAATAATAACAATAATAGTTTTATAAACATTAAAAAAAAACAACTGTAAGTCAATTTGGGGGTTATAATAGGTTACAAGGTCAGGGGTCAAATATCAGATAATTATGAGGTTAATTTAGAGATCAATAACTGATTTAGCAGCGATAATTAATCAGTCAGATCAATAATCGATTAATTTTTAAACATAATTAATAATCAATCAATAATTATTGATAGCTCTTCTGATCTGAATCGATACCACTCACCTGTCCTGCCGATACACCTCTGTTTATGTTTATAAGCGAGTCCCTCTCTGCTTTCCTATTGGTCAAACAATGGAGTTAGCCCAGCCCCTTCCAACAACTCCACCAATCCCGCAGCGAGCTCATGAATAAATAAAACGGACCACAACAGTTAGCTTTAATGCTAGCTGCTCGTGCTAACGCGCACACCCCTTTAAATAAAAACTAAAACGGGACTAAAACGCGCGTTTCACGTGGAAACAACCCCACGCCGGCCTTTTGCTGCGTGTGCGTGTGTGTCTGCGTGAACGCGCTGAAAATTCTGAATCGTGACTTTTGCTAAAGTTGCAGAAGTTGTTGCGCTACAAGCTGCTAGCCTGTAGCCGTTCAGACGAGGCCAGTTTATATAGTCCAGGACCAGGCCTTCGTGACTGACAGAACACACAGCCAATCATATCTAATATCATGGCAACGCCTCGCGAGATTTATAACCAATCAAACTCCCTCCACACATAATGCTGTCCTATGATTGGTCAGTTTTGGTAAGGGCGGGAGAATAACCAGGAGAGAGGTGACCTTTTTGTGCCTGATCATTAAAAAAATAATAATGTAATGGAATATTTATAAAAAATAAACTAAAAAATAATAAAAAAATCTCAGTATCTCCTGACGAACTGACCTGTTAGAACATTTGGTGAAAATCCCCGAAATATATTTTAGTGTTTATTCGTGTTTTAGCTGCCACCTGACGGTAAATAAAAATACCCTCAAATTTGTCTGCCAGGAAACAGAGTAACGACAAATAAATATGTTTTAAATAAAAACCTAATATCTACTATTTATATGAAATTAATTTTTTTGGATCATATTTTGTCCAAGATTACAAACTCTTTATTAGACACGTTTTTTGTTTTGAAAATGAACAGCCTGACAGTCATTACTGAGGAAATATTTAATTTAGCTTGATGTTTGGATTATTCTGTCAGATTTTTCTTAGTCAGACTGCGCATGTCTACTATCTCAGATTATTTCCAGTCCAAATTCACTTCCAATTCTGTCTCACTTATTAAAATATATCACTTTATAACTTGTTTTTATGCAATAAGAATTTTTATTGTGTTTAAATACATTTATTCAGACAAAAATACTTGTACATAAAACTGCTATTAAAGTAAAAATAAAAAGACCTTTAAAAGTATTAAACTCTTTAAAATATTATATTATGTAATTTATTTTAGCACATATTTCCAATTTAGGCCTTTTTATGTTCATTTTCGTCTTCTTCAAGTTTAGGCCTAAACATTCAAATCCCACAGTAATGGTAATTATTTTGTTTGCCTATATTTAATAAATCATTCCAAATGTTGTATCTGTTTTGACAGTTTTCCAGTGCGTGCTCTGTTTCTACACATATGTTATCAAATTAGAGATTATGTCTAATTAGAAACCAAACTATGATGTCGATTACCGTCCATTTGGGTCTGTTGGTAGCTAGGTAGCTGAGCCACGAGGTCAAGGCTAAACGCTTTGTGTTAACAAGGAATACAGAAGGAGAGAGTTTAAAGCCATAATAAAGACAATTATTAGAGAGGGTTTTTTTTAAAGCCAAACACGTGGTTGCCCTGCTGTTTAATTTATTAGCTCGTCCTGTTAGCTCATTACTCACGTCACTTGTTCCGACCAGAAAATGGCGCTTGGTTAAAGTAACTATGTTTTCGCTCAGCGTGGAGCGAAGAGAACCCAATGCTGCGAGGTCGAATTGTTTCTACAAAGTAGAAGAAACAGTCTAAGGGATCAGGATTAGTTACTAGACAGAGTCAAATTCAAAGACGGCTGTCTGCAGAATTTTATAATTACCGTAATTTCCGCACTATAAGGCGCACTGCATTATAAGGCGCGCCTTCAATCAATTACATTTTTAAAAACTTTTTCCACATACAAGGCGCACCGCATTATAAGGCGCAACAGTAAAAACTGGGGTTACGTTATGCATTCCCTAAATCAGGGGTCACCAACTTCTTTGATACCGAGGGCTACTTCAAGGGCACTAAGTAATGCATAGGGCTACCACTTTGATAATACACTTCTGAAATAACAGTTACACAGTGTACCTTTTATTTCATATTATTATTAATGATATTCTATGTGAAGACAAAGATTATTAATGATCCATCACAGTAATTATTTCAATATGATTAAACAGAAACAGATACATTTCAATATGCAATATCCAAGTGTTTCATTTTCAAACGATCACTTCCACAACATTTTGCAGAATTTTTTTTTCCATTTTTACAAGTTATCAAATCATAAACTCTGAACCATGTTTATACAAATGATTTAACAAAAATCTACTCCTTTCAAAATAAATCTTATCACATTTGTACTAATCACTACATTTGCAGCCATTTAAACAAATCATCACGTCTGTTACACTTAGTAACACATCTGTAACAGTATTTCAATAGATTAACATTTATCTTTGCCATGGTAATTAGATGTTGCCACCAACATCTGGCATTTGTTTCTTTGTTAGTGGGAGGTCTGGCATCACATACTCTTCACCAGTGTACTGTGTCTTCTTCTTTTTTTTTTAATCAAAAAATGTGTAGCTCTAAACGAGGCTTCAGTTGCTTTTTGAGAGGCCTCGTAAAGAAAGACTGCTGTTTGCCCAAAGCTGTCTTTAACTCACGGGCTTTTTCTGTCCGTACTGCACTGCCTGGTGGGCAGTTAGCATGGTAGCTTTTGTGACATGTACGGAAATTTCTCTCCACGTTGTGCCGCTTACGCGTCGCCACAGTCGCACCGCAGATGAGACACACGTAGTTCACGCTGGTAAAAAAGAACTCTTCCTCCAAGTTTTCTTCCTTTTTTCTGCCATGTTTTTGTGGGTAGAAAACGCACTACGAGCTCATCTCAGCAAAGCTGAGTCCGTATATTAAACGTTTTTTTTGTGATATACATTTTTTTATGTTTTTTATGTATTCGTTTTTAAATTTACATCACTGTAAATAAAATTCAAACAGAATAGCGACACAATTAAATAAAATTTTAGATAGAGCTAATTCGTGATTAGTGCTATTTTTAGAACTGGCCCGCGGGCCACTGATGCGGTCGTCGCGGGCACCATCTTGGTGACCCCTGCCCTAAATGGTGCTGCGCTAAAGGGAATGTAAAAACAAACAGTCATATAAGTCAGTCAAACTTTATTAACAATTACAAAACAGCTTTCTGTTTTTATTCCCAAAATGAATAAACAGCTGTTTTATTATTTTCTTAGTACTTTTGTGACACAGTTTATCAGCGAGAGAGTTTAACATCAATGAATCAATGGTGAGGAAGTGGAGGAAGCAAGAGGATGCGCCGCGCCAAGTAAACAAGACTAAACAGAGTTTATCTCCAATGGAAGATAAACTGTGTCACGAAAATACTAATACTTTATCTCAGAGAAAATAATAAAACAGCTGTTTATTCATTTTGGGAATAAAAACAGAAAGCTGTTTTGTAATTGTTAATAAAGTTTGATTGACCAATCTGACTGTTTTTTTTTTTTTTTTACATTCCCTTTAGCGCAGCACCATTTAGTGAATGCAGTTTTTGAATGCAAAACCTAACCGGCATGCATTGCGCACCGATCTGCGCCGATCAGAACTGCGTCCACCTGTGTCATCTCGAACACACCTAATGAGACACCCTTTCATTTATCCCAGCATGCACCGCGCACTACTTCTTCTACGGGGGAAATGGAGTCGGCGGCTGCTTACCGCAGTTGCGACACCTGTTGTAGCTCAATATTAATCCACATATAAGGCGCTCCGGGTTAAAAGGCGCATCCTGGACTTTAGAGAAAAATTTAAAGTTTTTAGGTGCACCTTATAGTGCGGAAAATACGGTAATTTTGTTTGCCCTGAGAAAATAAATGAGTGCCAAACTTTCCTTTGAAGTCTTATCTCCGAGGCCTTTAAGTTGCCCCAGGACACATTATTATATTACAATCAAACATCCTGATTGAATATTTAGACTCTGTATTTGCTAATGATTGCAAACAGCATTTGTTGGGAGCAGTGTGAATATTGTTTTGTTGATGTAAACACTATTCTATCAGCCCACAAGGATTGAAGGAGGAAAGAGAAACACATTTGGTGGCAGACAAGGGCATGTTAACACTATTTTAGGGATGCTGGACCAGTAGTTTGCCGCCTAGTTATGTTAGAAAAAAAAAACTTGAAAAAACTTGAAAAAAGAACTACAATCCCCATCATGCCTAGCGCCTACGGCACATGTGCAAAGCAAAGCTCTGACTGCAAAGATCAATTAAAAGGCACCCAAACTAAACACAAAACAAATATAGCCCCTCTGTGGCATACATATGCACCCTTGAAAATGACTATAGATAAATTATATACTGTAAGTCATTTGAACCTATTTCTGTAAAACAGTTCTTTTTTTCTCCTTCAGCCATCTGCACGCTCCCGGCTCACTCGACTGTTAGTTGGCGCATGTGCACTTTTGTATAATGTGGAGACTCAGAACTGTCATTACGAAAATTATTGAGCTACACAAAAATATTTTTTTAGGCGTAACATAATTTACATCATTCGGCCCTTTAAACGTTTTATCCGGGTCACCGAACTTGAAAAAAATTAGACAAAATAAACCATGTTTTATTTTCCCTGAAATTGCCAGTCCTTCTGAGTCATTCCCCGGCCAGCTATGTGACATAGTCTCTCCAGCGTGTCCGGGGTCTGCCTCGGTGGGACATGCCCAAAACATCTCACCAGAGAGGTGCTCGGGAGGCATCCTGACCACTTCTCCATATCCCAAGATGTGTATTTTTTTCTCCAATGAGGTGAGGCTACCAAAGCATGCCATCCATCTGGTCCTCTTCCGGCCCCTTTGTCAAATGTTAGAACAGAATGTGGCACACAAATCAAAAAGTTTGCCCACTTCTGGTCTAAACAGGTGATTCCTTTCTCTCTCAAGCTTCCAAGTGTTGTGAAACTTTCTTCTATCAGTGTTACACAGAAGATCAGTCAAATAGAATTTATTAGAGTAGTAAACAATTAAATGCTGGAAGTTCATGCAAACAAAAGTTTGATTAGCATAAATTCAAAAGTCAGACAGAAACACATGCTTTTTAAGAATATTTATTGCTAGACTGGACATCTCATTTGATAGGCTGGACATCTGTTGCTGGGCCAAACAAACTTAATGTGTCCTTGCTTGAACTGCAAAAAATGTTTCATTTCATCACTACTTGTGAGTGGTGCAGAAAATGTATCAAACGTGTCCTTGAGTCTGTTTGTGACCAACCAGCAAACACGTCAGATGATTAGACCATTTGAGGACACATGTTCTTTTCTGAGTAAATGCCAGTTTTAATTTTTCTCCCACACAAGACAAACCTCATTTTCCCACAGTTGGGAAATCTGTCTTGGGCTAAACTTGACAATATCACAGCCAATAGAAAGGCATGCATTGATAAAAAAAACACATACTGTACATTTTATAACAAAAACAAACATTCACCTACCCCACCATAAAGAGGCCATTCACAAAGCAGAAGTAATAGTGCTTCACAACTCCATAGAAATTTCAAACTTATTCTTTAAACATTTCAAACTTAGTGGCTATGGTAAAAAATTAACTTGAGACTTTTTGATGTCAGGACATTTGTTTTAAGTACTGAACTACACCTCAGACTGACAACTATAAATCTACAAGCAAATTAAAAGAGATGGCGATGTTTTAACATTACACAGCAAAAGTTATTTCACTCTGCACCCAAGGGAAGTGAAAAAAAAACTTCAGTGACAATGAAACTTAAAGGAGATAGACATGGGGTATTCAACCAGATGCTCAGGGTACTGTAACTGCTTAACAGGGATTCCTAGTGCATAAATCTTTATACACGTTTATCTGGCTGTTAATTTATTTGCAACTCTGGCTAGAAAAATGAGAAAACGTATGACCTAAAGTTTGTAAAAAGTGGTTGTTACAGGGTTAAATGAACATATCAATACGCCACCCTGTAGACCAAATTTAAAACTTTGATTTGATTTATGCATGAATGCAACATCTGTGCCTGAAAAACAGAGGCAGCCAGAATAAGAATGATTGTCTCCATGGCAACGTTGCGGTCAATCGTTGAAGTGTATGTGCCTCCATTGAACTTCATGATATACCGCCCTTGGAGCCATATAACTGCACCTGATTGGGTGGACAGTTCCGCTTACATTTCTGTGAAGTGTTGTTTACATCAATCACATCAACTGTTTCTTACATTAGACTGACGGCAACAAATGATCAATTTGAGGACAGGGCATAAGGGGACCTGTTGCTTGTTAGTTTGACTTTTAAACTGTCAGGACGCTGATGATGCTTAATAATCTCTTTCTTCCCATCCAACAGTCCACTTGTTCTTCTGGTTAAACAGTTCATCAGAGTTAAAGTTCAAACACTTATCAAGAGAATGCTTCTGAAACTAAACCTCATGTTTCTGCTTGATGGCAAAAAAAGACCATTGATCTCAGAAACAATATTCTGCCAATCAGGGAGTTGAAATAAGCGTATAAATTTCTAAGAACATACTACTATGTTTTATAGATGCTACAAAGGCTTAATCATCTAAAACATTTCTTAAAACTGATCAATGGAGGTGTTTCGAGCGGTCTGGTCAGATTCTTGGTTTTCTGGTATGCAAATCAATGAATGTTTGTGAAATGTGGTAATGTTTTATTTAAGTCTTTTCATGTGAGTAATGATGTTCAGCAGGGTGGGATTCTTTCTCCATTCTTATTTGACGTATATATTGATGATTTATTCACTAAGTCAAATCTTCGCAAAACTGGGTGTGTAGTGGGATCTGAGGTTTTTAATCATCTTTTGTATGCTGACGACCTTGCCATTTTTAGCGCGTAAACTGCAGGGATGCAAAAACTCTTAAACGTATCGGACTATAGCAGAGATTATGATGTTAGTTATAATCCTACAAAAAGTAAAATAATAATTGTCAGGTCCAAAGATGACAAAAAATGTGAACGTTCCAGTTTTTAAGCTTTGTGGACAGCCGTTGGCACTATCTACCCGTATCATATGTCTCAGTCATTTTTTTACCGAACATTGACGGGATGACAGAGATATTCAGAGGCAATGCTGTAATTTCTACGCTCAGGCCAACATGTTGCGTGTTGTGTGTTCACCACCAGCATTCATCATTCCGAGCCTACTGCACTCCACTAAATACGGCACATATGTGGTGGAACGTCGGATGCGGGTCATTCTGTAAGCTCATAGTAGGCCACAATGATAGGTTTAGGCTTCTGCTTCGGGTGCCTAGATGGCACAGTGCCAGTCATCTGTTTGTTGATGCTCACATTTCTACCTGTGAAGCACTACTCCTGTCATGATGTGGATGTGGAAGGAGGAGGACCCAAATGCAGGACATAAACAGGATTTATTAACAAAAGTCCGACAAGGCTGTACGGTAGAAGCACAGGAATAACAGAAAGGAATGTCATCTGATCAAAGTTAGAAAAAATATAACTCAGACTGCAAGGACATAGACTTGGTCAGGCAGCCAGGAAGACCTGGTTGGGAGGGATGGTGATGACTCGACGAGGAAGTCAGGGGAGACTGCCTTTAAATAGGCTAATTACCACAAGTGTCTGGGATCAGGCTGAAATCCAGGAGAGAGAAGGTCCAGGGCTTCCTCTGGTGGCAGATGAAGGGATCATGATGACTCTGTTGACTCACCTACAGTCTCATGCAGCGTCCAGACAAGTTGATTATTTTGATTATGGCTTTTGATTGAGCTTGAGCGATTACGTGTTGCATGAACGTGCTTAATTAGCTACATTCTCTTTTTTTTTATTTGCTGTGTGTTTTTCTTTTGTTTTTATGGGCATTCGAGTCTGAAATAAAGTGTATATATAATAAAGAAGGAGAAAACAGGGTAAAAAGAAGAAAAACTTTAGACAAATGAAGTGAATTTAGAAGAAAAGTGTACAGAATAAAGTACAGTTCCTTTTATTTCCACTAGGGTGAGCTGTTAACTCTGAGTTCCATCCTTCTTTTTTATTTACAAATATAGAGAGAAGAAAATCAGATTAAGGATTTTAGTCGGTCACTCATCTTCTACACCGTTTATCCAGATCGGGGTTGGGGGTGGTGATTAGTCAGTCATCTTCTTATCCGTCTGTCCCTTTCGGGGTTGCGGTGGGTGCCAGAGCCCATCCCGGCTGTTTGAAGGCGAAGGGCAGGGCACAGCCCGAACAGGTCGCTTGTCTGTCACGGGGCCGCACATACAACCATCCACACACACACACACTCATTTCTAGGGTCAATTTGGCACCGGCCAATCAACCTAGCATGCATGTCTTTGGAGGGTGGGAGGAATCCGGAGTACCTGGAGGAAACCCACGCAAACACGGGGAGAACATGCAAACTCCACACAGAAAGAAAAGTGTTCCAAGCCTCGTCCCCACCCGGGACTCGAACCCACGACCTTCTTGCTGTGAGGCCACTGTGCTACCCACAAGAAAATATTATTTTTTTGAATATCTAAAAAAAAATTCAAAATGAACATATTTTTATAAACATGGAATTGTTTTTTTTATTTTTTCAAAATATTTGAGTTAAGAACATATTTTTTCACAAAAATATTTTATAAAACTTTTGTTTTATTTATTTATCTTTGAAAATTTGTGTGTATTTTTAAAATATTGATTTTGTGTTTTAAATTGTTTTTTATGATTAAAATTAGTCTAACGTGAACTGATCTTATGATTTATTTTTCTTCAAGTTGCTCTTTTATTTTATTTTTTAAATGTAAATATAAACTTTATTGTTTGTTTGTTTCATTTACTTTTAAGCTTATTTTTTTTACTTGTGAAATGTGTAAAATCTAAAATGTCATAAAAAAAAACAACAACAATAAAAACTTAAGCTAGCAACTTTAAAAATGATATAAAATTATTTACAATTATTTTTTAATTAGTTTTCTTAACTATTTACTCACTTTTGTATATTTTCAAACATAGTATGTGTATATTTTTTTATTAAAGACTGAGTGTGTCCAATCCTGTAAGCTTGTGGGCGAGGCTTAGAACGTGGAACTACATCACCCAGCATGCACAGTGTGTGTGTTTGTAAAATCCCTAAAGAGGATTTGTGTGGATCAGAGACGACATGCCGCTGAAGAGAGAAGGTGAGCTTCGGCTACATGTTTGTTTTCTTTTGTTTGTTCCCCATGTTGTTTGTTTGTGTGCGTATACATACAGGTGGGTGTATGTGTCTGTGTCCAGGTGTGTGTGTATGTACAGGTGTATATGAACAGGTGTGTGTGCTCTGTTATCCACGTCTCCTTCAGGTCCACTTCCTGTAAATGTCTTGATGACCTTATTGTCCTGGTGACCTCTGACCTCTAGCCCCCCCCCCCCCCCCTAGGAGGCAGGTCTTTGTGTCTTAATGTGTTTGTTTTTTTTCACATCTCTGAACCTTGATGACGACGACAAACAAAGTTTGCTTGTTACGTCAAATAAATCACCATGGAAACATGTGATTTACAGAAAGTTAACTGGTCATCCTTTTGATTGCATTGTTATCACCATGGAAACCGTTTCCACCTGTGTGAACGGCTAGACGTGGAAACAAAACCACAGTTTCTCCAAAACCGATGTAAACAGTCGGATGTGGTAACCATGGAAACGCCTGGATGATGATACAGTTTGTTTTTTATTAGGCGTGATTACATTTGATAATCAGAAAGGTCGTCAGACTTTGTTTGGTAACGAGGAGGTTCCTCATTTAAGTCATCCTGTCTGATGAGGACGTTTTTAATCATTGTTTAGACCTGGTAACCATAGCGATGGACGGATGAGGAAGGTGTGAAGTCAAATATTTTTAGTCCCACAAGTCAGCTCCATGAAGTTGGCCCCTCTTAAAAAAAAATATAGACGAAAATTAACAAAAAATATGTCAATTGTTTGTGCTGTTTTATTTTTGTAGATATTTACGATTCTTTTAGAGGTCAATCTGAGGTCATCCAGCCCCTCATTTTGCTTAAAAATGCGAGAAAACTCTTAAAAATGGTGTCAATCGTTTGTGCTGTTTTAATTACAATTTAGTTTATTTAAATTGCAGGAAAACGATTTGGACAGTAACGTAATCAAAAATGGCGACGTCCAGAAGTAAATAAAGGTCTGGATGACGTCATCGTCCAATTTTATTTCTTTAAATAAAAAAAAAAGTAAAGCAGCACAAACGAAAATTTTTACAGCACAAATGGTTGACATCATTTTTAAGAGTTTTCTCGCATTTTTAAGCAAAATGAGGGGCTGGATGATCGCAGATTAACCTGTAATTGAATCGTAAATATCTACAAAATAAAACAGCACAAACAATTGACATATTTTGTTTATATATATTTTTTATAGTAAAAGTTATATGTTTGCTTCAACAATCTGATCATTTTAATTTTTTCTTCCTTTCCCCCCAAATTTATAGAATTAAAAAATCTATTAATAATATGCAGTACAATTATAATATTCAGACTTAATACTATAATAATATACATTTTTATTATTATTTACTCCATCATCACATGCTAATGTATCCATGTAAACCAGGGGTGGGCAATTAATTTTTATCAGGGGCCGCATGAGAAGCCTGAATTGTGTCAGAGGGCCACCAACTTTCTTTGATTGTAAAATACATAGCTGGTACTGACAATCAGAAGAATAAAGCACTCTGTAAATATGTATATCAGGTTATGTCAAACTGTGGAAAAACAATTATTGAACCAGTGCAATTTATTTTTTAACTTGTTAATCTCCACAAACAATAACTTGTAATGCTTTCCACCTCATGTTACCTCTTCAGTGAGAATAATCCAGTCTGTTCTGGGCTTGAACATTGAAATCTGGCAGAATGTCTGAAGTGGAAGGACAGCTGAGAGGTGGTCATCAGTCATAGAGGATCTGTGTTTGGATTTGTTGAACTTCATAACTGAGAATGTCTGTTCACATTGATAGGTAGATCCAAAGAGGACTAGGATCCTCTGAGTATGCCTCCTCAGGTGTGGAAAGTTCTCCTCTTTGAAGGCGGAGTAAAAGACTGACTTGAAGTGATCTGCCAGATGTGTGTCAGACTGCAGATCACTTCACTTGGTGCATCATCCACACTGCAGTTGAAGGGAGAACAAACCATGTGCATTTCACTCTCAAGAGTTTTGAAATCGCCTTGAAAACTCTGCATGCGTGCATACGTAGCGACGTAACGCTTTTCAAAATAAAATAAAATTTCAAAATAAAAGTTTAAAAAAAAAGTTTAATTTATGGTGTTTATGACTGGCCTCACGCAGGCCGGAAAGGAATGTAAAAAGGGCCGGATGTGGCCCGCGGGCCTCAATTTACCCAGGTCTGCTGTATGGTGATATTTTGAGTGTGTTCCATTAAAAAGGAAAAGTGTGTCTTGCAGAAAAACAGTTGTTTGTATTAAAATTGAAGTTTTGTCTCCTATGATTCGTTATCGTCGACGCCATCACTTCTGAAACATTAGTAATTATTTTTTCTAGCTCTGGTTTTCCACTGGGACCAGTCTAACCAATGGTTGTACTTCTCAGACACGGAGCGAGCTCTGCAGGTGATGGAGGCCTGCCAGGCCGACGCTGCTGATGGAGTCAAAGGCCGAGCAGAGAAGCTGCTAAACATCTTCCAAAGTGACCTGTTCCAGGCTCTGCTAGGTAACACAACTCTACACACACATCTACACACACCTAGCACGTCTACACACACCTACACACATCTACACACATCTACACACATCTACACACACCTACACACATCTAAACATCTACACACATCTAAACACATCTACACACATCTACACACATCTCCACACATCTCCACACATCTACACACATCTAAACATCTACACACATCTACACACACCTACACACACCTACACACATCTACACACATTTACACACACCTACACACTTCTACACACATCTACACACATCTACACACATCTACACACATCTAAACACATCTACACACATCTACACACATCTACACACATCTACACACATCTACACATCTACACACATCTACACACATCTACACCCATCTACACATCTACACACACCTACACACATCTACACACATCTAAACACATCTACACACATCTACACACACCTAAACACATCTACACACATCTACACACATCTACACATCTACACACATCTACACACATCTACACACATCTACACACATCTAAACACATCTACACACATCTACACACATCTACACACATCTACACACATCTAAACACATCTACACACACCTACACACATCTACACACATCTAAACACATCTAAACACATCTACACACATCTACACACATCTACACACATCTAAACATCTACACACATCTACACACATCTACACACCTACACACACCTAGCACGTCTACACACATCTACACACACCTAGCACGTCTACACACATCTACACACATCTACACACATTTACACACATCTACACACACCTACACACATCTACACACCTCTACAAACATCTACACACATCTAAACACATCTAAACACATCTACACACATCTACACACATCTAAACACATCTAAACACATCTACACACATCTACACATATCTAAACACATCTACACACACCTACACACATCTACACACATCTACACACATCTAAACACATCTACACACACCTACACACATCTACATACATCTACACACATCTAAACACATCTAAACACATCTACACACATCTACACACATCTACACACATCTACACACATCTACACACACCTAGCACGTCTACACACACCTACACACATCTACACACACCTACAAACATCTACACACATCTAAACACATCTACACACATCTACACACATCTACACACATTTACACACATCTACACACATCTACACACCTACACACATCTACACACATCTAAACACATCTACACACATCTACAC
This sequence comes from Neostethus bicornis, assembly GCA_902685375.1. NCBI lineage: Eukaryota > Metazoa > Chordata > Actinopteri > Atheriniformes > Phallostethidae > Neostethus > Neostethus bicornis. The sequence goes on along the minus strand of LR738558.1, from coordinate 22,026,743 downwards.
ACATCTACATACATCTACACACACCTAGCACATCTACACACATTTACACACATCTACACACATCTACACACCTACACACATCTACACACATCTAAACACATCTACACACATCTACACACCTACACACATCTACACACATCTACACACATCTAAACACATCTACACACATCTACACACATCTAAACACCTCTACACACATCTACACACACCTACACACATCTACACACATCTACACACATCTAGGCAAGGCAAGGCAAGGCAAGGCAAGTTTATTTGTATAGCACAATTCATACAAAATGTAATTCAAAGTGCTTCACAAGAAAGAAAAGAAAAAGAATGCATTAAAATCACAAAACATAGAATCAAAAAGTTTAAAAATTAAATAAATAAAATCATTAAAACAGATTAAAAAAAAGAGCAATTAATAAAAAGCACAGTTAAACAGAACTGTTTTCAGCCTAGATTTAAACATTGTCACAGTAGAGGCCTGTCTCACGGCTTCAGGAAGCTTGTTCCAGACTTTTGCAGCATAAAATTGAAATGCAGCTTCTCCATGTTTAGTCCTGACTCTAGGCTCCAGCAGGAGACCGGTCCCGGAGGTCCTCAGAGTTCTAGATGGTTCATAAGGTACTAACATATCACAGATGTACTTTGGTGCTAGACCATGGAGAGACTTAAACACAAGCAGAGCAGCTTTAAAGTGTATTCTCTGAGCCACAGGAAGCCAGTGCAGAGACTTTAGCACAGGACTAATGTGATCGTATTTTCTAGTTCTTGTTAGGACTCGAGCAGCAGCATTTTGAATAAACTGCAGCTGTTTTAAGGCTCAGACCAGTGAGTAGACCGTTGCAATAATCTAACCTACTGGAAACAAATGCATGGATAAGAACCTCTAAGTCTGTTTTAGAAACCAAACCTCTGATTTTGGCAATGTTTTTCAGGTGGTAAAAGGCTGCTGATGTAATTGATTTGATGTGACTGTTGAAGTTAAAGTCTGAGTTCATTATTACTCCCAGATTTCTAACTTGATTTGTCGGTTCCAGAGAGAGAGATTGAAGGTAACTGATGACACTTTCTCTTTGTTTCTGTGGGCCAAAGACAATGATTTCAGTTTTGTCTGAGTTTAGCTGGAGAAAGTTGTTTTGCATCCAGACTCTGATTTGTTGAATACAGTGACAGAGTGAATCCACAGATCTACACACATCTACACACATCTACACACATCTACACACCTCTACACACATCTACACACATCTAAACACATCTACACACATCTACACACATCTAAACACATCTACACACATCTACACACATCTACACACATCTACACACCTCTACACACATCTACACACATCTAAACACATCTACACACATCTACACACATCTACACACCTCTACACACATCTACACACATCTACACACATCTAAACACATCTACACACATCTACACACATCTAAACACATCTAAACACATCTACACACATCTACACACATCTAAACACATCTACACACATCTACACACATCTACACACATCTACACACATCTACACACACCTAAACACATCTACACACATCTAAACACATCTACACACATCTACACACATCTAAACACATCTACACACATCTACACACATCTACACACATCTACACACATCTACACACATCTACACACACCTAAACACATCTACACACATCTACACACATCTACACACTTTTACACACATCTAAACACATCTAAACACATCTAAACACCTCTACACACATCTAAACACATCTACACACATCTACACACTTTTACACACATCTACACACATCTACACACATCTACAAACATCTACACACTTTTACACACTTTTACACACATCTACACACATCTACACACATCTACACACATCTACACACTTTTACACACATCTAAACACATCTACACACACCTACACACACCCACACACACCTAAACACATCTACACACATCTAAACACATCTACACACATCTACACACATCTACTCACATCTACACACATCTAAACACATCTACACACATCTACACACATCTAAACACATCTACACACATCTACACACTTTTACACACATCTAAACACATCTAAACACATCTACACACATCTACACACATCTACACACATCTACACACTTTTACACACATCTAAACACATCTAAACACATCTACACACATCTAAACACATCTACACACACCTACACACACCCACACACACCTAAACACATCTACACACATCTAAACACATCTACACACATCTAAACACATCTACACACATCTAAACACATCTACACACACCTACGCACACCCACACACACCTAAACACATCTACACACATCTAAACACATCTACACACATCTACACACATCTACACACATCTACTCACATCTACACACATCTAAACACATCTACACACATCTACACACATCTACACACATCTACTCACATCTAAACACATCTACACACACCTACACACACCCACACACACCTAAACACATCTACACACATCTACACACATCTACACACATCTAAACACATCTACACACATCTACACACATCTACACACATCTAAACACATCTACACACATCTAAACACATCTACACACATCTACTCACATCTACACACATCTAAACACATCTACACACATCTACACACATCTACACACATCTACTCACATCTAAACACATCTACACACACCTACACACACCCACACACACCTAAACACATCTACACACATCTACACACATCTACACACACCTAAACACATCTACACACATCTAAACACATCTACACACATCTAAACACACCTACACACATCTACACACACCGAAACACATCTACACACATCTACACACACCTAGCACATCTACACACATCTACACACACCTAAACACATCTACACACATCTACACACACCTAGCACATCTACACACATCTACACACACCTAGCACATCTACACACACCTAAACACATCTAAACACACCTACACACACCCACACACACCTAAACACATCTACACACATCTACACACACCCACACACACCTAAAGACATCTACACACATCTACACACACCTAGCACATCTACACACATCTACACACATCTACACACATCTACACACCTCTACACACATCTACGCACATCTACACACATCTACACACATCTACACACACCTAAACACATCTACACACACCTACACACATCTACACACATCTAAACACATCTACACACATCTTCACACATCTAAACACATCTACACACATCTAAACATCTACACACATCTACACACATCTACACACATCTAAACACATCTACACACATCTACACAAATCTAAACACATCTACACACATCTACACAAATCTAAACACATCTACACACACACATACAGCGTAGTCTTTTCTCCATCCCAGAATCCCCAGATAGTCATCTCAGAGAGTTTCTGAGATCAACTTAGCCAGAGCGAGGACGTCCCTCTCCCTTGAGCCTCCCTCTTGGGGAGGAAAAACCCTAAATACTTAGATGGAGGGTGGGGGAAGCAGGAGCATGGTGGAGACCTATTTAGAAGAGATTCTCTCCCAGGACTAATAGAAAGAGGGTACCTTAGAACTAGGGTTACAGATCTACATCCTCCATAGATCATGTTTGTAGAAGCAGATGGACTTAACTGAGACAGAAAGGAGGGTCAGATACGGTAAGGTTAAGGATGAAAAGGTTAATATTGCAGTTCTCCCGTAGGAGGGAGCCCTGAACCCACCTCCCCAGATCACCTCCTGAATTGCTCTACCTGTACCCCCAGCACACCTGGACACCCTCATTACCAGAGTCTTTGAAAGGCTGTTTTTCACTATGCTTACTTGTCGATGCATTTATGGTAAAGTAGATAGCATGGCTGCTTGCCAAGCTGTTGACCAGGGTTCAATTCTTGGCCAATGCAAGAGCATGTTTGGTTGTGTGAACTAGGGCTGCAACTAATGATTATTTTAATGATCGATTAATCTGGTGATTATTGGCTCGATTAATCGGGTAAAATTGGCAACTTAATAAATAATAGTTTTTTGGCATTTTATTGAATGTAGTTATGCAAAACACAACTCATAACCACTTAAACAGCACGTTGGGCTCATTCTAATAAGTAAAAATGTTAATCTTTCTGTGAAATAAAGAGGGAGAATATTACCATTTCTACAGCAAATATAAAATAATAAATCTACTTACTGTATACAGTAAAGGTAAATCACGAGCACCCATAAAATGTGTTTTATAGTACTGGCTAAAAAAACATAAAATGTAAACTGTTGACCATCCAGGATCACATTTAAAAACAAGAAATCATTAACAGTTTTAGATTTGAAAATTTAACCTTGTTCAGAGGTATAATACCAAACAAAAATGGCCTAGGTTAACATGAGTAAAAATACACAAAAAACAATCAAGTTGTGTAATATTAGGTGCAGTTGACAGCAAAAACTTTCTAAACGATTAATCGATGACTAAATTAGTCGACAACTATTTTAATAATCGATTATAATCGATTAATTCGATTAGTTGTTTCAGCCCTAGTGTGAACGCGGAGTGCTTCTTTGCCAGGTCTTCATTTTGTTTGAGGGAGGGAGCATTTCCCAGCACCTCTGGCATAGCATGGACCACTTCAGTTTTGTGGACTTTCGTGTTTAGCTTTTTCTCCTCCAGCGCTGGGAACACCTTTAATTACATTTTTGGTTAACAAACTTTTTAAGTCCTCTGATTGTGTTCTCATCATTCTCTATTATCTCCACAAACTAAAGTCAAGCCTGTTATGGTTTTTGAGAACAATGGTAATACCGTTGTAAAGGGTCCAAGAAAAGCTCGTTTCTAATCAATTGGAAATCTTTTAGTTTGTTTTAAAAATAAATGAGCATAAAGTCGTCTGCATCGCCAAACATATTCAAACTCTACAGATTCAATCAGGAGTCTCACAATTTCATAATGCAAACTCGATTCACTCTATTGAAAGAGTGAATTGCTTGAAAGACCTGAAAAAATCCCCCGAAAACATTTAGATGCACATTTTTATAATTAGGATTGTAAAAACGTAAACTGAGCTAATTGGAAAAGCTTGTACGTCAGAATAAATAGCACAGTATTTACTTTTTGTGCATAAAAATGTAGTGATGTAAACAAACAGGAGACATACGAACTAGATTCTTCTTCTTTTGGCATTTCCCTTCAGGGGGCGCCACAGCAAGTCAGTTTCTTCCATCTAACCCTATCTGCTGTATCCTCTTTGGTCACACCAACTATCTTCATGTCTTCCTTCACTGTATCCATGAACCTCCTCTTTGGTCTTCCTCTAGTCCTCTTTCCTGGTGGTTCCAAACCCAGCATCCTTCTTCTGATGTACTCTCTCTCTCTCCTCTGTACATGCCCAAACCATCTCAGTCTGGCCTCTCTGACTTTATCTATCTATCTATCTATCTATCTATCTATCTATCTATCTATCTATCTATCTATCTATCTATCTATCTATCTATCTATCTATCTATCTATCTATCTATCTATCTATCTATCTATCTATCTATCTATCTATCTATCTATCTATCTATCTATCTATCTATCTATCTATCTATCTATCTATCTATCTATCTATCCATCCATCCATCCATCCATCCATCCATCCATCCATCCATCCATCCATCCATCCATCCATCCATCCATCCATCCATCCATCCATCCATCCATCCATCCATCCATCCATCCATCCATCTATCTATCTATCTATCTATCTATCTATCTATCTATCTATCTATCTATCTATCTATCTATCTATCTATCTATCTATCTATCTATCTATCTATCTATCTATCTATCTATCTATCTATCTATCTATCTATCTATCTATCTATCTATCTATCTATCTATCTACAATGTATCTATCTATCTATCTATCTATCTATCTATCTATCTATCTATCTATCTATCTATCTATCTATCTATCTATCTATCTATCTATCTATCTATCTACAATGTATCTATCTATCTATCTATCTATCTATCTATCTATCTATCTATCTATCTATCTATCTATCTATCTATCTATCTATCTATCTATCTATCTATCTATCTATCTATCTATCTATCTATCTATCTATCTATCTATCTACAATTTATCTATCTATCTATCTATCTATCTATCTATCTATCTATCTATCTATCTATCTATCTATCTATCTATCTATCTATCTATCTATCTATCTATCTATCTATCTAACTAACTAACTAACTAACTAACTAACTAACTAACTAACTAACTAACTAACTTTATCTAACTCCGCTAAAAAGTAGAGTTACTCTCACAGGTTTCACGGTGAGTGGTCAAACTTTTTCTAGACAATGATAGAAAGAATAAAAGGAGATGAATTCACCCCAAGTTTATTCATTGGAGAAGTTTTAGTGGAAAATCACACACACACACACACACACACACACACACACACACACACACACACACACACACACACACACACACACACACACACACACACACACACACACACACACACACACACACACACATATACAATATTTATACAGAGATGGGATGTAGTTTTTTTGCTTGATTTTTTTTAAATGCAAAATTGATCACAATGAATCTACAGTACTGTATGCACTAAGACATGCAAGTCTAGAATTCTGGCTCAGAGGTGTCAAACTAAGCCAGTGGGTCAAACTTGGCCTTCGGTGTCATTATATTTGGCCCATGAAACCATAACAAATGAATACTGTAGTTAGTCCACAGGTATTACAGTCCACAGTGCATGTAGCACTAACATTACAAATCTCTGATTGCTCTTATGATAGTTTACCACATTAAATGTCATAATTCGGACAATTCCTTTCTTATTTGTTGTCAGCTGTAATATCAACCTGACCCTTGTTCTAAACGACTTTGTGTGTTTGTGCTATTGAGTTGTTGAGCTTATTACATATTTATTACATATTCACCTTTTAAGAAAAATACACATAGGTTAACAAGACAAGGACTATTGTTATAAATAAAGATTTTTTTTTCTAAAAATATCAGTTCTGTCCCACAACTTTGTCCCAATTTCAAATTTAGGGCCTCCTGGTTATTGGATTTGACACCTCTGGTCTACATAATCATAGCCCCACTATCTGGAACAAGACACACATTCTGTGTGTATTTTTTTTACTTGGGAAAACTGTTTCAATGTCAACCCACTATGCCCACTACTCCCTTCATTTTAGGTTGTGAATACAGACCTCTAATGAGTATAAAAAGTTTAAATCGAAAGCAATGAAGGCGCTACATCACAAAAAATTCTTACACTTGGGCGGTCTGCAAGGTTGGAATGTGTGGCGTACCCTATAGCTCAGTGCGCCAGGTGTGTGTGTGTGTTGTTGTTGTTGTTGTAAGGCGGATGTATCTAGTAAAGAACACCATGAGAATGTTAAAAGGTGAAGTATGGATGTGGATTTTATATAAAGAATAGATATTTGCGTTATGCGGAAAAACATTGTCGTTTTAACACAAGGATCGCTGCAGCCGTCACTTTGACTGCAGCTAATTAGAATATGCTAATTAGAATAAATAAGACACAACCTAGGAGGCTAATTTTTTATGACTTTTTAATATAAACATGTTTTCTTTTTCATCATGTATTTTTTGTGTTCTAAAAATGAACATTTCAAAATTTACAAGCATTTTATCTCCTTTAACCGGAGTACAGCAGCTGGGAGGATGCACTCTTTGCCTTAGCAACACCTTCTACTGGAAGTTGGTGCTATATTGTTATGGCAACAAACACATCGCTATGGCCACACATACAGTAAGTGTGTGTATTTATTTTTGTGGAGAGAGACAAGGAGGAATCTGACGCCATCACAGAAACATTTTAGAAAGGTTGAGTGAGATAATATTGAAGAGACACCATGAAGAGAGTCTGAATAAAGTCTGCCTTGTTTTCTAGATAAGTCTTGAAAGTTCAAATCAATTTCAATTTATTTATTCAGACATTCGTGAACACAAGAAGAACATAAAAAAATAACTACAAATAAAATACACAAAGTCTGAAAATGAATAGGCAGAGGCAAGGGCTTATAGCGCCTATCCCCCATACCCTAAAACATAAAGCCCTGCTACACAGCTCAGGTTAACACATTGGAATATAACCTATAGTCAATTTATAACGAGGAATTGACTCTGAAGCAGCAGCGCAAAATGCAATTTTATGTATTTTACTTTGGTGTTTGCTTTTTTATTGTAGATTTTATACATATTTAACATTTTATTATTATTGCTACTTTGAAAAATTGAGTGGTGTAAAAGTATATTTATGCATTATAGCAGCGCAAAACATGAATAATTATATAAGCGTCACATTGACAGTCATGGCGCTTACAGGTAGATTTAGAACGTGGTGGTCCTAGTGTCAACAACCCTGAAAATGACAAAGAAAATACAGTTTAAACTAAAGGCCAACAGCTATGTGGAGAAACATGGAAATCGAGCAGTCGTGAGAAAATGTAAGCTTAATTAATCAATGGTTTGCAAGTGGAAAAAGCTGTAAAACAAACTACGACAGGTCAAGAAGGTGTAACTGAGTTTCCACGGACGTATGACGAAGTGGCTCGAGTTGAAGGAAAGACTCGAGCAGTGGATCAACGAGCAAAGAATGAGAAGGAGAAGCGCTTCGACTAAAAGCAATAATGCTAGCAGCAGAAAGGAAAATTGAACGTTTCCAAGGAGGTCTGTCTAATCGAAACGAAATGAAAGCACCGTAGTCCTTATCCGAAGCACCATCTGGATAAGGACTACGGTAGCGCAGCAAGTTCCAGCAGATCAGAATAAAAACTCAGTTTTGTTCAGTTTAGTTCTGTGTGTTTTATAATGCCCGCGCCTATTGATGATGGATTGATGAATAAACTTTGTAATAAATACTTAAATAAAGCACAAACAAATTCAGTTTAGCTCTCGCTCTATTTTTAAAATCACACGTGTGTGTGTGTGTGTGTTGTTCTTAAAGCGGACATTGTAGAGAACACCATGAGAACGTTAAAGGGGGAAGTGTTAAAGGGGGCATTTAAAACCTGAGCCCCATTTTCAGGTGCGCTTTATGTATGTGTTAAAAACAGTAATGACAAACATAACTGAGACTGTGGCTTTTAGATTGGTGCGCCTTATGGTCGTTGTAATACGGTACCGGGCATCACAAAAGCACGATTCCCCTCTACAAATAACTTTTACGGCATGTTGTTACCAAAGCACTGCAACAATCCAGCCTACAGTGTGTTCCGAATTAATAAGTAGAATTATAATAGAATTTACCGTTGTCAAGATTGTTGCTTTGGTTTATCTGAATCAGGGATGGGATCTATGACAGGCAATATTTTACAATTACTATTACATTAATCTATTACTTTTTTGTTATATATTGCTATTACAGGACCATCTATTACTACTTCATATTACATTTACATAATTAGTGTTTTTTTGTGCTGTGGTTTTATGTACGTTTGCTGTTTGTTGTTGTTTTTGATCATTGTAGCTCTTTGAGATCTCCACTGGAGATATGAAGTTTGTTATAAATAAAATTATTATTATTATTATAATGTAATGTACAAATTTTTATTTAATTCAGATCCAACACTATGTCATGCAGATAAAACCATGATGAGAAAAAATTCTCCCAGACAAATATGCAGCTGCTAAAATGACATCATGAAGCAGCAAACAGGAAGTGCAGAGGATCCTCCAGAGGCTTGCAGCTCTGCAGAAAGCTCTGCAGAAAAATCTCGTCTGCCCACTAATTTAAAACTCTGTGTCGATGGAACAAAAACACAAATTTGTTTCTCAGCATCACTTATGATTAAATGTGTATTTACATTCACACATCTGTGCACATCTGTACCGACATGGGTTTCCAGGGGAACGTAGAAATCATGTTTTATCCTAACAACTGGTCACGATCAAAAGTCAAAGCTTACCTGCAACCTGATTGGTCTGAACTCTGAGTAGTCTGTGTGCGTACATGCTGATGTGTGTGTGTGTTTCCAGACATCCAGGAATTCTACGAGCTGACGGTGTGTGAGAACCAGACGGCGAGCCGACCGCAAACACCTGGACAGGTAACACACTTACACACATACACACTGGCAGTCTAACCCGCAAGGCAACACCCGTCTCTGTTACCTAGCAACAGCTGCAGCAGCTTTAACGGGGCAACAGCTGCACATCACCATAGCAACAGGAGCCCAGCCCCCACCTCCTCTTCTTTCTCAGTGTGTCTCTCGACCTCCTCCTGCCTCTCCGTGCCCCCCCCAATTTGACAAAAAAAAAAAACACAACAGTCCTCCTCTTCATCAGCATCCTCCTCTTGCTCTCCGGCTCGCTCGCTCGTTGCCAGCAAACGGGGGGACAGGAGAGGGGGCGAGCAAGGCTCCACAGACACACGGAGAGAGATAGAGAGAGAGGGGGGAAGATGTGTGTGTGAGCGTGAGCGAGAAAATGTGTGTGCGTGAGTGTGTGTAAGTGTGTGTGTGGGGGGGATATGGACTGCCTCTGCATTGTCACTACGAAGGTAAGACCGGCTGCACGCATCCTCCACATCACACACACACACTCTCACATACACACACACAGATGTAACAGCTGACAACATATGTGTGTGTGAGTGTTTGTGTGTGAATGTGTTCCCACAGAGCCGTGTCTGTGTGTATATGTGTGTTTTCATTCAGTCTCTGTGGCTTCACGTGTGCCTGCTTAGCGTAGCCCCATTAGCATGCTGCTCCTCATCCTTCTGCTAACGGTGCGGCAGCCATGTGGGAAACTGTGTGACACATGTTGGGAGTCACACATGACAGATTATCCATCAGATTGAGATGCAAACATGCAACAGGTTGACGTAAGCCAGTCGTCACACTGCCCCGGCTGTTCGTTAAAAGAAGGCTGACAGGTTGGAGGGAAAAATGAGCATCAGCTGATTGTGGCTTCACCATGTTCACTTGAAAACGCTTAACATCCAACCTAATAAAACCAAGCATCTGGTTTACATCATGCCAGCTTGATCATGTTATCTGGGATCTGATTTAATGAGCCAGTTTTTACTTGCAGCTAAAACAGTTCAATAGAACTGTGTTCAAATTCTTAACCAGGGTTTGAGATAATCTGTCAAAAAGTAATCCAGACCAGTAACGTACCCTCACCAGAGGTGAGACTAGATCTTTTTTTAGGGGTTCCGAAGCCACCACTTAAATTATTTACAGCCCGCCTCACAAATAGTTCTTCTATCTTTCTTAAATAACTCATAGGTACTAAATTTAAGTTTACAGTGTTCATCCAGAGAACATGGAGGACAGTCCCGGGCTGTCCGTATGTGCATCCGTGACAATTTTGTGAATGCGTTATCTCCCAAAATGAAATCCATTGAATAATAACATTTGTGTTTTAATGCTGGCGGAAAAATTTTGTTCGATGCCTTGGCTTTGGTTTATTCTTGTTTTTGGGCGTTTTTGTACGCAATCAATAAGCAGTGTCCTGATGGAGAGCAGAGAACTCAGATTAAATGTCAGGAAGTCTTTCATCTTTGTTTCATTCAAGAATAATGTCTGTATTTCTGTAATCTCTATCTTTGGTTGAATCAGAAAAGGAGATAAGAAAAATACTTTATTCATCCCTCAACGGGGAAATTTATATGCTGCATTACACCGCAGCAGGCTGCCAGGACGGCGCCAATGGTGGGAGAAACGGGGGGTTAGGTGTCTTCCCTAAGGACACCTAGACATGAGCTCAGTGGGATTCAATCCTGTAAACTGCCGGGGAACTTTCGGGTCCAGGGGCGAACATTCTACCACTGAGCTCTAACCTCCCCCCCAGGTGGTATCAAATCCAGTTGAAACCCGAAACATCGGTTATCTGTGATGAAATCCGTGTTTATGTTTATATCTTTAATCTGTGAATTTATCAAGGTCAGCGTTCAAATGTTTAAAATCTCGGGTTGATACGAATTGATATCCAGTTGTGTCCAAACGGTAAATAATCACATTTCAATATCCGGAAGCCTCTAAACTGTTATTTAATCCATGTTTATCTTCATATATTTTAAATCTTTGAATTAATTAAGATTGACGTTCATGTTTTCAAACAGCCATGAATGACATCCATACGTCTCTAAACTGTAAATTATTCCATGTTAGATTAAGGGAAACGTTTCCGTTCCGTCGTCTTCTGCTCATCCGAGGCTGGGTCGCGGAGGCAACAGCCTCAAATGGGAAGCCCAGGCTTCTCTCTCCCCGGCTGCATCCTCCAGCTCACCTGGAAGGATCCCAAGTCGTTCTCCAGCCAGCTGTGAGACATAGTCTCTCCAGTAGGTCCGGGGTCTGCCTGTTGGTCTCCTCCCGGTGGGACGTGCCCGAAACACCTCACCAGCGAGGCGCTCGGGCGCATCCTGACCAGATGTCCGAACCACCTCATCTGACTCCTCTCGACCTGGAGGAGGAGCCGCTCGACACCGAGCTCCTCCTGGATGGCAGAGCTAACTAAGAGAAAACTAATTTCGGGTGCTTGTATCTTCGATCGCATTCTTTCGGTCACCGCCCACAGCTGGTGACCATAGGTGAGGGTAGGAACGTAGATCGACTTGTAAATCTAGAGCTTTGCTTTTCGGCTCAGCTCTTTCTTCACCAAGACGGACCGATGCAGCGTCCTGGTTATTGTTGACCCCGTACTGATCCGCCTGTCGATCTCCTGCTCCATCCTTCCCCCACTCGTGAATAAGACGCTGAGATACTGAAACCCCTCCACTTGGGGCAGGACCTTATTCCTGACCCGGAGGGGGCATTAAAGGAAACCTCTAATCTGTAACTTAATCCAGGTGAAGGCCTGTTTGTTTCTAATCTCTGAAAACCCAGTTTAACGTAAGAAAGTCTATAAATTGTGAATGAATCCAGATCACCATTCGTACGTGGGTAAATTTGTGAGTTTATCTAGAATAATTTAACTGTTTAGATCAATTTGAGTGAAATTCTTGGTTAACATCGTTAATCTGAGGTTTAATCCAGGTTAATAATTCTTATTTTTCAATTCAACCAGGTTACCACCCACATGGTATCAACATGGGGATTATTCTAGGATAAGGTTCAGATGTCTCTAATCCAGGAATTAATCATGATTAACATCCACATTTCTGAAACTCAATCTAGGTTAATGTCCGTGTCCCTCATCTGTGAATCATTCCAAGTATGGAATCTGAGATTCATTCTAGGTCCCCATGTCTAGAAGAAGTTATTTAATCCCATTTAATGTCCACACATCTCCAATATGGCTGTTAAAGACACCAACAAAATACTATTCCCCAGCTAACGGGTTCTGTTGAACCATCCAATCAGGAGGTCTCAAAATGATGATGTCAAATGCTAGAAGGCTCTTACAATCTGATTGGTTGAGGCAAAAGTTTGAATGTCATTTGTTTTGGGTTAGTGAGCCTACAGGACAGATTGTGAAGGCCTCCAGGCAGACTACTTCATTATTGTTTTTTTCTGCCTGGCGACAGAAGATGGCTGGAATGTGATTGGTTAAAAAATATTTCTAGAATCATAACAATCAGTGAAAAATAAAGCAATGTTTCTACACTTTGTAAGTTAATTCAGGTTGATATCTTTAATCTGACAATGAACGCAGATTATATTTTTCAATTTATAATTAATTCAAATTAAATTAATTTAGTTTTATACGTGTGTTTTGCATTGTCAAATAATTCAGATTCGTTTTTTTTGGAATCCGTACTTTCTATATTCTTTTTTTTTTACAGAAACGGCCGTTACATAACAGCCGTATTCAAGAAACAGATTGGCTCAAAATGAAATAAAGAGTTTGATGCAGATCTCCTCAGCAGTGGGTGACCATGGAAATAAAAACTTCTTTTTATTGGTGGACAAAAAATCCTCCATCAGTACCAGGCTGAGGGAGGGAGGCCATCTGGCTCTACTCTGGAAAGAAAATCAGAGTAGAGCCAGTTACTGATGGTCAGAATAAAGTTACTGATGATCAGAATGATATTAGTTCATACATAGAGAATAAAACTCTAGTGAATCATGGTGTTGATGCAGTGTGGAGAAGAGTTGGTAACCAGCATTAAAAACAGGACTGATCCCAGTTCAGGTTTCAGGTTTTCTGTTAGATGATCATTGGTCAGATTTTTCTCTTTTTTCCTCTGAAACAACCATGAAATGCTTCTATTTTCTCTTCACTCAAAGAGTGAACGATACGTTGGATCAGAAATAGCTTTTTTCTATCTTTAGCTGCATCAGATCCTCTAATCCAAACACACACACACACACACACACACACACACACACATTGTCTCCTGGAGGAGTAGTTGTGTATCCAGCCTCTAAAACTCACACGAAAGCTGGACAGAAAACCAGTGATGAGAAAAAAACAGTTCCATCCAGAACCAGTTTAGACTGGACGTGGTCAGATGCACATATAGAGCTGATTCTGATTGGATGAAACGTAAAGCAGTTTCACACCAATAAAAACTGTTTTTAAACATTCAGTGGAAAAATAAAGTGATTAATTAGATTTTTTTCTAAACACTCAGCTTTGTTTTCAGCAATATTTACTATTTTTCCACTTTGATTGGATTTATTTGGTTCCAAAGCAGCTCGTATATTTATTTTCTTTATTATTTAACATCCTTGTTGAAAAAAAAAAACATAATTAAACAGAGTGGAAAGTATTTTTGAATCAGCAAAATATTTGTAAAATGGTGCCGAAACTACGTTCCAACCCTCACCTATGGTCACCAGCTGTGGGAGGTGACCGAAAGAATGAGATCGCGGATACAAGAGGCCAAAATGAGCTTCTTCCGTAGGGTGGCTGGGCTCTCACTCAGAGATCGGGTGAGGAGCTCTGCCATCCGGGCGGAGCTCAGTGTCGAGCCGCTCCTCCTCCAGGTTGAGAGGAGCCAGATGGGGTGGTTTCCCGAGCGCCTCGCAGGCAAGGTGTTTTGGGCATGTCCCACTGGGAGGAGACCAAGGGGCAGACGCCGGACCCGCTGGAGAGACTATGTCTCACAGCTGGCCGGGGAACGACTTGGGATCCTTCCGGGTGAGCAAGAGGATGCAGCCGGGGTGAGAAAGGCCTGGGCTACCTGTTTGAGGCTGTTTCCCCCCCGACCCGACCCCGGAACAAGCGGAAGATGATGGAACGGATCGGAGTGGTAGAATGGCCGTCCTTGGATGGGGAGAAGTCGTTCTATTCCCACATGGCCCATTCCTGAGTGTCCCTGTAGCAGACACTTAGGCCCACCGTTGGCACTGTCATGGCAGCCTACTGCGATGCAATGCAGCAAAAGTAATTTGCCATGAGGGATGAACATACTAGAACGTTAAAAAATAATAATTTAATCCTGGAAATTGGCAAACCAACGGCGGGTCATCAGGACTTGCAAAATCTTTATTGCGAGTTTTTTAAAATCTAAATGACAGAGTTTATTGAAGTTTTTTTTTGTGAATTAATCCATTTTTTTCTTAAAAACGTTGTTTATCTGCAACAATTTCTATTTTTTTCTGATGGTTCCGGTGTTCATTTGGCCAATTATATTTCAGTGTAGAGAGTGACTGTACAGCCGTCCGGCTGGAGGCCTTCTAACACGAAAATATGGCAGTGAAACGTTTTGCTTCAACTATTAAGATTTTTAGTTGATATCACAGAGTCTTTGGAGTATGACTCTGTGATGATATGTTATGATTTATGATGATTTAGATACCTTACTTGCTAATATCTGCATGAATGGAAGTAATTTTTTGTTAGTGTAAAAGTTATTTTATCAGCTCACAATGACTGAAGGAAGAGAATAAATAAATATGGTGACAGAATTACAGTCAGTAAATTTCAAGACAGACGACTCTAGAAAAGCTGGACAATTAAAGAAATCTGAGTGCCATCTGAGTTCACATCTGGATTTTTACTGGACATTTAGCATTAGCAAGAAAAGTTTATCTACAAATATTCCACATTTTTGGTGGATAGTATGCTGTCGTTGCAGGGTGTCGTACATCTTGTTGTAGCAGCAGTAGTAGATGCTTTATCTGCTGGTTGGTTTTTTATCTTTGTTCTTCTTTCGGCATTTCCCTACAGGAGGCGCCACATCAAGTCAGTTTCTTCCATCTAACCCTATCTGCTGCATCCTCTTTGGTCACACCAACTATCTTCATGTCTTCCTTCATTGTATCCATGAACCTCCTCTTTGGTCTTCCTCTAGTCCTCTTTCCTGGTGGTTCCAAATCCAGCATCCTTCTTCTGATGTACTCTCTCTCTCCTCTGCACATGTCCAAACCATCTCAGTCTGGCCTCTCTGACTTTAAAACCTCTAACATGTGCTGTTCCTCTGATCCTGTCCATCCTGGTCACTCCAAGAGAGATCCTCAGCATCTTCATCTCTGCTACGTCCATCTCTGTTTCCTGTCTTTTCCTCAGTAATGCTATCTCTAGACCAATCAGCATGGCCGCTCTCACCACGGTTTTGTATGGTTTTGGCTTTATGACAGGAGAATACTTCCTGAAGATGGATTGATCAGATGGAGAAGTTTCAAGTGGTCTTGGATAAACAGTGCATTTCAGTCTCACAGTGATATAACGGAGACTCTGGAACCAGTAGAATCTCTGGTTTCATTGGAGGCATGAGGCAGTAACGTCCTCCTAATTACTGTGTTGGAGTGTGTGAGGAGTCCTGTGGAGTCTTCTGGACCTCTTCATCCTCATGTTTCTGTCCTCCATGTTTGTCCTGCTGCTGTTTGCAAACATGATGGACCTCCTGCACCGGGAGCTCCACCAGAGGTCAGCGGGACATGTGGACCCCCGGACTGCACCCGAGTTAGTTCTTATACAGAGACGGGACATTTTCTAAGCAATGTGTGTGTGTGTACATACTATGTGTGTGGATCCACATTGTTTGTGTGTTTAGGTATATGTGTGTATTTTATTTGTATAAACAAACATAGTGTATACAAATACACAAGTGTATTTATATATATTGTTATATGTGTGTGTGTGTGTGAACACGTACATATCTGTGTATGTATGAGTGTGTTTGTAAATGTGTGTGTGTGTATTCGTGTGGATATTTGTTTGTGTGTGACTGAATGAGTGTTTATGTATGTGTGTGTGTATTTATAAATGTTTGTGCCTGCATGTCTCAAAGACACCCACAGAGATTTGTGTGTGTCTTTGTGTGTGTGTGTGTGTGTGTGTAGGTGTGTGTCAGCATATGTCTGTGTATTTGTTGATGTGTATGTGTTTATGAACTGTGTGTGTGTTTATGTGGGGGTGTTTGTGACCGTGTGTTTCTGTGTGCGTACATACGTGTGTAAACGTGCCCGTGTGTTTTTTTGCACGTTTATGAATGAATGAATGAATGTGTCGTTGGCTCGTAGACAGGCCAGGCAGAGGTCAGAGGTCATGGCTACATGCAGAGGTCGGAGGTCACGTCCACTATCACGTGATCTTTTTTTTATGTCTCTAAACTTTATGAATCAAACTCGGCTCCTCCTTCACCGATGATGTCAGTTACCAAGCAACCGAGCCTTTCAGAGGAGAAGCAGGAAGGGGAGGGCTCCTCGTTACCATGGAAACCCCATCAGCAGTCTCATTTTCTACTTTCTCTTCCACTTTCATTCTTTTTCTCCTCTTCTTTTCATTTTTTTCCTTCTCTTTCAGGTTCCTGTCATCAAATTCTCTCTTTTTTTCTCTCCTTCATTCCATCGCAACTCTCTTCCTCTCTTTCCTTTCATCGTTTGTTTTTTTTCTCTCTCTAATTTTCTTCATGCTTGCTGTTTGTCCTCTCACATTAACTCCATCTTTACAGTCTCTTTTTAATTCTCTCCATCTTTCATTTCTCTTTCTCTCTGCGGTGTTTCTCTCTCATTCCTCCATCTTTCCGGGCTGGTTTCTCCTCTCCTTTCGGTCACCGTTCTTTCATTCTTCACCTTGTTCCCTCCTTCATTCATTCATTAAGTCTCTCCATTCTGGAGGAGGTGTGGCATAGAAATGAGTCTCCAGGTCACCTTGATGCGAGTCTTGTTCTTTATTTTCCATCTCCGTCCATCCAGAACCAAACCTGGAGCATCCATCTTCTTTTAGTTCTCAGCTGGGATGAAGTTTAGGAAATGATGAAAAACTGGTCTTCAAAACGAAAACATAGAATGAGATAAAAAAAAAAAAAGAAAATCAAACAGTACAGTATGACACATTTAAATGTAATTAATATTTTATTATCTTACAATCTGATTGGGTTACACTGGGTCATCGTCCATTTTTATTTCTGTAGCATGTGAAACAATTAAAATCAAGTCATTACATGATGAAACATGATGCAACACAATAAGATACAATAAAATAAGTTTACAAAACAATATGACACATTACCATGTTGTCCAGCACGATATGAAACATTAGAATATGATACAATATTATTTACAATATGATACATTATCATGCAGTACAATAGGATTTGATATAATACAATGTAATATGATACATGATGAAATGTTAATATATGAGACGTCATCATATACATTACGATGGGATACATCAGGGGTGTCCAACCTTATTTGTCCCAGAAGCTACTTTTGAAGTTGCGAACTTTCTGAGATCTAATCGAAAGATGAATGTGATGTAGGTACGTATGTGAACACATACACACACAGACAAATTCCTCTCTCTTTCTCAAACACACAGACATTTTCCACAGGCATGCAGTGCTTTGGGAGGGAGAGAGCCACAGCAACAGGCGCTGCTCATTGAGAACAGATTAAACTACGTGCTTTCACGTCACAGACTCTGAAAATCTCCTTCAACAAAAGAAAATGTCGCCAGATTGTTGCTTTTTTGAAAAAAGAGTCGCTAAAGGGTCTGAATGTTCGCTAAAAATGCAGCAAAGTTGCTACATTGGCAACACTGAATCCTGTCATTTCATTTAATGTTTTCTTTTCCTACACACCTGGTGGTCGACTTGGGAGCAGTCCGTGATCGACTTGATGGGAAACCGGGAGATACTGTACATGATATTTTACATCACTCTGATTACAATATAAACGTTATAGATTCAATAAATTTAGATACAACACGACTCCATGCGATGAAATAATAAAAAATGATCCAAAACTAAGTCATTAATAACAATATAATATATTACAATATGAAACTATACAGTTGCAAAAAAATGTGGTGTGAAACAATAAAATATTATGCATAACAATCAATTTTTCTGTGGAAATTCTGGGGATACTAACATCTAGCATTAACACATCACCACATCTGTGTGTTTTAGAAATACCGTTACCAAGACGATGAGAATCCACCTGTCGATCCCAGCTCCAGTCACATGACCCACGGACGTAGCAGCGACCTTAGCCACGCACACCTGGACGGATACACACACCCTGCTGCAATCACTGTGAGTATATATACAAGATAATACTGTGAGGACAAACTACATTTCCCAGCATACACCTTCCAGCCAGAATGCTGAGACATGCCTTTGGAAAGTTTAAATGGGATTTTTGTGGTTGTGAGGCTTATTTCAAAGATTTAGGTTTAATTAGGGCACTTTTTTTACAATAGTTTCAAATGGAGAATTTTTAGATGTTTCGGGGTATCAAGATGTTTTTTTGAGTTGTGGTTTTATTTAATTTTGCTGTTTGTTGTTGCTTTTGGTCATTGTAGCACTTTGAGATCTTCACTGGAGATATAAAGTGCGTTATAAATAAATTTTTTATTATTATTAAAAGGAATATTTTTGTTTAGAAGAATTGGCTGCACGGTAGCACAGTGGTTAGCATTGTGGCTTCACAGCAAGAAGGTCAGGGTTCGAGTCCCAGAGTGGGTGCTGGGCTTGAAACATTGACCTTTCTGTGCAGAGGTTGCATGTTCTCCCCGTATGTGGGTTTTCCTCGGTTTCCTCCCACTCTCCAAAAATATGCGTGTTAGGTTGATTGGCTACTCGGAATGAGTGTGTGTGTGTGGCCCCGCAAAAAACTGGTAACCTGTTCGGGGTGTATCCTGCCTCCCGCCTGAAATTAGCCAGGAAAGGCTCCGGCATCCACCACAACTCCGTTAGGGATGAACGGTTCTGAAGACAAAATTTTTTCAGAAAATTCAAGAGACGAATACAACACATACAAATAAATGTTGTGAAGATTTATTTATTTTTTATTTGTTTATTTTGAATTACCCTATTCATCCCTCACCGGGGAAATTTGTTTGCTGCACTCCTTACACCGCAGCAGGCTGCCCTTCAACGGCGCCAATGGTGGGAGAAGCGGGGGTTAGGTGTCTTCTCCAAGGACCCTAGACGTGCTCTCCGTGGGACGCGAACCCGCGACCTTCCGGTCCGCGGGCGAACGCGCTAACCACGCGGCCACCGTCTCCACCAATTATTTATTATTTAATACTTTAAAACAGGGATCTTATTGAGTGTGTTTTGGGGATGTCTCCATCTGTGGTGATACTCAGAAGATATTTAGAGAGTCTGAGCTTTTTTTATTTTTTTAAAGTTGCTGAGTTTCTTAAGGGTCTGATTTTCTTGTGGTGTGTTTCCACATGCATCCAGACAGGGGCAGCAGCACCCAGTCTGCAGCCTGTCAGTGTGCATGTGCATGTGTGTTTAATGAGCATCCATCTGCCACACTGCCCTCCAGACACTCAGTAAGATAATTAGCCAGGTAGGATGAATGTAGCAGCAGGCAAACAGTCGGATGTAGGTCAATCTGCACAACAAAGTCTCTCATCGCTATACTTTTCTTTTACCTTCTCTTCAGGTTCTTTTCAGATCCACAGAGTCAAACCCCTAATCAGTTAAGGGAGCACATAAAGTTCAAGCAGGCCAGAAAGTAAAAAACATGAAAACGAACATGGATAGAAAACTGTTCTTTTTTGTATAACTGAAAAAATCAGCAATTTCTGTCTTTCTTTTTATAACATTCCTGAAAACGACTATTTATTCAAATTATAGAAGTGTTGTGTGAAATCAATGGTTCTCAAATAGTGGGGCACGAGAGGCTTCATCAAGGCGTGCACGTTTGACCTCGGGGAATATGTTTTTAAATTTTTTTTTTTTTTTTTTTTTTACTGTTCTGGAATAAAGTGTAATATCACTCCATTACATTATGGGGCAGTGGCGCTCTCATTGGCAGAGTGTTCACAGGAAGCGTTCACTCGGTGTTACAGTTAATACAGCTATTATTTGTTGTAAATTGATTCATATTTATTTCTTTTTTATTCTCTTGTACGTTAATAAGGATATTGCGTTACGCAAGTGTATTTTATAGACAAATAATACTATTTATGGTCATTCGAGGGGCCGTGAGATGTTGTCTTCTTCCTAGGGGTGGCGGGGCGACACAAAAAATAATTGAGAAGCCCTGTGTTAAATACATTACGTTTTTGAAAACTTGATTATACATATAGTAATTTATGAACGTCATGTTTAGTTTGAGTTTAGTTTACGTTCCACAATGTGTCACCAGAATGTTTCTGTTTATACAAAGAAAAGAAAAGCAAATATTGAGAGTAAAATATACGCCTTATGAAGCAAATCTTATCTAAAACCTTCGCTTACTTTCATTAGATTGGTTTAAAATGTAAAATCAAATCTGCATAAACCCATTTTATAATTTTTCAAAATCTTATTTTTCCTTCATAATATTTTAATGGGCATCACGGTGGCGCAGTGGGTCGCACAGTGGCCTCACCAAAATAACGTCGTGGGTTCGAGTCCCGGGTCGGGACGAGGCTTGGAACACTGTTCTTTCTGTGTGGAGTTTGCATGTTCTCCCAGTGTTTGCGTGGGTTTCCTCCATGTACTCCAGTTTCCTCCCATCCTCCAAAGACATGCATGCTAGGTTAATTGGCCGGTGCCAAAATTGCCCCTAGGAATAAATGTGTGTGTGGATGGTTGTATGTGTGTAGCCCCGCGACAGACTGGCGACCTGTTCGGGGTGTACCCTGTCCTTCGCCTTAAATCAGCCGGGATGTGCTCCGGCACCCCCCCAACCCTGTAAGGGATGGACGGATAAGAAGATGAATGAATGACTGAATATTTTAATATCAAAGCATCTCTTACAGTCTGATCTGGACTATCAGAAGGACCTGGTTTTGGCTGGTGGGCGATCTCGTTGACACTGATTATTTACTCTTCCTTTTTTCTCTTTCGATTTAAAGTTGAGCTTCTTGAATCTCCACCTGGTTTAGTTACTGACGGTCAGAGGACGAACCCGGAATACACACTGAACAAACAGGAAGATTCTTTCTTTATTTTATTGAGACTTCTGACCTTTATTCTGGATCCTAATGGATGCCGTAGAGCAGGGGAGGGCAAACTTTTTGACTTGTGGTCCACATCGAAGTCCAACATCTGACAAGCGGGCCAGATCCAGGGAACGTGGGGAAGGAGATGGCAGGGTAGGGGACAACGGGGTAGGGGCTGACGGGTTACGCACGCGCCTCTTAATCCACAAAGAAAAGTGTTTTTACTACTTTAATTATAATAAACTTTGGGCAAAATATGCACCAAAATGCAAAAAAATTACTTATTTTTTAAAATGTTCTGGGGGAGAATAAAAAATTCTGGATTCGTCCCTGGGAACAGGAGCAGATGAATGTCATGCTTTGGTAACCACTAGATAAAACCGATAGAATGGAGCGCTAGATTTTAAGCAAGCGCTGAATGTTACATCAAGAGCAATAAATTTCATGTCTAGCGGTTCGCTGGTCTGAAATCTAGTGTGATAGCACTTAAAAACAGGCATTTGGCGGCGCTAGGTTGTAAATCTAAGCGCTTGTTGTGACATTTTGCCTGTTTTAACATCTAACACACTTGTTAACGTGCGTGTATCGGGCCCGATGGCGTTCCATATCTGTGGACACTGTTTATTTTGACAATGTGCACATCATGAAGACACACACATTTGAATGGGAGCAGTGTTGTTGTTTCTGTAGCACCATCTAGTGGCAATACATCAGAATTACAGAAAATATAAAAGTAACAAGGTTTATTTATTTATTTATTTCTAGTTCGGCGGGCCGGATTGACACGTTTAACGGGCCGCATGTGGCCCGCGGGCCGTAGTTTGTCCATGCCTGCCGTAGAGCATCACATGATTTGTTGAACTTTTCATTCCATCCTGCCAAAGCTGAATCACTAAGTCAGTAAAAGTTTTTAATGTTCCATTTGTTTCTTCGATTTGGACGTTTCCCACTAGGTGACTCCTTACAGAGTCATTGATTCTGTAGAGGTGAGAGGTGTTCATATGTTGGAAATTGTAGTTTTTGACAATATGATGGGGGCTAAAGTGAATTTTTCCAGTTAGAACGACACATTTACATTCAATCTGACAGCACATGAACGCACTGTGTGGAGTGAAAAAAAAGAAGTGGACAATTGAAAGAATTTTGTTATACTACCATCTAGGCAGCGTCTTTTATGATGTCCTAAAATTTTCCATGTCATTGAAAAAGTTCAGTAAAACTAAATGGAAATGTGTGATTTAAAAAAAAAAAAAAGAGGCAGTTCCAGTGAACAGATTTGCTGGAATAGATTCTCAATCTTTCACAAGGTTCTAGACACCGTGTGGAAAGTTTCAGGCCCGTAACCTCTGGTTGGGATTTTGTGAAAAGGTCTTTCAAAAAAGATGCAAAGAATTGCAAGAGGAACATGAGGTGTTTTGGAAGGTGTTGGATTCAGAAGCACCTGGTTTGAGGTTCTGAGTGATGCAGAGTGGGCAGTGTGGGGGTCTGTGGTCAGCTGCCACACGTCACAAAGCAGAACAAGAAGATGTGTGTGACCACAAGGTCTTTTTTATGTTAATCATCCTGTCACAATACACACACACCCACACGCATATGCACACTGACACACACGCACCATCGCACACAAACACTTTCACTCACATGCACACACACACACAGAACCCACATACACTCGGCGTGGGATGCTCAGCGCCCACTCTGAATGCAGAGCGCCCCTCCACTCTGCCGTTCCCATGGCAACGGCGAGGAAGGCAGAGAGCGAGGAGAAAAGATGGTGAATGGGGGGGTGTTGCCATGGTAACAGTATCAGCTCGAGCGCATGTGTTTGCTGAAAGAATTCAATTACTCCCCCTTGCTCTCTCTTTACCTCTCTCTCTCTCTCTGCTCCCTCGTTTATCTCTCTCCTCCTCCATCAGCATCACTCCTTCTCTTATTCTCTCTCTTTTTTATTATTCACTCTTTCCCTCTCCAACTCTTTCTCTCTTTTTATCTCTCTGTCTGACATCATAAAGGGGGAGGGGATTCCTTTAGAGAGAGAGGGTAGAGAGACATAGACCACCAGAGAAAGACAGAGAGAGAGAGAGCAGAGGAAGGTGGGCGAGTGAGGAACACTCTCTCTCCTTCTTTTCGGTTTTCTGTGATTGCTTGCTCTTCCTCTGGATGAAGGAGGATCGGTGTGTGTCCGTCATGCCTCTGGGCCTCCTAACGGGAAACGACGGCTGAGAGCTCCTTCTCTCCTCCCCTGAATAATTCATCCATCTTTATGTAAGAGGTGGGATACGGGAGGCATGTTTGTTTCTGTGTGGTACGCCAAGAAGATGGGACGAAGATTCATCAACAACGTGAGAAGAGCCAAGAGACACAGACAGAGAATGATGGTAGGAGACACCCCCCATCAGCAGCTTTTATACCCCTCATTAGCTTCTGATTGGCTCTGAACAGCAGGGGGCGTGGCCTGGAGCCATCAGGTGATAATGATGGTGGACTAGGGAGATGTGAGGAGGTTAAAGGTTAAAAGTGGCATGGAATCTTTAGGAAAAAAAAATGCAATATTGCTTCCTGGTTGGATTCATGCTCATAAATAATGTCCATATGCTAAATACTGAGTAAGACGTTGAAAAACGTAACCAGTCATTTTTGTACAGCGAGCAAAGCTCATTGGCCCACAACCTGTAAATCAACCCAACGTCCTGGTTTCGGTGACAAGTACGTATTTCTATTGGTTCAAGACTCGAACCCTGAAGAATCCATGGAAGACCAGTGTTCCACAGAGACAGTAGTAAATTAGAAATTTTATGTCAAATCAACTTTCTCAAGTTTTTTAAACCTAATTTTCACATAAAAAACACACCTGAAGTGCTTTGTTTTTCTATTTCTTTAATGCATGTTTGACTAATTTGCTGAATGAATTTGCTGTTATTTCTGACATAGCATTTTGTTCTTTGCCACGCCCACATTCTGACATAAGCAGGAAGTATTTTGAAGAGCTAACTAACTAACCTCTTGAGCTTAGTCCCTCCCCTCATGTGCCCAGGTGGCGGGATTAAACAGGTAACAAGAGGAAAGGGGAATTCGCAGTTTCAAATCTTGAAGTAAAATTGATTAAAATGTATTTGTAATCATTTTTCGGAAAATACTGTATATTGCATTTCTAAGCAAACAAATGGTACGATATTCATCCATACATGCTTTGAGATGAGAATTGAGACCCTACGAAAACCCAAAACCACTTCAGTACACTTATTTATATTCACGAGTCCAACCAATGAAGGCAGATTTAAGTGGCATTGCAAAAAATGAAATGACAAAGATTTAACGCTCCAACTTTTTAATGCTTATGAGTTCTGAGGCTGTCAGATCTTCCACACTGCCTTAAAGCTCCAGGACTAGAACAATTCACGAGTCCTCAGAAGGCTTGGTACGGAACCATCGATAATCTAGTGGTTAAATGAACTCATACTTTGGTAAACTGTTATGTTCTGGTATTCTGAGGAATTTATGATCTAAAGATCTGGTGAACTTATGATGAACTTACACACACAATAACGTGATCTTTTAGTTGATAGTTGGATGAATTCTTCAACCAGAACTGTTAATCTAGCGCGTGATGAGCTGATGAAGTTGTCAACCAGTCAGAGCTCAGGGGTCGGTCCAGTTTCCACTGGGTTTTCTAGACTTTTTGGTCTGAAGTAGCTGTTCCCAGCGTGGAGGCCGTAGTTCTTCCCCTCTCTGCTGCAGATGTTCCGGGTTGTTTCTGCATGACTTCCATGTCATAAATAGCTGCTGGAGCATAGCGTACGTCTTCATCAGATCCAGCATGGGAGCTGCAGCCATGCGGAACTTCAGGACTTTATTAGATCTGAATGAAAACGTGGCGGCTGAGATCCCTCAGGGTCCACAGAGCACTGAAGAAGATCCAAGACTATTTAGATCATTCAGTAAACTCTTAATTCACCCACGAAACTGAAGAGTAAGAAACATAGAAAACCAGACCAGCTCATAGAATAACTCCCAGATTAATGATGCTGGTTAGGTCTGGGATTTAGACCGGAGGAACACTACATGGTAAAAAAGGATTACATATGTAATATGGGAGGTCATGAAGGTAGGTCCTGTGTCTAACCCTGTCTCCTTCATTCAGGAGACAAGGTTAGACACAGGAAACTAACTTGCTGTGGTAAAAAAAGAATAAAACTATTACAAACGAAAATCGAACCTCAAAAATGATAACTTTGTAAAATCCCAATGTTTTTTAAAAAAAAGTGGTCTCCAAAGAACTGGAGATTGGTTATGATACAATCTGAATTATAGAGCCAAACCTGGACCACATATTTGGCCACTTTGATGATATATCCTTTGAAATATCATCAAAGGATTTGACTTGTACCACATGGAACCTGTATGTAGACGAGAGCAGAAACAGACTGAATCCATTCAAATTCTAAACCTGCTGATGGTACTGTATGTGGATGGATTGTATAGAGAGTTGTTTGGATAATAAAACATGGACGCCGAGGGACAAAAACCTCTTCAAGAAAATTACCTGAATGTTTGGAAAACTTCAGGTGAAGCTCTACGCAAGTCTTAGTAATGAATGAGGGACTACACAGACGTCTTAGTACTGAGGTCCCTGGTGTTGGTTCCAGATTAAACCTCGTTTGCACTTAGCCAGATTAAATACACCACAAAGAACCCCCTGTTTAACTTGGAAATCTGAACCTGCTTAAAATATAAAACTTAAACTCTGTAAAATAAAAAAAATTCAGATGCATAGGAACACTTTGATTTCAGGAATAAACACCAAGCGCATTGAGAATCTGTCTTGTTAGGAGCAAACTCTGGACATCAGAAGTGATACTCTTCACTGAGGTTTGAGTTAGTCTACAGATGAGATTTTTCAGTGGGATTTTCTGCAGAACCAAAAGCTCACAAATTTATGTTTGTCGCACTTTCTTTTTGTTGCTTTGTAATGTCATTTTAGCAGCTGGTTTCTTAATCTGGCGTATTTGGGAGGGTACTTCACAAAATTGAAGTGCAACGAACCACCAGTTCATTTAAATACCATTGCACAGCCACCAAGCCATTTGCATAATCCACATTTAAAATTCTGGAGATGTGTCTGGGGCGGGATTAATTTCAAGTAGGCTTGCTCCTGTGATTTGTTGCAGGTGTGATTTATGAAGCTTATGTTGCTTAAGAAGAGTTCGGATGGTTTTGATGAATCTTAATTTTGCATCGTGTAAGCACTGTTCTTGTGCTGATCAAAAATGCTTGCTCAGCCGAAGATCTACGCAAGTCTTTGTAAATGAGGTCCCTGGTGTCTTTCTGTGAACGCAATCATGAACAAAGACAGATTTATAGTTTAGATGCGTCTCTGTAGAGCAGGGTTGGTGCAGATTGGTCACATGGTCAGTGAATGGGGTAATCAACTCCAAACGGTTTAGAACCCAATGGAGATCACAGGTGGGGAGATAAACTAAACTGGTACCTTCAGGTTTTGCAAATGATGCGGATCAGGTCACCAGAACAGAAATATTTAGTCTAAACAAGTCAGAGGAGCAACACTTAAAAGCTGCTGGAGGTTAAAACCAAACACTCTGCCAATGAAAAAAGGTGTGAACCAAAAATCTCAGACCTGTTAAACAAGGAAGCCTGGAGTTAATACTGAGCTAATGTGTGTGTTAGTAATTATAATCTGACAAAATCTGAAAAATAGTTTAGTTGAATCCCTGGATTTTGTGGTAGTTTCTGTTACAAAGTAAATACTAACGTCTATGATTTGGATTATGTTTTACTCAGCTCATTGATCATCACCTACTGTTTCTGATTTTTTTTTTTTTAAAAAACTCCTTTTCAGTCATCATTAACTTTTCAGGATTTTTTAACAGTAGAAAACATAGTTTTTTATTCTAATCAATACAACATAATTGTGAAAAAACTCAAGCACAAAACACATCTCGGACTGTTGTCATGAAAATGTTAAACTAAATATGATGAACTCTTTTAAAAAGTTTGTGAACATTTTTTGTGGTTGTGTTCAACCTATATGGTTTTCATCCAGGGAATAAAGACATTGATATTTTTTTTTTGGAACTACAACTTGTATAGTTGGATATAAGATATAAAATCTCCTCAAATCTTGAGCTAACATCATAAGATTCTCAGAAAATTTGGTAAAGTCAAATCCAGAGTGAGGTTGCTAAAATCCTGCATAAAGTTTTTAAAAACCAAAAGAAAGTTGGACAAACACAAAATATTTTTTTCTTAAAATTTAGAGCATGTTTGATCAAATCCAGAATTAAGTTGGTAGAAAAAAGTTTGTAAAATTCAGTATAATATTTGTAAAACTCCAAATAACGTTGATTTTGACTAGAATAGTTGGTAAAATCTCAAGGAAAACTAGAAAAACCGAGAATAAAGTTTGTATACTCTAGAATGTGTTGATAAAAACACATTTACTATAATACAGAATAAAGTTACACAGTGTGGGGTTCTGACTGGTTCTCCAGATTCCACCATGAACTTGGCCGAAAGACAGATTGTAAATCCTCCACAGAGGCAGGAAGTTTTCCTCTGATTGGTTGGTTACCGTTCCAGGTGAATCTACCTACATTCTTTCTTCTGGATCCTAAAGCTTTTGAATGATTTAATCAATGTTCTCGTTAGTCACTAAGAAGATGTTAGCCCTTTAACGGGCACACTTTTTTTCCTCTTTTTTAATCTGAACAGACACACACGCTTTCAAACTAACAGGAATCCGGAAATGAACAGTTGTTCAATCCTAGAAAATCTCATTTTCTAACATGAGTATCCACAGACGTTTTGCCCAACAGTCAGTGTGGCTGTTTTCGGCCGTTATGCTCTGTAAGGGATTTAAAAATTTTCTGGCTTTTGTGGAATGCTTGAACTCAATAGATTGTTAATGTGAGACTTCAGGAAGGGAATCAGACTCATGAAGGATTCAATGAATAGGGTTTGGTCCCAATCCCGGACAAATGAAGGATTAAATCTGTTCAGACTGTGACCAGAAGTTTGGCCAATGCTGTGTAAAGACAGATGCACATCCTGTGGTCACCTCTGCTTCCTCCCACGTCCTACTGAAACCCCACAGCCAAATCTTCTCACTGTGCCTAGCGTCTGATAACTTCCTGCTTACAGCTCCTTACATAACATCCTCTCAACCTGAATTATAACTAAACCAAACTGGGATACATTAAGATTAATAAAACTGAGATTTGACTTCTTTTAAATCATAAAAACCCTTAGATTTTCATAAATCGTCTATTAGCATTAAATTTTTTATTTATTAAACTTCCACTTAAAGATCCTCAGAAAAATGTATATTTTATGTTCCTGCAGATGTGAACCAGATGTTTTGATGGCTTCAATTTGTACTCAGTTATTCATAAAACAGCCAGATTTTTTTTTCCAGCTAATGTCATGTTCTCTGGGATTTCCTCACAGTGACTTAAAGGTCAAAGTCACAGCAGGGTGAGGATATCGATTAAAGTGGTTCCAAGTGAAACCAGTAA
The DNA here is from genome assembly GCA_902685375.1 of Neostethus bicornis. NCBI lineage: Eukaryota > Metazoa > Chordata > Actinopteri > Atheriniformes > Phallostethidae > Neostethus > Neostethus bicornis. The sequence goes on along the minus strand of LR738558.1, from coordinate 21,996,887 downwards.
CACGCTGGTAATTCAGACAGACCACAGTGTGACTAGTAAAACCAGTGTAAGAAGGATTTGTGTAGTTCATCAGGCATGATGCAGTAATTAGACGGGGGTCTCTGGTGGATCACAGTAGGCCAGAAGTAATTTAGAGTCTGAACGTCTTCATGGGGACGTTCTGAATCAGCTCATCTCATTTCTGTAAGATAATGAATTCTTTTATCACATTTTATAGAATATATTTATCTAACTTCCTGTGGGCTCAAGGAGAAACCATGGAAACCAGGGAGCGATAGAAAGGAATGTTAGCCCAATGGACAGACGTAGAGACAACCAACAACAGTATGTCATAAATCAATGAATGAGAGGATGGATGAATGGATGGATGAGTGGATAGACTGATTTCTGAGAATGAAAAAGGGTGGTTAAAAAAAGAGACGTTAAAATTAACAGATAAATTAATTGGACGGATGAATGAAGAGGGTTATTTGATGGGTAGAAGAAGGTAGACGAGATGAATGAACAGATGAATTGATTAACGAATAGATGGATAAACGGATGTGTGTGGTGGGGAGGTGTTGTAGACAAATAGATGACCAGATGATAGATGGATGGTCGGATGGATGGATAAATAATGGATTGATGGTGTTCTGTTTGCCTTCCGACAGAATGCTGGAATCTGTCTTGTTTTCCACGTTTTTCGGAGACAGAAAGGTGGTCGTCATAGTTACAGTTACAGTTGTCTAGGTAACCGGCCCCCTCAGGGAGCGACAGCTGTCACTATGGTGTTGCCATAACAACGCTGTGAGAGCGATACTTGAATGTGATTTAACCCCTTGTGACTGTTCTGTGTCGTTTCAGATGAACGGATCAGAGGGAGAGCTGGAGTACGAAGAGATCACACTGGAGAGGGTGAGACACACACACACACACACACTCACACACACACGCTGACCCTCATTTATCACAGTTACGCACAAATTTATAAATTTCAGGCACACACAGAAAAGACACCAAGTTGTGCATGACATTTATGAAGAGGATTCAACCTGTTCCGTCTACTGTAGGTGTATGACAAGGTGTCATCTTGATAAATGCGGTGGCTGAAAACAAGCACTTTTCAATGAACACGCCTACATTTATTCTGATTCATGCTCTGTCACAACCTGATTTTAAGACATGAAGAAACGAAAGTTGTCAAATAACAATTTTATGAATGGTGTTATTTTTTTATTGACTGATCATTTTTTGAGAGGGAGTCGTTATCTGGTAGTGTGCAGGAAGTGACTCTACTGCCATAGAGCAGTCAACTTGTAAATACATGACAATTTGCTTGTTTTTAACAAGCAAATCAAATTTACATAAAAATGACAACACAACAATAAAAATGGTTGTTTAATTCAATTAGTCAATTAGTTAATTGAATTAGTCAAGAATGGTTTCATGAGATTTTTCTTTACATATGCTGGAAAAGAGCCGGTCAAAAAAAACAGAATGCTAAAAAATGAGATAAGATTAGGAAAAAAATATGGTGATATTTTCTACATAAAAATATATAACATAACACCAAGTTGTTTTTGTATAAGAAAAGATGATTTAATCCTTTTTAGCAGGTCAAAACAGTCTCATCAGTGAGGTTACAGGCAGAAGAGATAAAGAAGGTGGAAGATTTTAAGCACTTACGATCAACAGTCCAGAGCAATGGAGAGTGTGGAAAAGAGGTGAAGAAGCGTGTGCAGGCAGGCTGGAACTGATGGAAAAATGTATCAGGTGTGATGTGTGGTAGAAAAATTTCAGCTAGAATGAAAGGGAAAGTGTAGAAAACCATGGTGAGAGCGGCCATGCTGATTGGTCTAGAGACAGTGGCACTGAGAAAAAGACAGTGAACAGAGATGGAGGTAGCAGAGATAAAGATGCTGAGGATCTCTCTGGGAGTGACCAGGATGGACAGGATCAGAGGAACAGCATGTTAGAGGTTTTGGAGATAAAGTCAGAGAGGCCAGACTGAGATGGTTTGGACATGTGCAGAGGAGAGAGAGAGAGTACATCGGAAGAAGTATGCTGGGTTTGAAACCACCAGGAAAGAGGCCTAGAGGAAAACCAAAGAAGAGGTTCATGGATACAGTGAAGGAAGACATGATGATGCAGGATAGGGTTAGATGGAAGAAACTGACTTACTGTGGCGACTTCTGAAAAGAAATGCCAAAAGAAGAAAGAGATGAAGAAAACAGCATCATCAGCACTTGCAGCATAAAATGCTATTTACTGATCTTAAATTCAAAATGCTGTGTATTTTTTGAGGAAGCTTTGTTTTGATTGTATTCGCTTTCTGTGCCGGTTTTGCCATGGCGTAATCCAGAAAACAGCATTTTCTCTGTGTCGCCAGGATTATACCGTCAATTAAAACGCATGTTAAAAACAGTATGTTATAGTAAGTCTATAAAATATTCTGTCCATGACTTTTCCATACCATGATTTATATTTTTATCCTCTTTTCAGTGTTCATTTGATTTTGGTTAATATTTACACAACCTCTCAATCTAACAAAGTAATTTGAGCAACCGTTGTTTTGATAAATCTGGATGAGCGCATCGATTTGGTCGTACACTACTTTTACACACAAATTTTGGCATGTGTAACGTTGATGGATGAGGGCCACTGTGAGGAGAACACACTAAAGAGGGTGAGGAAAGAACACACACGCAGAGGCTGAAACATACATACACATATACATCTACACACACACACACAGACACACGCCACATACTTATACATCTACACTGACACACACTATGAACACATATGTACACTAATACACATTTATGCTCAGATCCACATTGAGATACACACATACACAATACACACATCCAGGCGCAAATGTGCATACTCAAACCCACGCACACACTTACACACCCACACACTCTGCAAACACATTCACAGATTCACCCACGTGTACACATAGACATCCCAGTCACACACACTAACAAATGCACACACCACATGCATGTACATATTCATGCATGCATGTAAATATGCATGTGCATACAAGTTACATGTGCATTGACACACATCACCACACACACACACACGCACACACACACACACACACACACACACACACAAACACACACACACACACACACACAATTATTAGCTCCGTAACGCACATCTGTACATACCATAATGCAAATCTTAACGTTCATCAACAAGCACCGATACACAATCACACTCATTAACATGCATCAGCACACACTAATGCCTACTAACACACATGATAACACACAGACCTACACAAACTGACATATACCAATACACACTCATACACATGAATGCCCATTTACACACATCAACACTTCTGAATGCTCATTAACACACATCAACACACCCCATTGGTTCCTAATACATACATCAACACACAACGCTCCTTAACCCACACAGTACTGACACATACTAACACACATCTGCACATAATAATGCTCAGAAACATACATTAACACACATCATTGCACTAATTCACACAGTGACACATTTTAACAATCACTGCCACACACAATAGCACAGTATTATGAACAATAACACAGATACACACAAACTCTCGGTTCGTTCCAGAAATAGCCCCTTTTTGTTCTGTTTTTAGTAACTGTCACTCTGCCGTCACCTCGTCCACATTAAGCTCCACCCAGCTGACATCAGCAGGTTATTTTTATCCAGCTGCCGACTCTTTTTAGAAATCAAACCAACCTGAAGCTTCAGATCCCGGCTGAGTCACTACTGCAGCTCTGCACCAGCTCTCTAATGTACAGCTCCAGACCAGCTGGACCCTCCCCATAAACGGGGACTGCTCTGAGGTTTTCCCCAAGATTCTTACCACCACCCCTCCGTTCAGAGAAAAATCCACTGAGATGGATGTTATTAACATTGTCACTGTGGGGAAAATGTTCACTTTTGGAAAGTAAAAATGAGTCGTCCTTCCACTCACCTTTTGACCCAACAATCGGACCCTCTAATATGGTTCATAACAGCCAGAATCCCCAAATCTTTACTGTATGCTTTCCTTGACTCGTAAATCAAATGCAATTTGTAATTGTTTGTTAAGTGATGGATCCCAGAAAACCTGGAGGCTACCATGGTTGCATCTAATGAGGATCCATTTAAACAAATAAACTTAGTCTACAGAGGTCGGCGTCTCCTATCCTGGTCAATGATGTGTTTCCCAGTCTGTTGAGCCTGTACTGAATTCCCGGGATTGGTAGGGTCATGGGCATGCTGAATTGGTCCATGATTGTAGAAGTTCACAGTCTTTGTCCATGTGGCTTGGTATCCCCACATCTGGCATACAGCAGCCAGGACTCCATAACTTGATAAATAAAGATGAAGACCCGACAACATGGACAACATTGTCCTGGCTTTCTGAAAATGGCTCTCCTAATCCAGTCTACAGTGACATAAAAATCATGATTTGGTTCCTAATAGTAGGTTTTCCCTAATATGGCCCACCAAAGAAATGGTTTCCCAACAGGGTTTTCAAGATTTAGGGTTCTCTAACTTGGTCCATGATTGTTGGAGCTCCCAATCTTGTAACAGGTCGGCCAGGTTCCTTTAATCTAATCCTTAAAGGCTAGTGTCCCTAAATTTGGTCCACAAGGATGATGGTGTCCCACTCTGATAAAAGAGTAGGTATTTATTTACTTTTTTCATTCTTTTCATGTTCCATTCCTTAACACAATCCACAGAAAATGAGTTTCATTACCTTGTCAACGAGTCCACTAAATTGGGGTTCAAGTTAGGTCTCCGCTTAACATTGTCAGTGATGAAAAACCTGGCTTACGGTCGATGGTGATCAGCATCTCTCCCAACAGGTTCTAAAAGGTCTGCAGAGATAGAGTTCCTTAAATTAGTTTATGAGGGCATGCGTCCCATCATTCAGTCAATAGTTCTGTAGGAATTCCCTTGTTAATAAAAGCCTTTTTATTTTAACTCATCCACAAGCGCTAGTGTTCCTACCTGGTTTGCAAGAGCAGGCGGTTATGGAACCGGTCTCAGGATTAAAAGAGTTCCTTTCTTGAACCAGAAGACGAAGTTCTAGGGTCAGAACCTCCTAACTTTTATCACCATGATGGGGTCCATTATGAGTGGCCTTGCCTTTGATGACTCGGTTGTGAAGGTTCTATGTTTCTTGCCGCTGCGCTGCTCTCGTGTAAGAAAGATGAAAGATTTCATGTGATGACTGAAATAATGTGATAGACTGTCTGGTTACATGGAAGAGCCAGTGAGATCTTGGGGATAAAATTAAGCATTTCTAACTGTAAAGAAGATGCTTTTCAGATGAATACAGGTTTATATTTATGAAACCTTTGAAGAGCAAAGCCAGTAGATGTGACTGTGTGAAAGCTGCAGGGAAGAAGCCAGATGGATGAAACCATTCCATCTGAGGAAAACAGAACTTTGTCCAGATGGATGAAATACTCATCACATAGCAGCTATTTCACAATATCACTTTGCTTTTCTGCAAAATACTGGACACCTTACCCACAGAGCCCAAACAGCTGCTGGCCTCAGGCCCTACATAGACCACCAGTCCCTCAATATACAGTACTGTATAACTATTTTATTTCTTCGTGCTGGATTTGATCATTTGTGTCTCTTGGTCTTCAGTTATCTCAAAGAGATTTACAAGTAGTTAATCAAATCAGTACACACAATCAAATTAACCACAGTCAGCATCACCAATAATGAAATGGAAAAAAAGCCTCTCTGTTCTTAGAGCCTCCATTTTGGGGAAGAAAAACTCTTAAAAACTTGCTTCAGATCCTCTCTTCATATCTTTAAATATTGGTTGCCTGATTAATACCGTGTACATTTTAAATCCCATCATCATGTGTTTCAGGGGAATTCTGGTTTGGGCTTCAGTATTGCCGGAGGAACCGATAACCCTCACATTGGAGACGACCCATCTATTTTCATCACCAAGATTATCCCCGGAGGGGCCGCTGCCCAGGATGGACGCCTCAGGTGTGACAGGCAACACTCTCATCCTCATCATGAGAAAGACATTGGTCTCACTTCTCTGTCTGTGCTCAGGGTCAATGACAGCATTGTGTTTGTCAACGACGTGGACGTCCGCGAGGTCACTCACTCATTTGCTGTAGAGGCCCTCAAGGAGGCGGGGCCAGTGGTGAGACTGTATGTCTTACGAAGACGCCCAGCCAGTGAGCGCGTCACACAAATAAAACTCATCAAAGGACCCAAAGGTATGAAAGGAGAACAGGTGATGTTCAGTAGGGTATCTCTGTTACTGTGGCGACCTCTAGTGGAGGCTTAGTTCTTTATCAATGTGTCTCATGTATAATAATAATTAATAATGCAAATGAATGATCAACATTATTAGATTAGATACTTTGCCAGATACTTATTCTGATTAAAAAAAAAACCCTGGTTAATAATCTAGAGGATCAATCCAGTTTGTAATCCATGGTTTTTGTCAAATTGAGCATTCAGATCACATTTGGGAATATTAAATAATTCCATAATGTCAATGCCAATAATACTAATAAAAAAAAAAACAGATTGAATATCTAGTTTAACACTCATGATTCAAATTCTTTATTCATGTCCAATCTGAATTTTTTAAGTAGACTAATGGTCTTCACTACTGAGTCAAGGATTTGGCTCAAAATGTAAGATGAATAAATTCTCAATCCCGTTTCCCAACCCCGATTATTAAACCAGGACAATAATATTGGTTACGGACAGATATTTTTGATTGGATTTGTAATCCACATTACTGACACAAATAGTTAAACTATCAAACGCTGGAGTAATAGATAAAAATCATTTACATAGTTCAGATTAACAAACCATATTGAGTCCAAGTGTTTCTAATGAATTGATAATTAACATTAACAATTCATGCTGATGTGACGGATCTGCAACTCTGATAATTAACCCAGATTATTTTCAGGGAGAAATCATTTTCAAAATTCTTCATTTCACTTCATCTCTATCTCATGTAATCCATCTGTAACATCCTTAAAACCTGAACTACCGTATTTTCCCGACCATAAGGCGCATATAAAAGTCTTGGATTTTCTTCAAAATGAGCAGTGCGCCCAATCGTGGAGTGCGCCCTAAGTGTGTTGTGAAAAAAACCACAGCCGACGTGAAAAAACAAGCAAAGCATATAAACACTACACTTGCTGTGATTCCGGGAAGTCTGACAAAGGAACTCCAACCGCTGGACATCGGCGTGAACTGGCCGTTCAAAGTACGGCTGTTAGCGGCATAGGAGCGATGAATGACCAGAGGAGAACACAGCTTCCCAAAGGGTGGAAGGCAGCGCCGGGCAAGTTACGCCACAATTTCCCAGTGCTTAGGTTAACCAAACTCAATTTTGCTCCCGATCTATTTTTAAATACACACACTTGTCTGCTTGAGTGTGTGTTGTTGTAAGGCGGACGTGCGTAGTAGAGGACATGTATATAAAACCCGCGCCCTATCATCAGGTGCACCCTATAGTATGTGTGTTAAATACAAAGCACATGAAACTGGGATTGTGCCTTTTAATTCGGTGCCCCTTTGGTCGTGAAAATACAGTATGTTATTTTATTAGTTATTACTTGTGCTGGTTGTGTGTTTTTTTGTGCGTAGCTCTTTGAGACTTTGTGGTAAATGATAATAATAATTTAAGATTATACAGTATAAGATGATACATTTGGTTCCTACTATTTCTTTTCTGGCCTAGGTTTGGGGTTCAGTATAGCTGGTGGTGTTGGAAACCAGCATGTTCCTGGAGACAACAGCATCTACGTCACCAAGATCATCGAGGGTGGAGCCGCACATCGAGATGGACGGCTACAGATTGGAGACAAGATCTTGGCAGTACGTAAACCAAACTTCTGACCCAAAACTTGGGTTTTGAGCTGGTTCTCGGTAAAGTTCTGATCTTTCACTCGACCCAACCTTGATCAAATTCACGGATTCTGATCTGTGTTCAGGCTCAAGTTTTGACTCAAAGTGTTATTTGAGTCAAAACTCAAAAAATCCAGCCCATACATAAAGCCAAATCCAAGTGCTGAGTCCCAAGTCTTGAACGAAAATCTGACCCAGGGTTTTGTATACATTTTTGACCAGATTCTTCACCCAAGTTCTCATTTGAGACCTGACACTGACCATAGATTTGACTTTGAACCCTAACATAAACCCTGATGATAATCCGAGCTGTGTTTCTGACCTAAACTCACGCCTTAGTTTTGACTAAAGGTCAGATCATGTCTTGTCCAGTATATAACCAAACATCTGTCCCATTGCAGAGTTCACAGATAAATTTCTCATCCTGCGAGTCAATGTTGATTCTTATGTACATAAGTTTCGGTCCTGCAGGTGAACCACATGTCTCTGGAGAATGTCCTGCATGAAGATGCCGTGTCGGCTCTGAAGAACACAGGGGAGGTGGTCTACCTGAAAGTGGCCACGCCCACCTCCCAGTATATCAACCAGGTGGACCGGTACAGCCCTCCAGACCTGACCAGCTGTACGTAGACAAGACCTGTTTTAGACTGAAAACCATCAACGTCTCTAATGTGTTTTTTGTAATGTTTGTGGACCCTGCAGCCTACATGGAGCCGGACTACATGTGCGATTACCCACAAGCTCTTCCCCCTCCGTCGCCAAGGCGATACTCACCTATTCCTCGTGGGATGATGGGGGAGGATGACTATTCTCGGGAGCCCCGTAGAATCTGCATCCAGCGCGGGTCCACCGGTCTGGGCTTCAATATTGTTGGTGGGGAGGACGGAGAAGGAATCTTCATCTCTTTTATCCTCGCTGGGGGACCGGCAGACCTGAGTGGAGAACTCCGCAAGGGGGACCAGATCCTGAGTGTGAGTACCCAAATCAAATCCTTAATGTGAGTTACCTGGTCCAGGTCTAGGACAGGACTACATGTAATTATCTAATATCTAAACCAGAACCCAAATATTAATATTTATGCCAAGTTCACAGCGTTGCAGCTGGTCTTTATCATGAGTTCCTTAACTAGACATTGATTCAAAAGACCCTCAGCATGAGCAGTTTCAGGACTAGTATTAAGGAGCCGCTGTATGCAAGTCCCAGGACGTGAGGAAAGGACATTTGTGGACTGAAGTTGCATTTAACTGTTTTCTGTCCACAAATGTTCTCTGGTTAACAGAGAGCAATTAAATTAAGCATTTGAAGCAGAAGGGAAAAATGACAAAGCCCACATAGATGACACTTGTCTGGAGTAATTTCCCAATTGTGGGATAAACAAAGGTTTTTTTTCTTGATTCTTAAGAAAAATGGCCCTCATTGCAGTAAAGATGGTTAATTAAGATACATGTACACTGTCAAATCAATACATTTGAACTAACTTCAAGACCGTGCGCTGTTGGTTCCTACCCAATACGTCACAATGAGCTGGGAGTTGATGGACCAGCTTTAAGTGGCTGACCTGGATTGCTGGAGGGTGGGTAGTTTCTTTTTGTCACTATTTCAAGGACTGACCATTTTTTTTAATTCCGTTGACAAATCAGTGGGTGTCAATCACCGAGTTGCCATCAGCACTGCCTCCAACTCTTTTTTGCTCGTGGGAAATGCCACCACGGCTGCGCAAAAATGGAGCCATGAAATTGAACACGAGAAATTTTAGGTAGCACTGGCCATTAGGGGACCACTGCATACGCATCACACGATTTGCATGATTGGTGTTTAGAGTTGTAGAGGTGTGGTTTGGGCAGGATGGATTTTGAGTTGGCTTATGAGGTGAAGCCTACATTGTGTAAGGAGAGTGTGTGCAGAACAAAACCGCTTGCTCAGCTGAAAATCGGTACAATTTATAGTAAAACGAGGCCTCCAGTTCTATGTTTCATCCCCTAAACCGGGTTGCACATGATGGTTTTCATATTAGTGTCTCACCTTTGGTACCTTAGACCATGCTCTCAGTGTTCGTCTGTTGAACAAGTTGGTCTCCAGACCAAATCTTTTACCTCTTTTGAGCATTAAACACAAGCTTTGTATATATTTTATATTTATATTATATAAACATTATATACAGTATATTTTTTATTATATAGTAAATATTATATATCTATATATCGTAGCTTAAGACCTCACTCTGATCAGACGTTCTTACACATAGTGTCTCCCATACTAGACCAATTTGCTGACAGGACACACATGTGTTTCCAGGTGAATGGAGTGGATCTCAGATACGCCACGCACGAACAGGCCGCAGCAGCCCTGAAGAACGCCGGACAGACAGTTACCATAGTAACACAATATAGACCTGAAGGTTGGTCGACTGGTTCTGTTGATGAGAGTTTTACTCTTTGAGTAAAGCCTCTGGTCATTGTTTCCTGTGACCATGGTAACACTGTGTGTGCAGAGTATAGCCGTTTCGAAGCAAAGATCCACGACCTGAGGGAGCAGATGATGAACAGCACATCTGGAAGTCTGAGAGCCAACCGGACGTTCTATATCAGGTGAGCTCCGAAGCTTGGCGAGTGTCCAGGTTGAATCCTCAGGTGATGCTGATGTCTGCTGCCTTTCAGGGCACTGTTTGACTATGATAAGCAGTGGGACTGCGGAGTTTTGTCCCAGGCTCTGGATTTCAACTTTGGAGAGGTCCTCCATGTGATTGACAGCGGTGATGATGAATGGTGGCAGGCCAGACGAGTCAACCAGCAGGGGGAGCTAGAGGAGCTGGGATATGTTCCGTCTAAACACAGGTCTGCTCGAGATTTTTTCCCATGTTCATTTTACAAGGTTCGATGAACACAGTACACCAACATCCAGAAAGACTGTAACTCCTGTGATCCACTGTCAACATTAGATGCCATTATTTGATTGGATGCCAACGTTAGTAATTCAGTATACATGACAGTATACTGCCACGTGATTGGTTAGTCAGATGTGAATGTCCTCATGTGGGCCTGATGACTACATCAGGTGTTTACTGCAGATCCTGAAGTTCTTTCTTTGATATCTAATTGTGTCTGTTTCAGAGTGGAGAGAAAGGAGTGGTCCCGGATGAAAAGTAAAGGTATTGGTGATCAGTGCAGAAAATCAAGCAGAAAATATCAGTTCAATTTTAATTAAGTGAAGTTACACACTTATTTTCTTCTTCTAGGGAGAGAAGGTTTTGTTCACAGCTACGAGCTTATCACGCAAATTGAGGGTTAGTTCTGTTCTTCATTCATCCATCCATCCATCTCCACCCTTCACATTTCATCCTTCATTCAACACTTTTGTTGATTCTAACGTTTTGCAGACATAAGTAAAGTTGTGTTTGTAAATCCTCAGTGGACTACGCACGCCCCGTCATCATCCTGGGACCGACCAAAGACCGAGTAAATGATGACCTTCTGTCTGAGTACCCGGACAAGTTTGGCTCCTGCGTTCCTCGTAAGTCCTTCCATCTGTCACGACTAGAGCAGAAAGTGGACAGGAAGTCACTGATGTTCTCTCTGTCTGTGCCAACAGACACCACCCGCCCACGCAGAGACTATGAGGTTGATGGGCGAGACTATCACTTTGTGTCATCACGGGAACAGATGGAGCGAGACATACAGTCACATCGCTTCATTGAGGCAGGGCAGTACAACAACCACCTGTACGGGACGTCGGTGCAAAGTGTCAGACAGGTTGCCGAGCAGGTGAGATGGCCTGGTTTTCATGGTGAAGTTGTCACAAAGGTGAATTGGGTTACCAGGGTGTAGTACAATCACCAACTGTACTGTACATGTACTGATTGCATTTTCAGGGCGATGTGACCAAAACTGAAAGCCACAAAGGTCAAGATCACAAATTCTTGTGAACGCAATATATCCCAAACTACCAAACTGGTTTTAATTAAAATACCCACAGTTACGTAAACCAACTTTAGATAAACTGATGAAGTTTATCATATAGAGTCAGTGGAGGCATAATGTTCGATTGTCAACTTATTCTTGTTTGGGTAGATTCTTTCGAGTCTTTTAAGTCCTGCTGTTCTTCAAGTTCTTTAGTTGTTCAAATTCTCAAGTTCTTTTGAGTCTTTAAAATCCAGTTGTTCTTTTGGTTCCTTGGTTCATAATGGTTTGTTTGGGTTTGTTCGTGTCCTTCAGTCCTGTCAGTGTTTCCATTTCCACAGTCTTTTTTGAATTATTATATTCTTATAGTTGCTTAAAACCTTCAAGACCTTTGGTTCTTTCTTATTTGTAGGTTTCATCAGTTCCGTCAAATCTTTTGATTCTTTCTTTCAACAACTTTAAATCATGTAATTCATTTTGTTCCTTTGGACTTTATGTTTTCTTGCATTCTTTGATGTTTTCAGTTTGCTTTGGGGTTCTTAAAGGACCCATCTCATGCAAAATAACTCTTTTCACATTGTATCCTATGCATATACACACGCAAAATGTGGGGTTTGCAACATGCATTACACGATAGTTATCAAAATATATTGATTTGGTGGAGCGCAGTCACAGACCTGGAACTAAGAAAGGCCGGGTATCGTTCATCCCCCCGCCCGTCCTGAGAAAGTACAAGCTCCGCCCTCTGCTCTCACTGAGCCAATATTCCTCCGCCCATCTCTGCGCGGGAGGGGGGAGGCAGGCGTAAACCCGTGCATAGCAACAAAAAGCGTGTGTCAAGCAAGAAAATAAAAAAGATGCAGAGCATCGAACCAGCCTGTATATCGGACGTAGAAAGCGAGTTTGTGAGGGTGTAAGGCCGGAGTGTAGGCGGGTGAGGAGGGCGGGCGGGCTGGTGGTGAGGAGGGAGGGTTTGCTGCGGAGTGGGGCGTGTGCGAAGTCCGTCCTGGCTACGTCAAATGCGTCATACTTTAGACATCTGCTCATTCGTTGTTTTTTCTGAGCGTACCAGAAATCCACAGCAATTTGTGAAAAACGGGCTAAATCAATCTAGAAAGCCCTTTGGTGACATACACAAGGCCTGGACATCACACACACACACACACACACACACACACACACACACACACACACACACACACACACATATACAAGGCCTGGGCATCACTCTTACAAGGTAGAAAACTCTGGAAAGTCGATTTTGCATGAGATGGGCCCTTTAAGAAAATTCAGTCACTAACTATCCCTGTCACTTTTGTTGATTCTCAAGTTGTTGGTTCTTTTTAGTCCTTCAAGTCCAAAGATTCCATAAAGTTCTTTTATCCATTTTGAATTGTTTTTTTGTTTGATGATGCTTTTCTTTTGGTCCTTTGAGACCTTTTCTCTTTGAGCTTTTTTTTTTGTTTGTTGTTGTTGTTGTTTTTGCTTTGGGTTCTGTCAGGTTCTTTTTTGTTTTGTTGGTCCCCTCAAAATTTTTGATTGCTTCCAGGTCTCTGGTTTTAGTAGTGTGTAACTTTACTGTTTGTTATCAGGGTAAACACTGCATCCTGGATGTTTCGGCCAATGCAGTAAGGAGGCTTCAGGCTGCTCAGCTCCACCCAATTGCCATCTTCATCCGACCCCGATCTCTGGAGAACATCTTGTGAGTCACTTTTTAGGTTATGTTCATGTGACAAAAGGGACTGAGACATGTGACCTTTGTGCAGGGACCTGAACAAGCGACTGTCGGAAGACCAGGCCAGGAAGGCTCTGGACCGAGCCATCAAATTGGAGCAGGACTTCTTGGAGTGTTTCACAGGTAAGGACATGCCCAATGAGGACAATGGGCCATGGTTTGGGATAGCGATGGATTCTAGAAAAAGCATGCAACAAAAAATGTAAGTCTGGTTTTAAAAATTTATGTCTGATAGTGGTCTCTACCCTCTTTCAGCCATTGTCCAGGGTGACAGCTTTGAAGAGGTCTATCACCAGGTCAAGCTGGTCATCGAGGACCAGAGCGGCCCTTACATCTGGGTTCCTGCGCGTGATAGACTCTGATTGGCCCCTGGCGCCTGTGGGTGCTGTCTCCATAATAACCGCCTCCAGCACCCCTCACCTCCACCATCTTGAATCTTTCTTCATGAAGGAGATGAGAAAGCTTAGTGATTGCATGACTGCTGTAACCACGGTAACCAGAAAGGAGGACATGCCTGAGAGCCCGTCTGGGAGACACAGGACATACTGGTTGATGATTGGATGACCCCTATCACTCCCCCTCCCTTAAAAAGGCAGCAGAAGATAGAGTCGCTGTTGAAGTATTTATATTAATCTATTTATTTATTGATTTATTTATTTATGTGATGTGAAAATGGTGTGTGGGTGTGTGTGCGTTTGTGTGTAGTGTACATAAAGACTTGTGTGGCTGTAAATAAAATGATGGGGCTCAAACACACAGTCTATTCAGGGCTTAAAATATCCGAACACTGGACTACATCTTCAACAATCCTCCACTTGTTTGGACTACAAAAACCTCAACCCACATCTGACAAGACCACTATGCCACACTTCTTCTCTCAGTTTTAACCACCTCTCTCATCTTCTATAACCCACAATCCACCTCTTGGACTGCAGCTACTTTATTTTGATAACCCACTGTTCCCTCTGCTTCAACCAAAATGCACATTACCTCTTGGTAGAGGAAAAAAAAACTGCCATCACATGGACCACAAATCCCCAAATCCTGTTCTGTTGCAATCTGGATGATGCTTGACGTTGAAGCACTTTCAGTTTGAAGTGAAAACTGTGAACTACCTTACCCAGAATTCCCAGCAGCGTCATCACCTACAAACTACACTTTCCCTTGAGTCTCTGCTTTGTTGAAGCAGGGTAAAATGCCATGGACATTTCCTGCTGACTCAGCGTGGCCTGGACACCTGAGAAAGGGACTCTGTTACCCACAATGCACTGGGATGTAGTCCTGCTGGAGCTGAACATCAGGGTCCTGTGAATAATTATTATAAAATATTCCTACAGATGATGATATGACATCATCTCTCACACGTGCACTCGTCTTTTGTTTGCGAGCACGAACACAACCATATCTAAATATTGATTAGCTTCCCACACACACAGACACACACATGCGCGCCTTGCTCTGAGGAGCTGGTGTTTCATAACGGGCTCGTTGTATGATGAAATAAATTAGTTATAAATTAAACTATTGAAATAAATTCCTTATAAAAGCTGATTGTGGTTGTTTTTTGTTTTAAGAAAAAATTTGTTCACTCTTTAGCGCCCCTGCAGGATGAAAATATCTATTTCAGAATTGAATACACAAAATAACTAAAAGACTTTTGTCTCAATTTTAACATTATTGGAGGTCTGTCTCACACTCTCAAGATGATATTCTGGATTAGTTATAAACTAAAT
The DNA here is from genome assembly GCA_902685375.1 of Neostethus bicornis. NCBI lineage: Eukaryota > Metazoa > Chordata > Actinopteri > Atheriniformes > Phallostethidae > Neostethus > Neostethus bicornis. The sequence goes on along the minus strand of LR738558.1, from coordinate 21,981,633 downwards.
TATTGAAATGAACACCCAATAAAAGCTGATTGTGACTATATCCTCATGAAATCATTTGCTTACAATTTTGCACTCTACTAAGTAATTCAAAACGAGAAGTCAGACGTTTATGGTAGAAAAAAAAAGAAAAAAAAAAACATAAATGCTGCTAAAGGTAAACCTCAATAAGTGTACAGTGGCGACTGGTGATTAAAAAAAACTGGGGGAGGGGGACGCACATTTTTCAAAAACACACACACACACACACACACACACAAATATATGTGTATGTATTTTGAGATATCCTCTATATAAAAGATATCACATGCCAGTACATGAATATTTAAAAGTTTTATTTTCACCCTACTTGAACAGAAATTTCTGTTATTTTTCAAATTTTAAATTCTGGTCTTTTAATAAATTTTAATAAAGTTTGCTTTTTAAAATGATTTTTTAAAAAAAAGCAAAAATCTTCAAGGACAAACATGTATTTATATTATTATTTTCATTTTTTTTAAAACAAACAGAATCAGTCGTGTCCTTACTTTTACTGAAAGTCCATCTGCCGAAAAGTTGTGATTAAGTTGTAGAAGTCATCTTTAGTTTTTCTTAGTTTAAGATTTTCTCTGTCTGAATGGAGATTTTGTCAACAGAAAAAATTGACAGGTTCTTCAGGATCGGAAAAAAAAACAATCGGCTATTTTTACTCAATAAAATGGCAGAAATGTGTGGCCACACTCCAAAAGCATTTTTAACACACAACAGTGGAAAGTAATACACTTTTTTATTTCTTTTTTGTCATGAAGACAGGGAAGGAATTACCTCCCCTTCCTCTTCTGACCCCACGTCACTGACAGCTTATAGCTAATTGATTGGTTCACGTAACAGACTGACAGAGTGAACAACCTATCACTGTGTTTTGGGGCGCATCCGGCCTGCGCCCCGCGATACAAATTGCAATACAAATGAGTGGAATAAAATTCTGAGCTGACGTCACGTTTTTTTTCCAGGAATACCGGAAGCCACATACACACTCGTGTGTTTTCCTTGCGGGGCGCGAGGGCTAGCTCCCTCGTTCAGGTTTTCACAGGAAGTAATAAAATAAAACGGTGTAAAACGTTATTAAACATTGTTAAAAACTGTTACTCAAGACAGTTTTACATACTTACAAACATATACGTATATGTTTATATATTTTTTTATTGTTATTTTTGGTGATCTGGACAGGGGGGCGGCGCCCTTGCGCCACACGTCACCAGCCGCCACAAGCTAAGAGTAACACAAGAGCAGCTATCTAGCATCGGATGCTAACCCTAACCTACCAGATTAAATCGTCCCAGCATTGATTCTGTCGCTGTCCGTTATGAAAATCCCTCTCTTGCAAAAGAATCAAATTGAACAGGTAACCATATATATTATATAAACCTTACAGACACGTTCCATTGGCATTTGAAAAAAAAAAAAACCTGAAGCAAAGCTCTCGATTTACAAGTCGATCTACGTTCCAACCCTCACCTATGGTCATCAGCTGTGGGTGGTGACCGAAAGAATGAGATCGCGGGTACAAGCGGCCGAAATGAGCTTCCTCCGCAGGGTGGCTGGGCTCTCACTCAGAGATCGGGTGAGGAGCTCTGCCATCCGGGAGGAGCTCGGTGTCGAGCCGCTCCTCCTCCAGGTCGAGAGGAGCCAGATGGGGTGGTTCGGGCATATGGTCAGGATGCCCCCCGAGTGTCTCGCAGGCGAGGTGTTTCGGGCACGTCCCACCGGAAGGAGACCAAGGGGCAGACCCGGACCCGCTGGAGACCGGGCTGGCCGGCTGGCCGGGGAACGACTTGGGATCCTTCCGGGTGAGCTAGAGGATGCAGCCGGGGAGAGAGAGGCCTGGGCTGCCCGTTTGAGGCTGTTGCCCCCGCGACCCGACCCCGGAACAAGCGGAAGATGACGGAACGGAAAAAACCTGAAGTTTTGTTTTTTAATAAATCTTATTGGTTATCATGCTCCGTAGGTTTGTTACTAGATGTGTTCAGATACATCTATGGGAATTTGTCTGCTACTAATGGAATATGGCCAATAATCTGTTGTGTGTGCGAGTGTGTGTGTTATCACTCTTTGCAAAACTCAGCAAAATTTTGTTTGTCAAAGTTTATTAAAATTTAAACTTTGAGGAAAATGAAAGCAAAAAATCATCAATAGTTCTGATTTAATGTGATTGGCTGCAGAGACTCTCATCCACACGTTCCTTAAACAGAGAAGCAGATCAGAACCATATGCAACCTAGTCCTGGACCGTCAGAGCACTGAATCCTGATGAAGGACTGGAGGGGGTCTCAAATCAGACCTCTTAATCTAATTCTGGATCAAGTACAATGATAAGTGCAACACAGGTCATCATAAACCAAAGCAAGAGGCAGAAAAAAGCAGCACATTTTATAATTAGGACTGGAAGTTATTCTCAATTATAATGAATGAAAAAACAACATGAGAAACAAAGCAAAAAGTAATCACAGCCCGAACAGGTTTGACCTACTGAATACTTTACACCTATTTATACCTTACTTTTATCTTACTTTGGACAGGGTTGAAAGTTGTTAAACTGGCAGTGAACTGGTGTTTTTGTTTGATTTGAACTAGTGATAAAGTGATCAGAACTTGTTTTACTTGGTCTCTAGGTTTTAAGTGGGTCTTTACTTTTTTAGGCTGGTCCACATGGGATGGAAAGTTGTTTTAACTAGTGATAAATCTGGAATTGTTTACCACCAGTCTTTACTGGTTTCAAACTAGTCTGAAAGAGTTGTATTTAGTTTGAACAGGGTTTTTTTTTTCGGTCTCAAGTTGGTTAAAATTTACCCTTATGGGTTTTCAAACTGGACGGAAATAGTTTAAACTGGTCTGTACTGTTTTTAACTTATTATGGGTCTTTAGACTGTAGAAAATGCAGACAGCAAAAGAAAAGAGATTATTAGAATGAATCTTTAGGCTCCAATGGCGATCTCATTCATGTCAGACTCCTGCAGGGACGGGTCTGAGAAGAGATGGGTGAGACAAACAGGTTAGAGACAGACAGGTGTAAGTCAGACAGGTGTAAAACAGACAGGTATTTACCCCAATCTATAATCAGAGGTTCTTTCAGACTGGCATGTTCCACCTTGCAGGAAATTTTCTCTCCAGATCTGCAACAAACAAATTCTGGTAAGAACTGATGAGATGGACCAAAAACCCAGAGCCTCGTATGAAAATGTTACATCTACCTCAACGTAATACATGCTGGATTTGGTAATCAGTACTTTGTTGTGTTTAGACCAGACTCTGTATGGCTGCCTGTGTTTTTATGACCTCCCAACAGTAAGGAGAGAAAAATTCTTAATAATAATAATAATAATGCATTGTATTTATGTAGCGTTTTCCAGGACTCTCGGAGACGCTTCACATATGCATTATTCATTCACTCCATACCAGATAATAGTAAGCTACTGTTGTAGCCACAGCTGCCCTGGGGCAAACTGACAGAAGCGAGGCTGCCATTTTGTGCCATCGGCCCTTCTGACCATCAACCAATCGCACGCACACCATTCAGACTAGACAACGTGGGTGAAGTGTCTTGCTCAGGAACACTTTAATTTAATCTCAACGGCCATCCCACCGTGGCACCTGGGTTTCCGGCGGTCTACCATCCAAGTACAGCCCAGGCCCAGCATGCTTAGCATCTGAGGTCTGACGGGATCAGGCATTGACAGGCTGGTATGGCCATTTAAAATTTTTAAATCTTAAATTCACCTTTTCCAGCAATACATCGCTTGGTGATATTATCGTCTTCCCCTTTTTCTTTTTCTTGATAAAAAAAATGGGTAAAACTACATTAAAATGTTGCAGGACCCAGTAAAAACGTGAAATTTTTGGTGGAAACAGTACGGAAAGATAGAACATTAGTAGTACCATGTAAAAAGATGATGGTCAGATGTCGAAACTTGGCAGGAACAAAATGAAATGATTCGTGTCGATCAACTTACTAAACATTCTGTTTCTACTTCAATAAAACCTTGTGAGATTAAACTATTAACTATGCATAGTTTTTTTTTTGACGAGGCGGATAAATTGGAAATCAAAACCTGGGCTCATGAAGATTTGCTTTTGGTAATGAATGGGAAAATAATCCAGATGTTTGAGAGACAAAGGTATACAAATTTTTTGTCTGTATTTTAACGTCTTTTTAAGTCTTTTTTTTTTTGGTTGAATTCAAAAGAAGGCGTTACCTGTGTATGAACTCTAGAAATGAGTGGATCTGGTAGTACCAATCACCATTCTCCATCAAATCAGTAGAAGTGACATTAGAAGTTGTTTTCTGTCCATTTCTCAGCCAGCTGACTTGAATGGTTTTAGGATAGAAGTCATAGACACTGCAGACCAACATGACAGGATGACTGTCACGAGGAGGCCTGGTCCTGTACAGCTTCACAGTAGGTTCAACTGGAAAAAAAAAGTGTATTGATTGGCATCTAAAATCTATTTTAATCAGTTGTTATTTTTTAAAAAAATGGCAAATTTGTTTATGTTTTTAAATAATAGACAATTTTTCTTTCCTTTAGGTATTTACCTAATGGGGGCGCTATTCCCCTCATGTAACCCTGCAGCCCTAGACGCTACATTACTTTTCTTTTCTGGAGGACATTTAAGGTAAAGTTTGCTATAGATAGACTGAATAAGAGAAATATCTATTTAGTTAGTCAAACTTTGTAAAACTTAATTTCCTAACTATTTTTAATGCAGACAAATTTCAATTATTTTCAGTAAAATTAAACAGACTAAATTCTATTAAAAATTCTGGACACAAACAGAACATCTGTAAAGGAGAGAAAAATAAAAGTGATCACTTTCCTTGATAAATGTCATAAGGCATTCATTTCTATTTGTGACCAGCAGGGAACAGTAGAGATGTGATAACAGATGTTATCCTCGTGATGAGGAGGGTACACTCACCTGATTTAGACAGAACATTCTGGTAGTAGTTTCCAATGTTGTGTTGGCAGTAAGCCTCTTTCTGAGCTTTCTCACTGGCCAGAAGTCCTGGATTATTGTTCCAGTACTCAGCCTGCTTCACTCCATACTCTGTGTATCCCACAAACTTTCCCACATTACTGCTGAATCTGATGAACTCCAACTTGTTGTAGACATAAGAGTCTATGAACTCAATGTCTTCCAGCTCAGTTGAGTTAAACACACAGCGAACCTCTCTGAAATTCCTGAATCCATCTGAGAAACAGAAACATTAATGATCACTGTTCGTTTAGTCTTTATGAACACTGCACTGAATCTATGAAAAATCAAGAGGATTTATCAGATTATTGATTGGCCAATCATTGTAGATATCATATTTATGAGATATTTATGTTATTGTAAGAAAATCAACAGTTGTCTTGTAAAAGTGTTTACTCATCAGAAAAATATTGATCGTACCTGCAGAGCAGATGAAGAGGAGGATGAAGCAGAGGAAGGATGAAGCCATCTCTCTGAGTTCTACTGACAAACTGCTTCTTCAGTCAGACTGAAAGTTCCTGAAATAATCAAAGGACTGCTCACATGATCACAGAATCAGTTGTTACTAAGTAGGAACCTCCTCTCACAGGGAACTAACTACCTTTCACCAGTTTTACTGCTTTCTTTCCAGTAGAAAGCCTACAGACAGTCTCAGACAGAGACAGACCTGCTGGACCTGTGGGAGAAAAGACTTACCGGCTGGATGAAGAAACAGAATGAAAACATGGAAAGTTGTTTCTTTTTCTGAGTAAAAAAAAATAATTAAAAAAATAAATAAATGAATTACTCTATTCATCCCTCACCGAGGAAATTTGTGTGCTGCATTCCTTACACCGCAGCAGGCTGCCCTTCGACGGCGCCAATGGTGGGAGAAGCGGGGGTTAGGTGTCTTCTCCAAGGACCCTAGACGTGCTCTCTGTGGCCCACAAACTTGCGACCTTCTGGTCCGTGCGCAAACGCGCTAAACACTGTGCTGCAAATAAAAAAGAAGCATGTTTCCTTTTACTACCTTGGTATATTACGTATATTTTATATGATAGCTATGAACATGACAGACATTTGATTTCATACCCCTTGTTCCATTCTGATAAGAAATGGTAATGTCCTCACTGTAGACATTGGAAGCTGATGAGCTTCTAAGAAACCCCCCCTAACCAAAGAAGAAGTTGAGTGAGTTATCCTAATGACTCTCCCATACAAACAAAAGACGAATGGACCATTTGACTGTTCAACCAAGTTTTCAAAGGTTGGTGTATGTTCCATATAAACTGATAGAACTGAACTAATGCTAGATCAATGAAACTTGCCTCAGTATCTGATTCAAACAGGGGTGAAAGAGACTGTTGGCATTGCTGGTGGGATCGTACCAACTACCTCGTCATCTACCATACTATTTTCTGCCGCTTATCTGGAGTCAGCATGACCTGAATCCACCTATATGTCTCCTTCAGGGAGGACATGTTCTGAACATCTCACCACCGAGGCATCTGGGAGGCATCATGACCAGTTGTCTGAATCCCAAAGTCTGGCTTCTCTCAGCCGGGAGGAGCAACACCTCTTTCCAAGGCCCTTCAGAATGGCGGAGCACACTTTATCCCTGAATGAGAGCTTGGCCACGCTGAAGATTGCCTGTATTAAAGACGACAAGATAGAATAGTTTTATTGATCTCCAGAGGTGCAACTTACTGTAATTCCCAGGTTCACAGTACACACATAAGTATCAACAGTTACATTAAACAGTGGAAGCTGCCCAGCTAACAATTTAATGTTCCCAGAACGTTCTGGGAAGGTTTTTCAAAGGTTAGCTGAACGTTCCTTAAAAGTTATTTTTGGTTTTCTAAAGGTTGAAACATTATTGTTTGGTTTTCAGAACGTTCCTCTAACCCAGTGCTTCTCAATTATTTTCTGTCGCACCCCCCCAGCAAGAAGAAAATATTTCACCCCCCTATAGCCCCCCCCCCACCCCCACCCCCACCCACCCACTCTCTGCCGTCACTATAATTACTATCATTTGTCTATGAAATTGTTATAAGCAGTGGTCCCCAACCACCGGGCTGCAGACCGGTACCGGTCCGTGGGTCGTGTGGTACCGGCCGCACAGAGAGAAGAAATAACTTTCATTATTTCCATTTGGTTTATTATTTGAACCAAATACACCCATACTGATGTTTTAATTTGAAAAGTCCCCGGATTTTCTTCCTTACATCCGTCAATGACTCACCAATGACACATCATTTCATAAAGTTTAAACCCCTAAACTAGCAAAGATCTTTTTTAAAAACAAAGATCTTTTTTTGTTTGTTTGTTTTTGGCTAAGGGGAGTTACAGAAGAAGCAGACTGGACCTTTGAAACACTCTTCAGGTTTAAGGTCAAGATGGGACTGTCTGGTTCCAGCAAAATAAACTCAGAACTCTGATTGATCTAGTCTTACTGGGAGGAGACTAACTAGTATTTTTATTCACTTTGTTTTTGTGATGTCCTTTATTTTGAAGGTATGTTTACCGTTACCATAGCAACCAGAGTTTTGGTTCGAGCAGAGAGAACATTTTCACGTTATAAAAACGCTGCTAATAAGTAGTACGGAAAAAAAAACATGTTCCACAGGGTCACACACGCCCCCCGCTCTTCCCCCCTGGCATTGCGCTGCGCCCCACTATTTGAGAAGCACTGCTCTAACCTTAATTTTAACCATGATGTTTGGAATTTGTTTTTCTCAACGTTCCGGGAAGGTTAGGTTCTAACATAAGCACCTACTAACGGTTAGGGAACGTTAGTTTTTGATCAGGTAAAAACAAATCTTTAGAGGATTTCAGGCTAACGTTCCCTGGAGGTTCTCTGTTTGCTGGGTAATACCAATTCAGTAAGGAGAGACTTAAGAGATTGTGGGAATAGAAACCTTTATTGAGTACAAAATATAGAAACTTGAATATAGTAGACCCTGGCGCGGTATCCTAATAGGAGGGATGAGCTCAGGAAGAGGAGCCAATGAATTTGGTGACCATTAGCAACAAAGAAAAAGAAGGTATGAGGTGACGGTGCAGAGAGCATCCAACATGCAAGGTGACAGGTTGCTACCACAAAGCCAAAGCCAAAACCCAACTATCCAGCCCAGAAAATCTAATCCTCCTTATGGGTTATTAAAAAAAAAAAAAAACTCAGATGAAAAGATCTGAAGAGGGGTGGGGAGGGGACATTAAAAAAAACCTCATTGAAATCTGGTTGAAGGAAGAATCCCTTTCCAGGACAGACAGGCAACGAACCTGGAACTGGAACTCGTTGAGAGCTACTTGATGCTGGAAAATCCTAGAACGCTTAATGCTGGAAAAGAAGCAGAGGGATGGAAAAGTGTCAAAAAGAAGATTTTCGAGAGGAGCCAGGTGTCTTACTCTGTCCATTGTGCAGGTAGAGGTAGAGATACGACAAAGACCAAATTGAGCTGATGAAATACCGGTGGTGGATGGAGTGAAGGAGGGCTGCTGATACGCTTTCTGGACACTGCTGGAGAGAAGTTCACAGTTATTTAAAAGTTCTGCTTACCCATGACAGACAGAGTGCAAAATTAAGGCAGCGGTGGTCGCGCACTCAAGTAACCACCTGACTGGGAGAAATGGGGTACAGAACAAAAGCATGAACATTAAAGATCATGAGAGGGGGGAGGTGATAGTGGGGGTCGGTGACAGACTAGTCTTCCTGATAGAATTATTAATAACATCATAACTTCCATAAAACACAACCACACAAATAAGTGTACATTAATTATTCAGGTCTAAAGTTTCTTTTCTTGTACCTGCAGGTTAATTTGTTTGTAGAGGAAACTACAGATGTCACAACACAAGCAACTCAAGACACAAATGATGTGCGATCGGAATTGCAGTTCAAATTGGAACAAAACTCTCCTTGCATCGTTTCATTTTAATTCGAAGTACCACTCAACGTTGTCTTGTTGATCTTCTTCTTTTGGCATTTCCCTTCAGGGGTCGCCACAGCAATTCAGTTTCACCCAATCTGCTGCATCTTCTTTCGTCACACCAACTATCTTCATGTCTTCCTTCACTGTATCCATGAACCTCCTCTTTGGCCTTCCTCTAGTCCTCTTTCCTAGTGGTTCCAAACCCAGCATCCTTCTTCCGATGCACTCTCTCTGTCTCCTCTGCACGTGTCCAAACCATCTCAGTCTGGCCTCTCGGACTTTATCTCCAAAACCTCTAACATGTGCTGTTCCTCTGATCCTGTCCATCCTGGTCACTCCCAGAGAGATCCTCAGCATCTTCATCTCTGTTACCTCCATCTCTGCTTCCTGTCTTTTTCTCAGTGCCACTGTCTCTAGACCAAACAGCATAGCCGGTCTCACCACAGTTTTGTACACTTTCCCTTTCATAGATACAGTACGTCAGTATTAAAAAAATCAAAGTTGATCATAAAAATGCACAGGTGCAGGGATGAAAGACTTATATTTCCTCCGAACTGAGGACAACAATTATTAACAATTCTTCGCACTTATCTTCAAGCCTGCTGGTGGATGTTCCTGGAAAAAGTCTGAATTGAGTTCTTTGATATTCAGTTTTTGACCTTGATGAAAGTGGAGGGTTCTATAATGAGTAATGGTTTTCCATGGATGGTTTGGAAATAAGTTTACAGCTTTATTTGACTATGTTTAACGAGTTGAAAATCAAGTAATTTGTTTCAGAAACACACTAAAAAATGTGTTTTAACTTACAGTCAAGAGATTAGTAAGCTCAGTGTACTTCCTCATGAACGCCACAGTCTCACATTCCTTTTAATTGCCTCTTACTTTGAACAGTTCCCATGAATAAACGTTGTTTAGAGAAACATTCTCTGATAGATTTTTGTCTGAGTTTAAACTTATGATTCAGCTACAATTCAAATTTAGCAATATATTGAGATCAGCTCTTATTGATCTGGTCTAAAAAAACTGATCAGCTTGTTGTCAATGGCATGCACTTTTTAAAGCAGCTGTTGCCATGGTTACCCCACTGTTAGTAAAAGAAAGAGTCAGAAAGGTGTCTCTGAATACCTCAAAATACAATCTCAAAAAAATTATACAACAAATTAAATATAAAAGTTGAAACTACTCAGTCAGATGACTGAAACTTTCAATCAGTTTTACAGCCATAGGTCTGTCACATGCTTTCCAGGTACTCCTGTAAACATGTTGTTGGGCTGGTTTGCATTGAGAAGGGAATGAGGAACTGGAACAGAAATTAAACCATTTCCCAGAACTGAGACTGTTTCCTTAGAAAAAGACTCTCAAAACAGCAACATTGCATGTTTTCCAGACAAGGAACTGAACCACACATTAGCCAGGTTTTTAAATGCTATAATCTGAGATGAAGTTCTAAAGGTGGGGAAGGATGGCTCATTGGGTAGGGTGACTGTTCTGTAACCAGAAGGTCGGTGGTTCAATCCCCTGCCTAGAGTGCATCCCGAGGTGTACTTGAGCAAGACACCAAACCCCCAGTTGCTTCTGATGATAGTGGTATGTGCCTTGCATGGCAGCTCCCATCATCAGGAATGAATGGGTGTATCTGGTATGGAGTGAATGAAGAATGCTTCTTTGAGTATCCAGAAAAGCACTATCTAAGTTCAATGCATTATTATTAAAACCTCTAATAATCAAACCCATCACTGAGGTTTTAGTTTCTTTGTGGTTATATTTTTTATTTAGATGATTTTGTTTGGTTGGGAGTTTTGTATCTGTTTTTATTGTGAAACTTTTGTTTTGTTTTTTTCTATAATAATGCATGCAAATAAAAGTTTTCTGACAGTAAAGCTGTGGGAAAGATGAAGCAGGAATGATGGTCCTGTGGGACCAGTGTGTTACTGTCCTGACAGATTCTGCTGTGACACTCATGATGTCATACTCTCTCTGTGGTCTGATTGGCTTTTGTTTCAGTAAGAGATCAGCTGCTTCAGGACTTTTCTGTCAGTCTATCTGTTGATGAAGATGAAGCTGCTCCTCTTCCTCTGTGGAGTCCTCAGGGTCTCCTCTGATGGTGAGTAAGTTAGTCAGAGAAAAACAACCCAACCAGCAGATTAATCATCAGATTCTCTGTGTTTCAGTTCTACATGAGGACCTTGCTATCACTGGATGTTCAGAGTCTGATGGAGAAGCCATGTATGCTCTGGATGGTGAGGAGCTGTGGTATGCTGACTTCAAGCAGGGAAAAGGAGTTGCACCGCAGCCTCCTTTTATCGCTCATTTGAGCTTCGACGAAGGAGCTTATGAACAAGCTGTGGCCAATCAACAGATCTGCAGAACCAACCTGGGGATTCACCGTAAAGCCATGAAGGACATTCCTCTGGAAAACGGTAATGTCTTCTTCTGTTGAGAAACCATCTAAGGGGGCTGATACCTGTAAAAATGCCGCTGCTGATTAATTCTAGTTACCATTAAAGTGTGATCACATTGATCAAAATGTGATCAGTTTCCTCATCCTGGTTTTATTCGAGGGGGAAAAAAATAGAAACTTATAACTTCCTATTCACATGAAAGTCCAGAAATTTTAACTCACAAGCTGATGATTCCAGTTACTTTATTTCACTACGCTCGCATTGTGAGGGTAAAAATCCGTTTGGTTCACTGATCAGAGTCCATAGATTTTACACATGGTTTCCCACAACCAGAACAAAACATGCAGATTCACTAATCCAGGAAATAGTTCTTAAATCCAAAAATAGGCTATCGGATCCAAATGAGAGCCTGAAGACAGGAGGGGATTGGTTCGTTCAGTGGAGGGCTTTTAAATCAGACAGAGCCCCCAAATTCAGAAAAGAGATCCTGATTCCAGGTGAGAAGCTCACACCTTGAATATGGTGACCAGATTTAGGAAAGTTTCTTCAAAGTGAAAAGGTCTCCTGATCATGTGCAGGTTCTCGGATAAAGAAGAGGCTTTTGCTCCCAGTAAAGGATTCTTGGTAAATAAGAAGTGTTCTCTGATGTAAGAGAGCATTCACAAAGTTAACAGATGATACCAAACCCACGGGAAGCTCTCCAGCCCTCATTACAAGAGTTCCCAAACACTGGTACGGAATCTTGATACAGGAGGGGTTTCCCATATCTAAAAAGGATTCCCTTAACTCAATATCCCAGATTTAGGATTTGGTCTCCATTCCCACGAAATGCATCATTCTCAGTTTTGCTTATGAAAACATTGCAGGTTTTTACTGAGTGGACATTTACAATGAAGGAAGCTTCTCCACCCCATGCAGGTTAACTAGGAGATAATACAGGTTTACTTGGTCCTGATCCAGGTCCTCTATGTCTCCTCAGATCCTCCATCCAAGTTGGTGCTCTACACCAGGAACTACGTGGTTCGAGGCGAGAAGAACTTCCTGATCTGCCATGTTTCTGGCTTCTATCCGGCCCCGGTCAATGTTTCCTGGACCAAGAATGGAGACCCTGTGACTGAAGGGACCAGCATCAACGTTCCCTTCCCAAACAAAGATGCGTCTTTCACTCAGATCTCCAGACTGGCCTTCATCCCAAAGCATGGAGACATTTACAGCTGTTCAGTGACACATCTGGCCTTAACTGAACCTATGACCCGGATCTGGGTAAGAGTTACCTGAGTTTTCATCTGACCCCTGAGAAAACTGAGTCTTAAGGAGGTTCTTGTCTCTGTTTCTGTTTTCAGGAGTGGAGGAGACACCACCACTCAGTGCTGGACCTTCAGTCCTCTGTGGACTAAGTCTGACTGTTGGACTCTTCAGCGTCTCTACTGGAACAGTCTTCCTTACTGAGCGAAAGAGTGCAGATGATTGACTGAAGGTGATGATGTCATCATCTGTAAATTATGCAATAAACAATAAAATCTGCTAATTTAATTTTGCATTTATGAATATAATTGATAACTTTACCAAATTTACTGTTGGATACATCAATGTAAATGCTCTTACTGTAAATAAACACAGAATTGGTTTTGTTCTATTTTGGCAGATATCTGATACACCTTGTATAGGTCAAAAGTTTGTTGCAGAGTCACACAGATACAGACAACCAATTATATTAGAAGTGACTTCTTAGCAGCATTTTCCTAGTGACCAATCAGCTTGCTGTAGATGTCACTGGTGGGCTTGATTAACCCAGACAGAACCCACCCATATACAGGGCTTAAACCTGTAATACTCACCTACCAACTGTTACAGACACACTATGTTGCTCTTCCTTGTAGCTTAGCAAAGAATTTATATATTTTATACATACAGTATGTAGCATATTCAACATGAATATATACAGTTCATGTATATTTATATTCATATTGACTTAAATGACGTAATGTCTTCATTGTGGAACCCAAAAAGTATTTGCAATTACTGGTGTTTTCTTTCCTTTGGAAAACATTTCCAAATGTTTTTTGGGTCTTAAAAATTGCTCATCACTGGACTAACTTCGGGACCAAATTGCTAACCACTGTGCTCCTCGGCAGAAACTGAACCAGCGCTAACTTTTTACTTACTACTCCGTATGAAATTAGTTATTACCCAGTGTGTAAATCAAAAACATTTGCACCCAAAACTAAACAACTTTTGAACAACAAAAAACATGCATTTTTTATATAATTAAATAATTCTTCTCTTCATGACCTTTAATATTAAACTGTGGTGACGCAAATCTAATACAGTTCACATTGTTTTGGTCCAAAAGCAAGCAATAAAATTGGGGAAAAACTGCATATTCATGACCCAATTCTTGCTTTCCATTCAAAATGAGGAAAGTGTGACTAAACAGAAAGTGTGAATACTTGTCATACAAAGTTTCTTCAAATGCACACGCAACGTCAAAAAACCTAGCATTTAAATCAACATATAAAAATCCCCCAAACACTTTCCTTCGTGTGTTTCAAAAATTTAAGACAAAAAAGATAAGGCTAATTATAAGACTGATAAAACTAATTTTAAAAAATATTACAATTAAACAAAAAGATGTTTGAGACTTCTGCTCATTAGGAGGATGTCTGTTAAAGTGGTCTTTGATTAGGAGATGGCGATGGCGAGATGAGATCTAAGTTGAGATTTTCAAACTCCAATGTTGACATCAACATTGAATGAAAATAAAGTATTTTCACAAAACAGGATGTCCAAGACACAAAATATGTTGCTAACTTGCGCCACAATAAAAGACCTGAGATTACTCTTTTTGTCTTAAAACCGCACACTTTGGATGCCGGTGTGATGTTGGTCTGGTTTCAACATCACACCAGACGGAAGGTATATACTGAATTTACCTTCAGTGATTATACAGTAGGTGCTTTGGTCTGTGTGTGTGGCATGTAAGGTTGTGTTAGTGTGTAGATTTATGTCAGAACATGTATCATAATAGTACATTTTTATAGCACTTTTTAAATAGTGTTTCAAGTTGTGAACAGTAAAGTATAGAAAAATAAAACAAGAATCAAATTTATGTTTCCTCAAATAGCCCTCTCTAAAATGGGATGAAAGTCAAAACAACTGGTAAATGATTAATAAAAATGATTAATATAAGTGAGAATCTGGCATCTACAGACATAAATCTGTGTCTATGTAAAAAGACGTTTGTGAGTCAGTGTGTGTAGGTGTGTGTGTCATGGATGGTCCAGACGTCTCCGCTAAGAGCATTGGCGGCTCCCTGTAATGTCCAGGTGAACAAAGCTAGCTGTCTCCTGAAACGACCTTCATCAAAACGTCTGGGGTCAGACGTCAGCAAGGCCAGGTGCTCTGTGAGCGCACTCAGTGTGTGGGTTCCACGCCCATGGATCACATGACGGAATGGCGTCTCCATAGCAGAAACATACTGGGAAAGGAAGTAGTATTCTACCTGGAGAGACAGATACAGGACAACTCTGTGCAGTACTTGTAAAGTAGTGATACCGGTACTTTCACGAAACAAGTGCTGAACCTTCATGATGCGAGTGTTGTAGAAACGGGCAGTGGTAGGGTCGTGCAGATCGCTGTAGTCAATGGCTCTCTGTAGCATCTCTGCAGCACGGCTGTAGTCTCCACGGGCACTGTACACCCACTGAGGAGAAAGACCTCTGGACTGGACACAAAGTTAGTTTCTGTCAGACTGACCTCAGTCACACTTATTGTTGTGCACCTTTGAAAGGCTTGTCTAGGTGAGTTACCTGCAGCTCTACAGAGTGCCTGTTGAGCTGAGCGCTGAACTGCAGCACTGTCTGTGCGTAGGAAGTGATGCGCAAGGGCAGAATGTGATCATGAGCCAATCGTAAGGCCATCTCCCCGACAAGCTCCCCAATACTGCGCCCAGTGACCCCTAAGCGACCGCCAAGCACCTCTTGGAGGCGAGAGAGGGTGTCCAATGGTGTGTTGGTGAAAGGATAGGCTCGCTCCTGGAAACACATGTAGCACAACCTCTTTTATAATAATTAGGTAAATATGAACTGGTCAGACATTCTTGATGTTTAGCAAATCTGTTTTTTTTTTGTTTTGTTTTTTACAAGTTTTCCCCTTTTTTCTCTTTGTCTCGTTTTGTACTTTTTCAATGTATGTGATGCCGTTGAAAATTATTCTGTGATTATACAAACATACTTCAGTTGATTTTGATTTTGGTGGCCAACTGTGAAGTGGACAAAATGGGAATCAGTTTCTCCAACTCCTTCACCGATGACGGTAGACATGAGGGAACTTCTCTCCACTGAGGAAAGGATGGAATGATAGATTTGCAGGTTTGAATGTGCAGCAGTGATTGCAATGCAGTGTTGGTTTGTTCTGGTGAAGAGAGAGCAGAGCCAAAAAAGCAAAGCTCTAGATTTACAAATCGTTCTAAGCTCCTGCTTTCATTTATGGTAAAAAATTGTGGGCAGTTTCTGAGAGTAAAGAATTATGGATACTAGTGGCTCAAGTGAGGTTCTTGCTCATTGAGAAAAATCAGTTTTCATTCCATTGAAAACATTCTATGAAACCATATTTGCTCAGTGTTTCTTGTAACGGCTGGTAGCCCTGTAGACTGATTTGGCTCATCGTGTCAAATTGAGCTTTTATTGTCAATCTTACAACAATGCAAAACAATTAGATATATTAAACTTTAATGAGTACTATGTGTGGTCCTGTCCAAAGTTGTGATTCTTGATATCGTCACCTTTGGATTTTCAAATGATAAATGGATGGTCGACCTAACCACTGAGCCATACGTCCCCCATTTGGACTTTCAAATCCATGTATTTGTCACACATTCCAGATGAAATCCATCTGATTTACAGCATATATGAATTGTGTTATTGTAGGTTTAATTGGTGTATTATTTTATATCAGTTTTAAATCCACTCTGTCTTTCCATCCTAGAAGGGAATCTCTGCTCCCATCTGGTCTCCATGAGGTTTCTATTTTCTTCCTGCAATTAAAAATTTAGGAGTTTTTTTCTCTTTGAAAAGGAGCTTTCAAAGACAGGATGTCCTGGTTCTGGAAAGTTTAGTTATTATTTTATTATGATTGTGAACCTCCACAATGCTTGTTAATACTTGGAGAATCCAAGGACTTCTGCATGGAAGCATACCTCTGTAAATCGGAGTTCCATGGCAGGAACGCCAGCAAATGCTGTGAAGCTATAGGCTCCGCTGTTTAAATATAGAGGCTTCATACTGTAGGAAAAAGTTTTAATTATTGACTGGAAACATCCATAAACATATCATAAATATACTATACATATCACATATATAGCATATCAAACATATCATAAGCCATCCTATCAAGGTTCCTTACATCCTCCAGCTCCCTCCTTCCCTCTCAGCATGGCTGAAGATGGTCTGCCCTGCGTGTTTGGGATGTTCCACCTACAACATACATTAACAGTGCTGAACCACAGATGACACTTTAGTTTAGAACAGGAATTATTTTGATTATTTTGATTATTTTGAATTACTCTATTCATCCCTCACCGGGGAAATTTGTTTGCTGCACTCCTTACACCGCAGCAGGCTGCCCTTCAACGGCGCCAATGGTGGGAGAAGTGGGGGCTAGGTGTCTTCTCCAAGGACCCTAGACGTGCTCTCCGTGGGACGCGAACCCGCGACCTTCCGGTCCGCGGGCGAACGCGCTAACCACGCGGCCACCGTCTCCACCCATTCATTACATCCCAACAAGACTGTAAATTAATTATGAAAAAAAAACCTTATGGTCCAAGAATAAAGCTCTGTGGAACTCCAAGATCTCACCTGTTTTATGGCTGCATCCAGCAGGTCAACCAGCAGAGGACTAGTATATGCTGAGAGGACATCATCTCCTATTGGTGAACAGATGAAAAGTTTTTCTAAATGTAGTTTTTTTTTTTTTTTTTAGAGGTAGCCAAGAATTGTATTGAATCTTGCTAACCCATGATGGCCTGATCCAGGCTGAAGTAGGCCACAGCCTTCAGGTGGAGCATGGACAGATAGCCCTAGCCATCACAGGTCAAAAGTCAGACACAGCAAAGAGGGACAAAGTGACTGTGCTAATTTGTGATTATGAAAAACAAACCTCGAGCCATTCAGTCGCTCCAACGTTCCCAAAGTCGCCAGCATCCCAGCTGACGAACAGCAGACTCCGCCTTGGGCTGAAACCTGGAATGTCCAGCAGCTGTTTTACATTATTTTATCTTTTATACAGCACACCTGTATCCAGGTAAATCCCACCGTTCATCACCATAACGGAGAAGGTCCGGGCCAGCTCCAGCAGGATCGCTGTCCCTACTCCAGACTTGACAGCACCTGGACCCAGCGAGTCTCTCTGGGCTCCAAGTATGATGTATTGGTCTAACGGGAAGAATCAAGTTCTCCATCATACTTGAGTGAGGCCAACTCACAATGGCCTCACTTGAGGTGTACCTGGCTCAACGTGCCCCACCAGTGAGGAGAAGATGTTGTTGAGCAGGACTGGTGTCATTACGTTGTGGACCACCATCTGGACCCGGCGCCGAGAACTGAACTCTGGACCGAGCACACAACGAACATACGGAAGACGACCACGCCAAGATGGAGGACACGCAGGACCTGACAGCTGGCTGAGACACACAGGGAACTTCACACCTGCACAGGTAACTTGGAAGGGCGGTGCTCACCTCAGCAGCTTGGCAGCTACAGTGGCGGTAATTGGCAAGGCCGGGATCAGTGGAAGGCCTGAGGATGGGATTGGTGGAAACTTGGTGTGATTAAAGGAGGGGAAGCCAGGAGTAAAAGGATCACCTGAACCCAGGTGTACCTACAGAGGGAGATGTTAATTGGTTGAAAGGGATTTGAGGTCATGTGTATATTTGTGTGATTTACATGTTCAGACACTGCAGTGTGTGAGTTTAGTCCAAGGCGACGTGGGTCCTGTGGCAGGTCTGCAGGGTCTGGGTAAATCAAAGCTCCACCTGCACCATTCTGCTGGGCCAACCACACCTTCTCAGCAAAACTGACTCCGCCCCCAACACGCATCACCACCACATGGCCAACTACAGATACATCCACACTTCTTAGCCAATTAAAATCCTCTGGGCGGCCGTAGTGGGCATAGACCACTCCTCCCTACAGGTGCAACAAAGGGTAAGAGGGGTTGTTGTTGTTTCAATTGTACCAACCACTTTCCACATTCCTGCCTCACCGTGTAGTTCCCTGTTGCACTGTATGGGCAGAAGTCAGACGGGTTGAGACTGATCTGCTCTGAGACCTGACCTGTAGAGTCCACCAGTTGCAGGGAGCTCATCTGAGTCCTGTACACAAACCAAGAACAAGCAAAGAATATTATGAGTAAATAAAAGCATGAAGCAGTTTCAAGGTGGTGCAGTTGTGACCACCGCTGCCTCACGGTTAGAAGGTCAGATGGTGGTTATTGGATTGAGCCTGATCTGAAACACTAATCTATTGTAGAAGGATTTGCACAAGTTTGTCTTAAATGCTTAGGTTCTTTCCACTGCATTAAAAAACCTTTATCTTAAACTAAACGGTTTAATGGAGGAGCTCAAAGAAGAGCTCCTACCATATCTAGAAAAATGAGAAGGGGTGGTCAGAATGCCTCCTGGGAGGATCCAAAGGTAGACCCAGGATTTGCTGAAGGGGCTGTATTCCATGGCTAAAGCAAGAATGCCCCACAATTCTCGCTGATTGGGAGTTTGTCCAGAATGGGCCAAGCCTGGAGTTCCCTGTTTATATTCCTGCCCCTGCTATCCAACTACAGGTTAGCAGAAGATGATGGAAGTGTACCATGAGCAAACTCGTGAACATGAAGGTGTTCATGAATAGCTCTGCAATGGGATTTCTGTTGTGGTTGTTGGGAAGACAATCGTGAAGCATCAATTGGTAAGCATAATGAAAACCAGTGGACCCCAATCATTCTCTAAAAGTCAGTCTTGCTAATTAACACATGTAAATTTCTCATCTTTTTGTGGACTGGTTGATTTGTGGAAGAGCTTGAATGTTTTCCATTCATGACTGGATTCTACCCGTTGGGATGGGTGAGTTATGGCCAGAACGTAAGTGTAATTCTCACCATGAATGTGAAGGTGTGTCAGTGACCTGCAGGGTAAACTAGGTAAAATTCCATCTGTTAAAGTTTAACCAGATTTTCACAACATAGTGTGTTTGTTATGTTGAATGAGTGGGAGTTGGTCTGCAGGCTCTCTCTGCACATTTATGTTTAGTCGTCTTTATTCAGCTTGTTTCATTTCTGCACATACATCCCGCTATTCTTCCTCCTTAAAGCACTATCAGTCCTAATCTAAAACTATACAACTCAGTGGGTGAAACTCCTACATATCTGACCAAAACGCCTACCGGTCTGGGAACTGAAGCGTGGCGTACAAAGACTCAGTCCATGTGTGGTCCATCTGAAGCTTCCTGAAGCGGCGCAGAATCTCTGAGGCTATCGCCGTTCCCTCAGAGGAGCCTGGAGGATGACTGGCTTTGCTGACCTGACTGACCACAAAAAACACATTTATTTGTCTCTTTCACAAATCAATGTGCTGTCACATTCGATTCGATTGTTTAAGGTTTCATAGAAATTTATGCCTATGTAGTAATCTTGGACATTGGTTCCACTCCGTCGTCTTCTGTGTATCCGGGTCCAGGTTGTGAGGCAAGAGTCATAGATGGGAAACACAGGCTTCCCTCATCCAGGCCAAAGAAGCTATTTTGGGGTCTTCATACGCATACAAGTATCGTGAGACTGTAATTCCAACAACACTTTTACCAGCATTTTACGGTTCTTATGTCGACAACAAATTCTGACTAAATTCTGATATGTGCATCAAATTTTTAGTTGCATAGTTGGTTTTTGAGAAAATGAAAGGCTTTTAGGTGCACCTAATTGTGCAGAAAATACAGTATTTACTGTACACTTGACAGCCAACCACATATCATCATCTAATCATGTATGCAGCCAGTCACAAGGCAGTTCGGAAGAAATCCCTATCATTATCACTGGTCAACTATTTTCCAATGGCTTCTGTATGCCCCAGGAATACCTCATGAAGAGGAAGTTAGACTTGAAAAGTACCTGACTGTATTGTGGATATCTTCATCCTGTAGTAGTTTCCTCATCATCTCCCTCAGCTCTCCCAGGTAAAGCCCTGCCCCTACCTCTCCAGGTGTGTTAACTCCACCACCCTGCCGCTCATCTTCTTCCTCCACTCTTCCAAACAGGGAGCAATGGTACCGTCCACTGAACACAGCAAAAGCCAATAAGAAAGCTGTAACAGACAAACACACTGATTAGATAGCTACTACTCAAAGTTGTACCCCCAACCCTAGGACTAGGTCAATTTTTGCTGACATTGGGGTCTCTTGTGAAGCTTTGATGGAAATATTTGTCTAGTACAAAAATTCTAATTGTGACATTGGCTGGAGGCTAAAACAATTTTTGCGAACTTAGCAATCAAGTTAAAGGTAAGCGATCCGATCGGGTTACCAAACCAGAAACACGGTCAAACTGATCATAAACTGATTGATGAGTCTGAGTGTGTGTGTTTTTGTGTGTGTGTGTTTACCTGCTGTAAACATGACCATTCCAAACACACACCAGATCCAGCCTCTTTTGTAACCACAAGGATATCTTAGCAACAAGCCTCTGATATCACACACAGGCCCTGCTTCATCCTCTTCTTCCAGCACCACAAACCTTAAACCTGCTCCCTGACTTCCTCCTGCCTCCTCTTCCTCATCAGAACCATCCACCGATTGGTGAAGGAATGCAGAGGACGACTATAGATAGAGAGGCATGTTACCATGGGAACAAGTAGGATGGAAAGAAGGGTGTGAGGTGTGGCTTACCTGAGTCAGACTAGCAGTCATGATGAAGATTGAACAATACGGTCTAGTCAAATCTGGACAGGAAACCTCTGGTTAGATCAAATTTCTCATCCTGATCTGATGTTAAACCTGCTTCAGTGCACCTATCAGATCACACACCAGCTCAACTACCCCTATTCAGATTTTAGACTTGCTCCATGGTAGAGTGTCCGTCCTTGAACCGGGAGAAGCTGGTTCGATTCCTACTGGGCCCATGCCTTGGTGTCCCTGGAGCAGACATCTAACCCCCTAGTTGCTCCCACTACTCGCACTGTTGTGGCTGCCTGCTGCGGTGCAATGCAGCAAAATATGTTCACCATTAAGGGGTAAATATAGTATGGGAAAAAAACAAAGAACAGGTTATAGACCTGCTCCAGTACCTCCAACGTGTGTTAGACCTACTTCACGTAGTAATCATGGTCTAGTATCATCCAAGTCTTTTTGGATCAGAATAGTAGCATTTCCTACAGTTATGAGAGCTTAATCAGTCCAGCACCAGATTCCCCTAAAACCCCACTAAACTGTATTTGCCTGAAACAGATTTTCCCAACCAGATGTTGGACTTAAAGCCTAGTTACGGGACTTTCACCTTTTCCCCACAAAGAGATAAACACTGTCCGGGGACTCAATCAGGATCATCCAATATGTCATACCTTTAATCTGGACCAGCTGGCCTCTTATCAGATCCAGGACTTTATGAATCCTCTGAACAGATCAGAATGAATCCAGAAGTTTTATCTCCCTGCATATCCTGTGATTGGTTGAGGGATCGGGTCAGAGGTCAGTACGTGCTGTTGATCTAGTTAACTTTATTAACAGTGAATAAACACACACTGGTGAAGCCACCTCAAACAGAGAGTTTAAGGTCAAACAGTAATTCCCAAAGAGACAGGAGACTGATTCCTGGTCCGTGGAGAAAGATGCAGAGATCATCCTCTGGACCACGAAAACAGGTACATGGAGCGTTCTTTACCACTGTGTTGTCGATGTCCCCTTACCTCCTAGCCTAACCAGGGTCTGTATCCCCTTCCCCTTCCCTGACCAGGGTCTGTATCCCCTTCCCCTACACTAACCAGGGTCTGTATCCCCTTCCCCTACCCTAACCAGGGTCTATGTCCCCTTCCCCCCTCCCTACCCCTTGGCTTTCTACGTATCTCATTCATTGTTCTCTATTGTCTGTGTATTTAGAATTACACTGCTAGTTGGTACAGTACAATTCACATGTTGTCCACCTCTCTCTGGGAGAGAGCCCCATTTCAGGACTCTGCGTTCCTGTCCTGGGCATTGTCACACCGAGGAGACTTCCGCGCTTCATCATCCCCGCTCCATCAGGATGAAATCCATCTACTCATCCCAGTGCAGGGCATCTCTGGGCTGAGGAGTCCCCCGTGTTTCCATCAGGATGAAGAACATCTATTGACTTCTTTAGATATTTAGCTGTAGAGTAGAATAAGCTAACATTTAAACAATAATCTTTGACACATTGGTTGCTCGTCCCGGGGGAGGGATCTCTCTTTCATGTGGATCCCCACAAGGTTTCTTATTCCCCACTGATGGGTTTTTTAGGAGTTTTTCCTCACCGTGAAGGAGAGTCTAAGAGCATTAATGTGCTAGTCTTGTTTAGTTAGCATTTGTTAGTTATTTTTCTTGCTGTGTATCTGTGTTAATACATTCCTCTTTTTCTTGTGAAGCTCATTGAGATGTAAATTCTGTGATTTTGGACTATACAAATAAAATTGAATTGATGTTATTCTTAATTTATGGATGTGTGTGTTTAATTCCATGTGCATTTCTGTGTTTGTTGTTGTCTATAAGTTTGTAACCATGTCTGTATGTATATTTGCGTGTTTATTTCAGTGTGTGTACACATTCATTTGTTCATTCAGCATTCATCTTCTACACTGTTATTCCACTCAGGGCCATGTATGCATCTGTTTTTCTATCTATCCATCTATCTATCTATCTGTCTGCCTGTCTGTCTGTCTGTCTGTCTACTGTCTAAGATAGATAGGGACAGAAAGAGATGTTTGTGTGTACAAAGTATGTTTGCCTGTGTGTGTTTTTATGTGTGTGTGTATGCGTTTGTTCGACAAATGGTAAATAGGACTGGGTGAAAGCTTTGTGTGTGTCATGATGACTCTATGTGTGTACTTCTGGTTTGACTTGGTCTGATTGAACCAGTCGCCATGCTCCATATTATCAGTGAAAGTGACATCAGACATTGCGTCCTGAAACTTCCTCTCAGCCAGCTGATGCAGATGGTTTTGTGGTTGAAGTCGGAGAGACTTTGGGCCAACATAGCAGCATTACCACAACTGTGCATGTGAGCAAATTTAAAGACCATCTTTCAGATAAAACAAAGTTTATTTTTCTTTTAATAAAGAATTCAAATGCTTTTAATCTAACAAATAAACAAATTTTCTTTCTTTACTATCTATAAACTGTTTGGAAACTCTGCTGTGGAAAATAATTTGGTCTTTTTATCCATTTATTAAAATATTTATACATCTGAAAAGAATTATTTTAATTTGGAAGGTTTGTTTAGTTCCATTCCGTCATCTTCCGCTCATCCCGGGCCGGGTCGCGGGGGCAACAGCCTCAGAAGGGAAACCCAGTTTTCTCGCACCCCGGTTGCATCCTTCAACTCACCCGGAAGGATCCCGAGGCATTCCCCGGCCAGCTATCAGACATAGTCTCTCCAGCAGGTGTTGGGTCTGCCTCTTGGTCTCCTCCAGGTGGGATGTGCCCAAAACACCTCACCAGAGAGGGGTTCGGGGGGCATCCTGACCAGATGCCCGTGCCACCCCTTCTGGCTCCTCTCGACCTGGAGGAGGAGCAGCTTGACACTGAGCTCCTCCCGGATGGCAGAGTTCCTCACCTGATCTCCGAATGAGAGCCCAGCCACCCTGCGGAGGAAGCTCATTTCGGCCGCTTGTATCCGAGATCTCATTCTTTCCGTCACCCCCCACAGCTGGTGACCATAGGTGAGGGGGGGAATGTAGATTGACTTGTAAATCGAGACTTACTTTTCGGCTCAGCTCTCTCTTTTTTCTCGTTTTTTGTTTAGTAATAATGAATAATAATAATAATAATTTAGGAATTATGCCGGCAGTCATTTTCTTCAGCTATTTGGCCAAAATTTGGCAAATAAAGAATCATTTTTATACTTTTGGAACTGACCTGCTAGTCAGCACAAAAATGTGGAACAATAAAGAAGAAGAGGAAAAGAAAACAGAACAAATCAAATCTGAGAGAAAAGGAGAAGTATGAAAGACATTAAATGCTGTAAGTTTTACTTCCACCTTTAAATAAAGGTTTTATTGAAATAAAAACTAAATGGAGAAATTTAGTTAATTTAGTCTTTATAAAAACAGAAGCTAAAATACTATTCAGATAAAACAGATGTGGTGATGCTCTTCCTCTGGATCCTCCTGCGGATGAGCAGACCAGATGGAGCTTCATCTCTGAGCAAGACTGCAGTCCTGAAGATGAAGAAGATAATACTCAGAGATACAGGTGTCTGTGAGATAGACTGAATATATTCTGTGTGTGTGTGTTTTTGCCTATGTTTGTGTGGACTGATAGATCTGCAATTTGTTTAGAATTGGTTGCATTCTTAGTGTGTGCAGCAAATGCTTTACCGGGGTGCAGCTGGAATCCTGATGGATACACAGCACCACGTTACAGTGTAGGAAGATTTCGCCAGAACTCTGCATGAACTCAAACATGTTGAAGGAGAAGAAGTTGGAGGTCCCCCGCCCGTTTCCCTCCACTTGCACCGTTGGGTCGTTGGGGTTGGGGCATCTACTTAGAAAACAAACACCTCCATCAGGAACACATCCCACAGCAGCAGACAGGCCGCACAGAGTACGCCTCACCCCTTCCTGATCAGATCGTATCTGGAGCTGCTAGTGGATGGTGCCTCGGTGGTGGCCCAGCAGGAATCAGTTACCACAGTAAACATATCTTTATTCAGCCCCTGGGTGTCCAACTTCACCCAGATCTTCTGATCCAGGGACACCTCACTGTTTGGCTCCACTGGCTGAGTGAAGCGGGCATCCCTGAAGGCCTCCATGGAGAGTGAGTATTTCCAGACCCCAGAGGAGATGGAATAGATTATAGAGCTGTACACACACACACAATGTGTCATCAGCATACATTCATAATCTTAATTCATGTTTATTTGTAGTTAATTTATGTATTCCTTTTTCTTATTTCTTTCTCCTATTCTAGGGTTTGCCACAGCAAGTTGGTTTTCTCCTTCCCCTGGATCCTCCTCTTTGGTCTTCCTCGAGGCCTTTTGCCTGACAGTTCCAAACTCAAAATCCTTCTGCCAAAATATTCCATCTCTCTATTCTCAACACGTCTGAACCATCTCTGTCTGGCCTTTCAGAATTTATTTTCAGAACCTCTAATTTGATGTTCTCTGATTAAAAGTGATTCCTGATCCTGTTTATCCTGGTCACTTCCACAGAAAACCTGAGGATCTTCATCTCTGCATCTCCAGCTCTGCCTCTGTGCCACTGTCTCTGTCCTCTTCATCTTGCTCATTGCCAGAGTCATCCCACACACCTCCATCTTATGCTGTCTGGCTACACTGTATCCTACTGTAACTTTGCAGTCACCAATCTCTATTGAAGAGTAATCTACCTGCGTATTCCTTCCCCCACTCCTTTGTCCTAACCTCTTTTGGAAGAAAGCATTTACTACAGCCATTTCAATCCTTTTCTTTTGCATTCCTCTTCACAAAACCAGTCACCTCATTATCAGAATCAGAATCAGAATCAGAATGCTTTTATTGCCATGTCAGTGAAAAACATCAGAGACTAGGAACTTGTTCTGGTACTGGTGTGCAAACATATAAAATAAAAATAATAAAAATAAAATAAATAAAAATAATAATAATTTTTACAAAACTAAGAGTGCTCAGAAGAAAAAGAAAAGTAGTGCAATGTCATAGAAAATAATAGAAAATAATAAAGATAGTGAAGTGACAAGAGGGAGGTGACTAAGAGATGTGGGGATCCAGGTTATAAAGAGTTCATAAGTTATCATCTCTGTTCCACCAATAACAACTCTCTCAATCCTAGGGGTGCTCTGCATTAGTTCATCAACGTCTCCAAAACATTTCTAACAATAATTCCAACATCCTTCTTCTTCCTATCTACACCATGATAGAATCATTTGAATCCCGCTCCCAGACTTCTGGCCTTGCTACTTTTCTATCTAAGTGCTTGGACACATAACATAACCCGTCTACCTTCTGCCTCATGTCAGCTAACTCTCTACTTTTACCTGTCATTGTTTCAACACTTAAAGTCCCTACTCTCAGTCCTAGACATTTTGGTGTTCCTCTTGTTGTAGATCACCAATAATAAATTCCCAATAAATTGATAAATGTATTAATTGCTACAATTAAGGCCAAACAAACAGCGTAATATTTTATTATCCTATAGTGTATTGTTATATATTATATCACATTAATGTCTCCACCTACCTGTTCTGGACCTTTATGGAGCTGATTTGGTCCTGGCTGTAGATGCAAGACAAGTCCACCAGCGCTAGGTTCTGCTTGGACGATCTGTTCTGGGTCCTGATGGAATTCCTGTAGATAACGTGGCTGCTGTTGGTCTGCAGATAAACAGCAGTTAGTTCACTGAGCTGTTTGTGAAGCTGAGGGAAGAAACCCACCGTGACTTTGGTCCCACAGCTGGTACTGTTGAACCTGAACTTCACCATGTGATCTAACTCCTCCATTTGACCTCGGCAGGCTGGATCGTTGAGGTGGAGGTCTGAGTAGTTGATGTGTTTGTCCTCCAGGACACAAACGGGCAGAGACACTGAAGCTGAGTTCTGGCTGCAGATCACAGGATCACCTAAAAGTAAAGTGAGTTGTAATAAGACGTCCTTTAATTTTGTATTGTTTTCTTCCCACGGCTGTCTTACCCAAAGACCCCATCTCTCTGTATTTGTAGGCAAACAGAGCCCGGCAGAAGCAGCGAGTTTCTCCTCCAGCTGTTTTCTCACCACAAAACTCATGATGGCTGCAGGTCTGGTTCAAACATGTAGACTCAGAGGAAGCTGCTGAACAGCACAGGAACACCTCAGTTAAGAATTTTTTTTTCCCCACATGCACAGCAGTTAGTTTAACCTCCACAATGTTTATGTTTGCTATATTAATATCTGAAGAACCCGTTAGGTTCCACCTCCTTTAATCAGTTTTTTTGCGGGAATAACCAAAGTCATTCTTATTTAATCTCTTAGCTTGCCTTATTTGGTCATGTGTGCACATGATTGTTCCCTTTAGTTTCATCACATCACAAATGTTTTACAACATTTTCAGTTACTTTTTTTCAATTCACTGCAAATAATTTATGAGAACTACACCAATGTCACTTAGAAAAACTGTGTCTGAGATGATGTGAATGAAAAAAGAAGGATTGAACGTTACAGCAATCTGCTTTGGATCTCCAGTCTTCCATTGAGTTGCTACAGGTTCTGACGAAGGCTTCAAAAAACCGGCACCTCAGACCGTCAACATTCGGGTACGTGCACAGCATGCTCGTGCAGGCAGTGATGAAAGGCTGAGGGTCGGTGCGGCAGGAGGAGAAGGGCGCCTCCTGCAGGAGGCTACACCTGCTCACAAGTGAAAGGAGAAAATGAAGGGGTGACTCTGAGGGAGGGTCACATGTCAGGGTGCAATCAGGTCACCTTTCAGCCATCTTGGTGCAGTTTATGCTTGAGTCAGCAGGGTCGACGTATTGTGTCTCACAGCTAAAGGAAGACAACATGAGGTCATCAAGCAGGAACACAAATTTTTAATAATGACTAAAACGCAAGGTTATTTTTTTTTTTAAATTACAATATATACAAGCTGAAAAAAGTTCATAGAAATTAAATAAATATTGTTTTAAAAAATGTATATTTTGTTCAAAGAATCAAAATTTGTAGTACAATCACAAATTATTTAAAGCATACTAAATCTATCAGACAATTTCAATTTAGAAAAAAAAAAGTTTGGCGGTCCAGGAAAAACATAGAATTTGTGCTTTAAAAATAAGCTTCAAGCATTACATTGTATGGAACCACTTCAAATCCAAAGTGTATCAAAAATACATTTCTGATTGTTGTTTTTTTCTGATTGTTGTACTAAATGAACTTCAGCAGTAGTTTTGCTAAACTTAACGTAGACGTGATGTCGGCAGAAAAAAAGGGATTTTGTAATAAGTCCAGTCGGCGTTTTTTTTTGTTTGTTTTAATGGTGGAAAATGTTTTTGTTAAAAATAAATTAAATAACTTTCAATCAAATTAATTTGACAAATATTATAATCCAGCTTGGTCAAACTGAGGTCAAACTGATGGTTCAGGGTTTACAAGTAACCAGTTTTGTTTCTAATGGACCAGATCCAAGACTAAATTGCAAACTAACCATTTTCTAGTTTGTTAAACCAAATCAAATTGTCCATTTTAGGTGTTTAATAACACACACGTCTCTGGTGCAAAGTACAAAAAAAACGTGCAGAATCTTTCTCATGTCCGGCATGGCCCTCTTCAGCAGTGAGTACCATTTATGTCATTGAACCAAAATGAGAATATAAATGAACACCCGCTTAATGCGCTTTGCACTGTATTTGCAGCCTCAAACAAGATTTACGCTATGTTATGTACAGGAGGGGGTTGTCATGGGTCCCTCACCCACTACCAGAGGGAGCCCGGGACCTTCCCTCATCTGCCTGATTCAAGACACCTGATGTTGGTTGAGCAGTTGCCTATTTAAAGGTAGTTTGCCTTCACTTCAGGGTCAGGTAACCACGCATTCCAGCCAGGTCTTCCCCGCTGGCTGACCACGAGAAGCATTTGGAACATTAACCACAGAACATTCCACTGAACCACATGTTTTTACTTTTCAGCTTTATTTTATTTTCTAAAATAAACCATGTTTGTTGTCCTGCAATTGGGTCCTCTTCCTCCTTCTGCACCCACATGATGACAGGGGGAGTCCAGAGTGTCAAAATTAGGTGTGAAAATGAATAAAGGTACTTTTCCCCCTGGTGTTTATCATATTTTACAGTTAACAATAGTTACCATATGTATGTCTGTATGCTATGAGATAAGAATTATTACCCCCTAGAGCACAGTGCACAGTGCACTAATGCCTCATTTGTAAAAATTCATAAGTCATCAAAGGAAAGACCTAGAAAATTTACAAGCCTTCAGACATTCTTTCTCTTCAAGGCCGGGGCCGAATGACACCAATTAGTAAACCGGATATGGCCAGCGGGCCTTATGTTCGACACCCCTGATCAACAAGTTTAACCACAAAGCTGTGAGCAGTTCTTTTCCGTTTTTTTTTTTTTTTTTTTTAATAACAAGTCTTCTGTGATTCTAATGTAGTTTCAGAGCTACTCCGAACCCTCTAATGTCCCAAAAAAGCTTCATAATACCTCCACAATATTTAATTTCTCCTCATGTTAATTATTGTTTAACAATGTGGTCCTTTATCGGTGTCTCTGCACTGCTCAGGGTCTTCATGAGTAGAAAAAAAATTCTGAGCTGAACAACTTTTTTAAATTTTGAAAGTAGTCAGAAATTGTTGCGTGGTGTACAAAACATGAGATGGCTCTGCCCCACCAACTTTCGAGGAACTAATAAAAAAATGAAGTTGTGAAAACAACATCTGATTCAAAAGCAATGGGGGGCTGAACCTTTTCCAGAACATCCTCTTGGTGGGAGGCTAACATGAGCTCGAGAACTACCAAAGGCAGTCAGGGAGAGCATAATGTTTGTTACATTTATGAAACAGCTTAAAAAATGGCTGCTTAGTTTTTGAAGACATCTGATCTTTGATCTGATAGGAATAAGATTTCTTTAGTTTCAGTGGGTGTACGATAGGGATGGGTATCAATCAGAGGTGTCAAGTAACGAAGTAAGACTACTTCGTTACCTTACTCAAGTAGAAAATCTCGTTATCTTTACTTTAACGAAGTAATTATTTTTTTGTCTACTTTTTACTTTTACTCACTACTTTTTTATGCAATTATCTGTACTTTTACTTTGTTCATTTTATAAAAAGTAGTCGCTACTTTCGCCATTTTGTCACCGTTAAAATGCCGCGACTGTTTGTTGGAGTTTTTTTTTTTTATGAACCCTGAATGCATCAAACAAAGGAACAGATGAATGATTGGCTGAAAGGTCCAGTCAATCATTACTTTGGGGCGAGTAGCCCCGCCCACAAACTTTTAAAGAGCAGGGACGTCAGTTTCCGTGTTTGAGACTCGGGCTCGGAAATCAAAGTGTTTCTGATGCTGCAACACTGAACTTTGATTGAATTATCATTTTTTTAAAAAAAACAACAGCAAAGAAATGTTTTATTATTATCTTCAGTCTGCGGTTATTGTAAACGTCTTTGCTGAAAATGTTGTAGATGGTATTTTTATAAAAATAACTTTGATCTGTGACGCACTATTTTATCTTTAGAAACATAGCTAATTGAACTGATTAATCCATAAATAGTAGTGGATGAAGTATTTGTGCTTAAAAGCATCCAAAATGTTATTGATTAGTTTATAAAGACTGACTGAGGAGATTAAAACTACACATCGCTTAGATTTTGTATCATGAAGATGTTTGGGTTAACATAAAAAAAACCTTATATGTATGTACACATATATATGTAGATAAGTATATATGTAAATTTATATATACCGTCTCCTAGGTCCCGCCCCTACTGGTTTTTTAAAATCTTGTTTCCCTGGTTATTTTTTCATTTTTACAGTTCTTAAAATTTTAGAAAAAGAATCCAAGGATTTTGCCTCCTGTGTGTTTCCTTCACTCCCACTGCCTTACGAGTGCATGTAAAGGGTGTTATTTTGTCAATGGGCGTGGTTTTACTGGGTGTACGATATTTTTTGTAAAATACGATAATTTTACGTCATTAGTACGATAATCCAGCACCTCCCACCTGGCAACGCTGGTTCCAGGTGTCACGCAGGCTTTATGTGGCACTCCCAACCTTATCAACTTGATAAAGACTATTCAGTATTGCCTCAAAGAACTTTGAAAACTAGCTGCCTTCAAAGGCTTGAAAAAGCCTTTTGGTCATTTTTTTTTCATTTATTTTTTTTTTTTTTTTACATTGAGTGTGTTTGTGTCTGCTGAAGTTGGTTAAATTAGGTGATGCAGAGTGAAGCTTGATAGCTGAAGGGACGTTACATAATGTCCTGCTTATGATAATACATTTGATTGTGTTAATTAATCGATTTCCAATAAAGATTATTAAGAAATAAATGTTTCTGATTCATAAAGTTTAACACCAAAACACTTTGATTTATTATCATATTTTCTGCTCCTTAAAGCATGTGATAATAGTTAAAAAATATGTTCATACGCTTTTGTTAACAATATTCCTTTTTTTCTAAAAATTACTTTTACTTTTTTTACTTTAAGTTGTTTTAAAATAGGTTACTTTTTACTTTTACTTAAGTAGAAAACTTGAGTTGATACTTCTACTTTTACTAAAGTAGTTTTTTAACTCGGTATTTATACTTCTACTTGAGTAGAAAATGTTGGTACTTTTGACACCTCTGGTATCAATACGGATTTACCGATACTAGTCCTCTTATTGATACCGCTTAACGAATCAGTTCTTTAACGAATCAGTTCT
Source organism: Neostethus bicornis (assembly GCA_902685375.1). Taxonomy (NCBI): domain Eukaryota; kingdom Metazoa; phylum Chordata; class Actinopteri; order Atheriniformes; family Phallostethidae; genus Neostethus; species Neostethus bicornis. The sequence continues at coordinate 21,949,707 of LR738558.1, read as the reverse complement.
TTAACGAATCTCTTATCGATACTTTTAGAAACAAACAAATAAGTATTATGAACATAAAAACTTTAATTGAATAATGGTGGAACTCAGAAACAAAACCGTATTTAATTAAATATACCTTACTTAAATAAAATAAACGGGATACTTCAAAATAAATCTGAACTGGACTGAAATAAAAACAAATAAAATGTCAAAGTTAGAAAAAGAAATAAATATTACTGGTTCTTAAGTTTAACAGCAGCAAATGTTTTTTTTTTCAACAATAAAAAATGTGCACATTTTTTTTTTTTACTAACTAATAAGTTAAAATATTAATTAAAGCCCTTTCATTTCACTTTTATTGTTTTTTTTTATGATAAAACATGAAGCACGTGCATTTCCAAGCGTGCTCGTGCTGTAATTTATTAGCATACCTGTCGCATCGGAGTCGAAGCTGCTTCAACGCGCTCGTCAAACACAGTGCATTTTTCATTCTGAATACCGTGGATTTTGGCAATGTGTTTGGCAAATTGCATGTGGTTTTACTTTTACATAAAAATACTTTATCACACTTTAGACAACGTGCGTTGTCGGCCTCAATATTTGGTAAAAAACAAACTCAAGATCACTTTGCACGTTATGCCATTACGCCTTGCTCAGCTTAAAAATTTGCATGTGTGCGGCAGCAGCGCACGTGCGCACCACCCCCTCGTGAGTGAGGGGGCGTAACCGGAACCGATGGCAGATCCGTTTGGGCTAGCGCTTATCGATCCGGGTAAAATGACGGCCGCGGAACCGGTTCCGAAAAAAAACGGTTCTCGGAACCCATCCCTACTGTAAGACTATTTTTAAAAGCCACTTAGTAAAATGTATTCAGATATCAGATTTATACATCCTGATCTTATTTATTCTAGAGTTCTTGTCTGATAATGTTTTAACTATGTAATAGTTTCTCAGTATGTGGGTCAGGCCCGGTTCTAGCTCTCAAACTTTGGGTGGGCAGAATACATTTGAAGGTGGGCGAACAAAAAACATATATACCCTCTTGAATTTGTGGGCTTGGGACCATCACAGAAGGTGTACTTGCATCTCTCTGAGGCTGAATTATATGTATGTGTGTGTAATGTACAGTATGTGTGTGTGTATATGTATTTTGTCTTTTTGTCTTTTTATTGTTTTTGATGTATATATAAGATAACAGGAAAACTACTACAGCATCAGTCGCCTATTTTTTTTTGCAAAGATTGACACAAATTCATCCATGTCTAATTTATTTGTGATGGTCTTTTCGTGGGCCAAAATCACCAGATTTCTTTTTCTATTGTGAAGCATAGCCAGAGAATACTCCAGCCAGGGTCTAGTGCGGTACCAGGCCGGGTTAAACGAACGAAATGTACCGCCAAATGCGCGTTTTGGGTAGCTAGCTAACACGGGCTGCGTCGGGGCGGTAAGGGAAAGACCCGTACCGGCATAGTCCGGTGATGCAACGGCCTGTTGAGGTTGGACTTGTGGACAATTGACAGAGGGGCTGATGTTTGTGGTGCTTGTGTGACTAAATACACCTTCCGTGAGGCCCGCCGAGCCAGCCGTGCCTATGGCGGCGGAGGCGCGAGCCGTGTCTGGGGCGGCGGAGGTAGAGGTGCAACAGCCCGATTGACGGCTGTCTGTCACACCACTAGTGTCCGAGCGAGCCGCAGAGCCGCTGGGCGTGGGCTTGACTACAGGCTTGAAGAAACGATGCATTTTCTCATAAAAATATCAAGTTACCTAAACGCTAAGAGGAAAACCAGGGAATCAGAGTTCCGGGGTCAGAAGTTAACGTGTGCTTTTGAGCAGCAGAGTGTGGGAAAATTAACAACTTGTGTATTTGTCAAAAAGGCAAGGGGGCTTGACCAAACAGTGCTATAGGCCTATGTATGTAACGCAACATTTATTTGTGTTTAAAAACATCAAATAGGATGCTGCTCATTCTCTGTGACTTTTTGATTGGGTGGGCAAGCCATCAGTTTGGGTGGGCACTGCCCACCCTTGCCCATGCCTAGAACCGGGCCCGATGTGGGTTATAACCTTTGGTTTTGGTATATTTTGTATAACATTGTATCTGCCCGTGGAACGACGGACGGATGGAACTAAATTTACAGTATTCATTGTGCATCAATTTTCACTGTATTATTAAAATAAAAAAAATAAAACGAACATTTTTCTGTCATTAAAGTTAATTTTCGTCCTGAATTTTCTATGAAGAGGTTTGTTACCTGGTGGTGCTGTACTCAGAGAGCCTCACTTCCTCTCCAGACTCACTGGAGTTCCCACACAAACCTTGCAGAGATTGAGCAGCAGGTCCTGGCAAGTCCGGAGCAGATTAGGGTGGAGGGTCAGTATTGCGTGGACTCATGGTACTAGTTATTGAAGGAGTTTTTTTACCTTCCAGGTTGATCTGGGCCACAGTGCCATCAAACCAAACCACTGCACTGAAGTTACCAAGCTGAACTTTGACTCTGAGGCCGGTCTGATTCTTGGAGATCTCCACACCATGAAGCACCAAAGCCGAAGCATTCAGGGTCACTGTGGACTCGTTCATCTGCATCACAGCAGAACATTGAAACTAGAAAAATTCATGGTTTACCTGTAATCATGACAACTCACCCGGACTCTCCCTCCTTGCTCCAGGTGGAGGAAAACACGTGGTTCATCCAGACGGAGAGTCACGCTGTCAAGGAAGCTAACATCAGTACGACGCCGCTCCCTAAAGGTGGCAAACAGCTGAAGAGCCGGCGGTGCTGAGAGCAGAAGGTAACCACAGCGGTCCGGGACTCGCTTAACATCCCCGTGGAGACTGATGATCAGTGGACCAATCACAGAGCAGATAGAGTTTACCCTGGAGCTCAGCAGGGGAGGGGCCACGGTGGTCCTCCGTGGTGGGACATACGGGATGCCGAAGATACAGCTGGTGGTTGAAGCGTACGATGGATACATTATCAGACGGGGTAATGGATCATTGGATGGATGAAAGAACCAAGTGTTAGATAGTTGGGTAGATGGACGTATCGATTAATAAATGGCTGGATAAGATCATTCTTGGGTTGATTATAAAATGAAGAGGAATGAAGATTAGTCAGAGTAAAACAGAGTACATGTGTGAATGAGAGGGATCCAAATGGAAAAGTGACGTTAAAGGGAGAAGAGATAAAGAAGGTGGAAGATTTTAAGTACTTAAGATCAACAGTCCAGAGCAACAGAGAGTGTGGAAAAGAGGTGAAGAAGCATATGCAGGCAGGCTGGAACGGGTGGAGGAAAGTATCAGGTGTGATGTGTGACAGAAGGGTTTCAGCTAAAATGAAAGGGAAAGTGTACAAAACCGTGGTGAGACCAGCCATGCTGTTTGGTCTAGAGACAGTAGCACTGAAGAAAAGACAAGAAGCAGAGATGGAGGTAGCAGAGATGAAGATGCTGAGGATCTCTCTGGGAGTGACCAGGGTGGACAGGATCAGAGGAACAGCACATGTTAGAGGTTTTGGAGATAAAGTCAGAGAGGCCACACTGAGATGGTTTGGACATGTGCAGAGGAGAGAGAGAGAGTACATCAGAAGAAGGATGCTGGATTTGGAACCACCAGGAAAGAGGACTAGAGGAAGACCAAAGAGGAGGTTCATGGATGCAGTGAAGGAAGACATGAAGATAGTTGGTGTGACTGAAGAGGATGCAACAGATAGGGTTAGATGGAAGAAACTGACTTGCTGTGGCGCCCCCTGAAGGGAAATGCCGAAAGGAGAAGAAGAATTATAAAATGAATGGATGGAAGACTTAATAGAAGAATGGATAAATCATAAAAAATAATGGAAGAATATTTATTATTTTTGTGACCAATTGATCGATAGGTGAAATGATCAATATATTTAGGATTAATTTCTGACAGGTTAATAAAAAGTTTGTCTCCAAGGTGAGAAACCATCTTTACCTGCCGTTGCCATGGCAATACTCCATGGGTGCACAAGTGGAGGTTTCCAGCACTGCTGAGTCATCACAGGTGAGATTGAGGCAGGTTTCCAGAGAAGTTACCTTAGTTCCAGGTTTATAAAGAACACCTTGGGGAAAGCGAAGGAAAAGTCTGAGTGAATCATGTAAAACAAAAACTTTCACCAGAAACATCTCACCAGAGTGTCGGCATCCACTGACATCCACGTATCCTCGCGGCTCCTTCATCTCTTTTGCGTTGGAGACTGTCACAGTGTCCACTGTGTCACCACCCACCTGGACATCTACCGTCTCCATGGTAAAAGAAACACAGTGAGATCAGAACATTTGGATTTTACAAACAGTTTTATTTTCAAAAACTGCCCCTTGGTTTCCATACGAAGCAGGATGAAAAGTAAATTCATTATACCCATAAATGCTTTTATCCTCTGTATTCATAAGGATGGATGGCAAAACTGAGAGATTAATGAATGAATGTTTATGATGGATGAGGGGATTGATGGGTAAAAACTGAAAGTTTATTAAATTACTTTTCTTAATCCCCACTGTTGCAATCCGACTGATTGAAGACGTGTGTAGGTTCAGGGCATCAAACTCATGTCGGCTACATATAGCCCTTATTTTATTTGGTCAGTGCCATAGTAATAACGCAACATAATATTTGGCAACTCCAAGACAAAAATAAAACATTTTTCTTTAAACCTACTATGAAAAATGCAGGTTTTCAAAGTGTCTAGATTTATCATTATAAAAACAAAATGAAAATAAAGTCAAAATGATGATGATTCAAACTTTGTGCTCAGATTTCAAAAACACACTCCTAACATGATTCAGTTGTGATTCACAACTTGAACCCTGCTTTTTTAAAATAAAAATAAAATACATAGTAATCTTTTATTATTATGATTATTTATTGTTTACACTGAATCCCTGAATTTAGTGGTGATGCTGACTGTTTTCTCTGTTGATGGGGTAACATAAGATTCTCAGACCAACTTCTGGTGTCGGTGATTAGGTGGATGATGATTTTACTCACCACCGTGCCGACGCCCGGAGAATAGACATACAGGGCTGACTGAGTTTCAAACTTCGCCAGTGCCAAAGTTGCCTGGAGAGAAATGAGACAAAGATGTTTGTGTACCAGAGCTGCCATGCAAACTGATTGTTAGAGCTTATTTGATGCTGACCGTGTTACTTTACCATGTTATTTTACTGTTTTAGTTACCGATTTAGCTTTCAATGCTAGCTTACCATGTTAGCAGATTGGCATGGTTTACAACATTGTCACACACAGGATATGAATGTCTTTGTACATTTAATTTTTTATTAAACTTAAATCTGCCTCCACTGATTGGACTCTTGCTTAAAATTTGATGTACTAGAATTTACTGATACAGAAAATCATTCGTGCCGTCCTCCATCAAGCTATTTACCTGTCACTTTCAACCCTGTGACTACTGCCATTTACAACAGTTTTAAAAAAAATTCCATGTACATATGTAAATAAGTTCTTGATTGTTTGATTGTTGACTTCTTATTGTAGGTTCTTCTTTGGTTCACTGTTTTGTTTCTCTGTTTTTTCCTGCAGCATTCAAATTTCTCTTTGGGCATGAATAAAGCATTTTCAATGTATTGAGAAAACACATTTAATAGTATATACCGTAAGCGATTGGAAACCTCAGCCAATCATATTTGTACGGTGAACAACAGCCATAGTTCGAATATATTTCTATTGCTTGGAAACGCAAACCGATAAGTTTGAAAATTTACTCAAGCATGAAAACGAAAACCTCCAAAAAGTAGTTTTAGCAGGAGACTCTCTCTTTAACATGCCATCTTAAATTAAGAATAGTTTTGTCTGCCATTTGTCATTTGAAGCCACATTAGATAAACCATTACCAACAGCCTGCAGCGCACAGCAAATATTGTAAAAGACAAGTCCAAAGACCACATGATACAGGAGATGCCAGCGCCATCCTGTTATCCTAGTTTACCAATGGAGCCTGTCACTCGCTTTAGCCTGCTAGTTTTATTTCAGTGTGTACAGTTTGTATCGGTAGGATGCAACAGGGGTGCCCAAAGTCTGTCCTCAGATTTTCCACTTATTCCTGCTCAACGCATTTGAGTCACATTAAATGTAACCAACAACCAAAGAACGTCTTCAATTTTACTGAGAAAGTTGAGTCAAGTGGATAGAAGCAAAAACGTATCAAAAGCTTGCCAGACTGTTGTCATTACGAACCAGAGCTGGAACTCCCTGAAAGCAGTTGGGCTTCATCCAGACAAGTTTAATGTGTTTTAATGTGCTGGTAAAAGTTTTACTTACATAACCTCCGTTCTGCCGGAAATAGAACCCAATGAAGCAGTTCATGGTGTTTCTGATGGCGGCCAGATTGTTCAGAATGATTCTTTCCAGGACTGAGATTCGACCATAAACCTTAAAGCTGGCAGTGGGGGTATCGGGTGGAGAGCCTATGATGCAGTCTTCATTAGTTCCCAGTCCAAAGAAACCAGTAAAACACACCACTAAGTTTGTGTTGGTGAAGTTCACCTGAAATAAATACACAACATCACCCACCACATCTGGACCACATGTTACAATGGTATCACCCACGGCTCTGGATAAATCACACATTTGGAAAGGCTGCAGTTGTAGATATTTTGTACATGTAGTATATTCGATCTTACATAAAGGTGCTGGTACTGTTTGCCGTAGAAGCCGATGGGACAGGAGCTGATGTCAAATTCGGTGGAGGTTGTAAACCTCTGCTGAGCACCTGCAGACATAAGCAAACAATCAGTGTGTGCCATCATTTCCATACCTACATGTCGGTTTGTTGTACTTACTTGCCATGGCCATGGCAACAACCACGTAGATCAGGGGGTGGAGCATGTTTCTGGTGACGCTGGCTTCAAGAGACAGAAAATGGAGGGTTAGAGTTTCCATTGCAACCATCAGATAGGAGAATGTGTTTCATAAAAACATATAAGTAAATAAACAGACTGGATATTGTCAGTTTCTTTAAACTCTTTTCGACGGACATAAAGGAACTCCATCAATTATCACACATTTATGCAGTACACAATTTTTTTGTAGTTTTCTAATTTTGGTGGTTCCTGGGTTTTCTAAAAGTTGGGGGTAGGCTGTGTTTTATAGAATAATCTCCCCGATCGCTTGAAAGAGGCAAAGGATTGGATTTTTTTTTTTAAAACCAAACAGTTGTACCCAACTATTTTTACACCTCAGTTTCCGGTAGTAGTCTGTCTGCATCAGTCGGCCCCCAATGGCTATTATATAGTTATGAAACCATCTTCAGGATCAGAATCAGAATTACTTTATTCATCTCACAAGTGGGAAATTTGTGTGTTACAGCAGCAGTGACCATGAAAGAAATCAATTGAGAGTATACAGTATATACAAAAAGAATAATGAATAATAAAATAGTAAAAAAATAAAATAGAAGGAATAATGTGACTAACTAAATACAAGCAGGACTGAATGTGCATAAGGAGATAAAAAGTGACATAAGTGATGTAGAATGATGAAAATCTTACAAGACTTAATAAATACAGAAAAACAATTGCTAGAGCAGCGCAGATGAAAAACTCCAGAATCAAGATCTTTACGCAATAAAAATAATCCAGTGGTGAAAAAGTCTCTCATCGTGCCGACAGCCATGACACACAAACCAGCCATTAAGACATCGTAGACTTCAACTATAAAAAAAAAGATTAGGATAACCTTTTATACTCTAACACTTAGATTAGTTTCTTTTCTGTGCTGATTTTATGTGTGTGTGTGTGTGTGTGTGTGTGTGTGTGTGTGTGTGTGTGTGTGTGTGTGTGTGTGTGTGTGTGTGTGTGTGCGTGTGACTAACTGTGTGTGATGCTCTAAGATGGAGAAAGAAAACTTTTTTTTACCTTGGCAGAGTAAATCATCCAGAATCTGCTTTAATCCAGCTAAAGCTCTGTAGTTTAATCCAGTCAGTCGGTTCTGATTCAGATTCAGTTCCACAAAATCCAAAAGCATTAATGAGTAGATCTGCTGACCCCGCAGGAACCAGGTGTGGTCTGTGTGTCTGCATATGGAGGCCTCTGGGGGGATGAGGAGGAGCTGGGTGTGTGTCAGGAAAGGAGGGTGTGATGGAGGAATGTAACTGGACCAGATCGTTCTTTCTGAGCTCGGTCAGATCAAAGCTCTCCAGCCTGGAGCCTGAGCCTCCATTCATCAGAGTTATTTTGGCCTCCAGGACTTTCCACTACAACAATAAAAAATAAAAAAAATATTCTAGAGTCATTCTAGCACCTAGCCTTCCATCAGAGTCCCAGGGGCAGGGTTTGGTACCAGAGGAACGTTGCTTCCACACAACAGAGTCTTACCGGAGCCATCACTTCCAGGACACAGGGAAACACCCCGTCCCATAATTCCTAAAATGAAAGGAATTTATGTGGAATTTAAAAATAATATGAAAGTGTAGACGAATCTAGATAAATTATTTACTAACACAATTTACAGAATTAGTCAAACTCTCATTAATTTTAAAAGTCTAATAAGTTCTCCAGCTGAATTTACACACATTTCAGATCCTATGAACAAATAACTCAATCAAACCCAGTAATCATTTATTAACAAATGAAAGACTTATTCAGGCACCGACAGTAGATTATTTGATTTGGTTTTCTAAAGAACAGATAAAGACTTTTAACATTTTAATCATTTATCTTATTTTTTCTTTTTTTCCCGTTTTTTTTTTTCTCTTCATTGGACGTCAGTAACAAATCAATATCATTAAAATCAATCTTATTTTAAATGATTAATTTAGATGAACGACACTCCTCAGGGAACAATATGAATAAACAACATTAATAATTTTAAAAAAGTACTTGTAACAACCATTCACCAGGTCTTTTGTGTCTTTCCCATTTGGTCCATTTCTCTTTGTTTTTTGGCGGGCCGTGCATTTCACACCTTGGCTTTCGGTGAAGAGCTACTTTGTCCGACTTAAATAAATACCCCTCAAATATCATCATTTATGACACCACGGCTGGAGAAATCTATACAGAAGCACACATAGGCACTACTGGGCATTGCATCACCTTAACTGTGTACAACCTTTTCTGCGCCAAGGACCGGTTGGCGCCGACCCAAATTTCGGGTCGGGTCTAAAAAGTCAATCATTACTTCGGGTCGGGTCGGGTTCGGGCTTCTCTCTCGCTGACTGTTTTTTTAAATAAATATATGTTTATAAAACGTAAACTAAAACAACGTGTGGGTACTAAACTAAGGAATACTTGTTATAAAATTAATGATTTGGATAAAACAGAAAAGTAATGTTTAACTACTAAACAACGTGAACGCCCCCTCTTAATTTGATAATCTTCCCCTGCGCATGCTTGTATTTATTTTGAACTGGCATCCCCGATATGAAGTAGCAAGAAGTTCAGGATAAAGTAAAGGCAGGAGAACTGAAAAGACAAACACACACCGGTAACAGTGAGGTGTGGAAAAGCTTCAAATTGATTGTTCAAAATGCTACAGAAACTTGCGTTGGCTTCGCTGAATGTAGTCAATGTGGCGCTTTGCTTTCATACGACACCAAAAAGACTGGCACCTCGCCGCTGAGCGGGCATTTAAACAGCTGGACTGGCAAAAGTAATGATCGTTAAAGATCTATTTTTTCATTTGTTTCAAAGACCGTCCCTCCTCTTCGCGCTAAGCAGGCCATCACAGACAAGTGCATTAGGGGTCCTATGGTGGGATTTTTTTTAATTAAAATAGCGTGTTCCTGAAAATGTTCCTATTTATAAATAAACCTCCCCCTCCCGAGTCCTCACAAATAAAATATGACATTTCGGGCTTGTTTCGGGCTCGGGCCCGCAAATCACGTTGATTGGTCGGGCTCGGGCCAGGTCGGGTTTTAATACTCGCGGGCCGGGTCGGGTCGGGCTGAATTTTTTAGGCTGTGTTGAAGGCAGTGTTTTAGGTTGTGTGAAATGAATCTTTTCTGATGAAACATGATCTGTCATTTTAACAATAATTGATGAAGCAACAGAAACCGATTCTAAACTTTACGTCCAATGCCAGCATGGGAAGTTTTTAAAACTGTGAATGTAAACTCAGACATGTGAGACCGGAACAGAAATCTGAACTTTCTGTTGCTTCATTAACTTCTAACTTTCTCTCTACTCAGTGTTTCTGGATTGTAATGACTTGACTACTCTTCATGGTGGCGTTACACTCCAGATTGTCTTTAGAGTCTTTTTAACATGATGATTGCTTTTATTAATAATAATAATGTATTGAACTAATAATAATGTATAGCACTTTTCTGGATACTCAAAGACGCTTTACAAATGGCATTCGTATGGCTTTACGAAGCCATACAACCATTCACACACACATTCATTCCTGATGATGGGAGCTACCATGCAAGGTACATACCACTATCATCAGAAGCAACTGGAGGTTTGGTGTTTTGCTCAAGGACACCTCGGCATGGAATCAAACCTGCGACCTTCCGGTTACGGGACAGTCACCTTACCCATTGAGCCATCCTTTCCCCCTATTGAGTTACTATCCAAATAGGAAATAATCTAAGGTAACCATGTCAGTGTAGATTCTCAGACATTCAAGTCATGATAAAAAAAACTTTTTTTTTTAACTGATTTTAAATCTTTGATCAGATGATGTTTCTTTTCTGTAAAGTAACTACATAATGTATTTCTGGGACGTACAGCAGGTTTTATTCAGGATTTTCTGGTGGAAACTAAATGAAATACTACTTCTCGTTTAGTGCTGAGTAACACTGATGGATTTATTACTTCAGCTGGTTAGTTTGACTACTTTCCACACGTACAGAAAGACAACCGGTTTTCTATCTTAGAAAAAATCTGGGAACTGTGTCAATATTGATGCGCTGAGCTCTGTAGAAAATAAGATACTGTCAGTCAGGAAACATTATTTGACTTTATTTTTTGTTGTACAAATGCATACTGTATATCATAATAAGTTTCTAATGCAATGTTGAGTAAAAAATATTACATGAAACATCTGAAATTTAAAGTTTTAGGTGGATATAATTAATACAGATAAAAATTGGGAAAGGGCGGCACCGTGGCGCAGTGGTTAGCACGGTGGCCTCACAGTAAGAAGGCCGTGGGTTCGAGTCCCGTGTGGGGATGAGACTTGGAACACTGTCCTTTCTGTGTGGAGCATGTTCTCCCCGTGTCTGCATGGGTTTCCTCCGGGTACTCCAGTTTCCTCCCACCCTCCAAAGACATGCATGCTAGGCTGATTGGTCGGTGCCAAATTGCCCTTAGGAAGGAGTGTGTGTGTATATGGTTGTATGTGTGTGGTACCGCGACAGACTAGCGACCTGTTCGGGGTGTACCCTGCCTTGAATCAGCCTGGAGGGGCTAAGGCACCCCCTGCAACACTGTAAGGGATAGACAGATGAGAAGGTGACTAAAATTTGTGAACCATCATTTTTCAGATGAGTTGTAAATCAAGCAGTTCAACGTTAAGGTTTTTTTTTTTTTAAGCTTAAGTTCAGTTCTTTATGAACCCTTCTGTTACTTCAAATTTTGTTGAGACCTCTGCTAAATGTTGGAAGAGTTGTGATTCTAAGGGAGACTACATTTGTTTATTTTAGGATTACACCAATAATAACATTACTGGAAAATATGTTTACTTATTTAGTACTGAGATTCCTTTAGGACCATCTTTAATACCACTTCAATTTGTCCTAGATAAAATTCCAAATTCAGTCTCTTGGAGAAAACTGCAGCGCTATACAGTCTACTGTTGGGGGGGAAAAAAAACAATCTGATGAGCAGGTTCTTCGGAGCTCAAACAGTGCAGAAGTTACTAAACATCTGTTCTCAGAATGACTTAGAACATGATTTTATACATAATAATAAAAAAAAAGTAAAAGAATGATCGTGAAACTAAAAACCACACAACTAAGACTACACCATGAGACCAGTTAGGTCTTTGTTTGTCCTAATCTGATCTCTGGGGGAACATGAGGGAACATTCCTAATCATAGTTGTTCTCATCCTGAGATTAATGTTTACTTTATTATTTCAAGCTTTACTTTCTTTCTTTTTCTATTTATTATGTTCTAATTATGCTTTTAATTAAGACTGACTAATGGATTGATTTGTTCAACAAACTTTACAACAACCATGAACTATGTGCACTTATAATCCAAACTTGTACAAACTGAGGAAATTTCATGGGATTTTTTCTATGTCGAAGCTTCAAATGTTGTTGTAATTTTTAACATGAAGCTAGTGAACAGAACATCACTATGAACAAGTTTTTGTGAGGATTGTAACAAGGGTTTTTGTGTGAAACTGAAAAAAGAAAAGTTTAATCTGAACACCAGAAACCTTCTTGTTTTCAGATCATTTGACCTTGATATGATCATTCCTATCAAACATAACCTGCATGATTCTACTAAGATGACTGATGTTCCCCTTTATTTTGATTCAATAATTAACTTTCCTCCTTAGAAAGCATCATTTATGCAACACTTTAATCGTCTCGAACACAAAATGTGCTTCATAAAAAAAAAAAAAAATTGCTTTCTGATGAACTTATGTTTATTTTTTAATTGATTCAATCAGTAATATTTAATAAAAGATCAGAAACCTTTTCACAGTGTTATTAAGTCATTAATCAATACAAAAAGGCTTTTAATAACATTGTTGACATTATCAATCCCTGCAACTCAGAGTTGGACTAAAATTCAGAAACACCAGGCAGTTCTAAAATATTACCAGGAGGTAGAGACAGAGACCACGTCTGATTCTACATTAAATTGTTGCTTTATGTATTATTTTTATCAATACTGTTTCGGGACCTATGAAATTATGCATATTTGGTGTCTAAAAAATGAAACGCAAGCACCATTTTTGTTTTTTTGTAAACAAATATCAAAACCATTTTCTATCATTTTGTCCATGACGTTTCTGGAAATTGTGGACAGAAAGAAAGAAATTGTAAATTGAACTGTTTTTTGTTTTTTTTAAAGGAAGAAGTTGTGATTCTATTGATTATAAAATATATATTTTTTAATTGTGCCAAACAATCAAAGTACAAACTTATTTGGGTGTAGATATTTCTTTAGGACCATCTTTAACAAAACTTGGTTTTATCTCAAATAAATTCCAAACTTGCGCTCATTTAATCTCTTATAAAGTCACATTGTCCTGATTAAAATACTAATTACAGTCTCTTTGAGAAAACCGAAGTCCCCATTAGTCTACTATTACAATAATAATTTTTTTTAAAACTATATAAAACTTGGAACAAAACACAGTAAGACTGCAAATGAAATGTAATCTTTTTATAAATACATGGAGTCAAATTCCGTTCCGTTCCGTCGTCTTCCGCTTGTTCCAGGGTCGGATCGCGGGGGCAACAGCCTCAAACGGGTAGCCCAGGCCTCTCTCACCCCGGCTGCATCCTCCAGCTCACCTGGAAGGATCCCAAGTCTCTCCCCGGCCAGCTGTGAGACATAGTCTCTCCAGCGGGTCCGGGGTCTGCCCCTAGGTCTCCTCCCAGTGGGACGTGCCCGAAACACCTCGCCCGTGAGGCGTTCGGGGGCATCTTGACCAGATGCCCGAACCACCCCATCTGGCTCCTCTCGGCCTGGAGGATGAGCAGTTTGACACCAAGCTCCTCCCGGATGGCAGAGCTCCTCACCCAGTCTTTGAGTGAGAGCCCAGCCACCCTGTGGAGGAAGCTCATTTCAGCCGCTTGCACCCGCGATCTTATTATACGGACCAAGCTCTGGCTCCAGTCAAACAGAGACCGGACTTGGTACGAGCTGGACTCAAATTCAAAAATAGATTTCTAAAGAATGAAGGTGTTTAAGTCCATGTTTAGTTTGAGATGGTTAATGTTTCTAACTAATGTCTTATTTTACTGTTTTTTTCTTCATGATGTACAATCATATAAATATACATAAACTTATACTACAGTGTGACTTACAGTACATGGCTCTATCAATGATATCTACATTTTTGCATGATCTTTTTTGTCAAATGTGATCTGCATTTAAATCTAGATTAAAAACACATTTTAAGAAACTTTTTGTTCAATTTGTCACAGTGTGGATGTGGAAGGAGGCGGAGGACAACAAACAGGATTTATTAATAAAAAGGTCCAGCAAGGCTGTAAGGCACAGAATTAGAACAAAGGAATACCTTTTGGTCAAAAGTTAAAAAATATAACAGAATTCAAGGGAAAAAAAAACTTGGTCAGGCAGCCAGGAAGACTTGGCTTGAAGAGATGACGACCCGACAAAGAAGTCAGGGCAAACTGCCTTTAAATAGGCATCAGGCTACTGACCACAGGTGTTTGGAATCAGGCTTGAATCCAGAAGAGGAAAGAAGATCCAGGCCTACCTCTGGTGGCAGGCGAGGGAATCATGACACAATTGTTTTTAACATACAGGAAGTAACTTTTAAACACGTTTTTTACTGCAGAAAGACAACAGATCAAATTTATCGAAGAAAAAGTTTCAGTACTATTTGACAAAAGAAAGCTTTTCCGTTGGTTTTGTGTTTTTAAACTTGTAAAAATTGCATTCTTTGAATAAATTTCTACAAATTATCAATCCCACAAATTACAGCAACACTTTTTAATGAGAATTTAATTTGTTTTAGAGTCAAAATTGTAAAAACTTGTTACATTTTTATAAACTTTACAGAATAAATTAAACGTTTTTTTAAAAAAAGATGATCTGTTATGAACTAAATCCTTTAAATATGATCATGATGGTGAATAAAGTTTTAATTAAAAGTTTCTCATTTTTCTGAGTGACTGGTTTAAGTGGTTGTTATGTAAATTCATTTAGACATTTAAATTTATTTAAATTAATTTATCAGTCGTTCTTCATCAGTAATTTATCTGTTTTTACTGGAATTAATAATAAATATTGGGATTTTGAAGCATTAATATTGATGTACTCTATATGTATTATGAAAGAATTTAAACAACGCTTTTTTTTTCTCCAGTCCACTTCTGGACAGGATCACACATACTGTCGACCACAATGCGTGTAAAAGTGTGCGTGTCTATCTGTATCAGTGTGTGTTTATTTGTATGTGTTTATTTTGGTGCGTGTGTGTGTGTGTGTGTTTATTATCACTCTTTGACTCCAACCAGATGTTAAAATTTTTATTAAATGTCAAACTTTTTAAAAAATAAATTCAAGCAGAAAATTATCAATAATTTTTTTTCATGTTTTATTTTCACCCTGATTAAAAAAAAAAAAAAAACTCAGAACCCCATCAGACCTGGTCCAGGACTTTCAGAGGTCGGAGTTCTGGATCAGGTTCACAGCAGTTTGGTTCAACCAGAACGTTTATTTATGCAAAGTAGGAGGCAGAATGAAGACGCAGGTTCTACAGCAGACACAATCAAGACCCGGACCATGAGCAGGAACAGGTCCAGGAACAGGATCAAGAACAAGACCAACAGCAGGACCACAACCAAGATCAAGAGCAGGTCCAGTAACGAACAGATCTCAGTTGCTAGGAACCAAGATACGACCTGAAAAACACAAGATAAACAATTACAGTCTGAAGCAGTTTGAAACTGGTCTAAATGGATTTTAATTTGGTCAGAACTGGTTTTAAACCATCATGAGTGATTTCTTTTAACTTTGAATGGGTTCTAAACCAGTCTTAAATCTCTTAGTCTGAACTGGTCTTTAAACTCACCGTGGGCCTTTCTCTTGTAATAGATGAATCCAGCCAAAAACAAGATGAGACCGAGACAAAGTCCTGACGCACCGATGGCGATCTTGTTTCTCTCTGACTCCGGCATGGACGGATCTGAGGACGGACGGGACAGACAGACAGGTGTGGATCAGAAAGGTGTGGATCAGACAGGTGTAGATCAGACAGGTGTGGATCAGACAGGTGTGGATCAGACAGGTGTGGATCAGGCAGGTGTGGATCAGACATGTGTGGATCAGACAGATGTGGATCAGACAGGTGTGGATCAGACAGGTGTAGATCAGACAGGTGTGGATCAGACAGATGGAGGTCAGTATTTACCCCAGTCCATAATCAGTGGTTCCTTCAGACTGGCGTGTTCCACCTTACAGGAAATCTTCTCTCCAGATCTGAAACACAAACACCAATCTGAACCTGAACAAATAAAATGATTCCAAAAACTTATAAAACCAGGTCTTACTTGGGAGTGTGTTTTCGTGTCTGTGCGTGCGTGCGTGTGTGTGTTACCTGCCTGGACTCACTCTAACATAAAAAAATCATTAGCCACTGTGGCTAATCAAGTTTAATTTTACTAGCCACATTGATTTTTTTTTAGCCACAAATTTTTTTCAGTTATGATCTGCTCTGTATCATAACATGTTAGTTTGTGGTTTACAGTAAATGTACAAACGCTTTTAGTTTTGTTCTTAATCTGTTGTAATTAATTGCAGAATTCGTCATTTGATGAATATTATTTATGACAATCAGTGACAGATTGTTTCCAGTTTGCAGTAAAACTTCCCTCATAAGACGTTTTTTGTTGTTACACAACCATTAGATGAGGTTTCTTATTTTTCCCCCACTAATGGGTTTTTAGGAGTTTTTCCTCCCCTTGAAGGAGAGTCTAAGGACAGGAATGTGCTAACACTGTCTAGTTAGTATTTGTAAGCTAGCTTTTTGCTGTCTTTTGTGTTTGTTATACATTTTTCTTGTTTTATTTTTTTGCAGTGTGAAGCTTGTTGAGACAAAAATGTGTGATTTTGGCCTCTACAAATAAAATCGAATTGAATAGACATCACATCAGAAACTCACCCTCTATCAAACACACACACACACACACACACACACACACAGAGACAAGTTAATCTCTCTCTCACTCTCTCTCTCTCAAACACACACAGACAAACAACCTCCTCACTTTGTCTCAAACACACAAACACAAGTTCTTCTCTCAAACAAACACTGACATTTTCCTCTCTCTCGCTCGCTCTCTTTTTCTCTCTAACACACACACACATTTTCTGCAAGCAGCTAGCGCTTCAGGAGGGGGAGTGGTCGCAGCAGCACCAGGCGCTGCTTATTGATTAGAGTTACCAACTTGCTTCCACGTCTCAGACTCCAAAAATCTTCAATAACATTTGAAAATGCTGCTAGATTCAGTCAGTCAGTCATCTTCTAATCCGTCTGTCCCTTACGAGGTTGCGGGGGGTGCCAGAGCCCATCCCGGCTGATTGAAGGCGGAGGGCAGGAAACACCCTGAACAGGTCGCCAGTCTGTCGCGGGGCCACACACATACAACCATCCACACACACACTCATTCCTAGGGGCAATTTGGCACCGGCCAATCAACCTAGCACGCATGTCTTTGGAGGGTGGGAGGAAACCGGAGTACCCGGAGGAAACCCACGCAAACACAGAGAGAACATGCAAACTCCACACAGAAAGGACAGTGTTCCAAGCCTCGTCCCCACCCGGGACTCGAACCCACGACCTTCTTGCTGTGAGGCCACTGTGCTACCCACTGCACCACCGTGCCGCCCATGCTGCTAGATGATGCGTAAAAAAAAATTGCAAATTTTAGCGACTTTAGCGACTAGAGGGCCTGAATACTCGCTAAATGTAGCCTCAAAGTCGCTGAGTTGACAATGTGGACTTCATTTTATTTCCTACACACCTGGCGGTCGATTTGAAATAAGTCCGCCGGCTGTCAGTAGGCCGCGATCGAGTGGTTGAGCACCCTGGATATAGAGTGCGCACTTCAGGAGATCTTCATCAAAAAAGTCCTTGAACCACTTAACCTGAACAGATCGTGAGTGATCACGATCATTCTTTTAACTTTTTCTCTCTTTTGATAGATTTTCTTTGTTTAGATTTGAGTTTTTTGCATCGATGTAGGACGCATTTGACGACTGTTTTGGTCGTGATCTAGCCAGCTGGCTGAAAACTCCGGGTTGCAAATCTTACGTTACTTCTGTATGATGTGACGATTGGGTACCCCGTTTAGTCTGATCATCATGACCAGTGTTGTTGCTTCATGACACCAGCTGGCGCTCGTGACTCCCGATAGGCAATATGGATTCCAATGTTAATCACAGGCGACACGATCTGCTAATTCATCTAAAAACAGATTCTCCACAGACTGGAAGAGTGGCTAATTCTGCAGAATTTCTATTAGACACACTAAAATAAAATTTGCATTTGGGAATGTGGCGAAAGGTTAGCGTGAGCCCTGCCAGGGTGTGTGTGTTACCTGTGTGTGTGTGTTACCTGGGTGTGTACTCCAGGTGGGACTGGATCTGGTAGTACCAATCACCATCCTCCATCTCATCAGTAGAAGTGACATCAGATTTGATTTCCTGTCCGTCTCTCATCCAGCTCACCTGGATGGTTTTAGGATAGAAGTCATACACACTGCAGACCAACATGGCAGGATGACGGCCGCTAGGTGGCGTGGTGGAGTACAGGTCCACGCTGGGTTCAACTGGAAAAAAAATAGAACAAAAAATAAATCAGAGTTTAGACAGACTCAGCAGCAGAAAGGGCAGTTCTCATATTTATTTTTCTTCTTTTCGTTGATCATCTTGGTCATTTGAATAATTTATTGGATCAATCGTCATATGATTAAACTTTATTTTTTTCAAAATTTAATTTTTTTTTAAATTGACACAATCGGTAACGTTTAATAAATCATCTGAAACATGATCTCTGTGATATTACAAGTCTTTGATCAATACATATATGGTTTTAATTAAATATTATTGAAAAAAAATCCCCGTAAGTCAGAGTTGGACAAAAAATTCAGAAAATTAAAAATGACCAGTTATTAAATGACCACCATTGGCGCCGTTGAAGGGCAGCCTGCTGCGGTGTAAGGAGTGCAGCAAACAAATTTCCCCAGTGAGGGATGAATAGAGTAATTCATTTTTTATTTTTTTTATTGATCATCAAACCATGCAGTTCCACGTTATGACCACTAGATGGAGACAGAGACCATGTCTGCTTCTAGATAAAAACTCAATTTGTTTAATTCTTAATTATCTTTACACTATTTTTTAAAAATGATTACCTTATTATTGATTATTAGATCAATAGTGATCCAGGATTTATAAAATAATAACGTTTGGCATCAATAAAGTTGCGTACTGTATGGAACGTTTTAAACAGTGAACAAAAACGTCAAAATCTCTTTTCTAAAATCGCGTTCATAATTTTTCTGGAAATTTTGGACAGAAAGAAAGAAAGTCTAAATGAATTAATAATTCTTTTTAAAAAAAAAAATCAAAGAGTAAAAACATTTTCAGAAGTGTTGTAATTCATTTACAGATAATTAACAGAATAATCTTTAATCAAACTAATGTTGTAGTTATTAAATATCAGATCAGTAGCTGATCAGAGATCAGTTCAGTCTGATCTTCATCATGATGAGGATGAGAAGGTACACTCACCTGATCTAGTCAGAATTTTCGGGTACCAGATTTTAATGTTGTGGTGGCAGTAACCCTCTTTCTGAGCTTTCGCCTTGGCCAGAATTCTTGTATTATTGTTCCAGATCTCAGCATTCTTCACACCTAATTCTGTGTATCCCACATACTTCCCCACATTACTGCTGAACCTGAGGATCTCCAACTTGTTATAGAAATAAGACCTGATGAACTCAATGTCTTTCAGCTCCGTGGAGTTAAACACACAACGATCTTCGGTAAATAACTCAAATCCCTCTGAAACAGAAACAGATTAATTACTGATCATTTATTCATTAAAAACACTGCAGTTTGAAGAAATAAGAAGATTATTGAATTAAGTATTGATTCATTCATAATTAAACATAATAATTAGTTATAGATTAATATATTTTATCTTGATCAGTGATCATGTTAATAAATCCACTGTGTATTGATTCGATCAGTTCTTTCTGTCTGATACATAATAATGTATAAATAACCTGTTTATTGATCAGTGATTATTGATCATCGTACCTGCTTTTGATCAGTAGGTATTGATCTTACCTACAGAGAGGATGAAGAGGAGGATGAAGCAGAGGAAGGATGAAGCCATCTCTCTGAGTTCTACTGACAAACTGTTTCTTCAGTCAGACTGAAAGTTCCTGAAATAATCAGAGGACTGCTCACATGATCACAGCATCAGAAGTAGAACCTCCTCTCACAGGACGCTGACTCACTGACTCATGTCAGTTCAACAGAGAAAGTTCTACAACTGCTCATTTTTAATCTTTTTGATTATTTAAAAGTTCTTGACTAAAATAATAATAAAACTATGGGTTGTATCTAAATAAAAGTTAATGTAAATACATTTTATTTGAATAGCTTGTTCTACTTTTTCCATTTGAAAAAACATAGAGGGGGGGCGAAGCTAGGGGGCGGGGGTGACTCGGTAATTAGGGCGACCGTCCTCTAACCGGAAGGTTGCTGGTTCAATCCCCTGCCCAGAGTGCATAACGAGGTGTCCTTGAGCAAGACACCGAACTTCCAGTTGCTTCTGATGATAGTGGTATGCACCTTGCATGGCAGCTTCCATCATCAGGAATAAATGTGTTTGAATGGTTGCATGGAGTGAATGAATAATGCATATGTGAAGCGTCTTTGAGTATCTAGTGAAAGAATCCGGGGTTTTTTCTTCTTAGTTTTTGATTAAATCCAATATTCACTTAAACTATCATTCATTAATTAATAATCTCACCACCCGGTCTTTCTTGCGTGTGCAGACTGAAGAGAGAAGGCTGATGATCAAACTACAAAATACCTAAATATTAAAACATACCAAGCATTTCAAAAACTACCAGGATTCAACAAGTTTCCCAATTTTCAATATTTATTCCTCAACAGAAAATCTAAAACAGATGCATCTGGGTTTCATTGTCCTCACAGAGCACACCTATGTCTCTCTGTGAGGTTACAACAAAGACAAAGACCAATCTCAAATTGTCATATTTTATACCAAGATATACAGTTCATGAATATTTATTAATTAAGACTTATTTCTGTCTTGTCATTGGCCCTTCGTTCTTCTCCTCCCATCTTCTTGTCTTGTATAGAGGTTTCTCTTTATCACTCGAAACAAAGATAGTTCCACACCCACATGCTCCCCAGGCAACACCCTCAGGACGTTCCACCTTCTGGTTCACACTGGCTTATCCGGTCTCCTATACAATGCCGGTGCCAATGTCTGACCGGTTTCTATTCAAACAATCTCATAGAACACAACAGGAGGCATTTATTCAAATCACCTCATTAGCAAAATAAAACACTCAAGAACAATGAAACAGTAAAGCAGACATTCCAAAACCTGTCTCTATTGAATAAAAGTTACATGTTAAACTTCTTAAAATGTAAAAAGATAAAGAATAAAATATCAACTTCCTTCACTAGAAAAGCGCTATTTAAGTTCAATGCATAATTATTATTATTATTATTATAAATGTTTTGTGCAACAATGAGACAATTCTGTAAATGAAATATGAAAGTATGTAAATATGTGTGTGCGTGCGTGCATGCGTGTGTGTTTTATACATTTTTTGTATGTGCTTAAAATTCAGTTCCATCTTCACTCAGCATGCTCTCCTCTGACTTAACACTGCAGAAAATTGAATATATAAATATACGTTGTAGTGGCGGCTGGTAATAAAAAAAAAAACTGTGGAGGCGCACATTTTTCAAACACATACACACACAAAAATATATATACATTTTGAAATATCCTGTATATCGGGTGTGCCCAACCGGTCAACCGTGATCTACCAGTAGATCGCGGACTGGTCCCGGGTCGACCGCGAGACGTGTTGGAAAAAAAGTTAAGAAAAAACAAATTTCATGATAATCTTTTTTTATTATTATCATTATTATGTCCGAAAGTAACTGTTGCCAATTTAGCAACTTTGACGCTAAATATAGCGATCATTCAGCCGCTCAAAAAAGTGACTAGTTAAATATGTAAGCACCTTTCTTGGGTTATGAAGGGCTTTCACCCATGTGACTAAAACCCGGAAGTCGGCCAGGATTAGGATGAAACTATCAAAGCGTTTTTTTTTTTGTTTGTTTTTTTATCTTAAGGTGCGATTGAGATGTGCAATTAGTTTTTCATGTCATTAGCGTGATATGGTAGAAAAATCGGCTGGTATTGGCGCAACAGTAACGAGATGATATTTAGAAAAACTTCAGCTGATTGGATTCTCATGTGAAGTCATCAACCCGGAAGTATGCCTTCACTCCTTTATTAGGCTTCAGATCTGCAGGTGAGTAGAAACCTGAAGTGAATTGCAGACAACAAAGAGGAATTGTTTGAAAACAATTATTTAGAATTGTATACGAATCTTCTCCACCAGTCAACTGTAGTTTTTCTAAATATTGTCTCTATTGTCTCAAAACCAGACGATTTTTCTATTATATCACCAGGGCCGGATCTAGCAGGGGCGTAGGGGGCGTACGCCCCTCTCCCCCCTTTTTTTTTGGTCCACAAAAAAAAAAAAAAAAAAGAAGAAAGGAAAGGGGACGAGTCAATTTATTCCTTGCAGGGCCAGGGAATGGGCACCAAAATGCAGGAAAATTACTCTTATTTTTTTAAATGTTCTTTGGGGGATGCCCCCACCTCCTCCCCTATACTGGCTTTGTCAATGACCTCACGCACCCCCGCCCATTTTAGAATAGCCTGGATTTCCCCCTGATCTCGTTAATGGCGTGGAAAAGTAATTGCACCTCTGAATAACACCAAAAGATTAACAAAAAATGAAAAGAAAAATACTAATCTACCTCTCCCAAAATTGATGGCGTCAAGTGAGACTTCTGGGGTCTGTGACATGAAGCAGGTTATTGAGCCTGTTCTTAATGAGCAACACCTGTGCTCTGTTTTGGTCCTTCCCCCTCCCAAGGATAGCCAGTACCTACTTTTCTTACCGATGAGTTGTTGACGCTGCAGAAAGTTGACAAATAGTAGTAAGCAGCTTGCGGTTATAGCGGCCATAAACCAAACCATTAAGCGACAACATGGCTAAGGGGAACCGAGCCAAAACGTAAATTTGGCCCTTCTTTCTTTCTGCTACAAAATTTTTTAATTACCTTCTGATTAAAGTCACAGATACTGTACTTGTGATCATTTTTTTCCATGAACAACATAGCCAGTGCATTCAGCCTGTCCTGGCTCATGGTGTTTCTTTTTTTTCCTTCAATATTTTTATTGATTTTGTGATAAACATATGAACTAACAACAAAACACCAAACCAAGACCAAAACATATAGATGTGGGAAGCTGCTCCTGGACGACACCGATCATAAGTTGGATTAACATTCTGGTACATTTTTGAAAGTCTGATTTTGGTTAAGTGTGTTCAGTGCACAATTTTGCACTGGATCAGGCCATGCCTTGCACATATTCAAAAGTGGTGCACATTTTTTAGAATGTTTCTCCATTCATCAAATACTACCCCCAAATCGTCTTCCCAATGTGCTTAATAGTAGTGGTGAGAGATGCCATGCGTAAAGAGTGAACCTGTGAGTACATAAATAAGATTATACCTTTGAAAGTAGGTAGCCGTTTCAGGAATAAGTCTACGCGGGAGTCAGGAGGTGTGGCAGGAAAGTGAGGGAATCTGTTAGACACAAAGCTGCGCACCTGTAAATACCTAAAAAATATGTTGCTTGGGGAGTGCGAATTTCTTAGTTAACTGTTCAAAAGATGAAAATGTATTGTTGATATAACGATCCTTAAACGATTTGATACCTTGATTTGACCAGACATTGAAAGCACGATCTATTAATGAGGGAGGAAAAATATGATCGGATGTTATCAGAGGTAATACTGAGTATGTTTGAAGACCAAAACAATGTCTGAATTGATTCCAAACTTTCAATGTAGTTCTCACAACCACACTTTTGATTTGATTTGTGGCAGAGAGTTTAAATGGTGAGTGAACTAACGCTGAGAGAGAACTGCCCCACAAGAAGCACGTTCCATTCTCAACCACACCGGTGACTGATGCTGGGAGTTATAGCCTTGCCAAAGCTGAATTATTTTAAAGTTAGCAGCCCAGTAGTAAAATCTCAAATTGGGTAAAGCCATTCCTTCCAAATTCTTTGGCCTCCGCAAATATTGTTTGCGTAACAGTGGAGGTTTTTTGTCCCTGATAAAATCTGAAATGGTTTCATCTAACTTGTGAAAAAATATTGTGGAAGAAAAATTGGTACACATTGAAATAAATATTGGAACCGAGGTAGAATATTCATCATGATTCTATTAGTCCAGCCAGCTAAGGACAGAATCAACACTGACCAACATTCAAAATCTTTTTGTTTCTGAGCAAAGAGAGAGGAGTGAAATTTATATTGTAGATGTAACAATATGTGATATTGTAAGTGAATAGTGAATTTAATAGATCCGCCGCTAGTGGGCAATCATATGTATGTGTAGACACCAGAGAGTGAACCTAGTGAGCAGAGTGAACAGAGTTGATTGGAAATAAAGTGGTTGAATAGAAAGTAAACTGGACTCGTTTATTCAAAGTTAACAACACATTCAACATGGTGGCAGCGACAGAGAACCATGCCCAAGATTTGTTTTAGTCCTTTGGAGCGGTTTGCTGCAGAAGCACCGGAGAAGACTTTAAAGCGCTAATGACTAGCAACAGTTAGCATCTGGATTGGCTAAAAGCTAGCAGCATGGACGGACTAAAAGCACCACAGGCGTTGTGTTTGGACTCCCAAAACCTGTCCAAGACATGGAAGGTATGGAGGGACGAGTTTCAACTTTATGTTGGATTGACAGTCGCCGCAGATGATGAAGGGAAGAAGGGAACGCTCTTTTGTTATCTGGACGATAATGTACATGTCAATTTACATAACTTTACATTGACAGTTATGTGACTGAACTGTGCATGGAGCTTTGCACCGGCTGCATAAGGATAAAGACAACATGATGGAATGCAAGTTTTGTGGCAGGAGGCATAAGAAAAAGATATCCTGCATTTGGCAAGATATGCAAAAATTGTGGTAAGGAGAACCACCTTGCAGCTAAGTGTAAAACCCGCCCTAAAAAAAAGAAGGAAGACTGTGCACAATGTTACAGAATGTGAAAGTGTAAATGAGGACATTCTGTGTGTTAAAGATGAAGAACAAAACAAAAATGTGAACACAGTGAAGAAAAGTAAAGATACCAAACTATTTGCATGTATGCTCTTAGGCAAAAACTTGGTAAAATTCTGTTCTTCAACAAAACTTACAATGCCCTTTATTTGAGCGTCCGCACGTAGAGCAATAGATAAAGACTCAATTGCCAGAGCAAATAGCACAGGGTTTAAGAGACAGCCCTGCCAGGTAGAACGATACAATGGAAAATATGCTAATTGGTTATTATTAGTAGAATAGTCCAGGAGCCTTACCCAAGAAATGAAATCTTTACCGAAACCAAATTTATGTAAGGTGTAAAATACTGTATGTAGTTCCACTCAACATGATCAAAAGCCTTTTCTGCGTCTATAGAAATACAGTAATTGCCTGTGGTAAATTGGTATATGGGAGGTTATACGTGGTACTAAATAACTGTCTCAGATTAAAAAACGAATGCCTGTTTTTAACAAACCTTGTTTGATCAGGGGAGATTATATTTGGTAGAACAGTGTCCAATCTAATGGCAAACATCTTGGACAATAATTTAAGATCTATGTTTAGCAGACTAATTGGCCTATATGATGTCTAAAATGAGATACAGTATTTCGATGCCTGGGTGAGAGTAGATGGCAATTTAGAAGAGGCAAATGATTAATTAGGCTCATAGTAGTGTTTCTAAGAAAAGTTCTTATTCTTTTCAAAGTTGAAAAGCATCGCTCAGCTTCTGCAGTGGTCATTGGTGTAGCAAAGATAATTGTTCTCAACAAAGAAATGAAGTAGATCAATTACCGTAATTTCACGGCCATTAGGCGCACCGTATGAAAAGGCGCAGCCTCAGTTTTGTGCGCCGTTGCTGTATTTAACACACACATAAGGCGCACCGTACGAAAAGGCGCAGTCTCAGTCACACACCGCCTTACAACAACACACACGCAAGCATGCAAATGTGTGTATTAAAAATAGTCCAGTGCTTCTCAAATAGTGGGGCGTGTGTGATCCTGTGGAACACGTTTTTCTTTTTTTTCGTACTAGAATAAAGTGTAATTGTATATCCACTACAGTAGTTGTAGTTTATAGTTTAAATAAGAATTTAATTTTCTTAAATTAAGTTAATTGATACACTTTAATTTTTTTCTGTTTCAGACTAAAAACAATGTTAATAAAGCTGTTCTTTTTTTTTTCTTTAATGTTAATGAGGATACAATGTTATCCAGAAGTGTACTTAGAACCAGGGGTCCACAACCTTTTCTGCGCCACGGACCGGTTTAGTGTCTGATAATATTTTCACGGACCGGTCTACAGGTGATAAGACCAGCCGGAAAAACTGGCTTTTTTAATCAATAATAATACATTTAAAGCCACGTTGTCTTCACGAGAAAATTTATCAGCAGCGTCTTTATAACGTGGAAAAATTCTCTCTGCTCGAACGCACACTGGTTGCCATGGTAACGGTAAACATACCTTCAAAATACAAGACATCACAAAAACAAAGTGAATAAAAATACTAGTTAGGCCCCTCACACCAGGGGTGGTCCACCTGGTTGTTGGGGACCACTGCTTATAACAATTTCATAGACAAATGAAATATTTTCTTCTTTCTGGGGGAGGGGGCGCAACAGGAAATAATTGAGAAGCACTGTGTTAGTCCAAGCATCTACAATCCATTGACTCGTTAATGCTGAAATTCCCATGTTCCTCCGCGTAGCTGATTGCCTTCAGCTTAAACTGAGCGTCATAAGCGTGTCTCTTTGCCATTTTCAGGGTTAAAACAGCAATGTTGTGCATACAACACATACCTTTTTTATACACAATCCACGCCCACACTTCACTCTTTAACGTTCTCATGCTTTTCTTTCAGGTCCGCCTCACCTCACGGGCACCGCTTTTTCTTTTAGGTCACACACAAGGCGCACCGCACGAAAGGGCGCACCGCTCATTTTGAAGAAAATTTTAGACTTTTAGGTGCGCCTTATGGCCGTGAAATTACGGTACTCCAAAACTGTTTCTCAAATCCTCCTTGCTGTAGATGACTGGCAGCTCTGACTTCAGCATGCTTCCAATGAAGATAGGGTATGCATTTAAGGGTCAAACACAAACAGGAACAAATTTGTCTCTTTTAAACTATGGATAGAGTTTTAAGAAATTCATATAAACTGTAAACAAATTAAAAGTACAGAGATTTCATTTTGACCAACAGTTAAAAAAAGGCTGTATTTTTCACATTTTAAATTCTGGTGTTTTAATAAATTTTAATTAAGTTTGCCTTTTAAAATCTTCTTCTTCTTTCGGCATTTCCCTTCGGGGTCGCCACAGCAAGTCAGTTTCTTGCTGTCGCGAGAAATCTAACCCTATCTGCTGCCTCCTCTTCGGTCACACCAACTATCTTCATGTCTTCCTTCACAGCGTCCACGAACTTCCTCTTTGTCCTCTTTCCTGGTGGTTCCAAATCCAGCATCCTTCTTCCAATGTACTCTCTCTCTCTCCTCTGCACATGTCCAAACCATCTCAGTCTGGCCTCTCTGACTTTAACCCCAAAACCTCTAACATGTGCTGTTCCCCTGATGTACTCATTTCTAATCCTGTCCATCCTGGTCACTCCCAGAGAGATTCTCAGCATCTTCATCTCTGCTACCTCCATCTCTGTTTCTTGTCTTTTCTCAGTGCGACTGTTTCTAGACCAATCAGCATGGCCGGTCTCACCACGGTTTTGTACACTTTCCCTTTCATTTTAGCTGAAACTCTTTTGTCACAATACACACCTGATACTTTTCTCCACCGGTTCCATCCTGTCTGCACATGCTTCTTCACCTCTCTACTACTCTCTCTATTGCTGTGGACTGTTGATCCTAGATACTTAAAATCTTCCTCCTTCTTTATTTCTTCTCCCTGTAACCTCACTTTTCCATTTGGATCCCTCTCATTCACACACATGTACTCTGTCTTACTCTGACTAATCTTCATTCCTCTTGTTTCTAGTGCAAACCTCCACCTCTCCAGCTTTTCCTCCACCTCTTCCCTCCTCTCACTACAGATCACAATGTCATCTGCAAACATCATTGTCCATGGAGATTCCTGTCTAACCTCGTCTGTAAGCCTGTCCATTACCATAGCAAACAGCAAAGGACTCAGAGCAGATCCTTGGTGCAGTCCCACCCCCACACTGAACTCTTCTGTCACACCTACAGCACACCTCACCACTGTCTTACAGCCCTCATACATGTCCTGGACCACTCTAACATACTTCTCTGTCACACCAGACTTCCTCATACAATACCATAGTTCTTCTCTAGGTACCCTGTCATACGCTTTCTCTAGATCTACGAAGACACAGTGCAGCTCCCTCTGGCCTTCTCTGTACTTCTCTATCAGCATCCTCAAGGCAAATACTGCATCTGTAGTGCTCTTTCTAGGCATACAACCATACTGCTGCTCACAAATTCTTACTTCAGACCTTAACCTAGCTTTGACAACTTTTTCCCATAACTTCATCAATTGACTGATCAGTTTAATTCCTCTGTAGTTACCAAAACTCTGCACATCTCGCTTGTTCTTAAAAATAGGAACTAGCACACTTCTTCTCCATTCATTTGGCATCTTCTCACTTTCTAAAATCCTGTTAAACAGCCCAGTCAGAAACTCTTCTGCCACCTCACCTAAGCACTTCCATACTTTTAAAATGATTTTTTTTTTTAAAAAAAAGCAAATATCTTCAAGGCCAAAAATGAATTTATATTATTATTTCCCTTTTTTTTTTTAAACAAACAAACTCTGCTTCCCTAGGATTTCTGACCTAGATTTGATCAGAAATAAAACAAAATCAGCTTTTTTTACTCGATACAATGGCAGAAATGTGTAGCCACACTCCAAATGCATTTTTAACACATAACAGTGGAAAATATTAGACTTTCTTGTTTCTTTTTCGTCATAATGACAGGGGAGGAACTATCTCCCCTTCCTCCCCTGATTACACGTCACTGGTAAGCTCATAGCTAATTGATTGGTTCACTTAACAGACTGACAGAGAGGAGAACCTGTAAACCCCAAAGGTGAGAGGGTCGTGGGCGGGATTATAGGTCAGCTCATTGCTAATTGATTGGTTGACGTAACAGATTGACAGAGGAGAACCTATCACTGTGTTCGAGTGCGAAATCAATTGCGCCAACGGGCGTGGTAATGGTTTGCAATACAAGTGAATAAAAAAAGAATCAGAGCTGACGCCACGTTTTTTTTTTTTTTTGTTTTTCAGAAATACCGGAAACCAAACAGAGTGAAATAAAACGGTGTAAAACGTTATTAAAATGCATATAATCTTCACACAAGACATTTTTACATACTTACAAACGTATACATGTTTAGATATAAATATATTTTAATTAGTTTTGGTGATCAAGACAGACAGGGCGGCGCCCCTGCGCCACACGTTATCAGCCGCCACTGATACATATACAGTATTTACGTTTTGACTCTAATAGAAAATTGCCTGTTGACAATTATTCCCGCTTCTCTTTGAAAAGCTTCACAAATGACATAAATGGGCAAATTTTTAGTTTTAACACTAACTGGTAGAACTGCTTCAGATGAATAAATTCAGGTCTGTGTTGTTAAGTATGGAAACATTTGTTAGCCCACGTGGGTTGGGCTCCAAGAATATGTTACACTGATAATAAAATATCATTCAGTCAGTCAAATATCAACGAGGCTTGGAACACTGTCCTTTCTGTGTGGAGTTTGCATGTTCTCCCTGTATATGCGTGGGTTTCCTCCGGGTATTCCGGTTTTCTCCCACCCTCCAAAGACATGCATGCTAGGTTGATTGGCCAGTGCCAAATTGCCCCTAAGAGTAAATGTGTTTGCGTGCGTGCGTGCGTGCGCGCGTGCGTGTGTGTGTGTGTGGATGGTTGTATGTGTGTGGCCCTGCGACAGACTGGAGACCTGTTCGGGGTGTACCCTGCCCTTCGCCTTAAATCAGCTGGGATGGGCTCCGGCACCCCCCGCAACCCTGAAAGGGACAGACGAATAAGAAGATGACTGACTGACAGTCAAATATCATGAATTCTCAATTGTTACAAACAGAAAATTCAACCCGATTTGGTCAGTTATTCCTGTATGAGTGATTCCTTGTTATTTTAAAATGTTATCATTAGTTCACATCTTTCATTTTTTGTGTTTTTTTGAAAAAAAAATTATTTAAAAAAAACATTAATGTCTTAACTTTCTGATTTATTTCTTATTGGAAAATAGTTTGACTTATTTTCATCTGTATATTTGTTTGTTTTTTAAGTAGTAATTTTAAAAATTTTCCTCTGATTTTGATTCGCCTTCAAAAATACCGTCTGCATTTTGAAGTAAATATAAACAATCTAATTGTTGAGTTTTAGATAAATATAAATACTAAATGCTCGAAGATGAACCAAAATGTGACAAATAAAACACTGGTTTAGTTTCAAGAAAGAATTTAATTATGAAAAACAGAATGAACAAATGAGAAAACACATAATGAACCAGGACCAGATCAAAATTTATTTACAGTAGAAACATTTACTTTGCTTTGTAAAAAAAACAAAAAAACAAAAACAAGAAGCTTAGAGAAGTTTTTAGTTTTGTAGACGCTTCATTCTATCATCAACACTGATGACATCATCATCTTCAGCCAATCATCTGCACTCGTTTCCTTTGATGAGGAAGAAGGTTCCTGCAGCGACACCGATGAGTCCAACCGTCAGACCCAGTCCACAGAAGACTGAAGGTCCCACACTGGACTGGGTCTGCTCCACATCTGGAAACAGAAACACAGACCTTCTAGAACATGTAGGAACTGAGACCTGGATCTTTAAAGGATCTTACCCCAGATGCGGGTCAGAGGTTCAGTAAGGGCCAGATGTGTCACTGAACAGCTGTAAATGTCTCCATGCTTTGGGATGAAGGCCAGTCTGGAGATCTGGGTGAATGATGCGTCTTTGTTTGGGAAGGGAAGGTTGATGCTGGTTCCTTCAGTCACAAGCTCCCCGTTCTTGGTCCAGGACACGTTGACCGGGGCCGGATAGAAACCAGAAACATGGCAGATCAGAGAGTTCTTCTCACCCAGAACCACATAGTTCCTGGTATAGATCATCAGACTGGATGGAGGATCTGAGGAGACATAGAGGACCTGGATCAGAACTAGGTAAACCTGGATTATCTCCTAGTTAATCTGCAGCTGGTGGAGACGCTTCCTTCATCATAAAATAAACCAGATGTTTCTGTGAAAAAAAAACAAATGGGACACATTTCCTGAGTTTAGAGACCCTCATCCAGATCTAGAGAATCTGTCCTGGATGACTGGACCAGGATGATTAAAGCTAGTGGATCTGTCCACATCTGGACCTGTCCACATCTGGACCTGTCCACATCTGGACCTCCTAGTGGACAGGAAGTTTATAAACTATGTTTTATTCTCTTCTGGCAAAAACCAGTATGAAAAAAAAAACAATCATGTAATTATTAGTGTGTTTCAGGTTTCTATAGAAACCTGAAGATCAAACCACAGATCAAATCAAACTTTATTCATGAAGCTCTTTTTAAACATAAAAGTTGTATAAAATGCTTAAAAAAACAAAAAAAAAAATCAAAATTAAAATTATTAAACAAATAAAAAGCGAACGTGAATTTAAAAATGATCACATTCAGACATAATGTGAAAGTGATAAATACAAAATACAAATACACACACGCACGCAGTGATCTGCAACGTTTTAAAATAATTATGAAACAGTTTTAATATTTTCTAAAATGAGACCAGATGTTACCGCGTTCTGCAGGAACGTCCTTCATGGCTTTAGTGAGAGTCCTCAGGTTGGTTCTGCAGAGCTGTTGTTCGCCCACAGCGAATTCATAAAGTCCTTCCTGGAAGCTCGCGTGAATCACAAAAGAAGGCTGAGGTTCTACTGCTTTCCCATGTTTGAAGTCAGCATACCACAGCTCCTCACCATCCAGAGTGTACATGTCCTCTCCATCAGAGTCTGAACATCCAACGATATTAAGGTCCTCATGTAGAACTGAAACACAGACAATCTGATGATTGTTTTTTTGTTTTTTTTATCGCTGACTAACTGACTCACCACCAGAGGAGACACCGAGGACTCCACAGATGAAGAGGAGTAGCTTCATCTTCATCAACAGATAGACTGACAGAAAAGTTCTGAATCAGCTGATCTCTTACTGAAACAGCAGCCAATCAGAGAACAGACACGGTATGACGTCATCAGTGTCCTGGTCGATCAGCTCAGAATCCCAGCAGGAGAAAATCTAACAGATCTGGAATAAAAACATCTAAATCATACATAAACACAAAGTTCTAATTTAAATAATCATTTTTGAAACCATTAAAAACCAATTTGTGGAACTGATTAAGTTTTAGTTTAGTTTTTGTTATCAGTCGATTAAATGCTGCCTTCAGCGGTCTCTGTAAAATGTAGGACTTACTCAGCATTTAAACTGTGATGCTGAGTTTAAACAGAAGTTTTCCTGCAGTCCCTGAATGCAGCATCAGTTCCATGAAAAACCCCAGTTAATTTACGTTCACTTTTGCTCATCAGCCAATCAGATGCAGAGCTGATTATGAGTCATTTAGGGGAGAGCGGGGATGGTTGTCACACTTTTTACTTAAATTAGATTTCTGATAAAACGGTACATGAGAAGAACACCATTTCTGTACATATTAATAGCTTAATGTGTCAGGTATAATTTGATATTCCTAGATCTGACAGAATCCATTCCATTCAAAATATATGAGCTGGCAAATGCAACTTGCGCAGATGTGACAACCAACCCCATAGCGGGGTAGGTTGTCACACCGTATGGGGTTGGTTGTCCCTGTGTTATTCTAATGGAAAAAAATGAAACATTTTTACATTTTTAGAAATCACAAAACTTTTTTATTTTGCCCAGCATAATACAATATGTGACCTGGTTTATAAAAGCAAACATTCTGAATTAAGAAAATGAAGTTAAAGTAACAACAATGAACAAATGAAAAAGCATTTTAGTGATTGAAAACTTAAATTTTGCCACTTAATTTTTTTTGGTTCTGATTAACAATATTGAGACCTGAATAAACAATTTCCAAACAAATCTAGACATCCATTTATGCAAATGTATGCAACATGTCTCAATATTGGAACATTTAACTGAGGCAAACATTCACTAATCACTTTCCCCTTCCGAATAACAATTCTGGCACACAAATATTGGCTGACCAGGTGTACAATCTTTATGTGCCCACCGCTTGCAGACAATGCATTGCAGTCACGTTTCTTTAGATCGACTATTGGAGAAAGGCTCAACGCAGATGAAGCAAAAGCACTCCTCCTCATCTGAGGAAGCATCATTTTCCTTCTGCTTCCTTCTCTTTGTGGAAGACTTTTTCTTTTCTTTGGAAAAAAGGGACTTCTTCAATCTCTTTTCAGTGGCTTTTTTTTCTGCTTCAATGCTTTCTTTTACAGGTATGTCGGTGAGGATAGAACTTTTGCGGGTCTTCCTCTTCCTAGACTGTTTCCGGGAAGGAGCCTTTGGGAATGGTCGAAGTTATTCAGGGCTGAAACTTCTGCATGCCGTACTTGTACTTTGGAGCGTGGTTGGCAGTAGTGGTGTAGGATTACTTGGCTCTACTGGGCATGTACCTGGCTCCTCAGTCACTATAAACAAGCTTTATAAGATGTTTATACCATCTCTGAACTACATTTTGGGGGCTGGTGGTCACATGGGGTTGGTTGTCACATGAGACAACCAACCCCCCAAAATTTGTGACAACCTACCCCAACTGTCCTTTTAGCTCTTTTGGAAGCTAGCACCCACATGTATTAGCCTTGCTAAGAAAAAAACTAAACAAATTGTAGCTTTCTCTTTATACTTTCAAATGGTAAAAAAGTATTTTCATGTCAGCTCATAGTGTTATAACTGGGAAGAAAACATGAGATGCCCTAAAATGTACTTTTGCAGTCAAAAAACAATTAAAATGGTCTCACCTCAAGATTTAGTTGCTTTCACATCCAATATCATGGTAGGTGACCTGTGACACTAATTCTGAACATTTCTGTGTAAATGGTTCTGATCAGCGCCCTGTAGTGACTGAGATATGACCACTGTGACAACCTACCCGTGTGACAACCAACCCCGCTTTCCCTACTCATCTGGTCCTCCTAGTGACCGTTTCAAGAAGGTTTTGTTGAAACTCAAGGTTTGTTAACCCCAGAATGAGGAAAACTCCGACTTTTCGGTTTCAAAAAGGAATGTAACTTAAACCAGTGAAAGCGGGGTAAGTTAAGCCCGTTTCAGGAAGAGAGGTAATTAAAACTCAGAGTCGGTAACTAGGGCAACTGACCCAACAAACCAAACCTGGTCGGGAGCAGATTTATTTGGGGAAACACAGAGTTTCTCTTGGTCTCTGCTCCTTTTTAAAGTGAACAGTCTTTAATTAGACCTTCCTTGTTCAATCGTTTTGTACATTGATAGATTAATTGCAGAAATTTCCCAGATGAAGAAAAAATAAAGTATGTAAAAATAAAAAAATAAAAATAAAAAACACCTGTTTCCTTCACGCAGAGACCAACATGGCATGTCTGTTTCTAGATCATCCTGTAGATGAGGACGCTGGATTCATTCACAGGGAATTGAATTTATGCCACAAAATAATTTTGAGGCCGCGAGTTCATTTTCTATCATATCTTCATTCATCTTTAGATAGATAGATAGATAGATAGATAGATAGATAGATTTACTTTATTGATCCCACACTTGGGAAATGTGTGCGTTACAGCAGCAACAAGAAAGAAATAGACAGTATATATACAAGAAGGAAAATAAAAATAATACAAAATAAGAAATATTAAAAAATAAAATAGAAGGAATAATGTGTATTGTGTTATATGTGTTTATATAAGCAGTACCGTTTTTCTTGATACTCCACAACATACATCAATAATCTTATCCATCAGACACATCACCCAGCGCGGCTTTTAATTCGTGTGTTCCGTTACGTTTTTTCTTCTTTTTTTTCTTTATAAAATGGGAGATGCTGAGCACGTTAGTGCGGGCACATTTTGCAGCAGCTGCACTGATAGACTTAATTATTTAATATGTAAAGTAAGGTGGTCTACCTGTGATCTATGACATCATCATGTCTTACCTGTTTGAATTATGGTTTTATTTTTCATGTTCTTTTAATGCCGACAGGATTATTTATAGAACTACATCAGTGTTGGTAAAGTTTAAAAACACATTTAGATTTATGTATTTATTGTTCCCCATAAAATGTATTGCATAATAGAATCATTATTATTGTACAATTCACACATCATTCACAATGTGAAGTTTAAAAAGGACATAACACTGTACTTTTAATTCATACAAATATTGGTCTTCTATTTAATTACTGAAGTAACTCCTTACTGTAGATGATAGAAAAATTTATCATGATTCCCTACTTTACTGGAAGAAAACAACAATAAAATAAATATACTTTATTCATCCCTCAACGGAGAAAACTGTGTGCTTCCAGGAGCTCAGCGGAATTCGATCCCGTGAACTTCCGGTCTAAGGGCAAACGTTCAACCACTGAGCTATCGCCTGCCCCCTAGTGCACCATGATTCAGTAATTGGTTACACCAAACACTATATGATTGAATGTAAACGTGTGTATTTCCTCTAGGACCTATTTCCACCCAGGCTTTTTCTCTCTCTTTGGAGGTTGCAGCCTCCAAAGGCTTTTTTTTTTTTTAATAAAAATGTGCTCATACTCGCTGTATGTCTGCAGTAGGACATCCAGCTCTGTCTGTGACAAATATGCGACTCAGTTGGCAGCAATTGTGTGTTGGTACAGAGAAGAAGTGGCAGTGAGATGGTTTGGAATAGAACAGGGAGAAACAAAAGATGTAAAGTTATCCACTCTGCCATTTACAAATCTAAAATCTATCATCAAAAGGAGGGTCAGGAGTGACAAGGATGGACACTCCTGACCCACTCCTGGGACCAGGAGTGACCAGGACCAGGAGGGTCGAGAGTGACCAGGATGGACACTCCTGACCCACTCCTGGGACCAGGAGTGACCAGGACCAGGAGGGTCGGGAGTCACTCCCAGATGGACTGGGAGTGACCAGGATGGACAGGATCAGAAATGAGTATATCAGAGGAACAGCACATGTCAGAGGTTTTGGAGATAAAGTCAGAGAGGCCAGACTGAGATGGTTTGGACATGTGCAGAGGAGAGAGAGAGAGTATATCGGCAGAAGGATGCTGGGTTTGGAACCACCAGGAAAGAGGGCTCGAGGAAGAACAAAGAAGAGGTTCATGGACGCAGTGAAGGAAGACTTGAAGATAGTTGGCATGACCGAAGAGGATGCAGCAGATAGGGTTAGATGGAAGAAACTGACTTGCTGTGGCGACCCGTGAAGGGAAATGCCGAAAGGAGAAGAAGAAGATCAAAAGGAGGGTCGGGAATCAATGGACAAAACACACTTTAAAGATTTGGGTGGAAGTTAAAAACATGCTTAAAGACACTAGGTCAATATCTAAAGCAATGCCTATTGTAGGCAATACCGACTTCCCACCCTCACTATCGGATTCTGGCTTTAGGCGATGGGCCGCCAAAGCACTAATTATTCTAAACCAGTCTTTATTCACAACTGCAGGACCAGTTTGGTCTTGTGCAAAATGACTTTTATAGTTATCTACAAATAGGCATTACATAGTAAACCACAAGGAGCGGGACAGTCTAGAAAGAACCCCAAACATTGTAGAACAATATTTCATTACAATCGCAGAAAAAAAACTTTTCAACACACAAACATGTTTTCTATTTATACAAGAGACTTTTATCTGCTGCCAGTTTAAACACTTATAACATTAAAGAAAAATGGGAATTAAAATCAAACTCCATAATAGAGGACAGTAAGTGGGACAAACTGTGTGAAGACAGCCATAAAGGTATCCACAGCCAGCTGGTGAAAGAGTTTAACTGGAAAGTTAAAATGAGATTCTTTCACACCCCTTTGGTGATTTCTACTTTTGTTAAAGCCCCCACAGCAGCGTTATGTTGGAGACAGTGTGGAAAGGTAGGAGATCATACACATATTTCTTTTGACTGTCCTGTGCAATGTTACTATTGGAAGAATATTAAAAGTGAGATTGAAACTATTCTAAAACGAGGGATTCCCTCAAATGCTCTGTTCTATTTGCTTTGACTCATACCTGGACATTTTGATGCAGATCAAAGATTCGTACATATTGCATATTTTGCTGTCGGTTGCTAGAAAAATCATAACGGTGAAATTTAAAAATGTAACTCCACCCTCTCTGACTGTATGGACACAAAAGATTAAACAAGTTTATGTAATGGAAAAAATGGCAGCATCCTTACAACTAAATACAGATGTTTTTGAACGAAGATGGCACATGGTTAAACTATATTTGAACTTGTAACTACATCAAACTGCATGCATGTTCTTTGTTTGATTCATCCTTCAATTGTGCGTTTGAAAATTTTGGGTTTGTTTTATCTATGGGTTGTTAGAATAGTATACCTTGCTCTGTCCCGCTCTGTATTTCGATTGTGTTTCAGGGAATGTTTTGTTTGTGATTTATTATGATGAAAATTGAAAATAAAAAGTTGAAAAAAAAAAAAGTTGGCTTGACTCAAACAAACTGACTGTAAATCTCAAAAAAGCAAAATGTATTATTTTTGCAAACCGTCCTTTTAAAGTCAACAATAAATTCATGGATGATGTCGAGATAGAATGTGTAAATGAAATTAAATTTCCAGGAATCATGATACTAAAAAACTTGAGTTGGAAAAAGTCATAAATTTTATAAAACTAAACTATGCAAGACGTTAGCAATCATTACCAAAGCTAAAGATTTTCTAAACGAAAAAACACTTTATATTCTGTACGGCTCCCAGTTTCTTTCTTACATCACGAACGGCTCCGAGGTGTGGGGCAACACATATTAAAAAAATACAACTCCAGTCAGTTGCAGTAAAAAAAAAGCCAATTAGAGGCACATACAAATCAGCTGCTTATTAACAAAAAGGCTTTAAAATTCTAGGATTTGGTTGAATTAAAAACTGCACATGTTATGTTTAAAATAAACAATAATCAGCTACCCAAAGGCATTCAAAACTTTTTTCACAAGAGGGAGACTGTGTACAATTTTAGATGATGCAATGTGTTTGAAAAGATCATTTTAAGAACAAATGTAAAACAGCATTGTATTTCAGTTGTTGGTGTAAATCTTTGGAATAACCTGGATCAGGAGTTTAACGAATGTAAAACATTTAAACAGTTCAGCACTTTATACAAGAAAAATATTATAAAATCGATTGTAGAAAAAGAGCTTAAATTTCATGTAAACTGCTGTACATGTGGATTTTTGTTATTTTTAAAGAGTCAGCAGCTCGATTACACATATTATAAAAGAGTTAGGAGCAGGCATCATAAGCTTCGGCTTCAGCCTACTCCTTTTTCAGACCATGCACATATTGTTTTCTTTTGTTCTGTAAAAAAATGTTTTAATGTCTGGAAACAAAAAAATAAAACTGAACTGTAACTTCAGGTAGATTGATTTGGGGTTTAGCACATGTACCTTGAGAATAAAAAGCCCTGATCACTGGAGTGCAGACATTAGGAGTCATCATGGAAACAGGAGCAAACCAAACAGGTGTGCATATTTCTCACAGACAGAACTGGATGTCCTATTGAGCACATACAGCGAGCACAAGCACATTTTTATTCAAAAAATGTCTTTGAAGGCTGCAACCTCCAAAGAGAAAGAAAAACCCGGGTGGAAATAGTTCCCAGAGGAAATACACAAGTTTTCATTTAATCTTAGTGTTCAGTGTAACTAATTACTGAAATTTCCCTTTTGAAGGATGAATAAAGAATATTTTTTATTTTATTGTTGTCATATTCAAGTAAAGTAGGGAATCATTGTTAAATTTTCAATCATCTGAGGATTTAGTTTAGTAGTTGCATAGAAGACCAATATTTGTATGAATTAAAAGTACCTTTTAAAACTTCCCGTTGTGGATGATGTGGGATTTTTACAGTAGTGGTAATTCTATAATGAAATACATTTTATGGAGAACAATAAATACATAAATCTAAATGTGTTTTTAAACTTTACCAACACTGATGTAGTTATATAAATTTAATTTAAATTTTCTTAAATTTAGATTGCAATCCTGCTGGCAGCAGCTAAAAATGAAATATAAAAACATAATTCAAACTGATATGGCATGATCAAAAAGACAACCTCCACCAACAGAGAGGTTGTCTTTTTAAAGGATCTGACTGGACACTATTATGTCCCCACACCACCTGATATTGTCCTCCACAGTTCCCATCCTCTGTGTGTTTTTTCCACACTTCCAGTTATGGTTAAATAGTTCAAGTACTTCCGAAAGAGACGCGACGAAGTCCGTCATGGAGGAGCTGGTTCGCTGTAAGAATAAATATAAAAACATGATGCTGAATGAAAGAAGGAAAACACTCAAATAATAAAATAATGAAGAAATCTATGTAAATTATGACATTATTAATGTTTTTAAACTTGAATAAAAATAAAATGAACAGCCATAGTTTTTATATTTATAGGTATTTGTTCACATTACATTAAAAACTGTAAAAGAAACATGAACATCCATTTAAAAATTATATATGAGTGAACCGAAACGGGAGGAAATGAAGAGCCTCATTACAGTCATATGAGAAGTTTCTGTTACTGTGGTTTATAAAAAAAAATTAAAGAAAACAAAACTAATGAAACAAATTTCTGTTGGAAGAAATCTTTAGAAGAAAATTCTTAATATTTAGAAGAAAGTGTGAACCAGGACGGC
Source organism: Neostethus bicornis (assembly GCA_902685375.1). Classification (NCBI taxonomy): domain Eukaryota; kingdom Metazoa; phylum Chordata; class Actinopteri; order Atheriniformes; family Phallostethidae; genus Neostethus; species Neostethus bicornis. The sequence continues at coordinate 21,909,765 of LR738558.1, read as the reverse complement.
TCCTGGTGTCGATTGATTCCCAGTTTTATCGTTTCCTCACTAAGCTTAAGACTAGATGTTTGTTTTACTTATATTTAAACTCAGTTAAAGAGACAGTCACTAGCAGGGTGCGCGGTTGTGTGTGTGTGTGTAGTGTGATGTTTTATTTATTTATCTTTATTAGGAGGATAAGCCCCTTTAGATGACACATCTCGTTGTCAAGGGGGTCCTCAACATAACACTCATGTTTTTTGGAGGGTGGGACAAAACCAGAGTATCCAGAGAAAACCCATGCATACACAGGGGGAACATGCAAACTCCACACAGAAAGGACAGTGTTTCAAACGTCAACCCCACCCTGGATTCAAACCTACAGCCTTCTTGCTGTGCGGCCACTGTGCTAACCATGTTGCCACCGTGCCGCCAAGTGCAAGTCTGTCTGTGTGTGTGTCGTGGTTCCCTCAAGCCACCACCAGAGGGAGCCAGGGACTACCTCACCTTTCCCCCAATTCTGGCTGACTGAAGCACCTGCATCATTGGAAACACCTGCACCTACTCTCCCGGCTGCCTACTTAAGGGCAGCCTCACCAGCCTTTGGTTGTCAGGTCTTACTACAGTCATCTGTCCCAGCCAGGTTACCCTGGTTGCCTGACCATGTTTGTTATTTTTATTTTTGTTGGACTCTGGAAGCCTTTAGTTAATCATGTTTTGTTTTTCCTTTACAGACTTTCCGGTTTTATGTTAATAAACTCTGTTAAAGTCCTGCATTTGGGTCCTCCTCCTTCCATGTGCACCCCGCACCACAACAGTGTGAGAGAGTTTCTGTTTGCTTTTGATGTTTTAATAATTGATTAAAATGTTTTTGTGTAATTTTAAACTATCTGTATAACACTGTGTGTAACTGTGTTTTATAAGTGCTTCGTAAAGTTTTTTTTTTTTTAAAGGAAAATTAGTATCGATCGATCGCTTTTTATGATGTGTAGCATTGTCATGCCTATCGTAACATTTTTATTTAATTATTATTTTCCACAGTGCAACAGTGTGGGTTTGCTATGGGTTTTTAAAATACAAAGTATTTTGCGTGGTGTATGCTTTTAAATACTAAATAAAACCACCTTTGATGTAGAAAAGTAAAATTTGTAAAAGGATAAGCTGGACTATGGACCAGCTGGTAGTTCATGTGTAATATCTCAAAAAATTGTTTTCTGTGGTCCAGTGGATAGCACAGCTAGAAGATCAGGGTTTGCAATCCCGGATGGGGATGAGGCTTGAAACACTGGCCTTTCTGTGTGGAGTTTGCAGGTTCTCCCCCTATATGCTAGGGTTTTCTCCATGCATGATAGTTTGATTGACCACTACATGATTGCCCTAAGAATGAGTGTGTGTTTGGATGGTTGTATGTGTGGCCCTGCAACAGACTGGCAACCTGCTCAGGGTGTACCCTGCCTTTCGCCTGAAATCAGCCAAGATCGGCGGCAGCAACATTCACAACACTGTTAAGGATAAGCGGTTCAAAAGACAAAACTTTTGTTATGATTCCCTGGACCTTCCTCCCTTACCCAGACTCCAGCCTAATACTGAACACCTGTGTTCATTAACCTTGTGCCGATCACCCGTGGATCATTTTCCCCCTGCCTAACTAAAGGCAGTCTCCCCAGACTTCCTTGTTGGGTCATCACCGCTTCCAGCCAGGTCTTCCTGGCCGCCCGACCAAGAGATCTTCAAATCAATCAAGAGACATTTCTTGTTCTAATCCTGTGTCTTTGTCTTACAGACTTGCTGGTCCCTTTATGTTAATACATATTGTTTGTTGCCCTGCAATTCGGTCCTCTTTCCACACACCCTTATCGTGACAACTTTAGTGAACGTGATATCTCCCGAACTGAAGGGATTTTAATAAAATGACGCTGCACACACTATAGATGAACTGAATATGCATTCAGGAACATGTGACCAAGGTCAAGCCTGCAAATGTCAAGAATACAAATGTTTGTGAACATGATTTCTTCCAAATCACTGAAAGGCTTTTAATATAACTGTAAACAGTTACTCAGCACTAACTTTAGATTAACTGATCAGGTTTTCAGGTTTATGTGACATGCACAGAAAAGTATGTCACAAATGTAAAAACATGCTGTCAAAAAAAGGATGGCATCTTTCCTGTTCCCCACTTAAGTAAGGTGAGTGACATTTTTAAATCATTTCCCGCTGCCGCGGACCATTGCCACACAATCCCACAGTCTTCATAACAACCCGGCACCATATGACATAAAACACACCCCAAACCTTTCATTATTAGTAAAGTGTATAACATAGATCAGATAAAAGTGTATTGGGATGGAACCTTTGTGTTTACTTAGTTTCGCTGCTTTAAATTTACATGACTAACTTTGAATCATTGTTTTTAGAAACAATGGAACATCATTTTGCTTTTTTTGCTTTTTGTATCGCAAAGTAAAATTGATTTAAAATAAAATAAAATCAAAAGGGAAAGAAATCTTACTCGAAAATGTATCAATCTATTTTCAGAACTGTTTAACTCTTTAACGGGCCATGTTTTTAACTTTCTTTTTTTTTTTATCTGAACGGGCGCACACGCTTTCAAATTAACAGGAAATCAAAAGTGAACAACAGAAAACTTATTAAAATAATCTCATTGTCTAACTTTAGTTAGCATGGACGCTAGAATTACACTGCTAGTTGGTACAGTACAATTCACATGCTGTCCACTTCTCTCCCTCCTCTCTGGGAGAGAGCCCCATTCAGGACTCTGCGTTCCTGTCCTGGGCATGGCCACACCGAGGAGACCTCCGCGCTTCATCATCCCTGCTCCATCAGGATGAAGAACATCTACTCATTCCCGTCCTGGACATCTCCGGGCTGAGGAGTCCCCCAGTGTTTCCATCAGGATGAAGAACATCTATTGACTTCTTTAGATATTTAACTGTAGAGTAGAATAAGCTAATATTTAAATAATAATCTTTGACACACTGGTTGCTCGTCCCGGGGGAGGGATCTCTCTTTCATGTGGATCCCCATGAGGTTTCTTATTTTTTCCCCACTGATGGGTTTTTTAGGAGTCTTTCTAAGTGAATAAATGTGCTAGTCTTGTTTAGTTAGCATTTGTTAGTTATTTTTCTTGTTGTGTATTTGTGTTAATACGTTCCTCTTTTTCTTGTGAAGCCCATTGAGACGGAAATTCTGTGATTTTGGGCAAAACAAATAAAATTGAATTGAATTGAATTGAATGTTGAACGTTTTGCCCGACAACTAGGTTGTTCGCTTTCGGCTGCTGCACCCTCTAAAGAGTTCATCTGTGTGATTTCGGGGTATTGGATTTCATTCCAGTTAGAAAAACCCAGCGTAAACTGTTTGTGTTTACCTCTATAATGTGTCTTATCTCTCTAATGTCTTATTTTACTGTTTTTTTTTTTATGATCTACACTAACATAAATCTACATGGCGGAATCAATCATGTCTACATTTTTGTCTGATTGTTTTTGTAAAATATGACCTGCATTTAAATCTAGAATAAAAACTACTAATAAAAAAAACTTTAAAGTTTAAATGTTTTTAACAGACACAAAAACTATAGGAAACAAGTTTTTTTTTGTTTTACTGCAGAAAGACAACAAATCAAATTTACTGAACAAAAAGTGTCAAAATTATTTAACAAATGAAAGCTATTTTATTGGTTCTGTTTTTAAAAACTTGTAAAAATTACATTATTTGACAAAAATTCTACAAACTATGAATTGAACAAGTTACAGCAACATTTTTTATAATTTTATTTGTTTTACAGTAAAACTTGTAAAAATGTGTTACAATTTTATAAACTTTATAAAATAAATGAAATAGTGAAAAAAAAAACTCTGAAAAAAGATGATCTGTTATGAATTAAATCCTTTAAATATGATCATGGTGGTGAATAATTGTTCTCATTTTTCTGAGTGACTGTTTTAAGTGGTTGTTATTTAAAATAATTTATTAATAATGAATCTGTTTTTTACTGGAATTAATAATAAGATATTATAATTAAGAAGCAACGATATTGATGTATATAAACAACAAATTTTTCTCCAGCCCTCTTCTGGACAGGATCACACACTGTGTCGACCACAATGGGTGTAAAAGTGAGTGTGTTTTGTGTTTGTCTATCTGTGTCAGTGTGTGTGTGTTTTGGTGTGTCAGTGTGTGTGTGTTTTGGTGTGTTTGTGTGTGTGTGTGTGTGTGTGTGTGTGTTTTGGTGTGAGTGTGTATGTGTGTGTGTGTGTGTGCAAAGGTTTGGATATGTATTCTGTTTGTATGTCTGACCCTATTTGTTCAAAATATTTCTGTCTTTGTATAAATGTGTGTTTAGATGTTTATGTGTGTGTACAAGTTTACATGTGCATGTGTCTGTTGAAGTGTGTGTGTGTGTGTGTGTGTGTGTGTGTGTGTGTGTGTGTGTGTGTGTGTGTGTACAAAGGTTTGGATGTGTATTCTGTTTGTATGTCTAACCCTATTTGTTCAAAATATTTCTGTCTTTGTATAAATGTGTGTTTAGATGTTTATGTGTGTGTACAAGTTTACATGTGCATGTGTCTGTTGAAGTGTGTGTGTGTGTGTGTGTGTGTGTGTGTTTGTTATCATTCTTTGACACCAACAAGATTTTAAAAATCTTTATTAAAAATCAAACTTTATGTCAAATGAATTCAAGCAGAAAATGATCAATAATTTTTTTTTCATGTTTCACTTTTACCCTGATTTAAAAAAAAAACAGCTTAGAACCACATCAGACCTGGTCCAGGACTTTCAGAGGTCTGAGTTCTGGATCAGGTTCACAGAAGGTTGGTTCAACCAGAACTTTATTTATGCAAAGTAGGAGTTTGAATGAAGAAGCAGGTTCTACAGCAGACAGGACCAAGACCAGGTCCAAGACTAAGAACAGGAGCAAGACCTAGACAAGGACCTAGACCAAGAGCAGGTCCAGTAACGAACAGGTCTCAGTTGCTAGGAACCAACATACGACCTGAAAAACACAAGATAAAGAATTACAGTCTGAAGCAGTTTGAAACTGGTCTAAATGGATTTTAATTTGGTCAGAACTGGTTTTAAACCATCATGAGTGATTTCTTTTAACTTTGAATGGGTTCTAAACCAGTCTTAAATCTCTTAGTCTGAACCGGTCTTTAAACTCACCGTGGGCCTTTCTCTTGTAATAGATGAATCCAGCCAAAAACAAGATGAGACCGAGACAAAGTCCTGACGCACCGATGGCAACCTTGTTTCTCTCTGACTCCGGCATGGACGGATCTGAGGACGGACGAGACAGACAGACAGGTGATGGTTAGACAGGTGTGAATCAGACAGGTGTGAATCAGACAGGTGTGGATCAGACAGGTGTGAATCAGACAGGTGTGGATCAGACAGAGGTGTGGATCAGACAGGTGTGGATCAGACAGGTGTGGATCAGACAGGTGTGGATCAGACAGGTGTGGATCAGACAGGTGTAGATCAGACAGGTGTAGGTCAGACAGGTGTGGATCAGACAGATGGAGGTCAGTATTTACCCCAGTCTCTGATCAGAGGTTCCTTCAGACTGGCGTGTTCCACCTTACAGGAAATCTTCTCTCCAGATCTGAAACACAAACATCAATCTGAACCTGAACAAACAAAAATTATTCCAATGTCAGGAGTGTAGTCTGTTCCCCCTCTGTGTCCTGTTTCCCTCCTCCCTCTTGTCTGTGTGTGTGCACTGGTCACACCTGAAACTAATCTACTCATCTACTGGAGCATAAATGGAACACTCTTCGCCAGATCGTTTGTTTACCATGATTGACCTGTTATCCAGTTTTTGGCTCCAGCTCCTACATCAGAACCTGCCTAGTTTTTGTTTTTGTCTTCTTTATTTGGACTTTTTAATCAATCTAATAAATCTGCTTGTGATTTTTCATCTGAGCCTGTCTGTTGTGTCAAGGGTGTATTTTTGGCCTCAGCTTCACATAATGACATCCAAATACTTAGAAAACAAGGTCTTACCTGTGTGTGTGTGTTACCTGGGGCCCGTTTCAAGAAGGAAGTTCAAGAAACTTTGAGTTTAAATCTAAACCTTGAGTTGGTCAACTCTGAGTTTGAAAACTCTGAGTTTTCGGTTTCAGATCAGCTGAAAATAGATGGATTAATCAACTTTAAGTTGATTGACTCAGAGTTTAGAAAATGCACCTTGAGAATAAAAAGCCCTGATCAATGGAGCGCAGACATTAGGAGTCACCATGGAAACAGGAGTAAACAAAGAGGTCTTCATATTTCTAACAGACAGAACTGGATGTCCTACTGCAGACATACAGAGAGTATGAGCACATTTTTATTAAAAAAATGTCTGGAGGCATTTTCCTCCAAAGAGAGAGAAAAAAACGGGTGGAAAGAGCTCCTAGAGGAAATACATAAGTTTACATTTAATCAGTGTTCGGTGTAACTAATTACTGAATAATGGTAGACTGGGGGCAGGCGGTAGCTCAGTGGTAGAACGTTTGCCTGTGGACCGGAACTTCGTGGGACCGAATCCCACTGAGCTCACGGCAGCACCCAAATTATACCGTTGAGGTATGAATAAAGTGTGTATATATATATATTTATTTTATCGTAGTCATATTCCAGTAAAATAGGAAATCCTTCTTAATTTTTCAATCATTTAATAAATTATTTCAGTAATTAAACAGAAGATCAATATTTGTATGAATTAAAAGTACTTTTTAAACTTCCCGTTGTGGATGAGGTGGGATTTGTACAGTAATGATGATCCTATTATGACATATGTTTTATGGAGAACAATAAATACATAAATGTAAATGTGTTTTTAAACTTTACCAACACTGATGTAGTTCTATAAATAATCCTGTCGGCTTTAAAAGAACATGAAAAATAAAACCATAATTCAAACTGGTAAGATATGATGATGTCATAGATCACAGGTTAGACCACCTGACTTTACAAATATTTCACATTTTAAATAATTAAATGTATCAGTGCAGCTGCTGAACACTGTGACCGTACTAACGTGCTCAGCATCTCCAACTTTATCAAGACAAAAAAAAAACGTAACGCGATACAAGAGTGGGTGATGTGTCAGATGGATGGATAAGATTATTGATGTATGTCATGGAGTCTCAAGAAAAACGGTTCTGCTCAAATAAACATGAATGAAGACATGATAGAAAATTAACTCGTGGCCTCAAAATTATTTTGTGGCATAAATTCAATTCCCTGTCAATGAATCCAGCGTCCTCATCTACAGGATGATCTAGAAACAGACATGACATTTTGGTCTCTGCGTGAAGGAAACAGGTGTTTTTTGTTTGTTTGTTTGTTTTTCACATACTTTATTTTTCCCTCATCGGGAAAATATCTGCAATTTATCTATCAATGTTCAAAACGATTGAAAGAGGTAGACCTATTTAAACACCACACCGTTCACTTTAAAAAGGAGCGGAGACCGTGAGAAACTCTGGGTTTCCCCAAATAAACCTGCTCCCGACCAGGTTTGGTTTGCTTGCCTTAGTTACCGACTCTGAGTTTTGATTAACTCTCTTCTTGAAACTGGTTTAACTTACCCAGGGTTCACTGGTCTAAGTTACCTCCCTTTCTGAAACCGAAAAGTCTGAGTTTTCCACATTCTGGGGTCAACAAACCTTGAGTTTCAACAAAACCTCCTTCTTGAAACGGGCCCCTGATCTGGAATAAAAAACATCTCAATCATACATAAACACAAAGTTCTATTTTAAATAATCATTTTTAAAACCATTAAAAACCAGTTTGTGCAACTGATTAAGTTTTTATTTAGTTTTTGTTATCAGTCGATTAAATGCTGCCTTCAGCGGTCTCTGTAAAATGTAGGACTTACTCAGCATTTAAACTGTGATGCTGAGTTTAAATAGAAGTTTTCCTGCAGTCCCTGAACGCAGCATCAGTTCTATGAAAAACCCCAGTTTATTTACATTCACTTTTTGCTCATCAGCCAATCAGATGCAGAGCTGATGATGAGTCATTTACTCATCTGGTCCTCCTAGTGACCGTTTCAAGAAGGTTTTGTTGAAACCCAAGGTTTGTTAACCCCAGAATGAGGAAAACTCCAACTTTTCGGTTTCAAAAAGAGAGGTAACTTAAACCAGTGAAAGCGGGGTAAGTTAAGCCCGTTTCAGGAAGAGAGGTAATTAAAACTCAGAGTCGGTAACTAGGGCAACCGACCCAACAAACCAAACCTGGTCGGAAGCAGGTTTATTTGGGGAAACACAGAGTTTCTCACGGTCTCTGCTCCTTTTTAAAGTGAACAGTCTTTAATTAGACCTTCCTTGTTCAATCGTTTTGTACATTGATAGATTAATTGCAGAAATTTCCCAGATGAAGAAAAAATAAAGTATGTAAAAATAAAAAAATAAAAATAAAAAACACCTGTTTCCTTCACGCAGAGACCAACATGGCATGTCTGTTTCTAGATCATCCTGTAGATGAGGACGCTGGATTCATTCAGAGGGAATTGAATTTATGCCACAAAATAATTTTGAGGCCGCGAGTTAATTTTCTATCATATCTTCATTCATCTTTAGATAGATAGATAGATAGATAGATAGATAGATAGATAGATAGATAGATAGATTTACTTTATTAATCCCACACTTGGGAAATTTGTGCGTTACAGCAGCAACAAGAAGAAATAGACAGTATATATACAAGAAGGAAAATAAAAATAATAAAAAATAATAAATATTAAAAAATAAAATAGAAGGAATAATGCGTATTGTGTTATATGTGTTTATATAAGCAGTACCGTTTTTCTTGAGACTCCACAACATAGCTACAGTACATCAATAATCTTATCCATCCGTACATCAGACACATCACCCAGCGCGGCTTTTAATTCGTGTGTTCCGTTACGTTTTTTCTTCTTTTTTTCTTTATAAAATGGGAGATGCTGAGCACGTTAGCGCGGCCACAGTTTACAGCAGCTGCACTGATAGACTTAATTATTTAATATGTAAAGTAAGGTGGTCTACCTGTGATCTATGACATCATCATGTCTTACCTGTTTGAATTATGGTTTTATTTTTCATGTTCTTTTAATGCCGACAGGATTATTTATAGAACTACATCAGTGTTGGTAAAGTTTAAAAACACATTTAGATTTATGTATTTATTGTTCCCCATAAAATGTATTGCATAATAGAATCATTATTATTGTACAATTCACACATCATTCACAATGTGAAGTTTAAAAAGGACATAACACTGTACTTTTAATTCATACAAATATTGGTCTTCTATTTAATTACTGAAGTAACTCCTTACTGTAGATGATAGAAAAATTTATCATGATTCCCTACTTTACTGGAATAAAACAACAATAAAATAAATATACTTTATTAATCCCTCAACGGAGAAAACTGTGTGCTTCCAGGAGCTCAGCGGAATTCGATCCCTTGAACTTCCGGTCTAAGGGCAAACGTTCAACCACTGAGCTATCGCCTGCCCCCTAGTGCACCATGATTCCGTAATTGGTTACACCATACACTATATGATTGAATGTAAACGTGTGTATTTCCTCTAGGACCTATTTCCACCCAGGCTTTTTCTCTCTCTTTGGAGGTTGCAGCCTCCAAAGGCTTTTTTTTTTTTTTTTTTAATAAAAATGTGCTCATACTCGCTGTATGTCTGCAGTAGGACATCCAGCTCTGTCTGTGAGAAATATGCGACTCAGTTGGCAGCAATTGTGTGTTGGTACAGAGAAGAAGTGGCAGTGAGATGGTTTGGAATAGAACAGGGAGAAACAAAAGATCTAAAGTTATCCACTCTGCCATTTACAAATCTAAAATCTATCATCAAAAGGAGGGTCGGGAGTGACCAGGATGGACACTCCTGACCCACTACTGGGACCAGGAGTGACCAGGACCAGGAGGGTCGGGAGTGACCCACTCCTGGTCAATCCCAGATGGACTGGGAGTGTCCATCTGGGAGACATGCATTACAGTGCATGAGTAATGCATGACTGTCCTCCCGCCTCACAACCGTGTGCATCCCTGCGTTGGTCCGCCACACAAAGGTTCAATGAAACATCTCCATGCCTGTACTCATAACGTGAGAAAATGTAGATGATGGACAGGATCAGAAATGAGTATATCAGAGGAACAGCACATGTTAGAGGTTTTGGAGATAAAGTCAGAGAGGCCAGACTGAGATGGTTTGGACATGTACGAGAAGAGAGACCGAGTACATCGGAAGAAGGATGCTGGGTTTGGAACCACCAGGAAAGAGAGCTAGAGGAAGACCAAAGAAGAGGTTCATGGATACAGTGAAGGAAGACATGAAGATAGTTGGTGTGACGGAAGAAGATGCAGCAGATAGGGTTAGACGGAAGAAACTGACTTGCTGTGGCGACCCCTGAAGGGAAATGCCGAAAGAGAAGAAGATCAAAAAGAGGGTCGGGAATCAATGAACAGAACACACTTTAAAGATTTGGGTGGAAGTTAAAAAGATGCTTAAAGACACTAGGTCAATATCTAAAGCAATGCCTATTGTAGGCAATACCGACTTCCCACCCTCACTATCGGATTCTGGCTTTAGGCGATGGGCCGCCAAAGCACTAATTATTCTAAACCAGTCTTTATTCACAACTGCAGGACCAATTTGGTCTTGTGCAAAATGACTTTTATAGTTATCTACAAATAGGCATTACTGTACATAGTAAACCACAAGGAGCGGGACAGTCTAGAAAGAACCCCAAACATTGTAGAACAATATTTCATTATAATCACAGAAAAAAAACTTTTCAAAACACAAACATGTTTTCTATTTATACAAGAGACTTTTATCGGCTGCCAGTTTAAACACTTATAACATTAAAGAAAAATGGGAATTAGAATCAAACTCCATAATAGAGGACAGTAAGTGGGACAAACTGTGTGAAGACAGCCATAAAGGTATCCACAGCCAGCTGGTGAAAGAGTTTAACTGGAAAGTTAAAATGAGATTCTTTCACACCCCTTTGGTGATTTCTACTTTTGTTAAAGCCCCCACAGCAGCGTTATGCTGGAGACAGTGTGGAAAGGTAGGAGATCATACACATATTTTTTTTACTGTCCTGTACAATGTTACTATTGGAAGAATATTAAAAGTGAGATTGAAACTATTCTAAAACGAGGGATTCCCTCAAATGCTCTGTTCTATTTGCTTTGACTCATACCTGGACATTTTGATGCAGATCAAAGATTCGTACATATTGCATATTTTGCTGTCGGTTGCTAGAAAAATCATAACGGTGAAATTTAAAAATGTAACTCCGCCCTCTCTGATTGAGTGGACACAAAAGATTAAACGAGTTTGTGTAATGGAAAAAATGGCAGCATCTTTACAACTAAATACAGATGTTTTTGAACGAAGATGGCACATGGTTAAACTATATTTGAAGTTGTAACTACATCAAACTGAATGCATGTTCTTTGTTTGATTCATCCTTCAATTGTGCGTTTGAAAATTTTGGGTTTGTTTTATCTATGGGTTGTTAGAGTAGTATACCTTGCTCTGTCCCGCTCTGTATTTCGATTGTGTTTCAGGGAATGTTTTGTTTGTGATTTATTATGATGAAAATTGAAAATAAAAAGTTGAAAAAAAAGTTGGCTCGACTCAAACAAACTGACTATAAATCTCTAAAAAACAAAATGTATTATTTTGCAAACCGTCCTTTTAAGGTCAACAATAAATTATTCATCGATGATGTCGAGATAGAATGTGTAAATGAAATTAAATTTCCAGGAATCATGATACTAAAAAACTTGAGTTGGAAAAAGTCATAAATTTTATAAAACTAAACTATGCAAGACGTTGGCAATCATTACCAAAGCTAAAGATTTTCTAAACGAAAAAACACTTTATATTCTGTACGGCTCCCAGTTTCTTCCTTACGTTACGTACGGCTCCGAGGTGTGGAGCAACACATATTAAAAAAATACGACTCCAGTCAGTATCAGTCAAAAAAAAAGCCAATTAGAGGCACATACAAATCAGCTGTTTATTAACAAAAAGGTTTTAAAATACTAGGATTTGGTTGAATTGAAAACTGCACAAGTTATGTTTAAAATAAACAATAATCATCTACCCAAATGCATTCAAAACCTTTTTTCACAAGAGGGAGACTGTGTACAATTTTAGATGATGCAATGTGTTTGAATAGATCATTTTAAGAACAAATGTAAAACAGCATTGTATTTCAGTTGTTGGTGTAAATCTTTGGAATAACCTGGATCAGGAGTTTAAAGAATGTAAAACATTTAAACAGTTCAGCACTTTATACAAGAAAAATATTATAAAATCAATCGTAGAAAAAGAGCTTAAATTTCATGTAAACTGCTGTACATGTGGATTTTTGTTATTTTTAAAGAGTCAGCAGCTCGATTACACATAATATAAAAGAGTTAGGAGCAGGCATCATAAGCTTCGGCTTCAGCCTACTCCTTTTTCAGACCATGCACATATTGTTTTCTTTTGTTCTGTAAGAAAATGTTTTAATGTCTGGAAACAAAAAAATAAAACTGAACTGTAACTTCAGGTAGATTGATTTGGGGTTTAGCACATGTACCTTGAGAATAAAAAGCCCTGATCACTGGAGTGCAGACATTAGGAGTCATCATGGAAACAGGAGCAAACCAAACAGGTGTGCATATTTCTCACAGACAGAACTGGATGTCCTATTGAGTAAATACAGCGAGCACAAGCACATTTTTATTCAAAAAATGTCTTTGAAGGCTGCAACCTCCAAAGAGAAAGAAAAACCCGGGTGGAAATAGTTCCCAGAGGAAATACACAAGTTTTCATTTAATCTTAGTGTTCAGTGTAACTAATTACTGAAATTTCCCTTTTGAAGGATGAATAAAGAATATTTTTTATTTTATTGTTGTCATATTCAAGTAAAGTAGGGAATCATTGTTAAATTTTCAATCATCTGAGGATTTAGTTTAGTAGTTGCATAGAAGACCAATATTTGTATGAATTAAAAGTACCTTTTAAAACTTTCCGTTGTGGATGATGTGGGATTTTTACAGTAGTGGTAATTCTATAATGAAATACATTTTATGGAGAACAATAAATACATAAATCTAAATGTGTTTTTAAACTTTACCAACACTGATGTAGTTATATAAATTTAATTTAAATTTTCTTAAATTTAGATTGCAATCCTGCTGGCAGCAGCTAAAAATGAAATATAAAAACATAATTCAAACTGATATGGCATGATCAAAAAGACAACCTCCACCAACAGAGAGGTTGTCTTTTTAAAGGATCTGACTGGACACTATTATGTCCCCACACCACCTGATATTGTCCTCCACTGTTCCCATCCTCTGTGTGTTTTTTCCACACTTCCAGTTATGGTTAAATAGTTCAAGTACTTCCGAAAGAGACGCGACAAAGTCCGTCATGGAGGAGCTGGTTCGCTGTAAGAATAAATATAAAAACATGATGCTGAATGAAAGAAGGAAAACACTCAAATAATAAAATAATGAAGAAATCTATGTAAATTATGACATTATTAATGTTTTTAAACTTGAATAAAAATAAAATGAACAGCCATAGTTTTTATATTTATAGGTATTTGTTCACATTACATTAAAAACTGTAAAAGAAACATGAACATCCATTTAAAAATGATATATGAGTGAACCGAAACGGGAGGAAATGAAGAGCCTCATTACAGTCATATGAGAAGTTTCTGTTACTGTGGTTTATAAAAAAAAATTAAAGAAAACAAAACTAATGAAACAAATTTCTGTTGGAAGAAATCTTTAGAAGAAAATTCTTAATATTTAGAAGAAAGTGTGAACCAGGACGGCTCCTGGTGTCGATTGATTCCCAGTTTTATCGTTTCCTCACTAAGCTTAAGACTAGATGTGTTGTGTAGGAGAGGGAATGAGGAGGATCCAAATGCAGGTTTAACAGTTTATTAAGTGTTGAACAAAGGAATCCACAGCAGAGAGATAACGGCTTCAGGCAGTGCTGGATGGCCAAGAGGAAGGGCTGAAGGTTCCTGTGAGGAGAATAAGAAAATTAGTCTGATATCAAAATTTGACTCAGCTTAGAGGTGGTCAGTTTACCACTAGAATTGTTGAAGACCTGACAGAGACTGTGGGTGACACCAGGTCTTTTATAGCCACCGGTAAGTCTGTGCAGCTGGGAGCAATCAGCCAATCCTCTCGTTAGAAGCCATCCAGCACCTGTGAGTTTTGGGGGAGAAAAAAAAAACAAGCAGGCCTAAAAGGCCTCACACCACAGTACCCCCCCCCTCTATGGACGCCACCTGGCGGACCACCAGGCCTGTCCGGAAAGCGGCGGTGAAAGTCCCGGACCAAGCCAGGGTCCAGGATCGCTGAACGGGGCACCCAGCACCGTTCCTCCGGGCCATAACCCTCCCAGTCCACGAGGTACTGTAGACCCCGACCTCGGCGACGAACATCCAAAAGATGGTTGACCGTGTACGCATCCGAGCCGTCGACAAGGCGAGGAGATGGAGGGGGAGCAGAAGGAGGCTGGAGGGGACTGGTAGAAACCGGTTTGATCTGAGAGACGTGGAACACAGGATGTACCTTCATGGAAGAGGGCAGGGCGAGCTTTACCGAGACCGGGTTGACCAGCCGCAGGATCCGGAAAGGGCCAATGAAGCGGGGTGAAAGCTTGCGAGACTCTGCCCTGAGGGGAATGTTCCTGGTAGACAGAAGGACAGACTGACCAACCTGATATGCTGGGGCTGGCTGACGGTGGCGATTAGCTTGGCGCCGAGCCCGGCCGCAGGCCTGTTGGAGGGCCCTCCTAGTTTTCCTCCAGATCCGACGACACCGTCTGATATGGAGCTGCACCGAAGGGACGGCCAGCTCCTGTTCCTGATCCGGGAACAATGGGGGTTGGTAACCCAGAGAAGCCTCGAACGGGGACAATCCTGTGGAGGAACCAACTTGGGAATTATGGGCATACTCAATCCACGGGAGATGAGACGACCACGTGGACTGGGCAGAGGCCAACACGCACCGTAATGTGGATTCCAGGTGTTGGTTAGCCCGCTCCGACTGGCCGTTGGATTGGGGGTGGAAGCCAGATGACAAGCTGACGGAAGCCCCCAGCGCCTTACAGAAGGACTTCCAAACAGCTGATGTGAATTGCGGACCCCGGTCAGAGACTATGTCCAGAGGGATACCATGCAGACGGAACACATGGGTCACCATGAGCTGGGCAGTCTCCAAGGCTGAAGGGAGTTTAAGAAGAGGCACCAGATGTACAGCTTTGGAGAATCGGTCCACAATCATGACCACAACAGTGTTACCTTCTGAGGGAGGGAGTCCGGTCACAAAATCCAGTGCGATATGGGACCAGGGACGACTGGGAACCGGTAGGGGATGGAGCAGCCCCGCAGGAGGACGATGAGGGACCTTGCCCCGGGAACAGGCAGAACAGGCAGCGACAAAATTCCTAGTGTCTGCCTCCATCGTTGGCCACCAGAACCGCCGCTGAAGAAGCGCCATTGTACGGCGAATCCCAGGGTGACAGGACCACCGGGATGCATGTGCCCATAGGAGAACCTGGGAGCGGGCAGAGGATGGCACATACGAACGGTTAGCTAGGCCAGTACCTGGGTCCGGATCATGCTGCAGACCATCCCTTATTGCAGTCTCGATCTCCCAAGTGATCGCCCCAATGACGCAGGAGGGGGGTAGAATGGGCTCCGGCTCCGATCTGGACTGATGACCATCATGCAGGCGGGAGAGGGAGTCAGGTTTGGTATTGCGGTTGCCCGGCCTGTAAGTGAGGGTAAAATTAAAGCGTGTAAAGAACAGCTGCCACCGGGCCTGTCGAGAGTTGAGTCTCTTAGCTGCTTGGATGTAAGCGAGGTTTTTGTGGTCTGTCCAGACCACGAATGGGTGTTCTGCGCCCTCGAGCCAGTGCCTCCATTCCTCGAGTGCCAGTTTGACTGCGAGCAGTTCTCTATTCCCCACATCGTAGTTTTGTTCAGCTGCAGAGAGACGCTTAGAGAAAAAGGCACAGGGATGGAGTTTGCCATCCTCCTGATGGTATTGGGACAGCACAGCACCCACCCCTGAATCCGAGGCGTCCACCTCCACAATAAACTGCCTCAAGGGGTCGGGCTGGACCAGAATGGGGGCCGAGGTAAACCTCTTTTTAAGCTCAGTGAATGCACCCTCTGCTTGGGGAGACCAAACGAACGGTCTGGCTGTGGAAGTAAGCTGGGTAAGGGGAAGAGCTACCTGACTGTAATTGCGAATGAAACGCCTGTAAAAATTTGCGAAACCCAGAAATTGTTGTAGTTTGCGACGGGTGTTGGGTCGAGGCCACTCAGCCACCGCGCTAACTTTTTCGGGGTCCGGGCAAACCTGCCCAGCGTGTACAATAAAACCAAGGAAGTTGACGGACTGAGAATGGAACTCGCACTTCTCAGCCTTTACAAACAGACGATTCTCAAGGAGTCGCTGGAGTACCGCACGGACATGGACGATGTGCTCCTCAACAGTGGGCGAAAAAATAAGAATGTCGTCCAGATAAACAAAGACAAAACGATTAAGGAAGTCACGGAGCACATCGTTAATGAATGCCTGGAAGACTGCGGGAGCGTTAGTTAACCCGAAAGGCATGACCAAGTATTCGAATTGGCCCAGGTGGGTGTTGAACGCCGTCTTCCACTCGTCCCCCTCCCACATTCGGACGAGATGGTAGGCGCAACGCAGATCGAGTTTTGTAAAGACCCGGGCCCCCTGAAGTAGCTCGAACGCCGAATTAATGAGGGGCAACGGGTATTTGTTGCGAACGGTGATGTTATTAAGACCCCGATAATCGACGCACGGACGGAGGGAACCATCCTTCTTACCCACAAAAAAGGACCCCGCTGCTATGGGTGCCGAGGAAGGGCGGATAAGCCCCGACGCCAGGGACTCATTGATGTACTTCTCCATCGCCCCCCTCTCTGGAGCAGACAGATTGTACAGGCGACTGGCGGGTAAGGTTGCCCCAGGGAGGAGGTCGATGGCGCAATCATATGGCCGATGAGGCGGGAGAGATTGTGCCCTCTCCTTACTGAAGACCTCTTTGAGGTCATGATACTCTGCCGGGATAGACGCAACGTCCACCGGGTCGATTGAGCCTACCGTGTCAGAAGAGATGGTTGTCACGGCAGATTGGAGGCAAGTTGCATGGCACTGATTGCTCCACCCGACGATACGCCGGTTTTGCCAGTCGACCTGTGGATTGTGCAACCTAAGCCAGGGGAAACCTAACACAAGGGGTGAGCCGGGTGACGAAATAACGTTAAACGAAAGGTGCTCACGGTGATTACCAGATACCACCATCTCCAACGGGGAGGACTGGTGGGTCACCCTGGTGATAACGTGTCCATCGATCGCCGTGGCATTAATGGGTTCTCCGAGTGGTTGGGACTGGAATCCACACTGACGGAGAAAATCTGCGTCGATGAAGTTGCCGTCGGCCCCGGAATCCACCAACGCTTCGACCGGAAAAGAAGAGGAACAACCAGAGGTTAGTGTCACAAGAATCATAAGCCTAGGGGTACCATGACATCTAGTTGTGCCCACCCGTAACCCTAGGTCTACCGGTGGGCCCCGTCTTTTGGGCGACAAGGGCAAGCTGAGAGTAAGTGACTTCTCGACCCGCAATAGAGACACCTCCCTTCTTTTAGTCTAACCTCTCTTTCCTTTTTGGTTAGATGCATCTGTCCCAACTGCATTGGTTCTGTGGAAGGCTGCTCAGCCTCTTGTGGAACAGATGCAAATGCCCTAGGTGGGGGGCAGACCGAGGAAGGCTGTCGATGGCTGTGAACTGGAGTAGGGTGTAGGGCCCGGGTGGTATTTTCATATCGTTTCTCTCTTTGACGGTTGTCTAACTGTATTGCCAGCGAAATGAGTTCCTCCAATGTGGATGGGGTCCCCCTGCCAGCTAGCTCATCCTTCAGAGGATCATTCAGGGCATTTAGGAACACCCCTCTTAGTGCCTTCTGTCCCCAGCCAGCCTCTACTGCTAGGGTCCGGAATGAGATGGAGAACTCCGCCACAGATAGAGTTCCCTGGGAAAGGTGGAGTAGACGCTGGGAGGCATCTCCAGCCCGGTCCGGCACCTCGAACATGGTTCTGAATAAACTCAGAAAATCAGATGTTGAGCGATCAGCCAGGGGGGCTGCCGCGTCTTCGGCCTCGGCCCACTCCAGTGCCCTGCCCCGAAGAAGACCCACAATGTACAAATTCTTAACTTTGTCTGATTCGAAGGTCCGCGGTCTTAGAGCAAAGACATTTGAACACTGCAAGAGGAACCCACGACATTTCCCCAGGGTTCCATGGAAAGGTTCCGGGTCCGTAATATGGTGGTCCATGAGTGGGCTGGGCATAGCTGAAGGAGGTGCCGAGGCTGTGGACAGAAAAAGAGAACTTAGATTATTTACTTTGTCTGTTAAAGCCTGTAACTGTGTTTTTAATTGAGTATTTTCGTCCATAAGGGCCTTTATGGCCTGTTGTTGTTGTCCCAGGAATATTCCTTGTCGGGTCAGAATCTCTGACACTGAGGGTGATGCAGAACCCGCTGGATCCATTCTGGTCAGGTCTTCTGTTGTGTAGGAGAGGGAATGAGGAGGATCCAAATGCAGGTTTAACAGTTTATTAAGTGTTGAACAAAGGAATCCACAGCAGAGAGATAACGGCTTCAGGCAGTGCTGGATGGCCAAGAGGAAGGGCTGAAGGTTCCTGTGAGGAGAATAAGAAAATTAGTCTGATATCAAAATTTGACTCAGCTTAGAGGTGGTCAGTTTACCACTAGAATCGTTGAAGACCTGACAGAGACTGTGGGTGACACCAGGTCTTTTATAGCCACCGGTAAGTCTGTGCAGCTGGGAGCAATCAGCCAATCCTCTCGTTAGAAGCCATCCAGCACCTGTGAGTTTTGGGGGAGAAAAAAAAACAAGCAGGCCTAAAAGGCCTCACACCACAAGATGTTTGTTTTACTTATATTTAAACTCAGTTAAAGAGACAGTCACTAGCAGGGTGCGGGGTTGTGTGTGTGTGTGTAGTGTGATGTTTTATTTATTTATCTTTATTAGGAGGATAAGCCCCTTTAGATGACACATCTCGTTGTCAAGGGGGTCCTCAACATAACACTCATGTTTTTTGGAGGGTGGGACAAAACCAGAGTATCCAGAGAAAACCCATGCATACACAGGGGGAACATGCAAACTCCACACAGAAAGGACAGTGTTTCAAACGTCAACCCCACCCTGGATTCAAACCTACAGCCTTCTTGCTGTGAGGCCACTGTGCTAACCATGTTGCCACCGTGCCGCCAAGTGCAAGTCTGTCTGTGTGTGAGAGAGTTTCTGTTTGCTTTTGATGTTTTAATAATTGATTAAAATGTTTTTGTGTAATTTTAAACTATCTGTATAACACTGTGTGTAACTGTGTTTTATAAGTGCTTCGTAAAGTTTTTTTTTTTTAAAGGAAAATTAGTATCGATCGATCGCTTTTTATGATGTGTAGCATTGTCATGCCTATCGTAACATTTTTATTTAATTATTATTTTCCACAGTGCAACAGTGTGGGTTTGCTATGGGTTTTTAAAATATTTTGCGTGGTGTATGCTTTTAAATACTAAATAAAATCAACTTTGATTTAGAAAAGTAAAATTTGTAAAAGGATAAGCTGGACTATGGACCAGCTGGTAGTTCATGTGTGATATCTCAAAAATTTGTTTTCTGTGGCGCAGTGGATAGCACAGCTAGAAGATCAGGGTTTGCAATCCCGGATGGGGATGAGGCTTGAAACACTGGCCTTTCTGTGTGGAGTTTGCAGGTTCTCCCCCTATATGCTAGGGTTTTCTCCATGCATGATAGTTTGATTGACCACTACATGATTGCCCTAAGAATGAGTGTGTGTTTGGATGGTTGTGTCTGTGTGGCCCTGCAACAGACTGGCAACCTGCTCAGGGTGTACCCTGCCTTTTGCCTGAAATCAGCCAAGATCGGCGGCAGCAACATTCACAACACTTTTAGGGATAAGCAGTTCAGAAGACAAAACTTTTGTCATGATTCTTTGAACCTTCCTCCCTTTTCCAGATTCCAGCCTGATACTGAACACCTGTGTTCATTAACCTTGTGCCGATCATTCGTGGATCATTTTCCCCCTGCCTAACTAAAAGCAGTCTCTCCTGACTTCATTGTTGAGTGATCACCGCTTCCAGCCAGGTCTTCCTGGCCGCCCGACCAAGAGATCTTTTTGAATCAATCAAGAGACATTCCTTGTTCTAATCCTGTGTCTTTGACTTACAGACTTGCTGGTACCTTTTTGTTAACCTTTTTGTAGGTTGTACCTTTTTGTTGTAACTTATTGTTTGTTGCCCTGCAATTCGGTCCTCTTTCCACACACCCTTATCGTGACAACTTTAGTGAACGTGATATCTCCCGAACTGAATAGATATGAATAAAATGACGCTGCACGCACTATAGATGAACTGAATATGCATTCAGGAACATATGACCAAGGTCAAGCCTGCAAATGTCAAGGATACAAATGTTTGTGAACATGATTTCTTCCAAATCACTGAAAGGCTTTTAATAGAACTGTAAACAGTTACTCAGCACTAACTTAAATGAACTGATCAGGTTTTCAGGTTTATGTGACATACACAGAAATGTATGTCACAAATGTAAAAACATGCTGTCAAAAAAATGATGGCAACGTTTCTTTCCTGGTCCTGCCATCAGTTAGATGAGACACATTTTTAAATCATTTCCTGCTGCCGCGGATCATTCCTACACAACCCCACAGTCTTCATAACAACCCTAAACCATATGACATAAAACACACCCTGTCGTGGTTCCCTCGAGCCACCACCAGAGGGAGCCAGGGACCATCTCACCTTTCCCCCAATTCTGGCTAATTAGACAATCAGCACCTGTGGGCTCACCTGGATCCAATCTTCTGGCTGCCTATTTGAAAGCAGTCTCACCTGCCTTCTTTGTCAGGTCTTACTACCACCTTTCCCAGCCAGGTCACCCTGGTTGCCTGACCATGTTTGTTATTTTGGATTTAGTTGGACTTTTGAAAACCTTAAGTTAATCAGTTTTTCTTTACAGACATCCTGCAATAACTAAATAAACCATGTTCCAAGTCCTGCATTTGGGTCCTCCTCTTTCCACCCATCCCCTCCACACCACAACACACCCCAAACCATTCATTATTAGTAAAGTGTTAACATACTGTAGATCAGGTAGAGGTGTATTGGGATGGAACCTTTGTGTTTACTTAGTTTCGCTGCTTTAAATTTAAATGATTAACTTTGAATCATTGTTTTTAGAAACAATGCAACACTGTTTTGCTTTATTTTTCTTTTTTGTATCGCAAAGTAAAATTGATTTAAAATAAAACGAAATCAAAAGGGAAAGAAATCTTACTCGAAAATGTATCCATCTATTTTCAGAACTGTTTAACCCTTTAACGGGCACTTGTTTTTAACTGTTTTTATCTGAACGGGCGCACACGCTTTCAAATTAACAGGAAATCAAAAGTGAACAACAGAAAACTTATCGAATAATCTCGTTGTCTAACTTTAGTTTGCACGGGCGCTTTTGTCCGTTTTGCCCGACAACTAGGTTGTCTGCCTTCGGCTGCTACATCCTGTAAAAGGTTCATCTAGCGTGATATTTTGGGGGGTTGGATTTCATTCCAGTTAGAAAAACCCGGAGTAAACTGTTTGTGTTTACCTCTATAATGTGTCTTATCTATCTAATATCTTAATTTACTGTTTTTTTTTATGATGTACAGTAACATAAATCTACATGGCGGAATCAATCATGTCTACATTTTTGTCTGATTGTTTTTGTAAAATATGACCTGCATTTAAATCTAGAATAAAAACTAATAACAAAAAAAAGTTTAAATGTTTTTAACAGACACAAAAGCTACAGGAAACAAGTTTTTTTTTTTTCCTGCAGAAAGACAACAGATCAAATTTATTGAAGAAAAAGTATCAAAATTATTTGACTAATGAAAGAATTTCTATTGGTTCTGTTTTAAAAACTTGTAAAAATTGCATTCTTTGAATAAAATTCTACAAAGTATGAATCGAACAAGTTACAGCAACAATTTTTTGTTTTTCTCAGGTCCAGTTCTGGACAGGATCACGCTCTGTCGGGTGTAAAAGTGAGTGTGTTTTGTGTTTGTCTATCTGTGTCAGTGTGTGTGTGTGTGTGTGTGTGTGTGTGTGTGTGTGTGTGTGTGTGTGTGTGTGTGTATACAAAGGTTTGGATATGTATTCTGTTTGTATGTCTGACCCTATTTGTTCAAAATATTTCTGTCTTTGTATAAATGTGTGTTTAGATGTTTATGTGTGTGTACAAGTTTACATGTGCATGTGTCTGTTGAAGTGTGTGTGTGTGTGTGTGTGTGTGTGTGTGTGTGTGTGTGTGTGTGTGTGTGTGTGTGTATTATCACTCTTTGACTCCAACAAGATTTAAAAATCTTTATTAAATGTCAAACTTTATATAAAATTAATTCAAGCAGAAAATGATCAATAATTTTTTTTTCATGTTTCACTTTTACCCCTGATTTAAAAAAAAAAGCTTAGAACCACATCAGACCTGGTCCAGGACTTTCAGAGGTCTGAGTTCTGGATCAGGTTCACAGAAGGTTGGTTCAACCAGAACTTTATTTATGCAAAGTAGGAGTTAGAATGAAGACGCAGGTTCTACAGCAGACACAATCAAGACCCGGACCATGAGCAGGAACAGGTCCAGGTACAGGATCAAGAACAAGACCAACAGCAGGACCACAACCAAGATCAAGAGCAGGTCCAGTAACGAACAGGTCTCAGTTGCTAGGGACCAAGATACGACCTGAAAAACACAAGATAAAGAATTACAGTCTGAAGCAGTTTGAAACTGGTTTAAATGGATTTTAATTTGGTCAGAACTGGTTTTAAACCAACATGAGTGATTTCTTTTAACTTTGAATGGGTTCTAAACCAGTCTTAAATCTCTTAGTCTGAACTGGTCTTTAAACTCACCGTGGGCCTTTCTCTTGTAATAGATGAATCCAGCCAAAAACAAGATGAGACCGAGACAAAGTCCTGACGCACCGATGGCGACCTTGTTTCTCTCTGACTCCGGCATGGATGGATCTGAGGACGGACGAGACAGACAGACAGGTGATGGTTAGACAGGTATGGATCAGACAGGTGTGAATCAGACAGATGTAGATCAGACAGGTGTAGATCAGACAGGTGTGAATTAGACAGGAGTAGATCAGACAGGTATGGATCAGACAGGTGTGGATCAGACAGGTGTGGATCAGACAGGTGTAGATCAGGCAGGTGTGGATCAGACAGGTATGGATCAGACAGGTGTAGATCAGACAGGTGTAGATCAGACAGGTGTAGATCAGGCAGGTGTGGATCAGACAGGTGTGGATCAGACAGGTGTGGATCAGACAGGTGTAGATCAGACAGATGTGGATCAGACAGGTGTAGATCAGACAGATGGAGGTCAGTATTTACCCCAGTCTCTGATCAGAGGTTCCTTCAGACTGGCATGTTCCACCTTACAGGAAATCTTCTCTCCAGATCTGAAACACAAACATCAATCTGAACCTGAATAAATAAAAATTATTACAATGTCAGGAGAGTAGTCTGTTCCCCCTTTGTGTCCTGTTTCCCTCCTCCCTCTTGTCTGTGTGTGTGCAACTAGTCACACCTGAAACTAATCTACTCATCTACTGGAGCATAAATGGAACAGTTTTTCACACTCTTCGCCAGATCGTTGTTTATCATGCGTGACCTGTTTTCCAGTTTTTGGCTCCAGCTCCTACTTTAGAACCTGCCTAGTTTATCTGTTTTTGTCTTCTTTATTTGGACTTTTTATCAATCTAATAAATCTGCTTGTGATTTTTTTATCTGGGCCTGTCTGTTGTGTCAAGGGTGTATTTTTGGTCTCAGCTTCACATCATGACATCCAATTACTTAGAAAACAAGGTCTTACCTGTGTGTGTGTTACCTGGGTGTGTGCGTGTGTGTGTGTGTTACCTGGGTGTGTACTCCAGGTGGGACTGGATCTGGTAGTACCAATCACCATCCTCCATCTCATCAGTAGAAGTGACATCAGATTTGATTTCCTGTCCGTCTCTCATCCAGCTCACCTGGATGGTTTTAGGATAGAAGTCATACACTCTGCAGACCAACATGGCAGGGTGACGGCCGCTAGGTGGCGTGGTGGAGTACAGTCTGACAGTGGGTTCAACTGGAACAAAATAAATCAGAGTTTAGAGTCAAGCAGCAAAACAAAATGAAAGTTGTCATACTTATTTAAATAATTTATTGGGATTGGTGATTTTTTTTAATTAATTTTTTTCTTTTTTTCAAAATGATGTTTTTGTTTTTTTTAACATTTAATAAAATATCTGAAACATGATCTCAGTGTCATTAAATAATTGATCAATACCAATATGTTTTTAATGAAATATGATTGATATAATTAATCCCCCCTACTCAAAGTTGGACCCAAAAATAAAAATCAAAATTAAAAAATTATTACCGGTAGTTTTTGATCAAAAAACCATGTAGTTTAAAAGGTGGCCACTAGATGGAAACAGAGACCATGCCTGTTTCTACATTAAATCAATAAATCAATCCATTAATTAATAAATTGATGGATTGTGATCATTACTACACTACTCTATTAAATTGATGACATTTTTGTTGTTTATTCCGATCAAAAGTGATCCGGGATTTATAAAATAATAACGTTTGACATCTATAAAGTTACGTACTGTACAGAACGATTTAAACAGTGAATAAAAAAACATCAAAATCTCTATAAAATTATCTTCATGACTTTTTTGGAAATTGTGGACAGAAAGAAAGAAATTAACCTGGGTGAGCAGTTTTAAGTCTTTAAAAAGAAAACAATGAGCGAAAAACGTGTTTTAACTCGTCCCGAAAATAATTAACTCTGGTTTACTTAAATTCCCTGTTGTTTCTAAATTAGAATAATCTTTAATCAAACTACGGAGGATTTAAAGATCAGAACATCAGCTGATCAGAGATCAGTTCAGTCTGATCTTCATCATGATGAGGATGAGGAGGTACACTCACCTGATTTAGAGAGAGCAGTCTGGTAATCAATACCAATGTTGTGTTGGCAGTAAGCCTCCTTCGCAGCTTTCATCTGAGCCAGAAATCCTGGAATATTGTTCCTGTACTCAGCATTCTTCACTCCATACTCCGTGTATCCAACAAACTTTCCCACATTACTGCTGAACCTGAAAATCTCCAACTTGTTATAGAAAGAAGAGTCGATGTACTCAATGTCTTTCAGCTCCGTGGAGTTAAACACACAACGAGACAGTCTGAAATTTTCAAATCCGTCTGAAAAACAGAATCAGAGCAAACAATGAAAGTTATTTCTGAACACGAGAGTGTGAATTTTAGACATCAGACTGCAGCTCAGTTTAAAATCAATCTATAATTTACACATCGATGTGTTGCTCATAACATTATTATATTATGATATTATAGTGATTGTTCTAATATGCTGTATAATGATCAGATTATTGATCAGTGATTATTGATCTTACCTGCAGAGCAGATGAAGAGGAGGATGAAGCAGAGGAAGGATGAAGCCATCTCTCTGAGTTCTACTGACAAACTGCTTCTTCAGTCAGACTGAAAGTTCCTGAAATAATCAGAGGACTGCTCATATGATCACAGCATCAGAAGTAGAACCTCCTCTCACAGGACGCTGACTCACTGACTCATGTCAGTTCAACAGAGAAAGTTCTACAACTGCTCATTTTTAATCTTTTTGATGATTTAAAAGTTCTTGACTAAAATAATAATAAAACTATGGGTTGTATCTAAATAAAAGTTAATGTAAATACATTTTATTTGAATAGCTTGTTCTACTTTTTCCATTTGAAAAAATATATACAAATTTTTTTTAGTTATAGTTGCTGGAACTAATTGTCTGTTATAGAGGGGGGCGAAGCGGGGGGGGGGGGTGACTTGGTAATTAGGGCGACCGTTCTCTAAGGTTGCTGGTTCAATCCCCTGCCCAGAGTGCATAACGAGGTGTCCTTGAGCAAGACACCGAACTTCCAGTTGCTTCTGATGATAGTGGTATGCACCTTGCATGGCAGCTTCCTCTCACAGGGAACTACCTTTCACCAGTTTTATTGCTTTCTTTCCAGTAGAAAGCCTACAGACAGTCTCAGACAGACAGACCTGATTTAAAGTTCACTTTAGTGTAGAAGGACAGACGTACTGGATGAAAAAACAGAGGATGGAAAGAGAAAGAGGAGAAGAAAGATTGGTGGTGGTCGTTGGAGGAAGAACATGAGCAGTTAGCAGAAAACAATCACATCAGTGACATCATGACACAACACAGAGAGATTTACATTCATTTAATGTCATTTCATTTTTTTAAATAAATCTCAAATGATTCATATGAGTAGTATATGATTTATTATTAATTATAGCAACATAGAACAGAAATTTCTTCTGAACTTCCCAGATTATTTTACTTTGAGGATGTACAACCAGCAGGTGATGAGCTCCAGGCAATCCCACTCCACTTTCCATACACACACACACACACACACACACACACACACACACACACACACACACACACACACACACACACACACACACACACACACACACACACACACACACTCATATACACACACAAGTACAAAGTAAACTGCCTGTCCAAAGTGATTCCAGCATTGTATCCTGCATGGCTTTATGAAAACCTGAATGATTTCTGTTCTGCGTGACAGTCTCTCACATCTAACAATACTCTGAGACTGGTACAGGAGGGTGATGGACCTAACGTTCATAATTTATGTTACAATGACAGAAATAAACAATAAAACAATAACTTTTTACCACTGAAATATAAAACAAACTTTTGTAATCTGATTTACAAATTCTGTGTTGAGTTTATCATCAAGTAATCAGGACACTACCTGGCCAGAGGTTAGAGAAGTGCAGATGTTTGCAGCTGCATATGAGTATGCAGTGTTCACGCGCACACACGCACACACATACATATAAGATCTCCATTAAGCTTCTTCTTTTTTTTCCCAGCATGTCTTTAGAATTTTTTCCCTTTGAGAAGGAGTTAATGTTTGTTTCTTTTTGATTAACTGTGTGTGAAGCTCATACTCTGGAGATACAGCCATAAAAACCTTAAAGTGTTATGTTTTAATTTGTATTTAACATATAGAAATGTTTTTTTTAAATGTGTAGATCAATGCTGCTGATGTAAGAGCTCACCAGTGGCCAGTGTCATGTTGGGATAAAGATAAAAAAAAGAGCAAACTTGGTCAGGAAGGCAGTGTGTGTCCTGGCAGCCGAGGTGGAGGTCCGTGAACATGTACCAGGTGGCTGTGTCTCATACAAAACACCAGCCATTCTCAGCATCAAACACTCCTGCCCTATAAAAGCTCCTTCAGGGTGAGATTCATATGGATACAGTGGTGGAGGTTTTTATTCATGCTGACTGTTTAACTTGCCCCCTTTTTGCAGAGATAAACACCAAAGACAAAATGTATCTAGTTTTGGATTTGGAGGACATTTAATCACCTTTTAAACTTTGTCTATCATATGTGGGGTTTTTTCTTTGGCAATTACTAGAAACTAATATTTTAATTTGTTCCCAGGTTGTTTTTTAATAATTAGCTTGGAATTCTCTTGTTTTAAGCTTAGATTTAGATTCAACAAAAAAATCTTTCATTCTGGGTCTGATTTTGACACCCAGTTGCATCAAATTACATCTCATTCTGTTTTTAATTAAACGTTCTGATCTTAGAATTATGGGCAAATTGTTGCCCATAATTCAGCAACAATTTTCATCTGGTGCAGAGCTTCTCAATTATTTTCTGTCATGCTGTTATGTCAGTTGTATCCTTGTTAACGTTGAAGAGGGGAAAAAAGAGACAAAGTTCAACTTAAAACAGAGAATAGCTTTATTAACATTGTTTTTAGTCTGTAACAGAAAAGCATTTTAAGTTTGGTATGTCACTTTAAATGATTCTAACAGCGCTTGCTGGTTCATTAACATTCATTAACATTCCCCCGACCCCAACGCCCACCCCAACATCGCACAGTCCACTATTTCAGAGGCACTGATTGAGTGTGTGATTAATATCTATAGAAGAGAAAAACTGAGAGAAATAAATGTCTCTGGTTAAGTTTCTAGAAAAGAATCATTCATAAAACCAGGGTGAAGGTCGTACTTTAATGAATCGATTCAGGACCAGCTTCTAATTTATAGAAGAAAAGCGGGAAGTTTGCAGAAGGTTTAAATGTAGAAAAACATCAACTTTTTTTGTTTATTGCATCATTTACAGATGATGACATCATCATCTTCAGCCAATCATCTGCACTCGTTTCCTTTGATGAGGAAGAAGGTTCCAGCAGCGACACCGATGAGTCCAACCGTCAGACCCAGTCCACAGAAGACTGAAGGTCCCACACTGGGCTGGGTCTGCTCCACATCTGGAAACAGAAACACAGACCTTCTAGAACATGTAGGAACTGAGACCTGGATCTTTAAAGGATTTTACCCCAGATGCGGGTCAGAGGTTCGGTCAGGGCCAGATGTGTCACTGAACAACTGTAAATGTCTCCATGCTTTGGGATGAAGGCCAGTCTGGAAATCTGGGTGAACGATGCGTCTTTATTTGGGAAGGGAACGTTGATGCTGGTTCCTTCAGTCACAAGCTCCCCGTTCTTGGTCCAGGACACGTTGACCGGAGCCGGATAGAAACCAGAAACATGGCAGATCAGGAAGTTCTTCTCACCCAGAACCACATCGTCTCTAGTGTAGATCACCAGACTGGATGGAGGGTCTGAGGAGACATAAAGGACCTGGATCAGAACCAAGTAAACCTGGATTATCTCCTAGTTAAAGAAAACCAGATATGGCACATTTCCTGGGTTTGGAGACCCTCCCCCAGATCTAAATGAACTGGTAAACCTTCTGGGTCCAGTCTTTTTTACTGGACCTCCTGATGAACAGGAAGTGTTTAAACTATTTTTCTTATCTACAGGTAAAACCAGGATGTGGAAACAGTTCCTTGTTCAGTGTAATCACCAGGAGACAGGTGGGCGTGGAAGCGCACCCTCCGCCCCCTTCCTTTTTGGGTCCACGAAGAAAAAAAAAGTGTTCTTACTACTTTAATTATTATAAACTTTGGAGAAAATATGCACCAAAATACAGAAAAATGACTTATTTTTCAAAATGTTCTGGGGTGGTGGGATGGGAGAGGCGATGCTCCCAGATCCCCCTATTCTGGCGAGCTCCATAGGTGCTCATTTTGTCTATGACCACACGTACCCATTACCCCCTTTAGAAAATCCTGGATTCGCCCCGATCATGGTTCCATTGTAACCTCAAACAGTTAGAATCTTTATAAAGTCATTATGAAACAAGTTTGATGGTTTCTAATTAAACAAAAATAATAATAAATCAGATGTTACCGCGTTCTGGAGGAATGTCCTTCATGGCTTTACGTCTTAACTTCAGGTTGTTTCTACAGATCTGTAGATTGGCCACAGCTGATTCATAAGCTGTTGGGTAGTTCATATGACTGATAAAAGGAGGCAGAGGTTGGACTCCTTTCCCCTGTTTGAAGTCAGCATACCACAGCTCCTCACCATCCAGAGTGTACATGAACTCTCCATCAGACTCTGAACATCCAACGATACCAAGGTCCTCATGTAGAACTGAAACACAGACAATCTGATGATTAATCTGATCATTGTTTTTTTTTTTATCTGACTAAGTGACTCACCATCAGAGGAGACCCTGAGGACCCCACAGAGGAAGAGGAGCAGCTTCATCTTCATCAACAGATAGACTGACAGAAAAGTCCTGAAGCAGTTGATCTCTTACTGAAACAGCAGCCAATCAGAGAACAGAGAGTGTGACGTCATCAGTGTCCCGGTCGATCAACTCAGAATCCCAGCAGGAGAAAATCTAACAAATCTGATCTGAAAAAAAAAACATCTAAACATACATAAACACAACGTTCTATTTTAAACCAACATTTTTAAAATCAGTTTGTGGAACTGATTAAGTTTTATTTAGATTTTATTGTCAGTGCTGCCTTCAGGAGTCTCTGTAAAACGTAGGACATACTGACACTGTGATGCTGAGTTTAAATAGAAGTTTTCCTACAGTCCCTGAACGCAGCATCAGTTCTATAGAAAACCCCAGTTTATTTACTTTCACTTTTTGCTCAGCAACCAATCAGATGCAGAGCTGGTGATGAGTCATCAGTCACCAGGAGAACCAGACTCTGGTATTTCTCTACTTTTAAGTAAGATGTGTAAACAGAGACCCTTATTGATTTTAAACTGGTGTTCATCTTAAAATAATTAAATCTTGATGTTTCTGTTCCTGTTCATCCTGGTTTCAGCAGGTCTCTGTGGGAGAACCTCCTCATGTACAGGTGTTTATATACCTGGTCATAAAGGTGATCACATGAAGGGTACAGGTACAGAGTCTGGAGGAGAAAAAAAAAATA
The DNA here is from genome assembly GCA_902685375.1 of Neostethus bicornis. Taxonomy (NCBI): domain Eukaryota; kingdom Metazoa; phylum Chordata; class Actinopteri; order Atheriniformes; family Phallostethidae; genus Neostethus; species Neostethus bicornis. The sequence continues at coordinate 21,879,175 of LR738558.1, read as the reverse complement.
AAGCTCACAGAGATGTTGTAGAAATCCTCTCACAGAATGAACTAACTGGACACTGGTTGAAGGAAGAAGGTTCATATTTTTAAAAAAAATTATAATATGAAAATACGTAAAGATGAAAGTTTAGAGCAGACTGATAACCCTGTTATACATGAACCTCAGTGCTGCTGATCCCACACCAATTCCTCCAAACCTCACCCCTACTCAGCAAGCTAGACACTATCCCCTCCCCTGGTTAACCTCAGATGGCGTTGACCAGGCATCAACTGGTCAATTCCTGGATGCATCACAGCCCCAATGTAGCACTAAGTGGTCTGACCACAGTGGCTCGCCCAGGACGACACTAGATCAGAACACCCATCACGGCAGCCAACACTCGATAGGACTGACCCCACACCTTGTAGGCACCAACCCAGAGACTTCACTCTACCTGCCAGCCGAGTAAACCACCTCTACTTCCCAGACCGACAGAGTCCCAGGGCCTGACAAAAAACAGATGCTCAGAGACCCCAGCACCCCTCCACCACCACTCTGCCCTCCCTAAGTGATGTAACTAATCAGCCGGAACAAGAGAGAGTCTGGGGTGTTCCAGATATTTGGAGAACACAGACATGATCTCTATGTTGTGTTCTGACAGCTTTTTGTTCTGATAGTGGTATTGTCAGATTGAGACGTACAAATTAAACAGAATTAAATTGGACTGAGTTTTTTAAGAAAAACTGCACAATAAAATGTGCTGAATTTTGTTTTAACTCAACCTGAGTTTGACTATTTCCTCTAACAGAAAGTGAAACACTAAATAATAAAACTAAACCAATAAAAGCAGACTGATATAAAAATATAAATATCAGTTTTGAATGATAAACATTTGACTTCATCTGAGGAGATCATGTTTACATCATCACTGTCATCTTTTAAATCTCTTCTTCTTTTATGTCCTCCTTGTCTCTCCATCCGTCTGTCTGTCTGTTGTTTATCTACTTTTATGGTTTTAATGGGGTTTTTGTATTTGGTCATATTTATCATACTGTTTGTGGCACTTTGATAGTGATAATTACAGATGTACTCTCTATTCATTAATCATGATTCTGACCATTTAAAATAATGTTTATAACTATTTAACGTTCTTCCAGTAGTTTCCACCCATCCCCCACTCTGGATGAAACCAGTTTTATTCGTCCACCTTCAACACGTCTGAAAATAAAATATGTTTCTGTGGTTCAGATGTTGATCATCCTGAAGCTCCACATTCCTCTCTGATTCACCAACCGGCTTCAGAGAAGAAATTATATCTAATTTTATTACATTAATGATCATTCTGTTCATTTAGTTTAGATTCAGTAAATATTCTTTTAAATTTAAACATGTTCAGATGTGTGTAAAAACTTTTAACAACACTCCAGTGTGCACACATCAAAAACTCTACTTGGGAAATTTGGTACAAATTTTTAATCAATATAACCAATCTATTGATGGTGAGAGAACCTTTCATCAGCAAATTTAGGGGGAGACAGCTACTCAGTGGTTAGAGCGCCTCCCGCGGACTGTAAGTCAACCGGAAATTTGCGGGTTCGCATCCCACTGAGTTCACGTCAAGGGTCCTTGGAGAAGACACATAACCCCCCGTTTCTCCCACCATTGGCTCCATCGTGGCAGCCTGCTGGGGTGTAGGAGTGCAGCACACAAATTTCCCCGGTGAGGGATGAATAGAGTGAGTAAAAATTAAAAAAGAAAAATTCAGAACTGGATTGTTTATAAAAGTTACCTTACAGGTAACGAGGCATTTTTCTTAAAGGAGTGTCACCATGGTAACAGACATTCATATAAGTTCTAACATAGAATAGAAGGCAGTAAAACTGAATAAAAAAATTGTCTTAAATCCAACAGAAAAACTTGTGAACATCTGTGACAAATGAAACAGAAAGTAAACATGAAGACAAAGTTTATTAAGATTTGGACGTGCATACAGCAGCTCCTGACTTGCCTTAAAGTTACACAATAGTGCACGTACTCCTCTTCTCTGCTCGGGTAGAAGTTAGCGTATGCACAGATGCAGGTGCAGGTACAAAGTACATTAGACAAATGAGGCCTCAGACGATTAGGTCATTTGAGGACATGTATTTTTTGGGTGATGAAGGAAGGTGAATATTATTTTTTTTCTACCACAAGTCAAATCCAATTGCAGAGGTACTTTTTGAACAAATTTGTTGGAGTCCTCAATATTTCATGTGTCGCTCCAGCTCCCACGTCCGAAGAGGGAGTTCTACTGTACCAGCTTTACAGTAGAACATGGAGAAGAACAGGATGCCCACCATGATGGACTGATAGAACATTGAGAGCATCGAGTTCAGAGTTTTTCAGGTAATGGTGTCCAATCAGATCCTTTTAAAAGACAATCTTTGAGTCGGTGGGTCAGTCCAGCTTGTTGCTCACATAATCATCCTGAAATCTGTACAATGAGAACATCTCTACATCTGATCCATCAATACAGATCATACGTAGATGGTGAGGACCCCCGCCATTGATGACCATGTCCTCAGACCACCTCACAGAGTCCTCCACTGTACTCATCCTCTGTGTGTTTTTTCACACACCTGAAATAGTTCAAGTACTTCTGAAAGTGACATGACAAAGACTGTCATGAAGGAGCTGGTTCTCTGTAAGAATGAATGGATAAATAAAAACATGATGTTGAATGAAAAAAGAAAAACACTCAATTAATTAAAAAAAATGAAAAAAAAAAAACTATGTAAATTATAACATTATAAATGTTTTTAAACCTGGATAAGAATAAAATGAACAGCCATAGTTTTTATATTTATAGGTATTTGTTCACATTACATTAAATACTGTAAAAGAAACATAAACATCAATTTAAAAATGATATATGAGTGAAACTAAAGGGGAGGAAATAAAGAGGATCGTTACTGTCATTTGAGAAGTTTTATTACTGTGGTTTATATAAAAAAATGAAAGAAAACAAAACTAATGAAACAAATTTCTGTTGGAAAAAATATTCAGAAGAAAATTCTTAATATTTAGAAGAAAGTGTGAACATTTCTTAAAGGACCACATAATGATGGTTAATTAGTTTATTTTAAACTGAAATGATGGATTTGTCCAGGCAAACGTCCTCGGCTTGATGTCAGAATTTATATTCTGGGCAGGACGGCTCCTCATGTCAATTGATTCCCAGTTTATTGTTCCCTCACTGAGTTTAAAGCTAGATGTTTTACTTGTATTTAAACTCAGTTAAAGAGACAGTCATTAGTAGGGTGGGGGTTGTGTGTGAACATCGATGCATGTGTGTTATGTGATGTGCATGTCTGTCTGCATGGAAGAGGGCTCATGTTTGATGACTTTGATTTTAAAACTCTTTGTAACAAACTTTGATAACTTTATCTCAAAAGTTCTTTGTAAAGTTCAATTCAATTTTTATTAAAAGTGAAATTAGTACTGACCCATCACATGTTTGTCATATCCAACATTTTCATGCTAAATATTAAAATTTTATTTTATTTAACTATTGTTTTCCGTAGTGCAACAGGTTTTATTTGTTCTGGGTTTTTAAAGAAAAATTATGGATAAATTACTCAATAAAACAAACTTTGATTTTGAAAAAGTGAAATTAGCAAAAGGGTAAACTGAACAATGGACCATCTGATAGTTTATGTGTCATTGCAGAGAATTTGTTGTGACACTTTAGTGAACGTGACATTTCTCGAACTGAAGGGATTTTGATTAAATGACTCTGTACACACTATAGATGAACAGGTTTTGCTTTCAAGAACATGTGACCAAAGATATAGCTCACAAATGTCAAGGATACAAATTCTTGTGAATTCGATATTGTCCAAACATTGAAAGGCTTTTAATGAAATTGTACACAGTTATTCAGCACTAACTATAGATGAACTGATAAGGTTTTCAGGTTAATGAGATTAAAAGTCAGTTTTACAGAAATGTACATGATAAAAATGTAAAAAAACATTTGACGGCTTCAACTTCGTTCTACCAATGACTCCTTCAAGAACCAAACTCGCAGCTAAAGAAGGGAATGTCCTTTTACAATCTGAAACTTCTGATGTGTCTGATGGAATTTCAATAATAATCATGCAGGACACATTTAAAAAAAAATCTGAGTGCTTTGTTAAAAGCAGCTTTCCAGAGTCATGTGGAATGTGGAACTGATTTGGTATGTCAACAAAGTAAAATTTATTTAACAGGAGGAAATCAAAAGGGAAAAAACTCAAACTAATCAATCTATTTTCAGAACTGTTTAACCTTTTAACAGGTTCACATTTTTCACTTTTTTTTTTACTTTAAATGGGTGCACACACTTTCGAACTAACAAGATACCATAAGTGAACAACTGAAAACTTCTTGAATAATTGTGTAAAATATCTTTTTTTTGTTTTTAATTTAATCTAATCATGTAATTTTGGGGTGTTAGAGTTCATTCTAGTTTTAAAAAACCCAGAGAAATTCAAAATAATGAAACTGTTTGTGATCAGTGAAACCAGAAAAACTTTGGTGATGAACAGAAATGTAGATATGAATTTAAATATCAGGAAACTAGGAATTTCTGTCCATTTAGCTGTTTTTAATTCAAACATTTCTATATTCTTTTTTATTGTGATGTTTTGTCAAATTCTGCTACCTTAAATTGCTGGATGTGACTAGATGTTGCTCCACAAAAATGTTTTTGTTAATCTTGTTATTAGGTGAGAGGCAGGGCACACCTTGTACAGGTCACCATTGTATTGCAGAGCCACAAAAGTCAGACACAGAAGAAATTGTTTGGTATACGTCTGAGCTGAAATAGAAAGAGAAATTTTAATGAGAAACAAAGCAGAACTCTAAACAGTTTTCTGCTGGTGTGTTGAGTCTGTTGATCAGCCAGTGATAAACTTTCATCTGAGGACACATTAAACTTTCACTTTTCCATCTTTATGTGCATGATTCCACTGAATACGCTGAAAGAGGAGACGGAGAAGCAGGGTGGATGAAAAGTTTGACTTTAATTTCTCTTTTGAGAGAGAAAGCGAAACAAATTTGATGCGTCTGATGAGGAAACTAAGCTATGAATTTAATTTGCTGGAGATCCAGTTTATCCACAAAGTACACGGATTTAACAGGCATCTTTTAATCTAAAGATTTTATTTCGGTATTTTACACAAATACTTGTTTTGATTGTACAGAATTTTCAGCAAGTTGTAAAGAACATACTGTATATCAGTTCAGATTTGAACAGAGATTACAGTTCAAAGAAATTTATAAACAGACTTGCTGATGAACTTGTTTTTTAGTTATTTTTTGGTTGTAAACAGGTTGTGTAACATAAAGCATCATTACTCGTTTCTTATTATTATAATTGGTCTTTGTAAACTTTTATTGTAGATTTTTACTATGTAACAAGAAGCTATTTGAACTTTTTGAATGTGTAAATAATATATTTTTTATTGTATTTTGTACCTGCTCAGCAACTACAGATGAAAATTAGATTTGATTATAATCTGTTGTAAATCATCTCTAATGTTTTTGCACATAGACCAAGTCAAATAAACTAGCAAATAAAATAAAAATTAATTTATAAATAAGTTAAAATTTTCCAAGTCTGATGTTTGGTGTAATCTACACTGTTGTATCGTGGTTAAAATCACTTCCCTACAGAAAGCAAATCCGTAGTTCTGCTTTAGAAAACTACCTGTTCATCTATGGGTATGCTGTCATGGTTTCTCTGCTTTATATTTGGTTGACTCGGGCCTCATTTAACAAGCGGATGTACGCCCAAATCCTTGCACACGCTGACTTTTAAGGGAATTGAGCAATTTATGAAGGTTGAGAAGTGCGTCTATTGTTACATAAACTATAAGATGTGGGGAAAAGAACGTGAAGTGAAATGAACAGTGAAATGAAGCCTTTAAAGCAGACAGGAAACAATTAGAAAAAAACCCAAAAAAAACCCAACAGAAATTACTATCATAAGAACGTGGATGGTTAATTAAGATTTACACATTGTTAATCACCATAATGTTTTAACTCATTTTGAAATGTTTGCTGTTGTTCACCTGCTTCCACACAAGTTTTTAAATCCCACACACTAAGTTCTTTAATAACAATAATGCCATTGAAACACCACCTGGGAATTATGTGTACCACCTTCAGTAGTTGACATACTGTACATTTTTGTTAAATGTGAAATATTGCGCAGAAGCGAGCACACATTTTTAAAAGAGTTCAAATTTTGTGCTTGACAATATCTATACATTTTAATGAACCATGTTAACTGTGATGAGGGGGAGTAGTCCCATCATTAAAAAGTAATGTAACAAAGTATCTTTAATCTTAAATCAGAACAGTTGGGGTACCAGTACCCAGCATCAAGTACCCCTATAAAAGTACTCATACTTGAATCAGTTTTGAAAAGTGGTATCAGTACCACCCTTCTGTGAAGACCTTTGAAGAGGGTTGAGGAATGTGAACTATCGATTGAAGCAAACCCTGAGCCCCATTCTAATGAAGTTGGACCACCATAGTCCAGAGGCACTATCCCTGATGTCGTTGCAATGGAGAAAAGGTGTGTCAGCCTAGACAGCCCCCCACCATCCAGGGCTCCATGGCAGATCTCATCCACGACTGGAGCCCTGCCGCTTTGGCCCTTTTCAACCACATTGGAAACCTTCGTACTGGTGATTGAAGGACCCATCCCCGATTCCAAATAAACTGCTTCTTCTTCAGAAGATGTGTTGGTGGAATCAAAGAGGTCTTCAAGGTATTCCATCCACCGATCCACAACGTCCCAAATTAAAGTCAGCAATTCTCCATTCCCTCTGTAATTAGTATTTATAAACCAGGGATGACCAGCTTCATCCTGAAAAGACCATATTCTCACATGTTTTCAGTCTTTTGCTTCAACTCATCTCACTCAATTTACCAGGTAAGTGTGTGTTGTAGAAAATCTTCTGTACTGACGTTGTCATGAACCATGAAAGTCACAGTTTAATCCAATACCATACCATCTATACTACAGACACCTCCAGCTTTACTAAAGATACCTGTTCTCTATTACTGAAGATAACTGTTCAACTTCACTGAAGACACCTGCCCACCACTATTGAGGAGGTATCAAAGGACCTTTTATTTTACAAACATGGTATCTTATATTTTTCAGACTGTAATTGAGTTTTCTGTCACAAACTCAAAAATCAGAAAGGAGAAAAAAAAAAACCAAAACAATTCATCATAATATTCTGTGAAAAAAGTGAGACAAAAAAGTTACAACACTCACTCCTTTCATACTAATCACAAACTCAAAGTTATGTTTGTAATATAAAAAAGTGTAATTATGAATATAATTAATTATTATATTAATGAACACAATAAAATATCATTAATTCCCTCCATACCAGGTAGTGGTAAGCTACTGTTGTAGCCACAGCTGCCCTGGGGCAAACTGACAGAAGCAAGGCTGCCATTTTTACGGCATCAGCCCCTCTGACCATCACCAACCAATCACACACACCATCTTGACTAGGCAATGTCAGTGAAGAGTTATACCTAGGAATACAGCGACAATTTGATCTCAACGCTCATCCCACTGTGGCACCTAGGTTTCCAGTGGTCTCCATCCAAGTACTGCCCAGGCCCAGTCTCCTTATCTTCTGAGGTCTGATGGGATCAGGCATGGACAGGCTGGTATGGCCACGACTTGTATTTAGTAAAGAGTTCATTCATTCATCTTCTAAACTGCTTTCCCCATTACATGTTTCCCCATTGTGTACAAATTGGTAGTAGTGCATTTCTAAACTTGAACTTTGTCACTATGCTCGTTAAAGACAATTTGTAATGATTTTGACTGTTTCCCCGAACCTAGGACATTTTGGCCACGGACATTTGGGCCAAGAAACTGCACCCTAGGATATTTGGGCTATGTGGGCCACTTGGGATGGACTTTTGGGCCACGAATCCTTTTTTTTTTCTTTTCTCTTCAAATAAATACCTAACCCTAATCCTAACCCTAACCTTATTTCTGTGATAATGTATCCTGTGAAATTGAATGAAACAGTTGCATTACACAAAATAATTGCTTTTAGTCAGTTTTATCCTATGGCCCAAATATTCTCGTCACCGTGGCCAACATATCCTAGGTTGTAATAAGTCTGTGTAGTCCCTCATTCATCCAGGAGTGATCCATAGTAGAAAAAGTTTCAAAAAAGTCTTCTGGACAGTTTAATTCTTGAACGAGACGTTTCGACTTCCATCTGGAAATCATTTTCAAAGTGAAATGAAAATGATTGATGATGGAAGTCGAAACATCTCGTTCAAGAATTAAACTGTCCAGAAGACTTTTTTGAAACTTTTTTCTACTATCCTAGGTTGTAGTTTCTTGGCCCAAATGTCCGCGGACGAAAAGTCCGTTCACGGTTTCCCCCACACTTCCAAGATATAACAGCAATAAAAATCAAAGTATTGCACAAAATGAATTCTACTTTTTTCCCTACATTTTTGTTAATTTTGATCAACTTGCTAAAGATTTACATAACTTTCTTTTTATAAATTGTTACTGGCTTTTTTACTATACATTTTTTGGGTTGTTTGTCAAAATTTTTCTTGAATAGATTATTTTTTGTTGACTGGATAAGTTGTGAACTCTGTGATTTTAGTTTTCCTTACTTATTTGAGTCAAATAAGTTTTTCAATTTAATTTTAATTCAGTTCCTACGTCTTCAATTATTATTTTTGAATAATATTCACACTGGATTATTTTTGCATCGTCTGCAAATTATGTAAATGTAGATGTTTTTGAGAGATCAGATGAAGAAGAGAAAAAGATGTGAACGTCAGAGATTTCCAGGTAGAGACTGTGGGGATCAGAAACCAGAAGACCATAAGAGAAGACCAAAGATTACAGGGGGTCTCAAGTAGCAGATGAAGGGGTGAAAGAAGACCTTGCTGAGAACATCAGGGTTTATGGAAGGTTATCTGAGGAGACATGCATATCACTGCCTCTAGGAGTGGCTTTGATGAATGAGTATCATGTAACCAGCAGCATGTCTCTCATTCCACTTTGTTTACAACCTTCTTGCTTCTTTGGAAAGTCCCCACGCTTTCTGTGCTTTCACTTCCTTTTCATTCAGCAGCCAATCTGAAAACAGCTTTCATTATTTTCACCTGTTACCAGGAGAAGAAAAAGTTCTCTGAACATCAGGACCGACCAGCTGGAGACAAACGCCCCGTATAGGACCAACACTGTCACAGCAGCTTAGAAAACATGGGAATACGAGGCAACTGGGCAGCCAATCAGAAAGCAGCTTTAGGTATTTTCACCTGTTACCTGGTAAAGGGTTCAGGTTGATGTTTGCTTTTTTTCTGGAGGAAATTTTTGAGCTATTAGACAGAGAACACACCACTCCTTAACGGGAGTGTTTCCATCTTAAAAATTTTATGTGATGGCGTGTTGAGGGCTGTTTATACCCTGCAGGTCCAAGACAGTTTATATTTATCGTTCTGTTTTTTGTACCACTTATCCCAGATAAGGTTTAGAAGGTGCCAGAATCCATCTGGATGGTTACACCCTGAACAGGTCACCAGTCTGTTACAAAGCCTCATATGGACACAAACACACACTCATTCCTCGGGGCAATTTTCCCCTGTGGACAATCAACCTAACATGCATGTTTTTGGAGGGTGGGAGAAACTGGGGTACCCAGAGAAAACCCACATATACACGGAGAGAACATGCAAAGAGACGGTGGCCGCGTGGTTAGCGCGTTCGCCCGCGGACCGGAAGGTCGCGGGTTCGTGTCCCACGGAGAGCACGTCTAGGGTCCTTGGAGAAGACACCTAACCCCCGCTTCTCCCACCATTGGCGCCGTTGAAGGGCAGCCTGCTGCGGTGTAAGGAGTGCAGCAAACAAATTTCCCCGGTGAGGGATGAATAGAGTAATTCAAAATAAAAAAACAAATAAAAATAAAATTCCACACAGAAAGACCCTCATTGCAAACCTCGCCCCCACTGTGGGACTCGAACCCCTGAGCTGCTTGCTGTGAGACCACAGTGTTTACCGATGTACCACCGTGCTGCTTATTATATTAAAATGTGGAGGAAAAACAACAACAAAAACACAGGCATGCACACAGAAAGGCTCCCAAACACACACAAACATGTCCACACAGGAACATTTATCTGTTGAAAGAAAATTTCAAAGGCTTTTTTATCCACATTGAATTTTGTTTTAATGAAAAAAAAAATCTTAGATTTTGTTTTTATCATTTTTTTTCTCCCACAATACATTTGATATATATTATTATTATTATATATTATTATTTTTTTATATATATATATATATATATATATATATATATATACTGTATATTAAAAGCATTTGAATTATTTTTTCCAGCGGGTGTTTACATGTTTGTGCACGTCTGTGCCTTTTTGTGTATGCCTGTGTTTTAGTTTGCAGTTTTTGTTTTGTTTCTTACGTATACGCGTGTGTGTGAGTGTGTGTGTGTATGTGTGTGTGTCTGTTTGCCAAAGTATATGTAAATAAGTGTCTGTGTGTATTTGTGTGTGCTTATGTATGTTTGTTTGTGTTCATGTCTTTTAAATGTGTGTGTTTGCCAATGTGTATGTGAATAAGTGTGTATATGTGTGTGTGTGCTTATATATGTATATTTGTTTGTGTTTGAGTTTTTAAATGTGTGTGTACAAGTGTGTGTTTATTGTTCATGTGTGTGTGTGTCTGTTTGTTTGTGATTGTGTTTTTGTGTATGTGCACCTGTGTGAGTGTGTAGGTGTGCAGATGTGTAGTGTGTGTAGGTGTTTCTGTAGTTTGTATCTGTGGATGTGTTTTTATGGGTTATAATAGGTACAAAGTACACTGACACACACACAGTTTTATTTTATTTATGTGATTTTATTTTGTGGATAAACTGCTCAAAAATACATCAAACTATTTGCCCGTTTGTATTTTTTAATTCTTTGTGTTTATGAGTGTGTTTTCTTAGGTGTCTATGGATGTGTGTGTGTTATGTATTTGTGTGTCTATGTCTAGTCCATAAGTGTGTGTGAGTGTTTCTGTTTATGTGCACGTGTGAGTGCGTGTGTCTGTGCATGTCTGGCTTTGTGTGTTTGTGTGTGTGTGTGTGTGTGTGTGTGTGTGTGTGTGTGTGTGTGTGTCCTGCACAAGTGAAACCAAAAATTAAACCAAACCAGCTCTGACAGCCAATCAGAAAATAATCTGCTGATGACTCATGTGTTACCAAGGAACAGGTGTGTGTTCTGATCGTCATCACCGGGATAGTGTGAAGCTCCCTCTGGTGGTGACATGAAGAAGTTTCTTCCTCTGGTAAAGCAGCTGAGACGCGCCCCCTGCTGTTCATCTTAGAGCATTACAGTAGAACTGTGTCATCAGAACCAAAACTACCAATTCATGTACCCAGTTATAAATGATGGAGGAAATCAATCTAATCATTTTATAATTATAAATCCACACCCATACACGCCTTAAAGACCTTCATTCTACTGTTTCTGCTTGGTAATGGTGCTATTCAGGATGAAATTAATTTTCTTCTTGCTAGTTTGAATCCCAGATGGAGACTTCAATTTGTCTTTATAGTTAGTATCATCTTTAGTTTTTATAGTATTATCTATAAAAGAAACAAATAGAAAAAAAAGGAGAAGCTTTCCTCTATATGTCCTAAACCCATGAATCTACATTTGAATTCACTTTGTAGATTCATTCTAAGACGACCACATCAAACTCATTGTTTTATTTGATGAACTCAATTAACTTAACAGATGTGAATTTTACTGGATCTCACTACTCTTTTCTGACCACACACTCTAACATTTTTTTCAGACTACTCCCCCCTATTTGAACAGAAAGATTTGATCTCTCACAGTTTCAAATGACATAGGCCCAATCCCAAATCGACCACTTGAGCACTCGTGTGCTTGAGCACTGAGCCCTCAACGACGGAATGACGTCACGTGCGTAAGTGCTCCACTGTGAGAGGCTTCAAGGGCTCCACTTGATTTCAATAGAAATGGGACACCCCTTCAAAAACCTGTACCTCAAGGAGACAGGTGAGAGTGCGCAACAACAAACAGGAGGAAATCAGAAGATTTTATTCATTTATTTTTATTTAACCAGGGGGTCGATTGAGAACTAAAAAAAAAAAAAAATCCAACCTGAGCCGGAGCAGCACGACCAATAAAGAAAACAATATAAGAAATAAAACATGATATAAAACACTTTTAAAATGAGAGTCTGTTTCTGTAATTCATGGAAACTTAATTTGATCAAAACCGTTAGAACAAAAGTTAATGTGTGGTTTTATGAACTTTTTTTTTGTGCTTAGAGTCATCATTTCAGAAATGAGACTGAAGGAACATGTGAACCCCAGCCAGACTGCCTAAAAGATCGGGTTAACTATCTTTAATGTGTGATGAATGGGTTGCTGTGATTTTAATTTATTCTTCCTTTTAAAATCAGCAGTTATGTGTCACCACACTGAATTTGATCTCATCTTAAACACGTACAGGTGCTGGCCTGCTGCCCCTCACCATCATTTCCACTGCAGTGGACACCGAGGCTGAGGAGGGTCCTGATGAGAGTACCTCAACCCCAAGTGATGACCTGTCCTGTGGCCCCTCCACCAGCGGTGCCCCAGAATCCAGTAGAGGACCAGGAGAACACTCTACCCTCCCTCAACCTTCTGAGAGCTTGGGAAAAGAGCGAGAAATGAAGTACTTGAATTCCTCAAAGAGGATACTTCCAGATGTGAAGCTGGAAATACAGAGCTGGATGCCCGGGAGGAGGCGGGGAGCCCGGCCCAGATGAACCGGCTTCTTAACATATCAGAAAAGCTGGCAAATAAAAATTAGTTTATGTTCTTTTTTTCACTACTTTTGTTATTTATAACAGTTTTCTTTCCAGCCTCGAAGTCTTTATTTTAATCCATGTGTGTATTGTTATTAAATGATCGTGATCACTAGCATGTTGAGTGTGTGTGAAGATGTTTACTAATCACACTCCATTGTTTTAATTTATTTAATCATCAGGTCAATGTTTCAAACACAATCCATGCAGTCACAAACAGATCACAAGTAGAACATGGAGATTATTTCTTTATTAGTGAGTAAATGTTGTTAGAGGGTGATGGTGAATATAGGGGTGAAGCTGGGGGATCACGCTTTGTCGGGTCTCTATCCTTCGACCAATTCAGTATAAGATCAAGTTAAAATAAAATCAGTTTAATGTCTTCTTCAGACATGATGAAATAATTAAACAGGCTCCTGCAAAAAAAAAAATCATAATGATGCATAGTTCTGGTCCTGTGAGACCAGGTAGAGAGCCTGTCTCTGATGTAGGACCCCCAGGTCTCCTGGACATCTTCTGGAGGGACAGGTAGAGAGCAGAGGTGTCAAGTAGCGAAGTAAGACTACTTCGTTACCTTACTCAAGTAGAAAATCTCGTTATCTTTACTTTAACAAAGTAATTATTTTTTTGTCTACTTTTTACTTTTACTCACTATTTTTTTATGCAATTATCTGTACTTTTACTTCGTTAATTTTATAAAAAGTAATCGCTACTTTCTCCATTTTGTCACCGTTAAACAGCCGCGACTGTTTGTCGGAGTTTTTTTTTTTTTTATGAACCCTGAATGCATCAAACAAAGGAACAGATGAATGATTGGCTGAAAGGTCCAGTCAATCATTACTTTGGGGCGAGTAGCACCGCCCACAAACTTTTAAAGAGCAGCCAGGAACATTCATTTCCGTGTTAGAGACTTGCTGCGGGCTCGGAAATCAAAGTGTTTCTGATGCTGCAACACTGAACTTTGATTGAATTATCAGTTTTTTTAAAAAAAACAACAGCAAAGAAATGTTTTATTATTATTATTATTTTCAGTCTGCGGTTATTGTAAACGTCTTTGCTGAAAATGTTGTAGATGGTATTTTTATAAAAATAACTTTGATCTGTGGCGCACTATTTTATCTTTAGAAACAAAGCTAATTGAACTGATTAATCCATAAATAGTAGTGGATGAAGTATTTGTGCTTAAAAGCCTCCAAAATGTTATTGATTAGTTTATAAAGACTGACTGAGGAGATTGAAAATACACATCGCTTAGATTTTGTATAATGTAGATGTTTGGGTTAACATTAAAAAAACCTTATATGCACACATATATATGTAGATATATAAATTTATATATACCGTCTCCTAAGTCCCGCCCCTACTGGTTTCTTTCTGGGTTTCTTAAAATCTTATTTCCCTGGTTATTTTTTTCATTTTTACAGTTCTTAAAATTTTAGAAAAAGAATCCAAGAATTTTGCCTCCTGTGTGTTTCCTTCAATCCCACTGCCTTACGAGTGCATGTAAAGGGTGTTATTTTGTCAATGGGCGTGGTTTTACTGGGTGTACGATATATTTTGTAAAATACGATAATTTTACGTCATTAGTACGATAATCCAGCACCTCCCACCTGGCAACGCTGGTTCCAGGTGTCACGCAGGCTGTATGTGGCACTCCCATACTTACCAACTTGATTAAGACTATTCAGCATTGCCTCAAAGAACTTTGAAAACTAGCTGCCTTCAAGGCTTGAAAAAGCCTTTTGGTAATTTTTTTTCCATTTATTTATTTTTTTTTAACATTGAGTGTGTTTGTGTTTTTTTTACATTGAGTGTGTTTGTGTCTGCTGAAGTTGGTTAAATTAGGTGATGCAGAGTGAAGCTTGGTAGCTGAAGGGACGTTACATAATGCCCTGCTTATGTTAATACATTTGATTGTGTTCATTAATCGATTTCCAATAAAGATTATTAAGAAATAAATGTTTCTGATTCATAAAGTTTCACCACAACACTTTCATTTATTATCATATTTTCTGCTCCTTAAAGCATGTGATAATAGTTAAAAAATATGTTCATACGCTTTTGTTAACAATATTCCTTTTTTCTGAAAATTACTTTTACTTTTTTTACTTGAAGTAGTTTTAAAATAGGTTACTTTTTACTTTTACTTAAGTAGAAAACTTGAGTTGATACTTCTACTTTTACTAAAGTAGTTTTTTAACTCAGTATTTATACTTCTACTTGAGTAGAAAACGTTGGTACTTTTGACACCTCTGGTAGAGAGCCTGTCTCTGATGTAGGACCCCCAGGTCCCCTGGACATCTTCTGGAGGGACAGGTAGAGAGCCTGTCTCTGATGTAGGACCCCCAGGTCCCCTGGACATCTTCTGGAGGGACAGGTAGAGAGCCTGTCTCTGATGTAGGACCCCCAGGTCCCCTGGACATCTTCTGGAGGGACAGGTAGAGAGCCTGTCTCTGATGTAGGACCCCCAGGTCCCCTGGACATCTTCTGGAGGGACAGGTAGAGAGCCTGTCTCTGATGTAGGACTCCTAGGTCCCCTGGACATCTTCTGGAGGGACAGGGACATCAGGGTCATGTGGCTGTAGCTCCAGCTCCGCAATGATATCTCCCACTGTTAATTATCAAAAAGAAGAGGAAATGAGAAAATTAAGAGAGAATAAATTACTATTAAGAATTAAATAGAAGAGAGAAGTGTGTGTGTGTGTGTGTGTGTACTGTATACAGTATACACTACATGACACATGCTTACATATATAAATATGCAGAAACACCTTTCTATCTATTGAAAAAGTTCTAATGAACAGAAAACTTAAAAATGATCATTTACCACCAAATAATCCTCATAAGATGACCCTT
Source organism: Neostethus bicornis (assembly GCA_902685375.1). Classification (NCBI taxonomy): domain Eukaryota; kingdom Metazoa; phylum Chordata; class Actinopteri; order Atheriniformes; family Phallostethidae; genus Neostethus; species Neostethus bicornis. The sequence goes on along the minus strand of LR738558.1, from coordinate 21,863,433 downwards.
CTAATGTTGTTACATGTTCCTAATGTAGATGATGTTTGAAACATCGTGGTGTGTATAAATACAGTAACAGGATCTTCTAAATAGTGTTTATTATAACAATCTTATCTTAAATGTTGGACTTTTTTTTATAACATATTCAGTTCATCTCACACAGTACTGAGATTTTAATGTGAATAAAATATGATGTGCGATAAGTTTATAAACAAATAAAACCATACAAACAGAAAACTCATACATTCATCTTATAAATACCTTTCATCCACGCGATTCCACGAAGAGATGATGAAGAGGAAGCTCACGTAAACGGAGAAAAATGTACGGTGAAAAATGTAAACAACTGACACATGTTTACCTGCACTTTGAAATTTGAAAGGAGTTTCCTTCTAACCTCAGGCCACGCCCTGTTTCACGTCATACCGCAATGATTTATGGGTAATTCTTTGGTGAAAGTGGACTTTGATGCCCACTTACTGAAAGAGCTCAGAAAGGAGGCAAAAATGGCCGCCGAGTGCCCTCGATTCTCAAGCACTTTCAAATGGGACAACACTACACCCTTATCTGCTCACAGGAACGCGCACGTAAAGGAGTCAAGGACACATAAAGTGCTCAAGTGGTCGATTTGGGATTGGGCCATAGTAACAAATTCATAGATTGAAGACGTGTCATTTCAATAGAAAGACCCCTCTGGCAGGAATGACCTGTTTATATTTCAGATGCTTGGCATTCTGCTCTTTATTTCAGTTCTTCTAGTTGCACTTAGACCACCTTTTTTCATTTTTTTTCCTTGGATTTTTAACATGAACTACAGATCATGGAATGGTTGAACATTGTTTTTTGTGCCATTTTTTTCTGACATTGAAGTCCTTAGTGTATTCATTTTTTTTTCTTTCCATCTGAGCATGTGTGAGTTTATTTTGTCTGTCAGTCACCTTCTTATCCATCTTTCCTACAGGGTTACGGGGGTGCCGGAGCGCATCCCGGCTGATTTAAGGCAAAGGGCAGGGTACCCCCCGAACAAGTCGCCAGCCTGTCGCGGGGCCACACACATACAACCATACACACACACACACTCATTCCTAGGGGCAATTTGGCACCGGCCAATCAACCTAGCATGCATGTCTTTGGAGGGTGGGAGGAAACCGGAGTACCCGGAGGAAACCCACGCAAACACGAAGTGAACATGCAAACTCCACACAGAAAGAACAGTGTTCCAAGCCTAGTCCACACCCGGGACTCAAACCCACGACCTTCTTGCTGCTGTGAGGCCACCGTGCTGCCCAGTTTATTTGTCTGTATCTTAAATTTACTGGTATTTTTTGGTAAAATTCTACCTTTTTAATTATTTTTGGGAACCCCTCGACAATGACACGTTGCACTTCTCATTTCAGTCACATTTAAACATTAACAGTATTTCTCCTTTAAGTGAGAGTAAGAAGGCTCAGGCAGAAACACGGCTCATAGATGCCGCCCAGGCCACACTTCATGGCACTCAAGTTTACACTTTATGGCATTTCAAAATAAATAAACAAATCACCCTTTAAATGATTAGTTTTTATTCAACAATAAACAAAAAATAAACAAAGAAAATTAATGCTTTTGTTTAGAATTTTTTATTTACAAATAAACAAACATATATATAACATTTTAAATTTGGTGTAAACATCTTTTCTACCTGATTATTTAAATATTCTAATATAACGTGTGTTTCAAACTTAACGATGCTGCAAACTGATTAGAAATGAGTTCAAGTGTTTATTACAAAAGAAAAAAAAAGATGATTTTTTCTTGTTTTTATAAATATGATAGACGGTCTGATTTAAGTCTCGTCGTCACGGTAACATCAGCAGGTCTCCACCAAGTCAGATTCAGGTTATTAATCTGAAACATCTGTCATCAGCTGGACACACGACAGCTGCAGAGGGCGAGTTAGTTTGGTGAGAAAGTCTCTGTCTCCACGACTGAACCTCCTCACCTCTGATACACACACACACACACACACACACACACACACACACACACACACACACACACACACACACACACAGAAAAATAAAAAGATTATTAAAAAAAATACTTAATCTGCCTTTTTTTAATATCAGTTACTGTGTAAGTGTTCTTGTAGGTGTGTGTGTTTTAAGTGGTCTATGTGTAAGAGAACATGTGTGTGTGTCTGTGTGTGTGTGTGTATCTCAGTGTGTATGTAAGTACATGTGTGTTTAAGTGTATGTGTTTATAAGAGTAGGTGTGCATTGATCTGTGGGCATGAGTCTACGTGTGTTACCTTCTGATTTCTTTTGCGTGTGTTTTCTACAGATGAATGAAACTGGGCGACACACAACGTTACTGCTGCACAGACACAGCAGGAAGTGAAGGAGGGGGTCGTCAGAGCCGCTGTCACACATCTTAAGGACACACACGTTAGGGAACATGTCTTCTCTCTCCACCAGGTGGAGACAGACATTACCAGACTCACCAAGCTCCGCCCCTGGGTGTGAACTCTGATGTGACCTTTCACCCTGACAGCTCTCTGAAGCCCCTCCCATTGAGACTCAGTCAATCCGAGCAGGGAACGAACTGTTGCACCGTAGAACCAGACGTGGGCCTCACCTGTCCCGTCATCAATCACCAACCTGATCAATAAACAATCAGAAAAATTACCGATCGGATCAATAATTGATGATTATTAAACTCTGGATCACTAGAATGAAAGGTATGACATCACTAATCCCAACATAACGTTTGGATTGGCTCTCCAGAACCCTGAGACATCTGTTAGATCAATATGGTGATGAATAGTATTGATCATTGATCAGAAATACAATCTTACTTGGCGTTGAACTGAAAACCAGAAGAAGAGGATCCACACTGAGACCTGCAGGACTGAGAGACACAGAACAACACACTCTTTAGATGTTAGGGGTACACATCCTGAGCGTAGATCTAGAGCAGGAGTGGGCAAACTTTTTAATTGGTGGGCCGTATTGACTTCCAGTATTTGACCAAGGGGTCGGAACAGGATCAGATGAATGGCATGTTTTGATAACCTCACGTTATTGGGATCTGGAGAAAACATGTGCTTTAATTTGCTAGGTTTTGAAATCTAACGTCTTTGTTTATTTGCGTGTATTGGCCCAGATGGCTTTCCAAACTTGTGTGCACTGTTTATTATGACAATGTAAGAATCACAAAGACACGCACATTTTAATCTGAACAGTGTTGTTGGTAAAGCCAATATATCTAGAGTGCGCCATCTAGTGATTAAACATCAGAATTGCAGCAGAAATAAAATATGACGGTTTATCTATTTAATTTTCCCAAGTTAGATGGGCCAGATAAAAACGTTTAATGGGCCGCATGTTGCCGACGGGCCGTAGTTTGCCCATGCCTGATCTAGTGTAGTACATTTTAAAACTAATGTAATAATAGGATGTAGCATAAAGCTGAGCCATAAAGTGTAAAAAGAAAATCTCCAATGTTTTTACACAAAACCTGATTTCTGATTTTAAGTGATTTATTTTTTCTGCTCCACTTAAAAACAATTAACAAATAAAAGTCTCAGAACAAATTATAACTTTATACAGTTTTAAAACTTTAAGGTTGATTTCTAATCTGACAAAAAAAAAATGTCTTCAAGCTTAGTAGCTTGCTAGCAGCATGCGAGCATGCAGCGTCAGTAGCTAACACTAACGAAGTACATTTAACATCAAAATAATGGTGGAAAATGAGCATAAAAATAACATTAATTAGCATGTAGTGCTAATTAATGTTCATCAGCGGGATGGTGTGACGCTCCACACACGGCAAATGCTATGTTTCTTTTTTATGTGTGTTTATTTGTTATGTTTTGATTAGTTATCATGTAAGTGTAATTTCTGAATATGTTCATTCTCAAGAGCTGAGCCCCGAGCAGGACCTCCTAGCTGACTAACTAACTGCCTGATGTAAAATAAAAACATAAGGATTTAATAACTGAGTAAGAAAAGTAGGAAATTTACCACCATATCATTTCCTTTACTTTCAGTCTCTCTCATGCATGTTAATCTACATGTTTGGGTTCAGTCTGCTCATGTAGCTGCTTAGAAGTACAGCAGCACAAGATCTACTAGTATGTAAAAAAAAAAAAAATTTAAAATCCATTCTTATTAAAAGAAATGCATTGTTTTGTCAAATGAATGAATGTAATTGATATAAATAAACACCTCTAGTGCAGCACACGGGAACAATCGTTTAGGTTACCTGTGTGTACTACGTGTGTACTGTGTGTAGTACCTGTGTGTACTATATGTGTGTACTGTGTGTAGTACCTGTGTGTACTATATGTGTGTACTGTGTGTAGTACCTGAGTGTACCACATGTGTGTACTGTGTGTAGTACCTGTGTGTACTGTGTGTAGTACCTGTGTGTACTGTGTGTAGTACCTGTGTGTACTGTGTGTAGTACCTGTGTGTAGTACCTGTGTGTACTGTGTGTAGTACCTGTGTGTACTGTGTGTAGTACCTGTGTGTAGTACCTGTGTGCACTGTGTGTAGTACCTGTGTGTACTGTGTGTAGTACCTGTGTGCACTGTGTGTAGTACCTGTGTGTACTGTGTGTAGTACCTGTGTGTACTGTGTGTAGTACCTGTGTGTACTGTGTGTAGTACCTGTGTGTAGTACCTGTGTGAGGTACCTGTGTGTACTGTGTGTAGTACCGGTGTGTACTGTGTGTAGTACCTGTGTGTAGTACCTGTGTGCACTGTGTGTAGTACCTGTGTGTACTGTGTGTAGTACCTGTGTGCACTGTGTGTAGTACCTGTGTGTACTGTGTGTAGTACCTGTGTGCACTGTGTGTAGTACCTGTGTGTACTACCTGTGTGTAGTACCTGTGTGTACTGTGTGTAGTACCTGTGTGTAGTACCTGTGTGTAGTACCTGTGTGTAGTACCTGTGTGCACTGTGTGTAGTACCTGTGTGTACTGTGTGTAGTACCTGTGTGCACTGTGTGTAGTACCTGTGTGTACTGTGTGTAGTACCTGTGTGTAGTACCGGTGTGTACTGTGTGTAGTACCTGTGTGTAGTACCTGTGTGTAGTACCTGTGTGTAGTACCTGTGTGCACTGTGTGTAGTACCTGTGTGTACTGTGTGTAGTACCTGTGTGTAGTACCTGTGTGAGGTACCTGTGTGAGGTACCTGTGTGTACTGTGTGTAGTACCGGTGTGTACTGTGTGTAGTACCTGTGTGTAGTACCTGTGTGAGGTACCTGTGTGAGGTACCTGTGTGTACTGTGTGTAATACCTGTGTGTACTGTGTGTAGTACCTGTGTGTACTGTGTGTAGTACCTGTGTGCACTGCGTGTAGTACCTGTGTGTAGTACCTGTGTGTACTGTGTGTAGTACCTGTGTGCACTGTGTGTAGTACCTGTGTGTACTGTGTGTAGTACCTGTGTGTACTGTGTGTAGTACCTGTGTGAGGTACCTGTGTGTAGTACCTGTGTGTATTATGTGTGTGTATTATGTGTGTGTTACCTGTGTGTATTATGTGTGTAGTACCTGTGTGTATTACCTGTGTGTACTACCTGTGTGTAGTACCTGTGTGTAGTACCTGTGTGTAGTACCTGTGTGTACTGTGTGTAGTACCTGTGTGCACTGTGTGTAGTACCTGTGTGTAGTACCTGTGTTAGTACCTGTGTGTATTATGTGTGTGTATTATGTGTGTGTTACCTGTGTGTATTATGTGTGTACTGTGTGTAGTACCTGTGTGTAGTACCTGTGTGTATTACCTGTGTGTACTGTGTGTATTACCTGTGTGTAGTACCTGTGTGCACTGTGTGTAGTACCTGTGTGTAGTACCTGTGTGTAGTACCTGTGTGTAGTACCTGTGTGCACTGTGTGTAGTACCTGTGTGTAGTACCTGTGTGTATTATGTGTGTGTATTATGTGTGTGTTACCTGTGTGTATTATGTGTGTACAGTGTGTATTACCTGTGTGTACTCTGAGCCACAGTTAGAACAGCTCCACTTTAAATCCAGGAGCAGGAAACAGACGATGTGACCTTTAACCTGTCCTATAATGCTTTGCTGCTCCGTGGACAGGGACCACTGACCCAGGTGTATCAGAGGAGCCGGGATGGGCGGGGCATGACTTAAAAAAAGAAAAACATTAAAATCATAATAATAAAAACTAAAGACCACCAACCAGGTGAAAGTGGGAGGGGCTTTACCTGGTCTCTCCCAGTGACATCACAGAGATACAGCTGACAGGCAGGTAGGAGCAGTAAACACCTCCGGACCTGGAACAGGGAGGTGCAAAGACGTCAAGGCTACACTAGGGGGCAGAAGTGAGCCACCCAGAATTTTTTTTTTAATAAAACCCGAGAAAATGTGGAAAAAACTCCAAGACATGAAATTAAAGAAAAGATGCATATAATTTAGTATAATAATTTAGTTTAATTATATGCATCTTATATAACTAAGTATTAAGACCCAAACAATTTATCGTTTAGCAGATTACATGGTAATTACATGGTAATTAGTAAAAATCTCACCACTTGGCGTTGATGTATTTTCATCATGCCAACGTGAGCAATGAGCCATTTAACTTTTCAAGGCACATAAAAACGTCATTTTTCTGAGCAGAATGCACTATTTCACATTTTAGGCCACAGATTTTTATGTGTGTGAGGGGAGAACAGATCACAGCAGCCAGCCATGCAAGTTACACCTCACCCAAAAATCTATTTTTACACTTGGCTCCCCACTCTCATTAGGCTGAAGGTAAGTAAATAAGTTAAAAACTGTTCTTGAGAGAAACCATTTCCAGCTTCAGTTCATTCTCATGTGCTTAATTTGATCTCTTTTGCAGATAAATTAATATTTTTAATTGACTTAGCACAACTCCAAATGTCATGTTCCCACAGTTTAAGTAAATAAAATTATGAATGAGAAGTAAATGTATTTTGTAAAGTAGAAATGAATAAATAGAAAACAGCGTAGGCCAATAGTGTCTATATTTACAATACACGCAAGATCTTTCTTTGGGTTTTACACACGATAACTGATCAAAAAAATTTATGGGATAAGTTTGAAGACAAATAAAAGCTTGTAAATTACAGCTAACTAAGTGAAAAAACTGAAAACCTTCCAGTCCTCTGAGATCCTCCTTCTCAGTGAAACACTGCAAAGAAAAAAACCTAGCAGTAGGAAACAAAGAAGAAACCTCATGGAGAACCCTATGAAGGAGCGAACAAGATGCAATCTGTTGAAAAGGTTGAAGTTAAAGAGAGGATGGCTTCTACTGATTGGTTTTAATATTTAATTAGTAGAATTAGTCTTTGCCTTCATGGCTTTCATAATCTCTTAGCAGAATCATAGTGGGCCACAAGAATAGTTTTTAATTTTTTTTTTTTTTTTTTTTTTTTAATATACTTTATTAATCCCTCACCGGGAAATTTATGTGCTGCATTTCACCGAAGCAGGCTGCCACTGGTGGGAGAAACGGGGGTTTAGGTATCTTCTCCAAGGACCCTAGAAGTGCACTCAGTGGGATGCAAACTCACGAACTTCCGGTTGACTTCTGGTTCACGGGCGAACGCTCTAACCACTGAGCCACCGTCTCCCCCTAATTTAAGTTGTAATATTTGTGAAAGCACCTCCATTATTTTGTTTTCTGTTATTTTGAAAGTATAAAAAAATAATCCCTTTTTGTCACGTGAATATTTCATCTATAATCTGATGCCGTTTGAAGATTTTTTTCATCTTTTCTTTGATTCTTTTTGCACATTAATACAAATTAAAACCTGGTGTCATTGAAGTTTTGATCTGTACTGGATCCAGGTGTAGTATATGATCACACGTATAACGTGTGGTGGAGTGAGACAGGTAATGAGTGCCTGTCCACGTGTCCCCTGATAATTACCTGGACAACTTTCTCTGAAACTGAGACAGTAGGATGGTGTTGCCTGGCAACAGGCCTGGAGGGTAAAGGTCCTGGCTCAGATCCAGGTACACACGGAGGCTCCGCCCACTTTGGTCACAAAGAGTGAGACGTAAACCTGGACAGAGAGCGTTAGTAAGATATCTCTCCTTCCTGTGTGCGTGTTTTTGTATGTACTTGTGTGTGTAGGAACACAAACATTTACCTGTGTCTGTAAAAACTTGTGTGTGTGTGTGTGTTTTTCCGACCTCTGTGGTGTGTGTTAGCCTCTGTCAGTATTTACATGTGTGTGCACATGTGTGTGCACGTACGTGTGAAATGACCTGTTTCTGTATCTGAGTGTCTGAAGTAGTGTTTGTTTTTTGTGTCTGTAAACACCTCTATGTGTAGATGTGTGTGTTAGCTTGTCTGTGTAGATATCAGTGTGTGTTTTTGTGCTTGGGATGGGTGCGTGTGTAATCCTATGTATGTATACCACTAAGTGTGTGTTTGTTTACCTGCCTGAGTCTATGCAATGTAGGTGTATACACCAATGTTTTTGTGATCCGATTGGACGTGCGTGTACTTGGGTTTTTTTCATACTGAGTGTGTAGACCATTGTTTGTGTTCAGACTGTGTGTGTGTGTGTGTGTGTGTGTGTGTACCTGTGTTTGTGTGTTCAGACTGAGTTAGTATCCTCTCCGTCAGCAGACCCTGAACACACAGCACCTCGGAACTGAAAAAAAAAAAAAACCAAAAAAAACCCAGAGTTTTTTGATGTTGTGCGGTGTAGTTGTTACAAACAGCCACAGGAGGCAGTATGGACACGTTACCTGTTGTTCGTCACCTCGGAGACAGAAAGAGGTACAGGTGAGACCCCCTGAGGACACACATGGACATGTGAGATCATGCCAAGAACATAGATAGAACATGGCTAGCTGTTACCTGCGGGAATGTAGGCACCAGCAGGGGGCGTGTTAGGGTGTGGAACCTCCAATCAGATCTGATCTCCAGTGTGGAGTCCGTCTGTAGCTCCACCCCTCTTTTACCCTGGACTCCACAGCCAATCAGAACACTGGAATTCTATTGGAGAGACATGAATAGACCAATCACTCTCTTCATTAGAATGTAATTAGTGTAATTAGCACATTTATTCACTAATTACATATTTACAAGCAATATAGATGACATCATCAAAAACATTGAAATCCATTGATTTTAGACAAAAGACAAACATTAAGAAAACATGAGGGGAGAACATGCAAAGGAGAGAATATGCAAACTCCACACAGAAAGGCCCGTGTTCCAAGCCTCTTCCCACAAGGGACTCGAACCCACAACCTTCCTGCTGTGAGGCCGTTGTGTTACACACTGCACCACCGTGCCGCCGGTGTTCCACCTTTACAAGAAAATTTTTATTGCATTTCAGGCAGCGTGCGTCGTCTGAATCAACTTTTAAGAAATGTAACCGCACTTCGGATCTTTGCTGCTCTGCAAATCCTATCGCCGCCTCGATCTGCAGCACTCAGTGCAGCAGGAACACAGAGAGGGAGAGACAGACCGTCTTTTACAGGCTGTTATCGCATGATTAATCCTGCATCTTTTCAACTGCGTGGCGCTAACAAATTGCTTCCAGTTGGCGCGGGTATACACCCTCTGGCGCGGCGCTCACGCAGGATGTGGAATTAGCTATTTAGAAACAAAAATTTAAAAAAAGTAGTGCACGCCGTGTTTTCTCCCTTGCCCGCCTCTCCGCCGATACCGTTAAAAAGACTGTTAGAAATTTGGTCCAGTAAAAACTGCTGACATAGCATGAGTGCCAGATGCAGGGGCGGATCCAGGATTTCTAATGGAGGGGGGGGCTAAGGTAATTGACAAAGCCAGTACAAGTGGAGCCGGGGGGGAACATTTTAAAAAATAAGAGTCATTTCCTGCATTTTGATGGCCCATTCGCTGGCCCTGCAAAAGGATAGCTTGACTAGTCCCTTTTCATTTCTTCTTATTATTTTTTTGTGGACCAAAAGGGGAGGGCGTGCACCCGGTATTTATCCCCCTGGATCCGCCCCTGAGATGGTATCGGCATCCCATCCCGAGATAATAATGTACTTGTTTTGAGAATAAAGTTATGGGTGTTTTTATTGTGCGGTGGACGGTTTGACTTTATTCCAAAATATACAGATTTCTGAACCATTATAGAAGAGATGGGGGATCTTATCGACAGAGGTGGCATTTAGAATCTATTTCTAAAAACGTGGGTACATGTTCACTGGTACGATTTATACCGTGTCACAAAAATATGATTGAATCCAGAACCAGATGAAAGTTGTAGCCCCTCCCATTGGTTTGTTTACCTGTGTGTTTGCAGCAATGAGCCTGTAGAAACATTTGGGCTGCAGGACAGGAAACCAGCGGGTGGACACACCTGTGAACACCAGCACCACCTGTACACACACACACACATTTACAAATAGTACCTCACAATACACGTGTGAAGTATTCTCCTGGTGTGGAACTCGCCTTCTCCTTCTTTTCTCCGCCCATTTCTCTCTCCATCATTGGTTCATTTTTTGGCTCCCGCTCCCAGCTGACCATCGGACCAATCACAGCAGCTCTTACAGAGAAAGACAGCTGAAGTCCCGCCTCCTCTTCAGAACCTTCTCCTATGTTCTTCCAGGACACGCCCTCCTTCTCCTTGACCAGGATCACCATGGAAACACATGGTCGGGAGTCTCTGCCCTGACTGGTTGTTGCCATGGTGACAGATGAGGAGGAAGAATCTTCGAGTTTTCTTTTCTTTTTCGTAGTTTCTTCTTCTTCTGTCTGAGTCTTTGCTGTGACATCATCTTCTGACTCCTCCCCTTTCAGTTTCTGATGCGTTGCCATGGCAGCAGATGGGCTCAGGATGTGAAGGCGGTCCAGAGAAAACTGTAGGTAAACTCTGTAAAACACACACCAGGACGTTTTCCCCACAGTCTGAAGGTCTGCGACAGACCGCCATAGTCCACATCCTGGTCTGAACTGTAAAAAATGACTGTGTGTGTATCTTTGTGTGAGTGACCAAGAGACGCCATTTTTGTTCAGCTCTTCTTATTTGTTTATATTAGTTTGATGGCAAATGTGAAATGATCAACACGGTCCTAGAGTGCCCTCTTGTGGTTTAGTGTGAAAATAACATGTGAAATGTTGGTAATAATGCAGGCACGGGCAGACTACGGCCCGCGGGCCATTTGCGGCCTTTTAAACATTTTAATCTGGGCCGCCAAACTAGAAAAATTTAAATGAATAAACCTTGTTAGTTTTATTTTTTTCTGTCATTTGGATGTATGGCCACTAGATGGCGCCAAAGGAACAACAACACTGCTCCTATTAAAATGTGTGTGTGTCTCCGTGATGCGCACGCCTTCAAAATAAACAGTGTGCACAGATATGGAAAGCCATCGGTCCCAAAACACGCACGTAAACAATTGTGTTAGATGTTAAAACAAGCAAAATGTTACATCAAGCACTTAGATTTCAAACCTAGCGCCGCTAAATTTACGTTTTTAATCGCTATCGCACTAGATTTCAGACATAACGCCACTAGATTTGAAATTTAACACTCTTGATGTAACATTTAGCGCTTGTTTAAAATCTAGCGCACCATTCTATCGGTCTAATCTAGCGGTTACCAAAGCATACCATCCATCTGTTCCTGTTCCCTGGGACAAATCCAGGATTTTTACCCCCCCAGATAAGTAATTTTTCTGCATTTGGTGCATATTTTGCCCAAAGTTTATAATAATTAAAGTAGTAAGAACACGTTTTTATTGTGGATCAAAAGGCGGGCGTGCTCACCTGTTTGTGTGTATGTTACGTGTGCATGTTTTGCCTGGTGTTTGTGTTCTCAGGTGTGTGTTTGTGTCATAGTGAATGTTTGTATATAAATGTGTGTGTATGTCTTTGTGTTTGTGTCTCCACCTGCAGTGTCTGTTAGTGATGAACTTCTCCTGGTCCAGGTGTTCGTAGGAGGGGAAATCTGATTGGATGAATCTCTCCGTTACCATGGTGAAGTGGAAGACACACACCAGACATCCTGCAACAAACAAATACACACATAACATATACATGCTTCAAAAAGACACAACCACACAGTCAACCTGTGTGTGTGTGTATGTGTGAGTACCTATCCAGGCCGTGTTGAAGGCTGCCTTTTCACTTCCATCCTCACTGGTTTCCGTGACAACGCAGGATATGGATCCCGTCCCGTCTCGGAGCTGAAGTGTGTGTTTAAATTCAGACTTCTGAGAAGGAAGCTGCAGCACGCCAATTAGCATCAGGGGGCGGGGCCTAAACATAAGAGATTCAGAGCAAGATCTAGCAAGCAGGGCGTGGCTTAAAACATTAACCAATCAGTAGGGAGATGTGTCTCATTCCCTAATTAGAAATAAGTGGGGTTCATTGGATCGGTCGATCAGACTTAAACAAGACAGCTTTACCTGAGCCTGTCTCCATTCTGGGGGTCAGAGGACCAGGCCCTGCAAGACCACGACAGGGCCAGGTTGATCTGGGACCTGGTCAGACTGGATCCATCACTGGGCAGTAGAGACTTAAGAGACAATGAGGACCAGCAGGATGATTCTAAAGAGCTAAGAAGCTCTGATACACCGAGGTACTGATGGACTGGAAGGTCTACAGGATACTGTGGAGACACAGAGGGTCAGGACAGGTAACTCAAAGACAGGTGAGTCAGAGGAAGCCGTACCTGAGCAAGAGGACAGGTGTGCGGCTCATCCAGCATTTCAGAGTAGATGTCTCTTTGTCTCTGCGTTTGTTGCTTCCACAACATCTCCATCAGTTTCCATGACAACAAACAGACGCACTGCTGCTTCAGCACATCTGGAACAAGACTAAGACAGATTATTGGATCAAATCCAGCTGTTAACAGCCAATAAGGTGAGATGATGACATCACTCTAACCCGTGAGCCAGCTGGGACACCAGGTGGCAGGTCCACAGGTACTCAGAGACTCCTGCGTTATTCTGGAGCAGTAACCGTGGCAACACTCCATGGTTAGGACAGCTGGAGGACGGTGGAGGTCCTGCCAGCCTGCTGAACTCCGTCACCCTCAAGCTGGAGCGCAGACAGCAGCAAAGCATGCTGGGAGGGAAGTCCGGACACGGTCGGTACAGAATGTGGACGTTGTGTAGCTGGAAGATAATCAAAGATCAAACTTGGTCCAATTGATCAATTAAAGCACATCAGATTGATTACATTGACCAATGATAGCACGGCAGGCTGATTGGTCACATAACGAGTTACTTCCAGTTTCCCTGTTTGATGTCTCCCAGAATTAAGACACTTGTAGACGCACGTTTCCTGTTAGTTTGAAAGCATGTGCGTCCGTTCAGAGTAAGAAAGGTGAAAACATTTTGCTCATTAAAGGGTAAACTATTTTTTTGGCAAAATCATTCCTCACCATGCAAAATATCTTTAGATGCTTGGTTTTCTGTGAAATATGAGTTCATTTTACTTCCCAAATTGCTGGAAAAATTGATCTGCTTAATAACATGGAACGGCCGTGAGGAGTTTTTTGTTCTCCAAAGGAAAAATTGTGATGATGCTTAAATTTTAATTGTAATAAACTGTAATGGTGAGTTGTTGAGTTTCTGGGAGTCTAGTGATAGTTACTGTGATGGTTTCTAAGATTTTTAGGATGCTTGATGGTTCTCATTACGGTTTGAAGTGGCTGTTCAAAGTCTTCCTAAGAATTTAGGACTGGTTCTTGAGTTTTCTAAGAGTCCGGTGCTGGTGGTTCAGGAGCAAGCAAGGGCAAACTACGGCCCGCGGGCCCGTTAAACAGTTCAATCCAGTCCGCCGAACTAGAAAAAAAATGTAATAAATAAACCATGTTAGTTTGATTTTTATCCTGCAATTCTAATGTTTGTCACTAGATGGCGCCAAAATACAACAACACTGCTACCATTAAAATGTGTGTGTGTCTGTGATGCGCATGCTGTCAAAATTAACAGTGTGCACAGATATAGAAAGCCATCGGGGCCAATACACACACGTAAATAAGCGTGTTTGATGTTAAAACAAGCAAAATGTTACAACAAGTGCTTAGATTTCAAACCTAGCGCCGCTAAATGCACGTTTTTAAGCGCTATCGCACTAGATTTCAGGCCTAGCGCTGCTACATTTGAAATTTAACGCTCTTGATGTAACATTTAGTGTTTGTTTAAAATCTAGCGCCATTCTATTGGTCTAATCTAGCGGGTACCAAAGCATGCCATCCATCTGCTCCTGTTCCCAGGGGCGAATCCAGGATTTTCTAAAGGAGTGGGGGCACAAAACGAGCACCTGTGGTGCTCACCAGTATAGAGGGGTCTGGGGGCATCACTCCAGCCCAGAACCTTTTTGAAAAATAAGTCATTTTTCTGCATTTTGGTGGATATTTTAACCAAAGTTTATAATAATTAAAGTAGTAAGAACACTTTTTTTATTTGGGCGGGGGGGAGGGCGCACGACCCTCCGCCTCCCACCTTGGTTCCGGCCCGCTTGTCAAATGTTAGAACTCAATGCGGCCCGCGAGTCAAAAATTTTGCCCACCCCTGTTCTAGAGTGTCTCAGAGTCAGGTGGGGGTTCCACTGGTTTCTAAGAGAACTGTCATGGTTTCTGTTTAGGGTTCTAAATAGTCTAAATAAAAATAAATAAATAAATGAATTACTCTATTCATCCCTCACCGGGGAAATTTGTTTGCTGCACTCCTTACACCGCAGCAGGCTGCCCTTCGGCGGCGCCAATGATGGGAGAAGCGGGGGTTAGGTGTCTTCTCCAAGGATCCTAGACGTGCTCTCTGTGGGACGCAGACCCGCAAACTTCCGGTCCGCATGCGAACGCTCTAACCACTGAGCTGCCGTCTCCTCCCTCCGTCTAGTGGTGGTTATTGGTGTTTCTAAGAGTCTTGGTGGTTCACTGGGAGTTTAATGATGGTTATTAATCTCTAAGACTATTTCTGATTTCTTACTGGGGTTTCTGAGACTGTACTGCTGGTTCCTTCAGGTTCTTAGAGTCTAGTCGTAGTTCCTAAGATTTCTAAGACGGCTTGTTTCTTTTGAGGGTTCTATTAGAATTTACTGGTGGTTTCCGACAGTGATTTTTTTCTGAGAGTCCGTTAAAAGTTCCAATAATTTTCTAGTCATAGTTCCTTGGGTTCTAAAACACTATTGATAGTTTCAAAGGTTTCTAAGAGTCTAGTTGTGATTCCAAGGATTCCTGCAAATCTACTTGAGGGAGGTCAGTTCCCACTCGTCAATGATTCCTCTAGGTCAGGGGTTTTGAACTCAGGTCCTGGAGGACCAGTGTCCTGAAGGTTTTCCATGTGTTCTTTAATCTACACACCTGATCCAGCTTATTGAGTCAATTTGACAAATTTGATTGTTGATTTGATTTTATGTGCATCAGCTGTATTGCACCAGGAACACATGGAAAACCTTCAGGTTTCCTAGACCCCTGCTCTAGGTTTAAATGAAAATAAATCCTAGGATGCACTCCCCTTCCTTTTTTTTTTATATGTCTGCATCTTTATTTTTATGTTTAATCTACCAAAGGATGTGACAATTTATTTATTATTACAGCCATACGTCTCTGGGCCAGAAATCTCTTGTAACAGAATAATATCAACCTCATTGGGACGTGGATAAAAAGAGCTTATAAAAATAAAATCTGTTGACTCTTTTCCAAGGTCATCTGGTCTGTGTTTCCTTCTCTTCTTGATCTGACTAATCAACCCAAACAGCCGTCCTCCTACAGCCAGATTCCAGTTCTAGTGGAGGTCTTAACATCACACTGAAAACACTTGCTCTTCACTTTTGAAAGCTCCAACTCCATTTTTATCAATTGAATATTCAATATTTTGTAAAGACCTGTGAGACATTTTTTTAAGCAACTGCAGAACGAGAACGTTGAAATGATTGGATCTGACCGACCAAAACAGCCAGGACCAATGTTCCCTCTAAGCTGCGCGCCTGCGCAATTGCGCACTGCTCGCAAGTTAATAGCGCACAGATAAACCTATGCAGCGCATAAAATAAAAATCCATTTCAATTAAAGATGGTAAAATGAGACAAAACTCAGAAGCATATCTCTTTCTTCTTTCTTTCTGAAACAAATTGCTTTGAATCAAAGCTTCGGAGTTTGGCTCGTCACTTCTGCTGACGTCACAAAAGAGGAAAAGTTTTAGCTCCGCCCCCTTCTGCTCAGGAAGCTTGTGTGTTTGCTCAGACACATAATTAGAGGGAACATTGGCCAGGACTTACCTCTAAAACGTCTCCTGCTCGCAATTTTCTTTTTCCCTTCGGCTGATAGGCCACACACAGGCCCACCTTCTTGTCAATCACATAAAGCCCCGCCCCCTCATTCACCACCTCGGTCACTGTGCCCTGTGAGAGAAGTAAGGAGGAGGGGCTTAGCTCACAGTTAAATATTCAACATTCCTTCAGCCAATCAGAACTCACGCGGTAACTGATGACTTTGGAACTTCTCCAACCTGATTGGTGTGTGTCTTCCACTGGCTCCGCCTCCTCACTGGTGTTTGACATGGTTAGAAGGGGCGTGTCTGGCAGGGAGTCGGTGAGTGTGTGCTCCTCACTGTGTGTCAGTGTGCGTGAGTGAGTGTAGTCACTGTGTAACTTGGAAAGTTCGGTCGCACACAAGATTTTGTTTCCTTTCCAACCTCGTAGGACGCAAACACGCAGAGACGTCACGCACACACTCTGTCCAACACACAAACACTGGAACCATCCCAGCTTTGAGTCCTGGAGATACACAGAAACATTATCTGGTTAGGATACCTTTTGGAGATTCTCACTGACAGGAAGTGGGCGGGTTTACCACTATGACAACAGAAAGTGGGCGCGTTTACCACTATGACAACATGAAGTCGGCGTGTTTTCCAACCTTACCTTCACAAGAACAGGAAGTGAGTTTGTCTCATCTGTCATTGTGAAGCAGAAGAAAGTCGACCCGCTGACCTCCAGCAGAGGACACACTGAACCCACCTGACCATACAGTGAGACACGCTGACCTTTGACCCTGAGAAACACACAGCTCATTATTCAGGTATGACCCTGGAGGCTGTCTCAGGTGATCAAACGTGACCCACTTCTTCTGAAGTAACACTCCTGCGTCGGTGACGCCCACTGCCCGTCTAGACTCCGGTCCTACTTCAGGAGCAGCAGCCAAATCCTGATCGGTATCATTATCCAGCAAAACAGGAGAACCAATCAGCTCCAGGTGGCCCCCATCTGTGTGCTGGACTGAGGCATCATGGGGGATGAAGTTCCAATGAGGCAGGAAGACTGGGTGATTGAGCCACAGGGGATTTGGAGAAAGGCACTGCAAACAGACAGGTGGGACGGAACAGGTCTATTTACCTGGTGCAGGGGGTGGAGCCTAATTAAATTGGGGATATTATACTTACCTCGCACCGGACACTCCCACTACCGTCCGTCAGCCTCCACTCGCCGCTCCGCCCATCCCTCAGAAAACCAATCAGCAGCAGGTTAACCCGTGTCAAGGCCTGTCCACTCGATAAAGAACTCTCTGCCTCTTTTGTCCAGGCTCGATGCTGATTTGTTGTCCAGGACAGGTTACTGACGCAAGCCAGGTGTTGCTGGGAGACGAGCTCCGAGACAGAAAGCAACCTAAAGAGAGATAGGACAGGAATGATGTCATCAGGTCGGTGTCACTCGTAGGTGACCGGAGGACTGTGAGTTGATATTATTTATTTAGTCGATTGACTTTTGTGATGTTTGTATTGTTGTTTTTAATCTAAATGTTAAGCACTTTGGTCAGATTTTACTGTTTTAAAAGCACTTAATAAATAAGTTGACTTGATTGGTCTTGCATAGTGATCATCAGGTGTGTGTTACCTGTAGCTGACAGGTAGACTGTGAGTGATACACGTCCTCTGCTGGATCTGTTGCAGCAAACTCACGATGAGCTGATACACACTGTAGTCATGGTTACAACCTAAAACAACAAGTAAACAAAGTAAAAGATGGACAGTCTACTTCTCCTCTAAGCTTTGACCTTTAGGGGGCGCAACACCAAGTCAGTTTCTTCCATCTAACCCTATCTCCTGCATCCTCTTTGGTCACACCAACTATCTTCATGTCTTCCTTCACTGTATTCATAAAGCTCATCTTTGGTCTTCCTCTAGGCCTCCTGCCTGGTGGTTCCAATTGCAGGATCATTCGACAGATGTATTCTCTCTCCTCTTTAGGGAGACTAACACCAACCTTCTAAAAGTAATTATTGCCTCTACAAATAAACAGTAGTCCAGATGTTATTGGACTACTGCAACTGGACTGCTGGTTTATACTCTAGATATAAACCACCTGACTGGTCCATAATGATGAGGACACCTAACTCAACTACATGCATTATGAGAACATCACTCTGGAGGATTTATAGGGGTGCACATAACTGGTGACCAAGAAGTGCATATGTTGTCAAAATGCACAGTCATACTTTTGTCCACCAACATGGTAAACCACAAAGCTTGTTACCCCCAAAAGGGCTCAATAAATGCTATTTTAAAATCCAAAGAAATAGTTTTAATCACTAAAAAACATAAAAAGTGGTGTTTAAAAGACACGTGAGCGTCATCCGTAGTGAGTTTTATTTTTTGTCATGTTATGGTGTGTAAAATACTTGAACCGGCTGACTCCAAATTTTTTCTCAGCTCTTATATAAACTTGTGTTTGATTTTATACCAATAAAAAATGCAGAAATAATTCTGATCACTGATTATGATGTGGGAACCAGACTGAGATGGTTTAGACATGTGCAGAGGAGACAGAGAGAGTACATCAGAAGGATGCTGGGTTTGGAACCACCAGGAAAGAGGACTAGAGGAAGACCAAAGAGGAGGTTCATGGATACAGTGAAGGAAGACATGAAGATAGCTGGTGTGACTGAAGAAGATGCAGCAGTAACTGACATGCTGGGGCGCCCCCTGGAGGGAAATGATGGAAGAAGAAGAATCATGATGGAACCTGCATCTGGATTTTAACTCGTCTTATATTTTGGTTATGAGTGTGAAATTATTAATCCTGACTTGTGATAAATTATTTTATTTTATTACTGGCTTATTCTTTTATTTTTAATTTTAGTATAAACAATACATTTGCATACAATTTTTTAGAAGATAAACTTATCTTTAAAATCAACTAAAAATGTTCTCTTTAAATGTTTCTCATTAAAAACTTTTCATTTTTAAACCAAACTTGTTTATAAAAACAGATTCAATCCTGCAGCTCATTGGCTGCTAGGGTCACTGTTTGGACAGTGTGTTGATTTACCAGAGGATTCTGATTGGTCAGGACAGGAGGGGGCGGGGCCACAGGTTTCACTACTCAGGTGTTCAGAGATGAAGTTAAAGATGGTTTTCAGCCACAGAGACTCCTAGAAGACACAAAACCCGGTAATAAATAAAGATCAGAACCAGATCCATGCTGGAGATTAACCCTTACAAGACCGGAACCAGGAGACCCGTGTTTCACCCGGACCGGACACGATCCTCACCCCTTCACCGCTGGGTTTGAACTGGTCCAAGAACTGCTGCAGAGGGTCCATCTCATTAATCCCAGACCGGGTCTGCAGACCGTTTAGACTGGGTTAGATAAGACCGAGAAAGTCCCGCTGAAAAACTTCAAAACACTTCCTGTTTTTTTTTTTCTTCTATGCTGTGCTGTGATATGTGAGCTCCTTCTACCGGTGGTCCACCTGGTACTGCAGACCAGATACTGATAGACTCTTTTGTCATTTTTTATTTATTCGAAAAAACATTTATTTTGAGATTATTTCCAATTAAGTCTAGAAAAAAGTTTTTTTTTTTTTTTGTATATTGAGACTTTTTTTTATATTCACTCCTGATTCTTTTTTTTGTCAAATGCATCTGTTCCATTAAAAAAAAAGTAAAATTCAGGTGCATGTTTTTAAGTCTATTTTTGTATACTTAAAAGGCTTAAGCTCCTCCCTCCTCTGCCATCCAAAAGGAGCTCGTAGTAGAGTTGTTGCTCCTCTGGGTCGAGAGAAGCCAGATCTGGTGGTTTGGGCATTTGGTTAAGATGCCTCCCAAAAGCCTCGCTGGTGACGTGTTTCAAGCACGTTCCACCAGGGGGACACTCAGAGGCAGACCCCATTTTATGGCTGGTAAAAATACAATAACGTGTTAATCAAAAGTCATTCTTGAGATTATTGGGAACATCAGACAATATTTTGGAAACGTAAATAATTCCAAATGGTGTAGATAAGTTTTCTCTGGCTGTGTGTCAGAGCGTAACATTTTACTCACCAAAAACTTGTATTATTTGTAGATAAAAATCCATCTTTCTGTCTCTTCACCAAAATTAAAAGTCCAGCCTGTCATATCTCTGTACAAGTTTTCTTCAGATGTGCTTCTCTGGTTTCTTTACTAAGTCCTACTTCTTTTGAAACAGTGTTTATATTTGGATACAGTGAAGGAAGACATGAAGATAGTTGGCGTGACCAAAGAAGATGCAGGAGATAGGGTTAGATGAAGAAACTGACTTGCTGTGGCGACCCCTGAAAGGAAACGATGGAAGAAGAAGACTTCTTTTGAAACGTTTGCATTTAGGATGACTTTAAAAATTAATCAGCATCGTGCCTAGTGATGGATATCGAAAAGAATTTGTCGATAGTAGTCCTCTTATCGATATCGCTTAACGAACCGAATCTTTAACGAATCTCTTATCGATACTTTTAGAAACAAACAAATAAGTATTCTGAACATAAAAACTTTAATTGGATGATGGTGGAGCTCACAAAAAGAACAATATTTAAATAAAATATACCTTACTTAAATAAATCTGAACTGTACTGTAATAAAAAAGTTAGAAAGAAAAATCAATATTATTGGTTGTTCAGTTTAAACCCGCAGCCTAGAGTGTGTTTATAACTAGTAACTAGTAGTCAAGTAAAAGTATACTCTTGTGTTTAGTTTCAAAACTAAACTGTGGTATACCCATTTTTGTTAAAGGCGTGAACCCCGATTTTCTTTAGTATTAGTCCAAAACCTGACTTAAACCAAGTTTAAAAACCAATTGCCTTTAGTTTGGGACAAAAAGTGAACTTTCTGTCCAAAATCTGTTTCAAAAGAAAAAAATTAAGTTACTGTCTTAAATGTATTTTAGATCACAGATATAACACTTATTTTATATTTATTTGGTCATTAATGGATTTTAGATTTAGTTTGCAAACTGTTTTTATTCATGCCAAAAAACTACTAAAGTCGTGGCCCGGTTTAAAATAATAAACTGTTTGATACAAAATACTGGACTTTTTTTAAAGGTTTAATCTCTCAAGTGTCTTTTACTTATTTTAAAATATTTTTAAAAAATAAGTTTAAAATATGTTTAGGTCCGGAAAAAAAAAACCCGTTTTGTCCAAAAGTTGTTTGTACCAAGAACAGAAGTTGTTTTAAGTTTTCAGCAAAAACTGTCTGCAGAGCTCTTTTTTTACAGGGCTGGTGTTTTTGTGTTTTTGATCTATATATTTCAGTATTTGTGTTAAATTGGATTTTGTTCTGTTCTGTCGTCTTCCGCTTATCCGGGGCCAGGTCTAGGGGGCAACAGCCTCAGACGGGAAGCACAGGCTTCTCTCACCCCAGCTGCATCCTCCAGTTTATCCGGCAGGATTCCCAGTCGTTCCCCGGCCAGATGTGAGGCATACTCTCTCCAGCGTGTCCAGGTTCGGCTTCTTAGTCTCCACCCGGTGGGACGTGCCCGAAACACCCCATCAGATGCCCCACCCGCACAGAGGGGCAGCTTTTTCTTTTTTTTCTCAGAATCCAATGTGAAGTGGAACTAGCAGTTGTTTTTATGTTTTGTTTTTTTTTTTTACCAACTTTTCAGAGAGTTCATTTTTTGTAAGATCTTTAGTTTTAAATTAAGTAGAAAATAACTTATAATTTAGTAAATAGCTTTTGTTTCTATTACTTCGTTATGGGTTTGAGTCCTGGGCCAGGGATGAGGCTTGAAACACTGGCCTTTCTGTGTAAAGTTTGCATGTTCTCCCCGTGTGTATTTGGGTTTCCTCTGGATACTCCGGTCTCCTCCCACTCTCCAAAGGCATGCATATTTGGTTGATTGGACACTATGAAATTACCCCAAGTAAAGTGTGTATGTGTGTGGTTGTGTGGCCCTGTGAAACGCTGGCGGGGCATATCCTATCTCTTGCCTTAAATAAGCTGGGACCTCCGATACCTCCCAAGATTGCGTAAGGGATAACCGGGGCAGAAGAAGAAACAAAACTTTATAATGGACCGTTACGGAGAACCGACAAGGTCATGTCACCCACTGTCTTTGTAAAGTAAAAGGCTGATAGATTGTCCAATGCTTCGTCCAACAACTGTTTGAGGTCTTGCTGGACTCTGTCCCAGGTTCAGTCAACTTTGTTTGTCTAATATTCCGTAATTTTGATTATTTCCCATTATTTTCCCCCAAACGTCAACAGAGTATTTATTTTTTAGTTCAGGACCTGTGGTAATTCTTTTGACTATTTCTCTAAAACCTGTTTAAGGTTTAATCCAGAAACTGTAATTATACAATCTGGGATTTTTTTAGTTGTGAAAAAAACATTTATTTCAAGTACTGTTTAATAATGTGTGCTGGAATTGTTTCAATTTTGAAAGATAATTTAAAGACTGTTTTATAATTAATTAAAAAATTAATTTAATTCAAAATAGCAGCACGGTGGCGCAGTGGATAGCACAGTGGCCTCACAGCAACAAGGTTGTGGGTTCGAGTCCCGGGTGGGGACGAGGCTTGGAACACTGTCCTTTCTGTGTGGAGTTTACATGTTCTCCCCATGTCTGTGTGGGTTTCCTCTGGGTACTGCGGATTCCTCCCACCCTCCAAAGACATGCATGCTAGGTTGATTGGCCGGTGCCAAGTTGCCCCTAGGAATGAGTGTGTGTGTGGATGGTTGTATGTGTGTGGCCCCGCGACAGACGGCGACCTGTTCGGGGTGTACTCTGCCCTTCGCCTTAAATTGGCCGGGATGGGCTCCGGCCCCCCGCAACTCCAAGAGGGACAGACAGATAAGAAGATGACTGACTCATGACTGAATTTAATTCAAAATACTGTTTTAGGATAGATGCAAAAATGTGTTCTTATGTACACTAAGTTCCAAATTATTATGCAGATGAGATGTGTCTCTGGGTTTCTGTATTACTGCAATCCTCTGAAGGATCCTAGATGTTGGTAGCTACTTTGTAATGTCATTTTAGCAGCTGCTCTCTTAATCTGGCATATTTGTCTGGCAGAATCTTTCCTCCTGGCCCGGAAATGACTCTGGATCTCTCCGGGTGAGCTAGAGGATGCAACTGGGTTGAAAGAAGCCTGGGCTTCCTGTCTGTGGCTGTTTCCCCCGTGACCCGGCCCCGGATAAGCGTAAGACAACGGAACGAAATCTTTCCTCTGCATGCCATTATCTGCACAGCACAGTCTGGGCTCTGAATCAGACACAAATCTCTAAACGTTACATTTCTCTGAAGAATGGAATTTTTTCATCCACTTATTTTCGGCTTCTCATGAGCAGATATATTTTCTTTCCCAGATTGTCTGAAAATTTCATCTGCTTAATAATGTGGAACAGCTTCTGTGGGTTTTTTTTTTTTTTTTTTTGGTAATTGGGTTCAACTGGCCAACCATTTATGACAAAAGATGGATTTCAGGAATCAAAAAACCTCAAAGTACAATACAATCCAGATAAAGCAAAGCAAAGATCTTGATGCTGTGATGTATTTGTATGATCATTTGGAACTCATTGTAGTCCAAAAACATTTTTAGGTTCAGTCTGAAGTTGAAGTTATTAAGTTTGTGTAAATTTGATTTTACAAGAAAACCAAAAAAAACTGTACCTTCAATTTGAAAATGATTGGATTTGCGATACAAAATCTATAAAGTTTAATGTATGAGGTTTTCATTTAGAATTTTAAGTATGCTTAGAGTTTAGTACATAAATTGGACTGTCCTCCAGCGGAGGGTTAGTCCTAAACTGTTGATTTTGAATTGGTTTAGTTTATAGTAGAACAACAAAAAATACTTTAAGTATAATTTTTTTTAAAAATCAGAAGAATTGTTTAAGTTTTGGTCCAAAAAGTGTTCCTAAGTTTGTCTGTAAGTACAACCCTTCAGATTGTTTTTGGAATCACTCTCTCCCTCCATTCATTGGCTGTATTTTTGAAAGACATCACAAGTGGCCAATTGAATCTACAAATTCCGTTTAGCCCCTCCCTTTCGTGTGAGTAAAATTCCCGCCCATCTTGCGTTCCATTGTGGGCGGGAGTTTTGGAGTAGCGGATTTGACATGTCTGTTTCTTATCGAATCAGAACAGAGAAAGGTGTTAAGCCCCGCCCTCTAATGCGGGAAATGTTCACGCCCTATGAATGGAAAAAGCAGAGGGGGCGTTTCAAGAAGGCGTGGCCACGCTCCAGTTCGACCCAGTTTGAAAGTGAACCAACGACTGTAGTCGCAGTTTCACCCCCAAACAACAACAAGAACCCCAGAAAACCTGAGAACTGCTTTCCCTGTTGTTCAACCCGCCCCGATCCTTCTGACCAGTGAGTACCTCCATCCGAGCTCCAGGACCGGGTTAAAATCTCAACCTTTATCCTGGAGTCAGGCTTTGATTTGCCGGTGTTTCTGTGTTTTTTTCCCCCCCTCTCTCTCTTTCTGTCCGGAGATAAAAGCCTGGAAAAGCGGGATAAAATGGCCGCTGTAGCCGTTAGATGGAGGTGGAGGAGGGGGGGTTAAAGCACCGATCTGTCACTGATCGTGTTTACAGCGTGTTGTTGTAAACATGTAACGCCCATTTGGAAGTATGAATGCCAGCAAATAGCCATGTCCCATCCACACCGCTACATAGCCGGAGCCCTGACATCTGAATGAGATCTGTTTGGTTTACGTTAAAGACTCACGATCCGCGATCAAATCCCGTACGGGATTAAAAAAATAATAATAATAACCCTGTTTTCTGAGTTCTTTGTTATTTAGTTTAGACGTCAGTGTGATCGGGTGGGTGGGTGTGAGGGGGGGGGATGGGGCCGCAGCGCAGAGGGCGGGAAGCAAATGGTGGCCCATTGTTCTGTAGCATGGCTAAGCTAACTGCAGCAGCTCCATCGGACCCGCACGGAGACACTCACAGCCGGCTAGAATAAGCGGGGTTCACCGGGGAGAAGAACCGGGAACCCCTGTTTTTTACCGGGGAGGGGGATTGAGTTTTAATCCTTAAGGAGAACAGGATAGGATCCAAAGAGAAGGCCCGGGTGTCTTCACTCACAGTCGGGGTGAATGGAAAGATTTAACCAGAAGGGGGATAGGGTTTGTGGGCTCATAGCCAGCGAGTAGAGACACCTGGATGGAGGACCAGATCCAGACTCAGAACAAAGACTGAAACCTGTTAGATGAAGAAGAATCAGACCATTTACCAGAAAAAAAAATTACCTCTTGACCTGTACTAGAGGTCAGGGTCAGGACCCCATGATGGTGAAAGAAGATGGACCGAGTCCAGAAGTTTAGATCTCCTTACCGACATGAGAAATGGAGGGCTGGTTTTAGGGACTCTTTGTCGGGAAAACGAACCTTTGTTGTCTCTAGAGACAATGGAGTCTTCACTTTGATACTTGCCTGTGATTGAATAAGCCGATGCGGGACCTGCCGCCCCTACCACATGAGTCAGGGGGGCAGCAGTGGTTCACTGGCCTTTTTGCTGTTTTCAAATCTTCGTAGCCCCGCGCCGGATCGCTCTGTTCTCCTCGGCCTGCTTGACACCAATTTTGATAATTGCACGGCACCCGTAGTGATCATAAGTCAATGACTTGAAGAACCAATTCCGGTCCAACCAGGAGTGACCGGATCCAGACGTCTACATCCCAAGAAGCAGGATGGGGTCTAAAGCTGTGAATATGAGCTGGTTCCTGATGTTGATGGGCTGGATGGAGGACCAGGTACAGCCGGTGCGGGATATTGTCTTGAAAGAAGGTGCTCCAGGTCTGGGAAGAAAGACCGGGACCAGCCAGGGGTACGAGAGACGGCTCCATCTGCTCTGAAAGATTTAGTTTCTGCCAAAACCTTGGAAGGAAAACTTGGACAAGCCCTGTGGACACAGACTGAGTTCAAAACTAGGGAGGAGGACCATGTCCTGAAGAAAGTGGTCCATGAGCTCTGGGGTCATTTTTATTGTCTATACCAACCTGTGTGCTGGTTCCAGTCTAAGAACCATCTCCCCGGTTTGTTTGGCGGTCTCAGAACCAGCCTTGGATTAAACCTGGTTCTTGTAACATCAACCTGTTTTTCTTCGTCTCCATGGTGACGTCCAGGCCGCCAGTATGATGCGTAAGGACGTGAACAAGCCGAAGGGGAAGACGTCAGCGTACGCCTTCTTTGTTCAGACGTGTCGGGAGGAGCACCGTAAGAAGAACCCCGAGCAGTCCGTCAACTTCGCCGAGTTCTCCAAGAAGTGTTCCGAGAGATGGAAGGTCAGACCCCGTCATACTGGAATCATCTACATGTAGATTTCATATTTCATAATTATTTTTATTTGTTCTTTTATTCTTAAAGGATTAATTAAAACTAACCTGCTGTGCTAGTTTTAACTGTAAAATTAATTAACAGAATTTGACTAGATTAACATTTAAAATGTTTGTTTTGGGATTTAATAAAGATCCTATAAAAATCATAAACAGTTATAAAAAATAAACATGAATTACTCTATTCATCCCTCACCGGGGAAATTTGTGTGCTGCACTCCTTACACCACAGCAGGCTGCCCTTCAATGGCGCCAATGGTGGGAGAAGCGGGGGTTAGGTGTCTTCTCCAAGGACCCTAGACGTGCTCTATGTGGGACGCAAACCCGCGACCTTCCAGTCCGCGCGCGAACGCTCTAACCACTGAGCTGCCGTCTCCTCCCAAATCCTCCCTATCAAACACAAATTATATTATATCCTCAATTAATGACAAATAAATCATACAGTGTGTCACTTATACAAGTATTTTAAATAATATTAAATGGCAACAAACTTAAGTTAGAAAATAAATTTCTTATTTATTTGTATGACGACGTTATTGAAAAACATCGAACGTGATTTGACAAAACATAAAATATTTTGAACAAATCAAATTCAGTCTCTTTTAAATCATCAAAACAACAACATAGTAAAAGTTAAACGTGAAACAAAACCATTTGGTTGTTGTTACAACCAAATTAGAAAACAAAATCTTTTCAATAAACAAAAACACAATCGTTATCATAACAACCCAATCTGTTTTTCTAGTTAACACAATATTTTTTAAAAATCCAAAATAATCCGAGAAAACAAAGTTTCCGACTTTTTTTTAGGCTCCAAATCCGCCTTATCACGCTGTCCTGCTGACTAAGACTTTATCATTTTAAAAGCACATGGCAATGTTTACACACAAACTGCTTGTCTTCTGGCCCCGCCCCCTGACCTTTGTGCCACTAAACTTATCGGCAGGCTATTGAACTGTTTGACAAATCGGAACATTTAAACTGTAGCCTTTTGTAACAAACTAAATTAAAGTTTTATTTGCCCCATACACTCGTACACGTACAGTGTGTAGTAAAATAATGGATGTCTTATGATAAATAAATCATCAAGCTGGTTTTTAGAAAATATTTGGGTCTCTATCCTGAAGAGCGAATAGCAGATGTTAATATAGCAATATTGATATCATGCAGCCTCGTCTGATTGGCCGCCTGTGGTCTGACTCTCTCTGGTTGCAGGCTCTGTCTCCGAGTGATAAGAAGTGCTTTGAGGACATGGCGAAAGCCGATAAGGTGCGCTACAACCGCGAGATGCGAGACTACATTCCTCCTAAAGGCTTTGGGAAGAGAGGTCGCAAAAGGAAAGACCCCAACGCACCCAAAAGACCCCCGTAAGTCTAAAGGGGTCTGATCCCGCACCAACCAGGGTCATGCAGTGTCTGACCTCTGACCCCGTATGTGTGTGAGCAGGTCAGCGTTCTTCGTGTTCTGCAGCGAGTACCGGCCCAGCGTCAAGCAGCAGTTCCCCGGCCTCTCCATAGGCGACTGTGCCAAGAAGCTGGGCGAGATGTGGAGCAAGCTGTCGCAGTCTGAGAAGCAGCCGTACGAAGAGAAAGCTCAGAAGCTGAGGGAGAAGTACGACCGGGTAAGAGTCCGCTACCCTCACAGAACACGCCCCGCGCACATATCCATGGTGTGTGTGTGAGCTCTTTTCTGTGTGTTTTTCAGGACATGGTGGCTTACCGCGGAGGCGGCACGTATGCCAGGAACCCCGGCTCCTCAGCTCAAGGAGGAGAGGAAGAGGAAGAAGAGGAGGGAGAGGATGAAGAGGAAGAGGAGGAAGAAGATGAGTAGAGGGGGAGAGAGTGTGTGTGAGACAGATGTGTGTTTCATTGGTCGGACAGATAGTGGGCGGGGCCTCACGACAGGTCAGAGATCATGTGTCCCACTGTTGTCAAATTGATCTGAAACAAACACCCTGAAAATGCGTGTGTGAGACTGCAGTGTGTGTGTGTGTAAGTGTGTTTGTTGCCTTTATGTAGCCTGTATGTGTGTGAGTGTGTGTATGTGTGTGTGCTGGAGGTCATCAGATGTTAAACTGTCTGACACCAGAGGATCGTAGAGTAACTCCCCCCTCACTGTAATCATGGTTCCCCTCACACCCAGCCCTCCCGCCCATCGTCCCCACGTTGCCATGGAGACCCTTCCTGCTTTTCATCATAATCATGTTTTTTTATTTTCTTACTGGATTTTAATGGAAGTGTTTCTGTTGTTCACTGTCAGAGTAGAAACTTCAACTTTTATAATAAAAACACAATGAAGGAAAAAAATTGTCTTGTTTTTTCTTCTGGCTGAAAAATACAGGTAATTACTCAACGACACGAGACTTCGTCATGGTAACGGTTTAATTTCTCTATCCCAGCATCACTGTGTTCTCTCAGAAGACATTCACACACAACTAATAAGACAAAAACATTCAATCTGCACAAAATAACTAAACAAAATCTTTGTTTAGGTGTGCTCATTCAGTCGATCGCAATACTGTAAACTCCTCGATCCCAGGGACAGTGTTGATCGATGTCAACATTTTTGGTGATTTTCCACATTTAAAAAAATAAAAATGAATTACTCTATTCATCCCTGCCAGGGGAATTTTGTGTGCTGCACTCCTTACACCGCAGCAGGCTGCCCTTCGACGGCGCCAATAAAAGTGGGGGCTAGGTGTCTTCTCCAAGGACTCTAGACGTGCTCTCCGTGGGACGCGAACCCGCGAACTACCGGTCCGCGTACGAACGCTCTAACCACTGAGCTGCCGTCTCCACCCATTAAACTTCAGCATATCAGAATGAGATTTTGTAAGTTCATTTACATACCGACCAGTCCGTCTGGTTAGAAAGATGCCCATTGATTTGTTTAATTGTATCCTATTGGATGGAGCAATATGGGATTATTATGACCTTGTCCACGCGTAGCCGGGTATTTTTAAAAACGCCATGTCTGTTGTCCTCCGTTTTGCGAAAATGCTCACGTCCACATGTAACCGTTTTCAAAATATCCGAGTCCACACGCAGCCGTATAAATACGCTTCTGAGTGTGGTTATGAACATGCCAGACCAGTAGTCGGCAGTATTGATGTAAACACAAGTTCTGAGCTATCCAATCAGAGCACCTCTTTTCATTTTCCGCAGCATGGATCCATGCTGCCCACTGTCTGCTTTTGTAAACAAGGACGCACACGAATGACGTACAGTATGTGCATTACTTGTTGTAAGTAGTGACGCATAAAAATGCAAATCTCCATTTTCGCACGTCCACACGCAGACGCAAAAACGGAGTTTTTCAAAATCTCCACTTTGGCCAGAGTGTTCTAAAACGCCAGTCTTAAGTAAAAAAACCCCGTCCGTTTTGGTGTGGATGGCAAACCCTCTGTTTTCGCATATATTTTAGGCCAAAACGGATAAAAATATATGCGTTTTCAAAAATACCCGGCTACATGTGGACGGGGCCTAAATTTTATGCAATGAACTCCAATGGCGTTGGCTGGCCAAGAGTTAGGGCGGTAAACCAAGACAGAAAATCCAGTACAGAGACCCATAGGCAGCTGGTTGTGCTCAGTGATGCTTTTTGGCACCAGCTGTATCGGCTTGTCTTTCCGTCGGACTTTGTCAGCAACGCCGAGAGGGGGATCCTGGCACTGGGCACCCCAAGATCTCTATACCACTTGCTCAGGGCTGCACCTGTGGAGACTCAACACAGGAGGCAACAGTTAATTTGACTTGGAAATGGCAAAAAGGACAGTCAGCCACTGCTCCCCCATGACTCATATTTGCAGTAAGTTTGGTAGGAACTATAGCTCCAGCACCGGCTTCAAGACGCTGCACAAACACATGTATCTTGGTGACTCCATTGTCTCTAGAGACAGAAGGATGCCAGTTATAGTAATCAAACAGCATGATCTTTGTAAACGAGTATCGATTTTAAAATGAGAGCTTTGCCATTCGGCCCGTTTCGATCTTCGCCATGATGAACCAATACAATGTTTCATTATGGTGTAGAACGGGGTCTGTTAGCCACCTGGCATGTTCACAGAGAGGAGGAAATCTGTTCTCTTGATTCCACCAAGGTCAGGATGTGGAAGGAAGTTACAATGTTTCTAAGAATAAAAGAGATAAAAACCAAACAGAAAGACTTTTATAAGTCAGAGTTTAGTTTCCATGAGGTGGTGAGATCACATCCACTGGAGTGATAATAATGATATTCTGTGTGTGTACAGGGCTGATCAGAACTATTCATACTGGTGGAAAATTTGACCTGAGGTTCCTTTTAATCCTACAAAATAACTGTTTTGGTCTGATTGTTTTAAAGAGTTCTTCTAAAAAAATATATATATATTTTGCAGCAAAGATAGTACGGTGTAAAAATATTTCTCAATTTTGATTGATATTTTTTAACCAAAGTTAAGAACTTGAAAAGCAGTAGTTGGAAGCTAAAAGTAAACGGGCTAAACAACAGTAGGACGTGCGACAAGTTAACCAGCAGTAACAGGAAGTGTTCGTATCGTCCAGTAGCCCATACAACCAAAATAAAAACCTCAGCCCTCAGTCATGACCTTAGTCATTTTTCAACTGGTTTTAAAAGTTTGATCAGGTCTGTGTGGACTTGAAAGCGATGTAACCAAAACTATGGTAATGACCTCTGGAACCACGGAGGTCAGGCAGATCGTCAACTTATGTTAGAGGTTTTGAAGATAAAGTCAGGAGACCAGACTGAGATGGTTTGGACATGTGCAGAGGAGAGAGAGAGAGTACATCAAAAGAAGGATGCTGGATTTGGAACCACCAGGAAAGAGGACTAGAGGAAGACCAAAGAGGAGGTTCATGGATACAGTGAAGGAAGACATGAAGATAGTTGGTGTGACTGAAGAAGATGCAGCAGATTGGGTTAGATGGAAGAAACTGACTTGTTGTGGCGCCCCCTGAAGGGAGATGCTGACAAAAGAAGAAGCCATCAATTTTATTTGTTGATTTGATCTTATTCTATTGTTACCTGTATTTAATTATTTTATGGCCTTTAGCACTTTGAGATTTTTAGAAAAATGTAAAGTGAATTAGTTTCATCTTCTGAACCACTTGTCCCAATGGGCTTGCGGGGAGTGCTGGAACGTATCTCGGTTGATTTCAGGTGAGAGGCAGGATACACCCCGAACAGGTCGCCAGTCTGTTGCGGGGCCACACAAACACAGACAACCATCTAAACCACAGGTGTGCAAACTTCTTGATTCATGGGCCACATTGAGTTCTAACATTTGACCAGGGGGCTGGAACAGGATCAGATGGATGCCATGCTTGGGTAACCAATAGAATGGCGCTAGATTTTAAACAAGCGCTAAATGTTACATCAAGAACGTTGAGTTTCAAATCTAGTGGCGCTAGGTCTTAAATTTAGTGCAATAGTGCTTAAAAACATCCATTTAGCAGCACTAGGTTTGAAATCGAAGCGCTTGATGTAACATTTTGCTTGTTTTAACATCCAACACGCTTATTTACGTGTGTGTATTGGCCCCAATGGCTTTCCATATCTGTGTTTATTTTGAGAGCTTATGCATCACAGAGACACACACATTTTAATGGGAGCAGTGTTGTTGTTTTCTCGACCAAGCCAATATATCCAGAGTGCGCCATCTAGTGACGAAACATCAGAATTGCACGGG
The DNA here is from genome assembly GCA_902685375.1 of Neostethus bicornis. Lineage (NCBI taxonomy): Eukaryota > Metazoa > Chordata > Actinopteri > Atheriniformes > Phallostethidae > Neostethus > Neostethus bicornis. Next base: position 21,831,260 of record LR738558.1, on the reverse strand, counting down.
AAATAAAACTAACAAGATTTTTTTATTTAATTTTTTCACGTTCGGCGGGCCGGATTAAAAAGTTTAACGGGCCGCATTTTGCCCGTGGGACGTACTTTGCTCATGCCTGATCCAGACACTCATTTCTCGGGGCCATCAACTTAACGTGCATGTTTTTGGAGGGTGAGAGACACAGACCTACAATGATGCATTTCATAAGTGCAACTGTTTGTGTCAGCCTCATGCTGACACAAACGTAGAGCAATTTTAATATTAATAAAGTTTTGATTTCTCTCATGAATTCAACTCCTGATTCAATGTCAGCGTGGTTGATTTTATTCTAACAGGACCAGGAGTCTAAAAAAAAAAGGAGTTTTTCCTCACCGTGAAGGAGAGTCTGAGGGCATAAACGTGCTAGTCTTGTTTAGTTAGCATTTGTTAGTCATTTTTCTTGCAGTGTATTTGTGTAAATACATTCCTCTTTTTCTTGTGAAGCCCATTAAGACGGAAATTCTGTGATTTTGGGCCAAACAAATAAAATTGAATTGAATTGAAAAAAAGAAGAAAAAAAAAAACATAATGCAGTTCTACTCTGAGCCAGCAGACGGTGGCAAAAACACCTGATTTTAAATCTGACTTTTAAGAAGAAGAAGAAGAACCAGAGAAGAAGAGGGTCTCACTCTTCATCAGGTGAGATTCTACATTTGTTCTTTTCTTTCTTCTTTTTCTTCTGTTTGTTTTTTTCTCTCTTATCTGTGTGACGTCACTGTGTTTCACCCGGGGTTCCCCCTGCTGCTGCTAGCCTGCTGCTAGCTGTTAGCCTGCAGGTAAACATGGCTCCGTTACTAGACTGAAGTTCACCTGCTGCTCAGGACCCCAGGATGCACGGTCATGGTGCACCTGGTGCACAGGAAGGATGATGCACGAGGCTAGGTTTAGAACCAGGGTCATAGATTTGAACCAGCTCTTCTGATCTCCTCCTAAATCTGCAGATTAGGACCCTTGTTTTCTTTGCAGAGATCATGAACCCCTAAAAACCAAAACCCCTTTTCCTGTTAAAGTCAAGTTATCAGTCCCCCCAAACTAAGACCCTTATCCAGAATCAAAGTAGAAGCTTGGTCTTCTTGACCAGGATTAGGAGATAGTTTCCAAAGACTAGAACCAGGACTATAAACTACCAAGTGGTCTCTGGACCAGGTTCCTGGTCTAGAGGTGGGGTTCTAGACCAGCCTAGATTTGGACTCCAGTCTATGATCAGGTTCTTTGGTTCCAGTATGAGGATTAAGATCTGGAAGCAAGGATTCATAAAGGAGGGGTCCACAACAAGGAGGCTTCACGGTGGCCCCACAGCAAGAAGATCAGGGGCGTGAGTCCCTGGTGGGACGAAGCTTGGAACACTGTCCTTTCTGTGTGGAGTTTGCATGTTCTCCCTGTGTATTTGGTGTTTTCTCTGTGTATTCCAGTTTCCTCCCACCCTCCAAAAACATGCGTGTTAGGTTGATTGGCCACAATGACTTGCCCCTAGGAATGAGTGTGTGTGTGACCCCACAGCAGACTGGCGACCTGCTAGGGGTGTGTCCTGCCTCTCGCCTGAAATCAGTCAAGTTAGGCTCCGGCACCCCCGCGACTCCGACAGGAATAAGTAGTTCAGAAGATGAAACGAAATACAGGTTTTTAACACACCTGAGGTTTTGGTCCATCCATGTGAGTTAGATTAGATCATGTTTTATAAAAAAAATAAAAAGTTTACTACCTTAAAAACTTTACAAATACTGGACTCAAAAAATACAGTTCATACAGTTACTACAAAATGCTAATGAATAAAAACTAATTAGTTTTACATCAAAGAAGGACTATTTAGAAGAGAACACTCACTCTGAAGAAAACGAAAAACAATCCTCAAAAGTAAAGATGTCTCACTCTGACTGTTTTTCAACAAAATGTTCATCTTTATCATTTAAGTAGAACTATTTTTTTTCCTGGTTTTTATGTTTTAAGTTTAACGAACTTATTTTTTAATAAAAACATAACAGCCAATGTTCTTCTATCACAACTCCTGTTTTTAATTGAAACAGTTTGTTTTTATACTGGTTAAAATAAAAGTAAATAAAATTTAGAAAAAAAAATACTGGACCAAAACGTATGGTTTCTTATGTTTGAGAGTTCAGTTAAATATTTCTTCAAAATTAAGTTGGACTAAAAGAACCCATGATATTTTGTTGATTTTTCAAAGATTATCTATAGTGTATGTTGTGATATTTATTGTTGTGATATAGGATAATCCATATCATGATATGTTTTTTTTTTCATAAAGCCTAGCAGTACTGGGAGGTGGCATCATGGTATGCTATGGGGTTTGCCATTACGACAGTAGGAGGTACTATTATAGTATGGGGAGGAACCACACCTTAGTGGAACGTACAGTGCAGCGCTACTATTGTAACAAGAGGAGAGGACTTTGAGTTCCTAGAAAGGTGCTTATAAATCAAACGAATGACTATTATTATTATCATGCGGAGGAACCAGCATGGTATGGGTTAGTACCACCACTGTGGTATGGGGCAGTACCATTATGATACTGTGGGTTGGAATCCTAGGGTATCGGGAGGTGTTAACCATCTGGGGCAGTTTAATCGCTTAAAGTTCCAATTTGTTTGTTCAGGTTGTCATGGAGACAGCTGTTGCCATGGACGACCCTGCTGTTGTAACCATGGCGAGTACGATTGAGGTTCAGGACTCCAACAAACCTTCCGATGAAGAAGCACCAAAGTCTGGTTCTGAGCTGAGGCGACGTCCACTCGGGAGGCGAAGCAAGAAAGTAAAGAGACGGGGCATTGTGGAAAAAAGGCGTGGTCTGGGTGAGAAAAGGCGGAGTCAAAGGCAAAAGAGGCGTGGTCAGGAGGAAAAGAAGGAGGGTGTGACAGTGAAGAGGACGTGGAGTGGCGGGAAACGGCGGTGGGATAAAAAACATTACTGCGTCTTCTGCCGGCGTCCGCAAGTAAAGATTGCTCGCCACCTGCTCAGAAAGCATGCCGATGAGCAGGAAGTGGTATCTGCTAGTATGCTGCCACCAGGCTCCAAACAGCGACACCTGCTGCTGGAACACTTGCGCTGCAGAGGGAACTACCTCCACAACATAGAGGTCTGCTCATTTCTCTGTTTAATAAGCCACTCGTCCTTTTATCAGTCTGGATTTATGAGAGAGTGACATAATCTGGGAAAGAAGAAGCATAAAAAAAAAAACTTATCCCACTATAATTGTGGGATGTTGCGATATTAATTCAGTACCAAAATATAGTGCATTGCTAATGTTAATCTTTACAGATAAACTTCCTAGTTGAATGGGGGTTAGGAAGCCACAAAACTGGTTGGTTAGCTTTGAAATCCCAGACAAATCCGCACCTCCTTGAAGCTGGCCCGTCTTAAAAAAATATATATATAAAAAAATAAACAAAAAATATGTCAATTGTTTGTGTTGTGTTTTCTGTGCTGCGTCAATCAGCGGTCATCCAGCCCCTCATTTTGCTTACGCCCGGAAATAAATGAAGGTCTGTATGATGTCATTGTCCAAATTGTATTTCTTAAAATGATAATAAAAAACTAAAATAGCACAAAGAACCTGTTTACAGCACATAACAGCGCAAACGATCGACACCATTTTTAGAAGTGTTCTCACATTTTCAAGCAAAATGAGGGACCGGATGAACACAGATTGACCTATAAAAGAATCATAAATATCTAAAAAACTAAAATAGCACAAACTAACATTTTTACAGCACAAATGCAGCACAAATGTTTGACATATTTTTTGTTTAGTTTTGTATATATAGTAAGGGGGCCAGCTTCACGGATGTTAAATCTGTTGGTCGCTCAGAGTTAAACAGAAACACTGTCTGAGAGAGAGCTTGTTAAACGAGGAGAGATGAAAGGCTAATGTTAATATAGATATGTTGTTGGTGTACGGTGATGTCTTACTATTTATTTTTTAAACTTTTTTGTGATGTGTTTATCTTTCTATCTGTTTGCTAACGTATCCACATGACCATGTGCTTGAGTATTTACGTAGTCTCTGTCCTCCAGGTGATCCGGCAGGGCAGTGGGGAGATAGTACCATGGCGGCAGCCCTCAGAGGAAGTGGATGCCAGGAACTACCTGCCCTGTCCGCTCTGCCTCGGCTTCTTCCTGCGCGCTGACCTGTGGAAGCATCAGGTGTCCTGCCGGAAAAAACTCGCAAACAGCCCATCTAAAGACACCGCCCCCACCTCAGAGACCACACCTCAACCCCAAAACCCTGACCCCATGACTCAGACTGGTTGTGACCTGATTGATAGTGAAACCATAGAGAACGAACTAGTGGATCCCTCTGGAGATCCAAACCAGGATCTAAGTTCTGGGAGAAAAAGGAACTCTGAGACCAGTTTGGATCAGAATCTTGACTCTGTGGGGACCAGACCCAGGAAGCGGACCAGAGTTCAGGCAGCGGCGTCACGTCTACTGCCGATTTCTAGCGGAGCTTCTGAGAGCTGCAGTGAGATTCTGCATCGCATGAACCAAGACAACGTGTCCTATGAGGTCCTACCAGAAACACGCACGCACGCACACACACATACACACACACACACACCTGTTTATTTACTTATATGGACACCTGGTCACAAAATGTACGGTGGTTCCTTTTTATTTGTGGGAGTTATGTCCTAAAAATGACCCAAAATTGGAAAACTGGACCAATGACTGCATATTTCCTATTTTCAAAACTCAATATGGCTCCCTTCAAATTGAGAGAAAATTGTGACTAAAATTTCTTCTTTTTTTTTTTAGCCAGTCGTACGGTTGGTTTCATGCTCCCTAGCCCCGCCCCCTTCACAGTCAGTGACGTTTACGTATGTGTGTTTCAGGTGAAATCAGACCGTCTGATCTGTCAGTACGGGAACAAGCTGATGGGGAACCAGGACGGGAACCAGAGGAGGTACGACTATGTGAGTCAGAAACTGAGGGAACTGGGCCGCTTGCTGCTGGCCGCCAAGTCTCTAGAGTCAGGTGTACAGACCCTCCAGGACCTGCTGGCCCCAGGCCGGCTCGATCTGGTCGTTTCCGCTGCCCGCAAGGCGTCAGGCTACCGCTGGACACGCCCTCCTCTAGCCATTAAAACCACGCTGAAGACCGTGTGTGAGATCGCAATCGGGGACAGTCTGGAGGACGGAGACTGGGAGACCGCCGCCAAGACCACAGACTTCTACCACATGCTGGGGAGGGACTGGGACAGCCTGCAGAGTCCAGACCAGGACCCAGGTCAGAACCAGATCCACCTGGACAGATTTGAACCATCTGTAGACCCTTAGACCTGATCCATGTTTCTATGTGTAGCAGCAGAAGGAGAGAAAGTAAAGAAGCACCTGGTCCAGACCAAGAACCAGAAGGACTCCAGACCAGATGGTGAGATCTAGATCCACAGGAACCTTCAAGACTTGGGTTCACAAACTGGGAGGCTAGGCCTGTCTGTGAGACTCACACCTTTAATAGAGAATCCCAGCAAGACTGAGAACCAGTAAGATACTGGTCTACCAGGTGTGGTTCTCACTCTCTCTCTCTCTCTGCAGGTTTTTCCAAGAACGGGACCAGGACTCTGAGTTCAGTCCTTCCTTCAGTCTCTGGTGGGTTCTGATGGACCACCAGGTTTAGGGTGTCCTGTAAGCATTCTGAAGACCTGCTCTTTCTCTCCAGGTCCTCCAGGAACCCGGAAGGTCCGCCGGCGCCCCTGGTCCTCAGCAGAGAAGGAGGCCATCTGGAGGCAGCTGGGAGTCCACGTCCTGGTCCAGTCCGTTCCGGGGAAGGAGGTCTGCCAGCGGTGTCTAGACCTGGAGCCGGTCCTCAGAGGCCGCCACTGGAAGGACATCAAGAACCAGATTCACAACCAGATCCAGAGTCAAAAGAAACATCAGTTTCATGCCCAGATGGACCAGGAGGAGAACCAGGACCAGCGAGACCAACAGAAAAACCAGCAGTACCAGGTTGAGACGGACCCACAGACCAAAGAGCACCTGGACCTGAAAAGACCTGAATACCAACTGGAACACCCCCAGCTAGACCAGCAGGACCACAGTCTGGTTCTGAAGAAGCACATGTACCAAATGGATCATCAGAGCCAGACTCTGCAGACCCTGGACCGGGACACGACAGGTCTCATTGGGTCTCCTTATGGACCTGAAGGTCCACTCAGAGCTCCTGGACTCCCTCTGCTGGAGCGGGACCCCACACCGTACCCGATCCTGCCACGGGCCCCTGCATCCCATCTAGACCAGATCCTCACCAGACCTGACTGGACTGAAGAGGCTCTGGTTCAAAACTATCCTGTTAGCAGGAGCCGAAACCTCCTGCATGACGTTCCTCCTCCAGACCCACAAGCTGGACACGTTCATTTCTGAGTTCTGGAGGTTTCTGAAGTTCTAGCACCGTCCTTCAGGACCACGTTTAGTTGTTAGAGCAGGCTCAGTTTTAGGTGAACCAGGTTTATTCCTGACCCACTAAGTCCAGTTCAGACTGGTTTTGTGGTGAACTAGTCTAAAATGATGTGGGAGGTTTCTAACATCCTGGATCAGGATCCACCTGCATGCCAAATAGGAAGTAACCGCTTGCGTCCTAAAGATCCATCCACACAGTTCTATGAGCTTCACTAAGAACGTTTCTACACTTTTTAATTTTATTTTAATATATGTACTTTATTAATCCCTCACCGAGAAATTTATGTGCTGCATTTCACCGCAGTAGGCTGCCACCTATGACGACGCTAATGGTGAGAGAAACAGGGGGGTTAGCTGTCTTCTCCAAGAACCCTAGACGTGAAATCCGTGGGATGCGAACCTGCGAACTTCTGGTTAACATCCGGTTAACTTCCGGTCCGCGGGTGAACGCTCTACCACTGAGCCACCGTCTCGCTCTTTACCAGGAATCTTAAAAGCAGTCAGACTGAAACGGCAGTAATCAGTTTGTTTTGGACATTCAGACTCAGATACAGAATGTTTTTAATACCTTGTGGGGAAATCGATGTGTCCGGTAACGCTCTAAGCACTCCAAGAGAGTTCTAAAACAGCTTTTGAACAGCTGCTAGGTGGTGTAGAGTTGGATGGGGTAGAGCTCGAACAGCCGTTGGTGGAATATACAACAGTTGGCTTCATGCTAAGTGGGATGTGGGTTACTGTGGCAACAATATTTAAGAGCTCAAGTAAATCATATACGACATTGTTTACGTGGAGTGAATATAACGGACGTAAAGGTCGGATTAGATTCTAAACGTTCGCAAGAATTAAAGACGTGCGAATGTCTTTGATGTACAATTTAAACTGGACACCAATCACTGGTCTGGTTGGAATCTTTATGCACCTTTCTTTATCTATTGAAAAATGTCTTCAAAAAGCTCGCTCCTGGTTGTCATGCCATCCCAGTGACTCTGTCTGGCTTCATGGGCCCAGTCCACACGTAGCTGGGTATTTTTGAAAACGTATATATTTTTATCCGTTTTGCCGTCCACACGAAAACTGAGGTTTTTTTCACTGAAGACCAGCGCTTTTGAAAACTCCGCCAAAGTGAAGATTTTGGAAAACTCTGTTGTTGCGTTTGCGTGTGGACGTGCGAAAACGGATGTTTGCGTTTTTATGCGTCAATACCTGCAACAAGTAATGCACATACGTCATTCGTGTCCGTCCTTGTTTGGATCGTCTATATTTTCCTGTGTTTTATTAACTTTATTTTCGATGATGACTTTTAAAAACAATTCCACCTCCTTTTCGGTTCACACAAATGAGATGCCTGGCGCCATGTTTCAGGTTTTGCGGAAATGACAATAGAGGTGCTCTGATTGGATAGCTCAGAACTTACGTTTACATCAATACTGCCCACTACAGGTCTGGCATGCTCATAACCGCACTCAGAAGCATATTTATACGGCTTCGTGTGGACGCGGATATTTAGAAAACGGTTACGTGTGGACGCAAGCGTTTTCCTAAAACGGAGGACAGCAGAGATGTGTTTTCAAAAATACCCGGCTACGTGTGGGCGGGGCAAAAGAGTCAACATGATCACGTTAATAGGATGGACCGTTAACTGAGCAGGAAGCAAGTCATTGGTCTAGTCTGCATTTGAATGGCAAACTTGATAAACAGGATGAGCTTTTTGAAGCGACACCCCCCTGCCACAAGAGACCCCAACTAAAGCTAATTTGTCTGACTCAGTCTGGCTTCCTGCTGTCATTGGTTGAGTAAAATCTGTCACTCAAACCCGTCAAACGCCCTCATGTTGACGTGAACAGATGCTACATTTTTAAATTGGCGTAACGGACATGAATAAATTGTGCTACGAGGCGAAAAAAAAATGTAAATACGTGAAGAATACATCATAACTAAGAGTACAGATCCATGACGGGGTGGCATGATTCACTGGGTAGAGGGGCTGTTTAATTGTAAGGTTGCAGGTTCAGTCCTTGACCCAGATTCAAGATTCTTTATTGTCTCCTGACGTCTCAGGCCCCGTCCAAACGCAGCTGGGTATTTTTAAAAACGCATATATTTTTATCCGTTTTGTCCTGTTGTCCACACGAAAACGGAGTTTTTTTCACTCAAAACCGGTGTTTTTGAAAACTCCAGCCAAAGTGGAGATTTGGAAAACTCAGTTTTTTTCGTTTGCGTGTGGACGTGCGTAAACGGAAATTTGCGTTTTTATGCATCACGACTGGGAAAAGTAATGCACATACGTCATTCGTGTTCGTCCTTGTTTACAAAAGCAGACAGTGGGCAGCATGGATCCACGGACCCTGTTGCAGACCCTCTTTTCTTGCCTTTTTGTCTCAACTGCTCTTGCTTCTTGTCGAGGAGCAAAGGAGGAGAAATGCGTTACAATTGGCGATTATTAATCACATAAGCCTTCCTAGCTCAGAGCTTACGTTTAGATAAATACTGCCCACTACTGGTCTGGCATGCTTATAACCGCACTCAGAAGCGTATTTATACGGCTCCATAGAGACACGGACATTTTGAAAATGGTTATGTGTGGACACGAGTGTTTTCCTAAAACGGAGGACAGTAGATATGCGTTTTCAAAAATACCCGGCTACGTGTGGATGGGGCCTCCTTCTGGAGACTCTTAGAATGTGAGGTATCTTGTAAAGCAGTCAAAGAAACTATCAGGTGTTCATTTACAATGGGTGATTAACTGAATGGTTACCATGACAACAATGGTGTCAGTTTTTCAGTAAAATCCATGAGCGGCGGAAGTCAACAATTTGTGGCTTCCTATTTGGCATGCATGGGATACCGGCTTGCTGGCCTAATGACTCTATGGAGTCATTGGGTCATCTGGTCCGGTGCTGCAAGTTTTTACATCTCTACTGCCTGAACGTTCACCAGAAGAAGAAAAGAAAATAAAATGAAGTAAAAGTCCTCCAGAACACAAAAATATCAAAATAGACCAATCACATGCTGTTTTGCATATTTTCTAAATAAACCCCCAAGATTCTGATTAAAAAAATGTATTAAAAATGTGTGTTTTTTAATTTGTTTTACAAAACTCTGTATTTTCTGCTGATCTGTCTTTCGTGTTCTGACCTGGTCGTTAACACTCACAAAAATTCCCATTATTCGTATAATAAATGAGGACAGTATATTTTAACTCATAACACATGTACATACATTTGAAAAACAAACACTTGACCAAAAAACTAGTTTTCTTGTTTAGTCAATTTGACAAGACATTAAAGACAAAAAATTACAGCTGAAAATAATGAAAATAAACATCTTAACACACAACATACGAAACACATGCTAACAATAAAATACAAGATCATTTACTGACCAATTGAAACGATTACATAACACAACCTCTGGCTTTTTATCCTTTAAAAATGTAGGATTTTGACTTTTTTTTAAATGCAAAAAGGGAATTAAGTGTCATTTTAAAACAATATTTAAAATTATGTGTATAAATGTATATATATTTACACACATATACAAGTATATATACAACTATTACACAAATATGAACATCTGTTGGTGAAAAACTGGAAATATGAGCATGTGTATATTTATTTTTGTAAAGTTTTGCTTTTACAATAATATTTACTAATAATAACATAAATATTAATAAAAACTAAGCCATACAAATAAATATTTATAAATATTATGTAAACATTTTAAACAGCAGTGCACATATTTTCTTTGTCTTTTATAAACACGTATATTGTTTATATTTGCTTTGACTTTGATGTGATTTTAATGAACAGGTTGAAATATTAACCAATTAGCATCGGTTATTATTTCTTTATTTTAACCTCGCATCTCCTCGGAAACATGTGAGTGACGTCACGCGGATCCTCACAGTGAAAATGTTCCACACGCAAGCACATGCACGCGCGCACGGAGAAAGGCTGCAAGGGGCGGGGCGACACCGCCGCGCTGCTCTCTGACTGGCTGGCCCCGGCGGCCGATGTGACGTCACACTGCGTTGGTGATGTTCCGCAGTGCGCGCGCGCTGTCTCCATCACACCACCATCCTCATCTTCATCACTGAGACTCCTTCTGGAAGAAGGCAGAGGACACCTCCATCTCTCCTCCATCCCTCTGTCCATCCTTCTGTCCATCCCTCTGTCCATCATGTCCAAGCAGGAGGAGCGCAAAGCCTCCGGACAGTGGAGCGAGTTCTTCTGGAACCCGCGCACACACGAGCTGCTAGGCCGCACGGGCACGAGCTGGGGTGAGTGCGCGAACACAGATGTGATGGAGAGCGAGAAAGAGAGACAGGTAGAGACAGACAGGTGGAGACAGATGTGTTGTTATGGAGATGGAGAGACAGAAGGGCAGACAGGTGGAGACAGACAGATGGAAGGACAGACAGGTGGGAGCACAGACAGATGGAGACAGATGGAAGGACAGACAGGTGGGAGCACAGACAGATGGAGACAGGTGGGAGCACAGACGGGTGGAGACAGACAGATGGAAGGACAGACAGCTGGAGGCAGAGGTTGTTGATAGGAAGGGAGAGACAGACCGACAGGTGGGGAACAAACTGGTTCAGACAGACAGATGGGTGGACAGGTGGAAGGACAGACAGGTGGGGAACAAACTACTGGAGACATACAGGTGCAGACAGACAGATGGAGACAGACAGAAGGACAGACAAAAGGACAGACAGGTGGAGACAGAAGGACAGACAGGTGGAGACAGGACAGACAGGACTAGATCTCTCCACCAAATAAAATCTTGTGAATCTATTTTTATTCAAATATTTTGATCTGTTTAACATTTTTAAACTAAACTTGAACTGTTTTTTTTCACTTTTTTTTATATAAAGCCTGATTTTGATTTAATTCAGACCATTTTTTTAAATCAATGCAAACTTTCTAAAATAGTTTTTCTAATTTCAATTGATTTCATAGAGATTTTACAAAAAGTTGAAAAAAAATTCTATTAATTCCCTTTTTTTGCAAATCTGAACAAACAGCCGAGAAATATCTTCTAAAAATTCTCATAAATGTCAACATGCAGCTTTTAATTGGGAAAAAAACTAGAAAGTAAATAATAATAAAAATCAATAAAAACAAGTATTTTTTATAAACACTGTAGGTTTTGGACACATTATGTTATTATTACTGTGAAATATTATGTTTGAATTTTAATTGTTTTAATTGCGTAATCAAAGCAATTATTTTCCGTAGTCATGTTGTATTGATACTTATTTTTACTCTGTTGAAAAATTTAGAGAAACAGACCTTGTTTATTATTTTGCATGTTAATATTAATTCAATTGAATTTTTTATTTGTATAGCCCAAAATCACAGAATTTCCATCTCAATGGGCTTCACAAGAAAAAGAGGAATGTATGAACAGAAATACACAGCAAGAAAAATAACCAACAAATGCTAACTAAACAAGACTAGCACATTTATGCCCTTAGACTCTCCTTCACGGTGAGGAAAAACTCCTATAAAACCCATCAGTGGGGAAAAAAATAAGAAACCTCGTGGGGATCCACATGAAAGCGAGCTTGTATTATTGACAGAATTTACTCAAAATGCAAGAGAAACTTTTCCTCATTTCTGAATATGGCGGAGAATATTTAGACTGAAAACAGAACACATTATTTTTCTGAAGTGCAACCCAATTTTAATTTTCTGTGAACGTTCAAAAAACATGTCAAAGGGAGCAGTCTGCTTCATAAACCCAGCTTTGGCAGAGTCACGCTAACAGAGAGGGTTGTGCTTGATGGTTACTATGGTTACAGTTAGTTTTTGCTGATCGATGTGTCTTGAGAAGACAATGTCGGTCAATTTAATCGGCTAATCAATGAATCGATCGGGTCCTAGTTACAGTAAAACAACTCAATAGGTGATTGTTGTCATTGGAATTTTCTGACTGTATCTAAATAACAATGTTATACTAACAATCAATAATATAGTGTTTCTATTGAAACGGCGTACATTTTAACAAAGAACTGGTTAACCGTCATCAACCTGGCGTTCACTCCTGCATTAGAAAACTACCCAAAGAAAATTGGACTCCCCTGTAGGAAGGAAGCATGTAGTACAATCCACATTATAAATCCAACTTCATTTCTGGAGCACTTCTTATAGCATGTGACTCAGAGTGCTTGACTTTAAGAACAAATCTGTGGATTTAAAAGATAAAAATCAATATCTTAAACAAATTAAAATCCAGTTTCTCCACCTGTAGACACACATGCAAATAGGCCACAGAGGCAATGCAACACAAAACTGCAGGGTGTGAGATACCAGCATACATGGGACGCCATAACCAGGGGCTAGGATAGTATAGAGGGGCATCTGTACGGAGAATTGACTGTAAACCCTGTGGGCTGAAAACCCTATGGGCAAAGTGGAGAATGATCGAGCTATTATCTTGTGGATCTTAAATATTCAAACTGACCAAAGGTAATGGTGAACCACGTAGACATGGTGGTGGATGAAGAGCAAAGGAAAGTTGTAATAGTAGATGTAGTGATACCAAGTGATGCCGACATCATGAGAAGCAAGAAAAGTACCATAAACGAGGGGTGAGGTGGCATCGAGGAGTTAAACACCCAATGTTTGTACTGCAGCACTCAAATATCCCTTCAGGGATCAATGAAGTTTATTCAATTCAATTCAAACTTGAAAATGAGCTTAAAAAAGCGATGGCGGTAACCATAGTGATTGGGGCAACAACTTGAGGAAAGACTGACTTATACTACCTCAGAAAAATCAGCTGAAAAATCACAATGGGATTACATAATTAAATCTTTAGTAAAACAATAATAAAACTAATTTAGTTCAATTTCAATAAAATCTAAAAATACAGCATAAATTAAAGATGAGAAAACTTAAAATTTAAGTAAAAACTGGATTCAAAAGCAGGGTTTTAGCAGCTTATTGAAAGCCCAAAAACCCCTGAGGTCCTCAGGTAGGCTGTTCCACGTCAAAATGATCACAATGATTGTTAGAGGTTATAGATTTGATTATTAATTGTTATGACTAATCATTTTTATATTATTGACATTTTTGCTAATATGTTCTTGATAATTACTATGTTATTATCAAATTCAAAAAGTCTAATTTGTAAAACAACTATACAAATTCGATACGAAAAAGAAAAAAGTTATTTAAAAAAATGCAAATATGCCAAATGTCTGTTTTTATGATCACATTAGGATTTTTTAAATTATTATTATTTTAAATTCTAATAGATTTACATACATTTTAATTTTATAATTTTGAATTTTCTTTAAAAGAAAAGAATGTAATCATTTAAAATATTTCTATGTTTTTGTCAGTAAATGAATAAAAGTTGGGGAGCCCTGCTTGCTTGCTGTGTCAGGTTGTCATGGTGATCGCCGTAATCTGAGTAGCTTTGGAGTCTCGGACTATGACCCCGTAGTGGACTGTGGGGTCAGAGGTCTTGTTATGAAAACTAGACTTGATGAATCCAATAAAGCAGATGATGAAGATGATGGTAACTCTGAAGATGATGACAGGATGGGATAGCTGCCATGACGGAGTGGGGGTGGGGGGACGATGCTCGGCCTTGATGAAGGACGCTCTGTGGAAATCCGGATTAGAACTGAGGGACGAGTTTGATTGGATGATAATCTGCACACACACATACATAGACCAGCGTTGTCATGGAGACCGTGGCTCTCTTAAAGAAACAGGATATTATTTTAGTCTGCTGGATCATTATGTCATCTGTTTCATGATTATGATGTGAGTTCAGGACCAGAACTGGAACTCCTGTAAACCAGGTTCAGGTCTTACCGGTCCGCCAGACTCCTATGATCCTTAATTTCAGTGGTGGGGATGCGTTTAATGACATTAGCATTGCAGGAGGACATCTTTAAAAGGATCACAGACTAACTTCCTGAATGTGTAACCCTCACAGCGGATTTCACAGACACACACCAGAGGTTCACACTTATTTTAATCCATTAGTCAGTTACAGCCTGAGCAGACTGGAGAAACCTACAGCATCACATAAAAAGAACCCCTCTTATTTAGATTATTTACCTGTTTGAAACGTGCTAAATAATCTAAGATATGGAAAATAATGCAGTATTTTGGCCAATCAAACATTTTTATTTTCATGTGATGTTTTCTAACTTGTTTTTTCCGGAAGATGTTTATTTTATGTATTTTTATGACATACAATTTTTGTAAATATAATTTTGATTAAATACCTTAATTGTATTTTGAAAATATTTTGTGTATTTTTTAAAAGAAAGTTGACATGAACCAGTTAATATATTTTTTATTTTTTTTAACATATTACTTTGTGTTACATTGTTTTTACCAGTTTCTTTTTTTGGGCCGGATTAAAACTGCGCTGTAAAAATGTTTTTGTAAAATTCTGACTGCTGATACCACTAAAAAAATGCTTTAAGAACAACAGGCCAAAAAAGTATTTATCTTCTCAGGAAAGTGTTGTCATTTACAAAAACCATTGTAAAAAAACTATTTTAAACAGTTTTTACATGTACAGCAAAAAAAGAGAAAAAAATACAGCATCTTGGTGTCATACCTGAGCTGGGACTCTTTCTCTCTCATGCTCTGAGGCAGTGGTGGATGAAGTACTCACTTTTTGTACTTAAGTAAAAGTAAAAGTACCAATAAAAAAATCTACTTAAGTAAAAGTACAAAAGTAATTGGTGTAAATTGTACTTTTTAAGTAAAAGTAAAAGTATTCGATCATAATTCAAATGTTATTTTTTGTGCTATAGGGTGTCACCATGGTAACCAGGATAAATACTCTGCAGGGGTGTGACCCCCCCTCTCCCGCCTTTTTTGGTCCACAAAAATAAATAAATAAATAAAATAAAATGAAAGGGGACAAGTCAAGCTATCCCCTAGAAGGGCCAGTGAATGGGCCCCAAAATGGAGGAAAATGACACTTATTTTTTAAAATGTTTTGGGGGGGAGGCCCCCAGTCACTATATATTGGCTTTGTCAAAGCCCCACCCCCTTTGGAAAATTCTAGATCCGCCCCTGCTCTGTGTAATGATGGCTCAACTTTTTATTTAGAAGTAAACACAACGAACAACGATCTTCTGACTCTTTTTAATTTGTTCTATATTTGATGTTAGGTTTTTGGCGCTGAATGAATGCGGAAAATGTTTCTCGATTCATTACTTCTTCTCCCGATCAACTGTTTCTTTTGATTTTGGCGATGCGGCTTCAAGATGCGCTAAAAAAAAAAAACTGTGTATTTTTCAAATTCCTGAACGAAAATGTAACAAAAAATGTAAAACACACTTTTTTACTTAATTACAGTAACGAAGTACATTTACTTCGTTACGTTCCACCACTGCTCTGAGGCTTACAACAACTTGGGTCTTGAAAAAGAACCCTCTCAATTTCATGCCACCGGATAAAAAAATCAAGCATGGGTTTTATACTCTCACATTCTGAGACCGTCCAGTTCAAACACTCAGCCTCATGTTTAAGTTCAAGTGCTTTCTATTGGCTGGCTCTGTCATTGGCAGCAAACAGGACTCACTTGAGGCAGTGGTAGAGAGGAGGTCAATCATGACCATCCTCTCTACCCACTCTTGGACGAACAGCGGAGCTCCTTCTCCAAGAGGCTCAGACAGCTCCACTCGAGAACATCTCGTTACCGGAGGTCTTTCTTCCTGTACGTGATCGGGCTCTACAACGACTCACTTAGCAGATAGGAAGTTGTTGCTGTGACACACACATTTCCCCTGTGTGGGATCATTAAAGTATATTCTGATTCTTGTGCAGGTTTCAGATGCTCCAAGTTTTAGAACAGAATACTAGCTGTATGTACACATGTGCAAATACCAAACGTGCTTTAGAACAGGAAAGGTGTCGCAGAGAACTTTCACAAGTGAATTTGTACCCACTGTAATATTTATACAAGGTATTGAAAGTTTGAAACTAAATTGCCTTATTTTACATTAAAATAAAAATAGTTTTGGGTCGTATTAATACGGTGGTGTTTTGTCAACCTCAACCTCTTTACGTTAAAAACAACTATTGTTTACAGTGTTTTTTAAAAATTGAAATAATATTAACTGACAGTAATTACAAACAGTTATTAATGTGTTCTGATGATTTAATTACATAATAATGAGTTGTATTTAGAATAAAGAGGAGTGTATCCTCATGAATTTAAAACCTAATGAAAACTTTAACTGAAGACATTTATCCTGGCTATGAGAAGCGGGTAAGGGCGCAGGCCAAGGAGTTTGCCCCCACATAAAAAGGAAAGCTGCCATCCCTGAGCAGCCTGAAGAGACAGTGGTAACAAACGTAAAGACAGGCAGCACCTGAAGGACCACTCCAATAACATCTACTTTTGAGAATTACGATATTGTTACACAAGTGACAAGCCTGATTTTTTTTTTTCTCCATTTAAGAAAACACTTTTTCCCAAGGTAAATAAAAAGATTGTATTCATCTTTAAGAACTATTTATGCATAATATGCACAGAATTAGAACTCTGCTATCAATATGAATTGTTAAAAACGAGATGTTTCTACTGAAACATCTTTTTGTATGTTTCAGTAGAAGTGTTTTGTGACCCTGTGGGTGGGTCACCAATGACGTGACCCTTAAAATGCATTCATTCATAAGGCTGCAATTTATTATAAAGAATAGGAAAATTTCTGTTGAAGAAATTGTGAAATAAATTCATAGAGATTTTTTTTTACTTATTAAGAAAAAAAAATAATTACCATTTTATTAATTAATCAACTCAGTTATTCACCACTTTTTTTTTTTTTTTTAAACTACTATGTGTTCCTGCTTTTGGATTTACCATGCAGTGCTTTACAAGGTTTTACTATTAAAATATGGGCATTTGTTCCAATACGATTTTCACCCAAATGACAACCATTTCACAAATGATTAATTATTTTTTTTAGCACAGATTCCATAGAACCTGGACGGAGCTGTTCTAATCAGGTTGTCAAAGACAGAGGAAACTGGTAGATGTAGATAGATTTAGTGGTCCTGATGGTTCTACAAGTTTTGATGGCTTATTTCAGCAGGTTGTGGATTAGGTATGGGGCGTTCAGAGTGCACATAGTTTTGAAATTCTCCAGATGTTCTAGATCAGGTTGTTGTGTCACTTAGATATTTAACCTCCACGACATATCATCAGAGGTCCCGGATTAGGTCACTGGTGACTGGTTTCTTGCAGACAGCCTATCAGACGTCAGGATTCCCTTCCCATGGTTACTGAGGAGAGTTGGTGGTCAGCCATGAATAATCCGCAGAGATGCTGGGCTGGATTATCTCTCCCTTCCCCCCCATAGCTGTGCTGTTTATAGGACGTATGCAGGGGGCGTGGCCTAAAACAAGAGGATTATAAAGATGAGATGTAGAGAAGGGGGAGGGGATAACTCTCCCCCTCCCTGCCCAAGTGTGATCCCGAGTAACATCTGAAACTCTGGTCCATCTAGGTCTGATCCTGCTCTTCTACTTGGTCTTCTACTTGTTCTTGGCTGGGATGTTTGCCCTCACCATGTACATCATGATCCTCACGCTGGACGACTACAAGCCTACCTGGCAGGATCGCCTGGAAATTCCAGGTGAGGGGTCTCCAAGTGGTCCTCAGGCCTGGTCTATAAAGGACCAGGCCCAACACAGTGACTCGGATTAGAAGTAGACCACACTCTGTCCAAACAAACTAACAATAAAAATACATTTATTAATTAAATACTTAGTATAAACACTCACATCCTCATGTTTATTCAGAACCAAAGTGGGGCCAAACTAAACCAGAACTTTCATAAAAACAATAATAATAAACACAGATCCAACAGAGAAGCAGAGCAGAAACCAGACAGAACCAGATCCAAACATTTTTGAGTCACCTTTCAAATTTACAGAAAATGGCGACTCAATTGGCTCGCCATTGAAGCCTGGCGCGGTTTAGAGTCGCGCGCCAGGCTTCATAACAACAAGGTTGGGGGTTTGCGCCTCGGATAGAGTGAGGCTCGAAATGCTAGCCTTTCTTTGTTCTCCCGTGTACGAATGGGTTCCCTCCAGGTACCCTGGCTTCCTCCCACCTTCCAAAAAACATGCTTGTTTGGTTGATTGGCCAATGGGAAATTGCCCCTTGGCCCCACAACGGAATGGTGACCTATTTAGGATGTACTCTGCCCCTTGCCTGAAACCTGCCAGGAAACTCTCTTGCATTTCCATAACTTTGAGTGGGGTGCAACGGTAGAGAAGTGATTAATGAACGAATGTTTACAGTAGATTCAAATATGAGGGGTGCACCACACTCACTAGCTCCACCCCTTCTACACTCAATGATTTGTTAGCTGATAACACGTTGATTGGTTTGCCAATAATCTGTTGCTCTGATTGGTTATCAAACTATGTCTTATCTCTTCAGGGATGATGATTCGTCCGAAGGGCAACCAGCTTGAAATCAGTTACTCAGTTTCAGACACTGAGAGCTGGGACGGTTTCGTCCAAACACTCAACGACTTTCTGTCTCGTAAGAAACTTTTTTTCCTCCTCATTTTCAAGAAATGTCTGCAGAGACCAAACTCATTTATTTTCTAGGACACAGTTTTTTTCTAGGCTACTTTATCCAGTCCTAAGACATCTTACTCGTTAAGTCTTTTTATGCTGTTTTTTGCATTTTGCTGACTGAATGTACCCTATTGTACTGTTGTCCTGTGCCCCTACCTTTCTGTCTGCGTGCAGCTTACAACGACACCTACCAGGTCCAGACCAATGATGACTGCCCCCCAGATCAGTACTTCATTCAGGAGGACAGTGGAGAGGTAAAAACTCTGAGTCAGATTTACTCCTCTTGGGCCTCATTTATGAAGAATTCCCTCAAACTTTGGTTAGGCACACATTTTTTGCTCTGATAATAAACATTGCTCATGCCACAAAAACTCTTGGATATTTGAAAGTTACCGTGATTCTCTTTATGCAACGTAAGTGTCATAAATCACACCCGCAAAAAAAAAAAAATCACAGGCGTAAGCCTTCTTGAATAGTCCAGAGCAATGGAGAGTGTGGAAAAGAGGTGAAGAAGCGTGTGCAGGCAGGCTGGAACAGGTGGAGAAAAGTATCAGGTGGGATGTGTGACAGAAGAGTTTCAGCTAGAATGAAAGGGAAAGTGTACAAAACCGTGGTGAGAGCGGCCATGCTGTTTGGTCTAGAGACAGTAGCACTGAAGACAGGAAGCAGAGATGTTTGTAGCAGAGATGAAGATGCTGAGGATCTCTCTGGGAGTGACCAGGATGGACAGGATCAGAGGAACAGCACATGTTAGAGGTTTTGGGATAAAGTTCGAGAGGCAAGACTGAGATGGTTTGGGCATGTACAGAGGAGAGAGAGAGAGTACATCAGAAGAAGGATGGTGGATTTGGAACCACCAGGAAAGAGGACTAGAGGAAGACCAAAGAGGAGGTTCATGGATACAGTGAAGGAAGACATGAAGATAGTTGGTGTGACTGAAGAGGATACAGCAGATAGGGTTAGATGGAAGAAACTGACTTGCTGTGGCGCCCCCTGGGGGGAAATGCCGAAAGAAGAAGAAGGAGAATTAAGCCTTCTTGAATCTTCATCCTTCCCCAGCCACGCCTCTCGAACTCCAAATATAGCTCATGCAAAAGAGAAGATGCATATACAGTTGGTCTTTAAATGAGCCAGTGGCACTTCTAACTATTAAGTTGTAGCATCGCCTGGAAGCGAAAAAAAGTCGAAGATCGTCCCGGCTGTGAGCGGCACACTGATTTGGCAGTGAAATAAAAACTAAATGCTCTGAATTAAAATAGTGACAAAACAAAAAAAAAACAGCACGCTGGGAATCTGTGTATGCTACTGGAGGTGGTCCATAAACTCCTGGGTTTGATTTTTAAAATTATTATTATTGTTAGCAGTAGTTGTATTGATTATTTTTAAGTCTAGTATGTGAACGAATGCATAGATTTGGGTACACCAGGGGCACTGTTTTAAAATGAGTTAAAATGTAGTGATTTACACAAATAAAGTATCTTAATTAACCATTTTTTCCACGATCTGGTTAATTTTCCATACGACAGGAAAACTATGTGCTCTATCTCCGAGCTGCTTCAAGTGCTTCATCGTACTGTCCTCAGGTCACTTCAGGTTCTGTCTACGAGTGTTGTCATTTCCACACGTCTTATTAATCCGTTCAGCAACATCTGAGTTGCCTTAAAATTATGCAAAAGTCTACACACTTCCCCATTTAAATAGCGTTCTCAGTTTGCGTGGATTTGGTGTACACTTAGATTTGAGTTTCAGCACCATTTGTAAACAGAGGTGTCAAAAGTACCAACATTTTCTACTCAAGTAGAAGTATAAATACCGAGTTAAAAAACTACTTTAGTAAAAGTAGAAGTATCAACTCAAGTTTTCTACTTAAGTAAAAGTAAAAAGTAACCTATTTTAAAACTACTTAAAGTAAAAAAAGTAAAAGTAATTTTCAGAAAAAAAGGAATATTGTTAACAAAAGCGTATGAACATATTTTTAACTATTATCACATGCTTTAAGGAGCAGAAAATATGATAATAAATGAAAGTGTTTTGGTGTTAAACTTTATGAATCAGAAACATTTATTTCTTAATAATCTTTATTGGAACTCGATTAATGAACACAATCAAATGTATTATCATAAGCAGGGCATTATGTAACGTCCCTTCAGCTATCAAGCTTCACTCTGCATCACCTAATTTAACCATCTTCAGCAGACACAAACACACTCAATGTAAAAAAAAAACAACACAAACACACTCAATGTAAATAAAAAATAAATAAATGAAAAAAAAATGACCAAAAGGCTTTTTTAAGCCTTGAAGGCAGCTAGTTTTCAAAGTTCTTTGAGGCAATAATGAGTAGTCTTTAACAAGTTGATAAGTATTGGAGTGCCACATAAAGCCTGCGTGACACCTGGAACCAGCGTTGCCAGGTGGGAGGTGCTGGATTATCGTACTAATGACGTAAAATTATCGTATTTTACAAAAAATATCGTACACCCAGTAAAACCACGCCCATTGACAAAATAACACCCTTTACATGCACTCGTAAGGCAGTGGGAGTGAAGGAAACACACAGGAGGCAAAATCCTTGGATTCTTTTTCTAAAATTTTAAGAACTGTAAAAATAAAAAAATAACCAGGGAAATAAGATTTTAAGAAACCAGCAGGGGCGGGACTTAGGAGACGGTATATATAAATTTATATGTATACATATCTACATATATATGTGTACATATGAGGTTTTTTTAATGTTAACCCAAACATCTACATTATACAAAATCTAAGCGATGTGTAGTTTTAATCTCCTCAGTCAGTCTTTATAAACTAATCAATAACATTTTGGATGCTTTTAAGCACAAATACTTCATCCACTACTATTTATGGATTAATCAGTTCAATTAGCTTTGTTTCTAAAGATAAAATAGTGCGTCACAGTTCAAATATATTTTTATAAAAATACCATCTACAACATTTTCAGCAAAGACCTTTACAATAACCGCAGACTGAAAATAATAATAAAAAAACATTTCTTTGCTGTTGTTTTTTTAAAAAAAACTGATAATTCAATCAAAGTTCAGTGTTGCAGCATCAGAAACACTTTGATTTCCGAGCCCGCAACAAGTCTCAAACACGGAAATTGACGTCCCTGCTCTTTAAAAGTTTGTGGGCGGGGCTACTTGCCCCAAAGTAATGATTGACTGGGCCTTTCAGCCAATCATTCATCTGTTCCTTTGTTTGATGCATTCAGGGTTCATAAAAAAAAAAAAAACTCCGACAAACAGTCGCGGCTTTTTAATGGTGACAAAATGGCGAAAGTAGCGACTACTTTTTATAAAATGAACGAAGTAAAAGTACAGATAATTGCATAAAAAAGTAGTGAGTAAAAGTAAAAAGTAGACAAAAAAATAATTACTTCGTTAAAGTAAAGATAACGAGATTTTCTACTTGAGTAAGGTAACGAAGTAATCTTACTTCGTTACTTGACACCTCTGTTTGTAAATGAGGCCCCTGATTTTTGGTCTTATTGGTTTGTTTTTCTGACCTCTCCCTCGATGACTCATTGGATCACAGAATGCATCTGATTGGTCAGATAGTGACAGATGTCTACCAGCACATGTGCTCACTATCGGAGGCAGTGATTCTCTCTTTTCACTATTGGATAACTAGTCAGTCTCAACCAGTCTGCTTCTGTCTCCAGGTGAGGAACAACCCCAAGCGC
Source organism: Neostethus bicornis (assembly GCA_902685375.1). Taxonomy (NCBI): domain Eukaryota; kingdom Metazoa; phylum Chordata; class Actinopteri; order Atheriniformes; family Phallostethidae; genus Neostethus; species Neostethus bicornis. The sequence goes on along the minus strand of LR738558.1, from coordinate 21,808,536 downwards.
TCCTGTCAGTTTAATCGAACGATGCTGGGAGATTGTTCAGGTGTTATGGACCGTTTCTATGGTTACGACAAGGGTCAACCCTGCGTCTTTATCAAACTCAACCGAGTATGTTGGCCTTCTTCTATCAGACTTGCCGAATACAAAAAACTTGTCCTCACCACGGTCTCTTTGCAGGTGATCGGGATGCTTCCTGGGAAAGATGGCCAGTCCCCGTACGTCACCTGTGGAGGGAAGGTCAGAATCTCTTCATTTATATCTTCTTCTCATGTGTCCGACTTCATTTTTTTCTTACAAAACAAAGTGGGAGGTGACTGGGTGAGAAGGAAACGGGATTATAAAACCCTGAATAAAGGTCATGCTGCAATGCATCCCCTTAGAGAGTTAAAAATAACACAGTCAGCCAAAAAAAGCCAAAAAAAAGCTTTTCCTCCGTGTGAAAATATGCAATTCACTCATTAAATTGTACAAAAACTAAAAAATGATAATAATAATAAGAAGAATGCAAAAGTCTGAAACTATACAGAAACAAACAGCTGAAAGGGAGAGTACCACATCCATCCAGTCGTGTGGTGTGAGAGTTGGTGCTGGCCATCCTCAGAAAGGAGGCGGGATACACCCTGTACATGTTACAAGTCTGATGTGGGTGAATAAATAACAGAAATTTAAAAGAGCAAAAATCGGCAGAAACACTACAATAAAATTTTATGTTGTAAATAAATAAAGGAATTTATTTATTTAAATATAAATTTATTTATATTTATTTAAATATAAATATATCATTATACATAAATTTATTTATATATAATTATATATAAATATTATTTAAATTTATTTATTTAAATGATATTTAAACTTATAGTGTTTCCCACACTATAAGTTCAAATATTTTAAAATAATACCAAATAAGATTTGTAGTTTTGACTTGAGGTACTGAAATTTATAACAAGGTAAAACATGGAAGAAAAATAAACAGCAACCATGGTCGTAACTCTGCAGGTCAGACCCAAGATCCTACCACAAGTGGATGAGTTTAAGTAACTCGGGGTCTTGTTGAGCTGGGAAAGACGAAGGTCTGCAGGACTCTGCATCAATCCATTGTGGTGAAAACTCGTTGGATTGGACTGTAGTAAACAAATATTAAAGCAGAATTTTGAAATTCTAAAATGATAAGAAAGGTGCATAAAAACCTAAAGTGGACTGAAGAATGTTGCTGTTTTACTAAACAAATAAGGTAAAAGAATAAGTTTGCAGTAAAACATTAAACCAGAGTGAAGAAACATTAAGGATAAAGTAAAGACCTGATTTTAAAAAGACCTGGTAATATGAACAGGCTGAAAGAATTGGGGCCTAAAACGGACTCTTTGGGTACCTCTAAATTTAACCCGATTGTTGATGAGGATACATTTATATCCATATTTATTCATTATATCTATAAGACTGGAGTGAAAACTGTTAAAACTTCACCTGATAGGCCCACTACACTCCTCCTGGTATCTGGTGTTAAAGGAGATTCTGGATTTCAAAGACAGAAAACCCTTTGGTAAGTCACACTTGGGACAGGGGTGTAAAATAATCAAGAGTTTGAGGTGAAAAAAACAATTAAATGTTCTACTGCTTCATCATTTTCATTCGTTCAGACTCCAGAAAACAATGGTTTTTCTGTGATGATCGATCTGATTGGACATTTTCTCTGTCTTTATGCAGAAAGAGGACAGTGAGAAGATCGGACCCATGAGCTATTATCCTCCCAACGGCACTTTTAACCTCATGTATTATCCCTACTATGGCATGAAAGCTCAGGTAACACAACACACTGATTATACAACTGTGTACACACAACACACACCTTTATATACTCATTACACACACCAAGCCTTGGACTTCATACCAGGATCCTCAACGAGAGTTGAGTTCCTGTCTTCCTGTAGGAAGAACTCCATCTATCTCTCTGTTGTAAAGACAATAGCTAGAGCAGGGGTGGGCAAACTTTTTGGTTTGTGGGCCACATTGAGTTCTAACATTTGACCAGGGGGGCAGAATGGGATCAGATGGATGGCATGCTTTGGTAACTGCTGGATTAAACCGATAGAATGGCACGCTAGATGTTACATCAAGAGCGTTAAATTTCAAATCTAAGCGCATGATGTAACATTTTGCTTGTTTTAACATCTAACATGCTTGTTTACGTGTGTGGATTGGGCCCGATGGCTTTCCATATCGGTGCACACTGGTTTATTTTGACAGCGTGTGTATCACGAAGACACACACACGAAGCAGTGTTGTTGCATCTTTGGCGCCATCTATTGACAAAACATCAGAACCGCTGGAGAAATAAAACGTTAACAAGGTTTATTTAATTTTTTCAAGTTCTGCGGGCCGGATTAAACCGTTTAACGGGCCGCATGTGGCCCGCGGCCACATGCGTAGTTTGCCCATGTCTGAGCTACAGGAACAGCCGGATGATGAATGGATTAATGCAGGCATGGGTAAACTATGGCCGCGGGCCACATGCGGCCCGTTAAACATTTTAATCTGGCCCACCAAACTTGAAAATAATAAATAAATAAACCTTGTTGATGTTTTATTTCTCCTGCAATTCTAATGTTTCGTCACTAGATGGCGCCAAAGATACAACAACACAGCTTTCATTAAAATGTGTGTGTCTTCGTGATGTGCACGTTACCAAAATTAAGAGCGTGCCCAGGTATGGAAAGCCATCGGGGCCAATACACACATGTAAACAAGCGTGTTAAATGTTAAAAACAAACAAAATGTTACATCAAGCGTTTAGATTTCAAACTTAGCGCCGCTAAATGGACGTTTTTAAGCGCTATCGCACTAGATTTCAAACCTAGCGTCGCTAGATTTGAAATTTAATGCTCTTGGTGTAACATTTAGCGCTTGCTTAAAATTGAGCATGCCATTCTATCGGTCTAATCTAGTGGTTACCAAAGTATGCCATCCATCTGCTCCTGTTCTGAACCCCCTAGTCATATCTTAGAACTCAATGTGGCCCACGAACCAAAAAGTTTGCCCACCCCTGGATTAAAGGATATATGAACTGCACAATCTATCTCCACTCAGCTTTCTCTTTCCTTTTTGGTGACCTGTGATACATTTTCTGTCGTAGGTAAACTACACGCAGCCTCTGGTGGCCGTGAAGTTCCTGAATGCCTCAGTGAACACAGACATCGACGTGGAGTGTAAGGTGACGTCCAACACGCTGCAGGCTGGCAGCGAGCGGGACAAGTTTGCTGGACGAGTTTCTTTTAGGCTGCGGATCAATGAAAAATAAAAAAAAAAAACCTCCAAATATTCCAACAGTAAACAATAAAAACACCCGTCACCAGGTCACACGCACTCACACCAGTTCACTCCTGTTTACCCTGTTTACTCATGCTACCCAAGACTCATGTGGCATGTGTTCTCCAAAGAATTCCAGTTAGCTAATGTCAACATAAACTAAAGTAAACTGGGAAAACTGGAGTAAACTGGAAGCTTCTGTCTCAAAACTGCTTTCAGGGTCATTTGCGTAGAAACCAGTTATGTTTATTTCTATAATCCTGATTTAAAATGTTTCTATTGACCAGCTGTGTTTCTGCACTCCTGCTTCATGATGCATTTACTGACTGGATGTGGGTCCATCTTTTTGCATCATGCTACATTCATTGACCTGCTGGATTCATATCATTTCGCGTCATTATGCATTCTCTGACCAGCTGTGTTTCTATCTTTTTGCACCGATGCATTCACTGACTGTGAATGCATTTTTTTCCGCAGTGTTTCTATTTTCTTCTTCATGATGCATTGCACTGCATGATGCACTGGCCATTATGGTTTCTATCATCTGGCTTCCTCCAGTGGTGGATGAAGTACTCACTTTTTGTACTTAAGTAAAAGTACAGATAATTAGGCAAAAAATTTACTGAAGTAAAAGTACCAATAAAAAAAATCTACTTAAGTAAAAGTACAAAAGTAGTTGGTGTAAATTGTACTTTTTAAGTAAAAAGTAAAAGTATTCGACCAAAATACACATGTTATTTTTTGTGCTATAGGGTGTCACCATGGTAACCAGGATAAATACTCTGCAGGGGTGTGACCCCCCTCTCCCGCCTCTTTTGGTCCACAAAAAATACAATAAAGGAAAAGAAAGGGGACAAGTCAAGCTATCCTCTAGAAAGGCCAGTGAATGGGCACCAAAATGGAGGAAAATGACACTTATTTTTTAAATTGTTTTGGGGGGGAGGCCCCCAGTTACTATATATTGGCTTTGTCAAAGCCCCAACCCCCTTTGGAAAATTCTAGATCCGCCCCTGCTCTGTGTAATGATGGCTCAACTTTTTATTTAGAAGTAAACACAACGAACAACGATCTTCTGACTCTTTTTAATTTGTACTAGATTTGATGTTAGGTTTTTGAATGAATGCGGAAAATGTTTCTCGATTCATGACTTCTTCTCCCGATCAACTGCTTCTTTTGATTTTGACGATGCGGCTTCAAGATGCACTAAAAAAAAACCTGTGTATTTTTCAAATTTCTGAACGAAAATGTAATGAAAAATGTAAAACACACTTTTAAAAAGTAGCGAAGTAAAAGTACAGATATTTGCTCTAAAAATATAGTGAAGTAAAAGTAAAAGTACCGGTCTTAAATTTTACTTAAGTAAAGTACAGATACACAATTTTTTACTTAAGTACAGTAACGAAGTACATTTACTTCGTTACGTTCCACCACTGCTATCATCTTACTTCATTTATCCACCGACAATTATCTATGTTTATTTTTTCTGTCACATGACCCTGAGTGCAGCTTTAATTGGCCACACCCCTCCCACATCCCATCACGTCGACCGATGAGGAAGAGCACATGCTGTGATGTCACTGCCACTGAGCACGGATTGGCCGGATGAAGGCCCTCCGTAACCAATCATTCTGCATGGATCAAATATCGATCAACCAACCTCGCACAATTTTAATGTTTAGTCTGTTTATTTATTAAGTTTTATTTATTTATTTATTCTTTTTAGTCACTTATGTTTTGTTTATTAAAAGTTGTGATAGATAAATATATGAATAATTAGATGTTACAAACATAGTTCAGACTCTGGTTTACTGGGAGAACTGGGCATAAACCACTAGAACAAGTTTCTGAACTGGTTCAGGAAAACATGCAACTGGTTATGGAATCATTTATCAAAGAGCAAACCAGTTTAAAATCAGTTTACAAACCAGTTCAGCAAACAGATCAGGGACCAGTTTACATATCAAAGAACAAACCAGTTTAAATATCACTGAATAAATTAGAAGAAAGAGTTTAGAAATAGTTTATAGATAAATAGAAAAAACACGACTTCAGAAACCAGTTTAGAAACCCAGTAGATCTTATTGCTCCTGGTTAACCCACATCTTCTGTTTTTTAAAAAAAGCACCTAACAATAAAAATTTAGCACTAGTTACCATGACGACACTTTTTTTTGTGGTTGCAGCTGCCTGGCTTGTCAGTGGATTAGTTTATTAATTAGTTAGTGAGCTAGTAAATGAGTTTAGATAAGTTAGTCATAGGTTAGTAAAGATGTTAGTATGTTTACATGTTCTCCGTTTCCATGACTGCCTTTCTGTTTTCTCCCTCGTCACATGACACAAACACACACCCGTTGATCGCTGTCGTACGACACGGATATGTCCCCTACTCCGGCTGTCCCTACCAATCGTCTTCCGTCAGAGTGAACCAGCCAATCAGATGGTCCTGCTGTATGATGTAATAACTTGTGGTTGAACTCTCCGTCTGAAAATATCCTTGTGTTTATGAGATGATTTTAAAAAGATAATAAAGAAGAAAATATTCAACTTTGTGTTGTTTATGAAAAGAAATGTTCAGAATTTAGCTTTTTTTTGGAAACGATTAAACTTTTTTTCAATTGAAACCAGGCAGAGTTTTGTGTTGTTTAAATTTAAACAACTAAAACTCCTTTTTGCTGCTTGTATTTGGGATCTTGTTTTTTCAGTCACTACCCATTGGGTCACAATCTAGACTTACTGGTAAAACGAAGCCATGGACCTAATGAGTTTGACGTCACCTAAACGTCGGCTCTGACAAAATGAAACCAATTTAGTCGCCATTTTTTACCATTTGACTGCCGCTATGATGTATTTTTTAGTCGGAAAATATGCAGTTACTAGTCCAGTCTGCTTATCCATGGCAACCATCTTGCCAATAAGGAACTATTTTTTTTTTTTAAGGAACATGCCCCTGTCTTTGGTTACCAATAGAGCAGCCAATTTTTCTGACTCACAGTCTGGTTTTCTGTTGTCATTTGCTAAAGAAAATCTGTTGATTTAATCTGCCAAATTTTCCCACTTGAGGGTAGGGGCGTTTAGTATGTTTCAGGAACACCATCCGAAAACCATTCATGCACCACTGATTAAACATAATTTATTCGGTGGGGCATGTGATAGCGTGGTATTTAACTTGAATAACTTCTGTAAACAATATAAAGAAAATAAGAACGATGGAGAATGTGTTGCAGCCAAGGTAACAGAGCCACAACATCAAATCAAACTTTATTTATAAAGCACTTTTCATACAAAAAATGTAAAACAAAGTGCTTTACAAGTTAAAAACCCCAGAACACAAAAGCAAAATAAGTCCCCCACCCACAGATGAACAACCCACTTACCGCACCCCCTTACCACACACACACACATCCATACTAGTACAATTACAAACAGAGCACACACCCTCATTTATGTACACAGGCACACATACACACTCACTTAAAAGTGCAATAGGCTGGATGCAGATGGAACACCTGAGAAAACGGTATCTGAGGAGCCACCGAAGCTGGAGCCGAGGCAGACCTGCGATCACAGGCCAGTTACCATGTCGGCTATAGTGACTAGAATAGAGTTATGGCTGCCAATTTTTTTTAGAAAGTTTGTGATATGGCTTGCAGGGGATATGGTTTGCTACGTCCAGTTCTTTTTACACAGTCATCATAAAAACAGAGTTTCCTATTTGTCTAGGCTCTCCTTTCATCAGGCTCTCGATAAGAGGGAGTAAAGATGTTGTTGGTCCTGGTCACCATCCTAGTCAATGACGTTGGGTTTAATGTTGCTATAATCCAAGTCCTAGTCCCACCCTATGCCAGTTTTCGGGCTGACTTCTTGTTCTAGTCCTTTTCCAGGTATTGATCTTGGTCGATGCCTGGTCTTCTTCTCCTTTTAGCATTTTACTTCAGGGGTCGTCACAGCAAGTCAGTTTCTTCCATCTAATCCTATCTCCTGCATCGTTCGTGGTGATGCCAACTATCTTCATGTCTTCCTTCCCTGCACCCATGAGCCTCCTCTGTAGTCTTCCACTAGGCCTCTTTCCTGGTGGTTCCAAACCCAGCATCCTTCTTCTGATGTACTTTCTCCCTCTCTTCTCTGCACATGTCCAAACCATCTTAGTCTGGCCTCTCTGACTTTAAAACCTCTATCATGTGCTGTTCCTCTGATCCTGTCCATCCTGGTCACTCCCAGAGAGATCCTCAGCATCTTCATCTCTGCTACCTTCATCTCTGTTTCCTTTCTTTTCTTCAGTGCCACTGTCTCTAGACCAAACAGCATGGCCGGTCTCACCACGGTTTTGTACACTTTTCTTTTCCTTTTAGCTGAAACTCTTCTGTCACACATCACACCTGATACTTTTCTCCACCTGTTCCAGCCTGCCTGTACATGCTTCTTCCCCTCTTTTCCACACTCTCCATTGCTCAACACTGTTGATTGCAAAAACCTTCTTTATCTCTTCTCCCTGTAACCTCACTTTTCCATTTGGATCCCTCTCATTCACACACATGTACTCTGTTTTACTCTGACTAATCTTCATTCCTCTTTTTTCTAGTGCAAACCTCCACCTCTCCAGCTTTTCCTCCACCTCTTCCCTCCTCTCACTACAGATCACAATGTCATCTGCAAACATCATTGTCCATGGGGATTCCTGTCTGACCTTGTCTGTCAGCCTGTCCATCACCATAGCAAACAGCAAAGGACTCAGAGCAGATCCTTGGTGCAGTCCCACCCCCACACTGAACTCCTCCTTCTCACCTACAGCACACCTCACCACTGTCTTACAGCCCTCATACAATTCCTGGACCACTCTAACATACTTCTCTGTCACACCAGACTTCCTCATACAATACCATAGTTCTTCTCTAGGTACCGTGTCATACGCTTTCTCTAGATCTACGAAGACACAGTGCAGCTCCCTCTGGCCTTCTCTGCACTTCTCTATCAGCATCCTCAAGGCAAACACTGCATCTGTAGTGCTCTTTTTAAGCATAAAATCATACTGCTGCTCACAAAGTCTCAGCAAAATTTGAGTGGTTGAAGTTGTCGAGCTTCAACAACTTTCTCCTATGACATGATATGAGGATAGTTGGCTGACCAAAGAGGATGCATGAGACAGGATTAGATGGAAGAAACTGACTTGCTGTGGCGACCCCTAAAGGGAAATGCCAAAAGGAGAAGATCTTCATCCATTCTCTGGTCCTGGTTTGGGTCCAGGTTCCGTTTTTTGGACCTGGTAAGTGATCCTGCTTTTCTCCAGGTCTTGAAGTAGTAAACGTCTTTAGTTGGAGGGTGCACTTCACCCTATTACCATATTGCATTCTTCCATGAGGGGGTTTGTGGATGACGATTGATGATGGGATGCTGTCACCAGTTAATCCCTTCATCCCTGATCGAACTTCCAATCAGAACACATCTGCCGTGCATGCGCAAGAGCTCTGGAACGCACCCCAAATATTTCATCACCAGTCATGATTGGTCAACAAGAACACACCCTGAACAAACTCTGGCGCGCATGCGCTGTAGTTTGAGTGAGTAAAAGTTTGGAGAGGGAAACTTTTGTAAACTAAAGATCAGGTCGGATCAATGAGTCTCAAAGGTCAGCGTGGCGGTGGGGAGTGAGAGGAAACGCCACGCACACGCTACACTAAAGCTCCGACACGCACCGGGAGCGATCTGCGTCCCAAGGCGCCTAGAAGAACGCGGCCGCCGTTATGAAGGTTGAGTTTGCCCCGTTGAACGTCCCGCTGCGGAGGAGACTGCAGACCGCTGCTGTTCTGCAATGGGTCTTCTCATTCCTGGCTCTGGGTAACTTCATCTCATCAGGATCACTGATACACACTGGATTTTAAATCATCAAAAAATACATTTTACAGTCCATTTATTTCTTTGAAAGTATTTAATGCTAGTTTTTTCTATTTTGTTTTTACTGAACACTATATTATTTTATAAATTTGTTTTAGGATGACTTTTACCATCAAACCAAAAACAGCAAATGGAAAAAAATGGGACCAATCGTTAAATGTTTAACAATGTTCACTGTCAAAGAAAAAACTTATATTAAAAAAAAGATAATGTATAAGATAACATTTTCTCAGAGAGAAAAAATCTGGACCATTTAAACCAAGAATTTCTTCTGGAAGGATTTAATTTTTAATCACTAAGAATAGATGAATGTTTTCTTATATATTGTTCCGTCGTCTTTCGCTTTTCCGGGGTCGGGTCGCGGGGGCAACAGCCTCAAACGGGAAGCCCAGGCTTCTATCACCCCAGTTGCATCCTCCAGCTCACCCGGAAGGATCCCGAGTTGTTCCCTGTCCAGCTGTGAGACATGGTCCCTCCAGCGGGTCCGGGGTCTGCCTCTTGGTCTTGTATATTGTAAATCTTATCTCATTACATGTTTATAAAACATGGTATATTTAGCTTAGAAGTGCGGAGTTTGATAGAAAAACAAAGCTAAAAAGGACATTTATACAGCGCCCTAGACGCGTGCACGTCACAGTGTAAAAATCTTCCTTGAAGTCGCAAATACAGAGTTCCAGATGATTCTACAGACAAAATTTTTCCGTAGAGGTTTTTTCCGCAGAACTGCAAGCCTCTGGAGAAGTTACATAAATTGATTGGATTGATAAATGGAAGCGCTTTCTGTTTGCTGCTTTGTAATGTCATTTTACCAGGTGCTCTCCTAATCTGGCATATTTGTCCTGCGGAATTCTTCCTCCACATGCCTTTTTTCTGCACGGCACAGTTTGGACTCTGAATCAGACGCAAATATCGTTAAATGCTTAACCTTTTTCTTAAAAATGTAATGTTTCCATCCTCCTATTTTCTGCTTTCTAGCAGCAGAGAACATCTTTCTTTCTAGATTGCTGGAAATATTGATCAGCCTAACAATGTGGAACCGATAAGAAGTTTTTTTTCCTTTTATTTGGACTTAACGACTCACCTCATAATATCAGAAAAGCACAAGAGAAGTCTCAAACAGTTGTGACAACAGCCCAAGAAATGATCACAAAATTTAGATTTTATAAATCCAAAAACCAAGACCCAAAAATAAAATACAGCTAAAACAAAGCAATCCTCTTAATTACGCTTAAATTTCACTTGAATAGCAATTTACATAAACATTGCACACCCTGTTGAAGGCTGAGACTGGACATGAGCAGAACGTGTGCACCAATACATTCTGCTTGCGTTACAATCGAGACATGATGGAGAACAAAAGCTGTGACCAAGAACAATCTGTCATTTGAATAGTATCCATAAACAGGACGGTAAAGTTTAGTAAATTTCTCAATAAGGTACAAATGAAATAGAAAACCACTTCAGGTATGTTTTTAATGTGGGAAAACTTTCAAACATGATAGAAAAAAATCAAAAAGTAGATTTACTGTGAAACTCCTTTAATATAGAAGAAAATTCTAAATTCTGTAATCATTGTTTCTCTAAAATAATTGAATAAGATATTACTCCCCACTCTCTCAGCTCAGTGCTGTTTGGCTGCCTTTGTGCTCCTGTCCCTCTCTGATTGGTGGATTGTGGCCTTGCTGTATGCTGGTTGGCTATGGCTGGACTGGGACACGCCCACCAGCGGTGGACGGCGGTCCAACTGGGTGAGGAGTTGGAGGGTCTGGACGTACTTCAGAGACTACTTCCCTCTGACGGTAAGACCCCATAAGGACCACCAGGAGAAGAAAGATTCTTTACTGATGAGGTTTGTTTTTCTGTAGCTTATTAAGACAGCCGACCTGGATCCAAAGAAAAACTACATATTTGGTTTCCACCCACATGGTAAGTGGAAATCTCCGACTGTCCATCTCCTTACTGGTCCACATATTTACACATGTACTTGTGTTGTAGGTGTGCTGGTGGCCGGTGGGTTTGGGAACTTCTGTACAGAGTCCACTGGTTTTTCCAAACTGTTTCCTGGTCTGAGGTCCCACCTCCTGATGCTGCCCTTCTGGTTCCGGGTTCCGTTCTTTAGGGACTACATCATGTGTGGAGGTACCCAACATCCTCTCTCTGGTTCCCAAATTTGTTTGTCTGCTTCTTGGCAATCATGGAAACTAGACTAATGACCTTTGGTCTAGTTTATGTTGACATGACTGAGGTCTCACCGAAGTTTGTGGACCAAGGTTCAGGTCCGGACAGTTTCCACAGAAATGTTAGGTGAGAGGTCACAGAGGAGTTGGTGGATCTGGCTCATCTGATTGGCTGTCTGATTGCGATGTTAGGTCTGGTTAGATCTGTTAAAGGTCTGTTTGAATCTGTTAAAGGTCTGGTTGGATCTGTTAAGGTCTGGTTCATCTGTTAAAGGTCTGGTTGGATCGGTTAAAGGTCTGGTTAGATCTGGTAATGGTCTGGTTAGATCTGGTAACGGTCTGGTTGGATCTGTTAAAGGTCTGGTTAGATCTGTTAAAGGTCTGGTTGGATCTGTTAAAGGTCTGGTTAGATCGGTTAAAGGTCTGGTTAGATCGGTTAAAGGTCTGGTTAGATCTGTTAAAGGTCTGGTTAGATCGGTTAAAGGTCTGGTTAGATCGGTTAGAGGTCTGGTTAGATCGGTTAAAGGTCTGGTTGACTCGGTTAGAGATCTGGCTAGATCGGTTAAAGGTCTGGTTAGATCGATTAAAGGTATTGTTGGGTCGGTTAAAGGTCTGGTTGACCCAGGAAAGCCTCTGGTTTGGTCTTCTTTTTTCTCCACAGTGTAAATCCTCTTTGTCTCTGGGTGGTGGCGTTGGAATTGATGAAGATGATATATTTTTTTAAATAATTGGTTTAGGCAAAAAGATGAACATGATAGATCGATAGAGGACTACTTGGTTTTTTTTTTTTTTCTAAATGTAGATGTTTGTGTCCTCTGGTCCTCAGGTCTGGTGTCCAGCTGTAAGGCCAGTCTATCCTACCTGGTCAGTCGGCCTGAAGGAGGTAATGTGGCGGTGGTCGCAGTGGGAGGAGCTCCAGAAGCTCTGGATGCTCGACCAGGAGCTTTAACTCTGCAGGTACTGTAGACAAGAAACTTTAATTTTTAACCCCACAGGTACTGCAGACCTAGAGCTTTTAATCTGCAGGTACTGCAGACCTAGAGCTTTTAATCTGCATATACCTCAGACCTAGAGCTTTTAATCTGCAGGTTGTGCAGACCTAGAGCTTTTAATCTGCAGGTACCTCAGACCTAGAGCTTTTAATCTACAGGTACCTCAGACCTAGAGCTTTTAATCTACAGGTACCTCAGACCTAGAGCTTTGACCCTGCAGGTTAAAGCTTTGCAGTCAAAACAAACAGTCAGTTCCACTCTAACTGGATATTCAAATAAAGTGTGCAATGATCCCTGTTTATACAGGGATTGATGCATCTTTATTTGCACATTTTCTTATTTCAAATGTTCACCTGTTTTATGATGAATTTTTGTTGTACATGAGACTACTGGTCTTTTTCATGAATAGTTTTTTGTTTGTTTTTCAGGTTCTGAACAGAAAAGGTTTTATTAAACTGGCTCTGAAGCACGGGTGGGTAGAGCTTCTTCATAGAGGTGGGATGTTTAGTCTTACTTTGCTCGTCTTTGAGTTAAAATATTTTTGTCTTTGTGTGCGTGTGCAGGGCCCAGCTCGTTCCAGTCTTTTCTTTTGGAGAGAATGAACTTTTTGATCAGATGGAGAATCCAGCTGGCTCTTTACTAAGGAGGCTGCAGGTCAGTGTTCACATACGTGCTGATACCTTGTTATAACACACACATTACACAGTCACTTTTAAACATTCACATCGTTAAAAACGACAAGACTTTCTGTTAAAAACTACAAGTTTATCAGCACAGTTTTCTCCTTGTTAGTGGTTTTGTGACCAATTTAGAGACTTAATGAATTTGAATATCAGCTGGTCTTTTTTTTTTAAGTGACCCCAGTAATTTTAACTATTGTTTACAAAAAACATTTTTGTTTTTTTCTCCTTTATTTTGATTAAAAATTAAACACATTTTCACAAAAAGACAGTTCCTTGTTTTGAAGACAGAGGGGAGTGTGAGGATTAATATGTGGAAAAAAATGGATAAAAATCAATATTTACAAAGCACTCAATTGTTTTTTTTCACTAAAAATTATCTCTGTCCTAAAACATTATGATTGGTAGACATAATTACCATCATATTTTTATATTTGAATGAACTAATTTACTTATTTGTGTACGTAAGTTCAGGTATACATTTAGACGTTTACATTCTTTGGAGACGGTGGCCGCGTGGTTAGCGCGTTCGCCCGCGGACCGGAGGGTCGCGGGTTTGCGTCCCGCGGAGAGCACGTCTAGGGTCCTTGGAGAAGACACCTAACCCCTACTTCTCCCACCAATGGCGCCGTTGAAGGGCAGCCTGCTGCGGTGTAAGGAGTGCAGCAAACAAATTTCCCCGGTGAGGGATGAATAGAGTAATTCAAAATAAATAAAAAAATAAAAAAAAATAAACCCTTTTTAAAACATCTATCAACATAGATATTTGGGGGGGGGGACGGTGGCTCAGTGGTTGGAGCATTTGCCAGCGCACCAGAAGTTAACTGCAAGTTCGCGGGTTCACATCTAGGGTCCTTGGAGAAGACACCTAACCCCCGTATCTCCCACCATTGGCGCCATCATAGGTGGCAGCCTGCTGTGGTGTTATGCAGCATATAAATATTCCAGGTGAAGCATGAATTAAGTGTATTGAATAAAAAAAACCATATACAGTATATACGTATATTTGTGGGTCAGGTCTATTATCCATTGCCAGATAAAATTTCTATGATTTGTGTAAATAAAATTTATTTCATTATTCGGGCTGTTGTACTTTTATAATTACACATCTACTATGTATAAACTATATATTTATATATATTTATATAACTCAAATACACTTCTGACATGGTGGATATTATTAACTGGGAGTAAGTCATACTTTTGTTCTTTACATATTTACATGTAAAATTCTCTGTTTATTGATGCATATGTTACTTTTAAAAATTTTGTGGAAAAACATTTGTCCATGTGAGCATGTTTGTATGAATCATGTGTCCACAGAACCGTATGCAAAGCATGATGGGAATAGCAATGCCTTTGTTCCATGCTAGAGGAGTCTTCCAGTACAGCTTCGGACTGGTACCATACAGGAAACCCATCCATACTGTTGGTAAGATGATGAAAAGAACAAATTACTAACATTAAGACCAATAAAACCTGTTAGAAGCACTGACGGGCATTTAGAACTACAAAACCCATGAAGTTGGGATATTGTGTAGTAAATCATAAATAAGAATGGAATATAATGATTTGGGAAATATGGGGATTTGCAATTCCTTTTCAACCTACAGTATATTTGACGGAATACACTTCAAAAACAAGATAGTTAATGTTCAAACTGGTAAACTGTTACTTTTTGTAAATTTAGCTCATTTTGAAATTGTCGGCAATATGCTTAAAAAATTATTTGCACAACCCCGCACTTCTCCCTACCCGCTCCTCAAAGCCTCCCAATTCCCCGGAATCATTACCTACTATCTCTTTAACCGAGTTAAAAATAACTGTAAGTTAAACAAACATCTGGCCTGATGCTGCTAGAACAATAATCAGGTATCAATCCACACCAGGAGTCAGCCTGCCGGCGACGGCAGAGGCCAAAACCACAGCAGTTCACCCAGCTCCAGGAGACACAGGCACTCACAGAAGCTACATGGCTGAAGGGAGGTACCCACACCACCTAGCCCAGTCAGACCCCCACAGCAAGGACTTCACAGACTGAGCAGGCAGAGCTTCAGGGATGGAGGATCCCCATGAAAAAACGCTAGACTTAGGACACAGAATAAAGCAATTGAATAATAACTAAACCCAGAAAAACAGGTTAAAACTGTTGAAGAAATTAATCTAAATCAGAAAAATAAAACTGTCTAAAAATAGATAAGTAAACAAACAAACAGATAATAATAAACACCTAAAATCATGTTAAGCAAAAATAAAAATCAAGTAAAAGCCAAGTTAAAAAGATATGTTTTAAGTCTCTTCTTAAAAATAAGAACAGACTCTGCAGCCCTGAGTTCCTCTGGCAGGCTGTTCCACAGGCGAGGACCATAATGCTGGAACGATGCCTCACTGTGAGTTTTTGTTCTGACTTTAGGTATTACTAAAAGTCCAGTCCCAGAGGACCTCAGGGTCTGTAAGGGGTCATAACTCACAAGGAGGTCAGATAAAGAGAGGACATATGAAAAACTCACGTATAAAACTTACTGTATAAACTATATAAAATTTCTTTATAAAACAAAATAGGGGGGTTTGAAAAAAGCATAGGGCTCGAATGACATGAAATGATTGAGTTAATGCTTTGGTTGAAATTGTGGTGCAATCCATGCAGTACCACCACCTCTTCATACCTCTCTGGTTAAAAATAAAAACTAAAATCCAGCCTCAGTGAGAATAGGCGGTACCTCTCCACCAAGCCAGGTTTCAGTTAAAAAGAGACAGTCAATATTTTTTTAATCTAAAATCAGTTCATTAGAAATAAAAGCAGGGGAAGTGGTGGGATGGGCAGGATCGCGGTGGGCTTCATGGTGCCCTCTCACCATAGCCAATAGAAGTTCCCTGTGCTTCTTTGAGGACAAAGTCCGGAATAGCCGAACTCCGAGGTTGTGACAAGGACCCAAAGTTGAGGTGCGATCGTGGCTAGATGACACAGGGGGAGACTCTGCCAACCTTGGGTGTAGTGGGCAGGACCTCAAACCGGTTGGAGAGCGCTAGACTTTTGCCTGCGATTTTCCTGGTGCTGCATACTACCTCGGACCAGAGTGAATGCTTCAGGATGTGTTGACGTGGCCATTTGCTGCACTGGGTTTTAATTTTAAAACCTTTACAAAACCACTTTAAGCAAAAAGAACGTGTTAACTTGTTCTTAAAATTCAATAAACATAATGGGGTAAAATGCAAGAAATCCCTTTTTTTCAATGAAATTTTCAAGCTCAACTCATAGACGCTAACACACTCAAACTGGAACCGGAAAAAAGTTTTTCTGAGTTCTCAAACATTTACTTAGGGTTGTTAAAAGGAAAGATGATTTAACAGTCGTTTAAAACAAATAAACAAACAAAAAAACTTGTGCTAATATTTTTACAATGTATTGCTGCCATTAAAATAAGGTTTCACTGTGTGGTCATTAAATAACTTATTATTGCAGTGTAATTAATTAAATATAAATGGAAAAACATTTGCAAAGCATTATTATTATTATTATTTATCTTGGACAGGGTAGCATATTTTTAAATTAATATAAACATTCTTCTGTACAACAACTCAATAGGAATAATAACAAGGGATAACAATTAAAGAGAGACAGTAAATTAAATTAGTAAATTAAATTAGTGATATAATTACATTAGACATTTCATATACTGTGACCAGATCATATGTTTATAATTTAGTTTGAATGTATTTACATTTTGATATTGCTTGTAGGATTTGTCAAGACTATTCCAGCATTAAAGTATTAAAGCATGGTTTTCTGTTTTTATTTAAATTTTACACAACATACCAACTTCACTGGTTTTGGGTTTTGTTGAAAGATAACTGGGTTTGAAAGTTGTGTTAAGACTTTGTTGCTGTTTCTTCTCTGTGTCCAGTTGGAAAGCCCATCCCAGTGTCATTGACTCCCAGTCCAACTTCTGAGGACATCGAGGCTCTTCATAGTCTGTACCTGCAGAGTCTGACCAACGTGTTTGAGGAGCATAAGCAGAACTATGGTCTAGACAAAGACCAACATCTCACTTTTATATAAATGTATATGAAAGTCTAAATTTCACCAAACCTTATTATCAGCCATCTTCAACATGGATCAGACTTTACTCTTTGGTCTTCCATTTTGACCAGAAATTGGCCACTCTTCAATGGACCTGTTGGCAAGTCTGTTCCATTGGAACCCGGCGTCAGTGTGTGAATTCATTGGTTTGAAAGACAACTCTAAATGGATTAGTCCAATGTGTAAACAGGAAATCCAAACGGACCAGTCCACCACAGGACCAGACCTCCTTAAAGACTATTGCTTTCTGCAGACACTGTGATTAGTACTGAACGGACAGCTGTTACTGAGCAGAAGAAGGAACTATTGTACATGAAATGTGATGATTTATTCTTATGATTAATAAAAGTAATGGAAATGGATTTTTCCCTTTAAAAAGTGATTGCTTCTCTTTCTGTGGTCCTGTGGCAGACTGATGTAATCCCACCTGCTAGCCCATCACCCTGGACGACTTCAAAATCTGTTCTAAAAGCCTTTCAACACTAAACCGGCTGCTGTCACCTGGTATCTCTTCTAATGTTTCATTCATTCCAGCTACTAGGTCAATAAATTACAAACCCATAGCAAGACTTCGGAAAATTCGTCAGCTAATCAAGCAAATATAAATGTCGTAATGCAAATTGATCAAATGAATGAATACTTGCAAAGTCAGACTGCTTTCTAACCAGGCTGCCGCCACCTTTCACTTCGGCTTATTTAAAAATGATGGAATAATAAAAAAGACAGATATTACAGGTATTAACTTCCAATTGCAGCAATTGGAAATGAATCATGACATGAACGGTCCGAATGGGCTACATTTGTTGTTCTGTAGCTGAAATAAAAGAGGTAAACAATGTTATACGGTAAGTGTTTGCAACGATTCCAGAGATTGAGAATTTTGAAAATATAAAATATTTTGAACATTTATTCAGGGGGAAGATAAGGTTACCCTACTGCCAACGAGAAAAATTTCTTTTTACACTCAGTTTTTTTGGATAACAATAAATGTTTGATTGCAGTACATTGGTCACGTCTGGTCCTGAGCAGAAAGGATAGACTGGTTAAATCAAAAAGCCCTGATCGACCGTGGAGCGAGCTGTCTTTGAAGCAGACTTTGGAATGGATTTTGCCAATGGTTTCGAGTAGGTATGTGATATCAGCTGCGTGTTCAGAACTGCTGATTGGGTAGTCAGAATTGTCAGTCATTTTCTTCTCCGTCCATCCCTTTGCGGGGGATGCCGGAGCCCATCCGAGCCAATTTAAGGCGAAGGGCAGGTTACACCCCGAACAGGTGGCCAGTCTGTCGCGGGGCCAGACACACACAACCATCCACACACACACACACTCATTCCTACGGGCAATTTCAGCACCAGCCAATCAACCTAGCATGCATGTCTTTGGAGGGTGGGAGGAAACCTACACAAACACAAGGAGAACATGCAAACTCCACACAGAAAGGACAGTGTTCCAAGCCTCGTCCCCACCCGGGACTCGAACCCACGACCTTCTTGCTGTGAGGCTACTGTGCTACCCACTGCGCCACCTTGCTGCCCAGTCAGAATTGTACCTGGCTAATACTAGCAAAAAGAGGCTATAGTAACTGTATGATGGGAATATTGTTTTGTTGGTGCAAAAGCTATTTTATCAGCCAAGAATAACCAATATAGGTTATTGGAGATATGGGTATGGGAGATATAGGTTTGTTAACAAATTTACAAATGTTCAAAACAGATTTTTTTTTTGGAAGTGTTTTTCTAAATATGGCTCTAGATACGTAGAAGGAGACATGGTCCTGCTAGGTTGTTTATTAATTTTAGACATTAATTGTGATGCAGTAGTTATTTTTTGTAATAAGAAAACATAAATCACTTAATAAAGGGCAGGCTGTCAGACTTTAACCTTCCTGTGGGGCATTTTGCATACCAGCAGGAAGTGCTGCTACATTTAGACACTTTTTTCTGTAAACAAAGTTTATATTTACTTCCAACACCAAACACCACCACCTCAGTGCGCATGCGCGCCGGGCATCCGCTCCAGACACGGTTGCGCATGTGTCAGTTGTGCAAAAAGTCCAGGGATCCAACCTTGGACCCTCAGTGAGAGGGGGATTACTGTGCATGCGCATCTGAGGGTAAAGAGAGAGAAGGAAAGAGTGAAAATAGGAGAAGAAAGAGGAAAAGAATGAGGAAAACCAGGAATTTTTTCCTCAAGAAAACTTTCTCCAAACTTTCTTGTCAGTAAGCTCCGTGCGCGTGCTCCCATCGCCCACTATCTGATTTGGACGCGCATGCGCATTGCACTCCGGTGCATAATGGACCGATTGTGTTGCTGAACTCTGTGGTGACGTCACCGATCTGGATCAGAACCAGCGTGAAGGTCAGTGTTTACTTCCTGTTTGTAAACTTTAAGGAAACATCTAAACAATTTTATAACAATATCTCCATAAGAGAGAGAGGGAGGGGGGTTATGATGGGATGTCTCTAACAGAGTCTGGAACAACCACAAAGGATGGGATGCCTGAGTCTGATCAGGATGTCAATCACAGGAAAAGAGATTTTTATAATCAGACAGGAAGTGCATGAAGTCCAAGAGAGGACAGACACATCTGGGACCGACAGAGATTTGGCCCAGAAAGAAAAAACACCCAACAAATCTCAGAGAGACATGACATGTGGAAGGTCCACTGAGGGGTCGGATCTATCTGACACAGGGGGTCTGGTAGGGATGGGTTTATTATAAGATCTGTCTGTTTACAAAGGCTACCAGGGGTTTTAAAACGACCGGGTAATGAGATGAAGCTCTTTAGACTTGTTTGAGTTTTTATGTGTTGTATGCAGTGGTGGATGAAGTACTCACTTTTTGTACTTAAGTAAAAGTACAGATACTTAGGCAAAAAATTGACTTAAGTAAAAGTACCAATAAAAAAAATCTACTTAAGTAAAAGTACAAAAGTAGTTGGTGTAAATTGTACTTTTTAAGTAAAAAGTAAAAGTATTCGATCATAATTCAAATGTTATTTTATGTGCTATAGGGTGTCACCATGGTAACCAGGATAAATACTCTGAAGGGGTGTGACCCCCCTCTCCCGTCTCTTTTGGTCCACAAAAATAAATAAATAAATAAATAAATAAAATAAAAGGAAAGGGGACAAGTTAAGCTATCCCCTAGAAGGGCCAGTGAATGGGCACCAAAATGGAGGAAAATGACACTTATTTTTTAAAATGTTTTGGGGGGCGAGGCCCCCAGTCACTATATAATGGCTTTGTCAAAGCTCCACCCCCCTTTGGAAAATTTTAGATCCGCCCCTGCTCCGTGTAATAATGGCTCAGCTTTTTATTTAAAAGTAAACATAACGAACAACGATCTTCTGACTCTTTTTAATTTGTTCTATATTTGATGTTAGGTTTTTGAATAAATGCGGAAAATGTTTCTCGATTCATGACTTCTTCTCCCGATCAACTGCTTCTTTTGATTTTGGCGATGCGGCTTCAAGATGCGCAAAAAAAAAAACCTGTGTATTTTTCAAATTCCTGAACAAAGATGAAACAAAAAATATAAAACACACTTTTAAAAAGTTGCGAAGTAAAAGTACAGATATTTACTCTAAAAATGTAGTGAAGTAAAAGTAAAAGTACCGGTCTTAAATTTTACTTTAGTAAAGTACAGATACACAATTTTTTTACTTAAGTACAGTAACGAAGTACATTTACTTCGTCATGTTCCACCACTGGTTGTATGAATGATCTTCTAGGATAAGAGACCAGTGAGTCTTTATGAATACTGAATAAAGATTAAAACCCACCCTAATCTCTTCTGGTTTCTTCTGGATTTGTGTCTTTAAAGGAAAAACTTACTTTTCACTGGGAACAGGAAGTTGGAGTGATTAATGGTTCTGAGCCAAAAATGTTTTTTTTTCACCATATAAAAGTGATTGGCTGAGATTTTCAACGTTTAACAGAGTCCATATTTGTTAATATGTATAATATTTATGTTAATGCACCTATTTTAAAGCACAAGCTTAACTAGTGGGGTGTTTTTGATCTATTAACACCCAACAGCCTAGATTCATGAAGTGGCTACTAAGTTGTAGCATACCTGTCAAGTTTTACAGTTTGGCTGTATTTTAATGCGAGAAAATGGGATTTTAGTAAAACAGACATATTGTCATTTCTGTACAGTCTAAAAAAATCACAAAAAAATATATAGAGTGTTTTGTCAGGGCATGTATTAAATGACTCACTTTCAAGCCCATTATCGTACATTCTAGTAACTTGAAGTGAAATGATTACCTCTCCTGAAGTCACTCTGGCTCATTATAAACGGACTGCATAAAATTTTGTGATTTTCAAAAAAGCAAGGCAAGTTTCATTCACTAGGCTTTTAGCATTTTTATAATAGGGATCGTTTACTGGTCTGTGGCTACAATAGGAGCCATTCACGGCCATCATGGGTAACACAGGCTCATTGGTCGAGCCCTGCCTTGCTTTTTTTTACCTTTTACTCAGGTTAGTATAAATAGATCCAGTTTTCAGTCCATTTCATTCTGATTGAAAATGATTTCCGGATGGAAGTCGAAACGTCTCGATCAAGAATTAAACTGTCCAGAAGACTTTTTTGAAACTTTTTCTACTATAGCACAATTTATACAAAATGTAATTAAATGCTTCACAAGAAGAAAAAAATGCATAAAAATCACAAAACATAGAATCAAAAAGTTTAAAAAATAAATAAATGAAATAATTAAAACAGATAAAAAGAGTAATTAATCAAAAGCACAGTTAAACAGAACTGTTTTCAGTCTAGATTCAAACATTGTCACAGTAGAGGCCTGTCTCACAGCCTCAGGATGTTTGTTCCAGACTTTTGCAGCATAAAATTGAAATGCAGCTTCTTCATGTTTAGTCCTGACTCTAGGCTCCAGCAGGAGGCCGGTCCCAGAGGTCCTCAGAGTTCTAGATGGTTCATGTTTAGTCCTGACTCTAGACACCAGCAGGAGGCCGGTCCCAGAGGTCCTCAGAGTTCTAGATGGTCCATGTTTAGTCCTGACTCTAGGCACCAGCAGGAGGCCGGTCCTAGAGGTCCTCAGAGTTCTAGATGGTTCACGTTTAGTCCTGACTCTAGACACCAGCAGGAGGCCGGTTCCAGAGGTCCTCAGAGTTCTAGATGGTTCATGTTTAGTCCTGACTCTAGACACCAGCAGGAGGCCGGTCCCAGAGGTCCTCAGAGTTCTAGATGGTCCATGTTTAGTCCTGACTCTAGACACCAGCAGGAGGCCGGTCCTAGAGGTCCTCAGAGTTCTAGATGGTTCATGTTTAGTCCTGACTCTAGACACCAGCAGGAGGCCGGTCCTGGTAGGTCCTCAGAGTTCTAGATGGTTCATAAGGTACTAACATATCACAGATGTACTTTGGTGCTAGACCATGGAGAGACTTAAACACAAGCAGAGCAGCTTTGAAGTCTATTCTCTGAGCCACAGGAAGCCAGTGCAGAGACTTGAGCACAGGACTAATGTGATCATACTCTCTAGTTCTTGTTAGGACTCGAGTAGCGGCATTTTGAATAAACTGCAGCTGTTTTATGACCAAAGAATACGTTTTTTCAAATACTCAGTAAGGTGTGAAAGCCTCTCCAATATGGAAGGCAGGAGGAATGCCTTGACAGGTACGTTGTAGAAAAACCAACCGAGAAGAATAACCTGAAAGAATCTCTTTTTTTTGGCTTTTAAACATAAAAAAAAGGCTTTTTTGCTTTTTTTCTTTACAAAATCTGGACATAATTTAGAGACAACACATTTTTTGTGGACTATGATGACCATATTGAATGTGAGTTTTGAGAAACTGATTGTCTTTCTGTGTTACAGGACTCAATTAAAGATGAGATACTCATTACACTCGCCTCGTTTTCCACAATCTATTGTCTGTTTTATTGAGAGGATGTATAAAATTGAATTAAGTATTTCAAATCAAATCAAAATTTATTTTAAATTGTATTTAAACTCCTCCCCAAACCTCTCCCAACCCCTCCTTCCTACTCCTTTCATTTCAAATGAACAGCTATTTACTGTCTCTTTAGCTGAAATAAAATATTTACAATTTATATTGTAATATCATATTATTATATTATTATTACTATATTGTATTTATATATATTCATTCATATTGTAATGTTTTAAAGCTTTAGAATGCTGTAAAGTTTCTTGGTAAAGACTGACATTAAGATTTATAGAGAGGTGGAACTTTCAAAAATCTGGTTTTTAACCCGAATCAGATCAACTCTGACCCGGAAGAGGTATTAAAAAAAAAGTCACTTTAAAAGATTTTTCATTCCTCTACTAAGTAACCCACACAGACTTTGAGTTTGTAAAACTGGAGCCTTGACTATTTTTTTTCTCAGTTTGTTATCCTGTTAGTTTCACTAATTTGAACACAAATCTAACTGTTTACTGTTTACAACAACAAAATCCAACGTGTTTCACACCAATTACTGGATAAAAAAATAAATGTTTCAAACAATAAGATATTCAACATAAACAATTAAAAACATGAGCCGGGGATGGAACCGTGTACTCTAGAGTTTGTCTGTAAACATTAGCATGTGCTTTTGAAACAGGAAAAAGAACAAAAGATGGCCGAATAGGTGAGGTAGTCAGATGTTCTTTATGAGGAAGAGAAAGTTTTGGAGTCTAATCAAATTTGGATATATTTTAATAGTTTCTACATTTTTTATTTTACAATTATTGCAAAAAGCACATTGAAAGTATGTAAATATCTAATATTAAATAAATATGTTCATTTCAAATCAAAAACTTGAAAATGAATATTTTGTCAATAACGTGCAGTCCTAATGTGAAATACAGTAAAGTATTTACAAATCCCCGTGTTTCCATGGAAACACAGCCAGAATTGATGTTTAGGTGTTAAAGGTCACAAACCCTTGTCACATGACTATGTTTTCCATTAGAGCAGCACTCCTACTTTGTTGGTGTGAGGCTGCTACATAAGAATCATCCTGGTGAGACGCGTATGAGTCGGTCCAGTGTTGAACTTCATGTTCTTACATGTCGACTAATAGACAGCTTTTTTTGTTCCAACAAGATGATCAGAAGTGTGTTTGTTGGCACAAAACTGTAGGTATGTGGTTTGTCGTTATGCAGAGTCTCTCAGGTCTGAGAACTTTGTTTGCCTGCATAGCACAATTTCCAGGAGTTAGTCTGATGTTCTGAAAAAGGTCGGAAATTGAGATTATCGTGAGTTTCATTGAATATGGAGGAGGTAAGTATTAAGCACTCGGGCTGTACATGCATTGGTTCATGCTTTACAACATATTAGTGATCTTGACATCACTCAGATTTTAAATCAACCGTTGATCAGTACCTGCTGTGGATGAACTCAAGAGATCCCCTCCAAGTTGTAAAATCTTTCTACCACAAATTGCAAACAAACTACAGTCATTTGAACTCTACCTACTTGCTTGTTTTTGAAAATGTATCCAATCAGGTCACATAATAAAGTTTGATAACATAACATGTAACTCCTTCATTATTGATTGCTTATACAGAGTGTGTGTGTGTGTGTGTGTATAATCTGTATAAGGTAGGCAAAGGAATATTTTTCAATGTTTTCTTTCTTGTTGCTTCCATTTATCCCTGTATTTTTATTTTATTTATTTATTTCAGTCACATAGTAAATTCACATTAAATAAAGTTACTTTTTTTTTTTTAAATTGTATTTTACCAAGGGACCGAAAAGGTATCGGCTGAAGCAAATGCTTATTACTCTGACCCTTTTTTCAAATCACATGAAAGCAAAAACATATAAGTAAATATTCAGAAATTCATCATAACACATAAAATGAAAATTAGAACATCAAATGAAAAAGTAATACAATTGTTACTTTAAATTCATTATATATAATGTATCAAACCATCCTTCCATCTCCAAGCATCCTCATCATGACCAGCCTCACTCTTTCTTGTGTGTTTGCAGAGTGAATTTTGAAAGAATGAGTGGAGGGAAAAAGAGGAGTGCTTTCCAAATCACCAGCATCACTTCTGAACCGAAGCAAAGTTTAAACCTTCAGGCCGGACAGTCCTCGCCTGGCGCCGTGCAGCGCATCCAATCAGAAGAACTGTTACAATGTAACCTCCAGAGGAGCTCCTCCCAGCCCACCATCTCCTCTCTGAAGAGGAAATATACTTCCCATGATGCAGCGGGCTGCTCCTCCAGGTTCAGAGTGGTGAGATTGGGTGGAGGAGCAGCTGGTGGGGGGTGTGAGTCGTACCGACGAGGCAGATGGACTTGCACCGAGTTCCTGGAGAGGTGTGAGGGGCGGGGCGTCAGGCGGGTGATGGACACCATGAGACACGCCCACTCGCTCGACTCGCTGGAAATTATTAGCAAAGAAAAAGAAAGAAGTGGAGCCACTCAGATGGCTCAGACAGTTAAAAGGGCGGAGCTTCTCGCGCACAGCCAACCGCAGTCTTTGATACATCAAGAGCCAATCAAATTCCAACCCCAGGAAAAGAAGGAGCCAATCATTGCAGAGGGATTTAAGACCAGTCCCTCAGTCACCTCACCCTGCCCTAAACATCTACCTACACTAAAGCTGGACATGGACACCATGGGACGGGTACGTACAACTCACACACACATTTTAATTACACACAGAGACACATGAGAACATACATAATCATTAAACATTATTAATCATCACAAACACACATACACAGTTAATAATGCACGCATATACACACACGTAAAAACTTCTTCTTCAGGGGTCACCACAGCAAGTCAGTTTCTTCCATCTAACCCTATCTCCTGCATCCTCTTCGGTCACACCAACTATCTTCATGTCTTCCTTCACTGTATCCATGAACCTCCTCTTTGGTCTTCCTCTAGTCCTCTTTCCTGGTGGTTCCAAACCCAGCATCCTTCTTCTGATGTACTCTCTCTCTCTCCTCTGTACATGTCCAAACCATCTCAGTCTGGCCTCTCTGACTTTAAAACCTCTAACATGTGCTGTTCCTCTGATCCTTTCCATCCTGGTCACTCCCAGAGAGATCATCAGCATCTTCATCTCTGCTACCTCCATCTCTGTTTCCTGTCTTTTCCTCAGTGCCACTGTCTCTAGACCAATCAGCATGGTCGGTCTCACCACAGTTTTCTATACTTTTTCTTTCACACCTGATACTTTTCTCCACCCGTTCCAGCCTGCCTGCACATGCTTCTTCACCTCTTTTCCACACTCTCCATTGCTCTGGACTGTTGATCCTAGATACTTAAAATCTTCCACCTTTTTTATCTCTTCTCCCTGTAACCTCACTTTTCCATTTGGATCCCTCTCATTCACACACATGTACTCTGTTTTACTCTGACTAATCTTCATTCCTCTTCTTTCTAGTGCAAACCTCCACCTCTCCAGGTTTTCCTCCACCTCTTCCCTCCTCTCACTTCAGATCGTCAATGTAAATGTCAAACATCATTGTCCATGGGGATTCCTGTCCAACCTCGTCTGTCAGCCTGTCCATCACCATAGCAAACACATACACACGAAAAAATTGGAACGTAATAACTCACTCCGGCAATTACACATACATTAATAATACACACTAGTATACATGCAGCTTTAGTAATATACAGTAATATTTAAAACACACACTAAAACATATACATTTAGTAAAACACACTAATAAAACACACTAAATAAAACACACTAGTTTGCAACTAGGATGCTGCATCGGTCTGTCGTGGTAAAGAGAGAGCTGAGCCGAAAAGCAAAGCTCTCGATTTACAAGTCGATCTACGTTCCAACCCTCACCATGGTAACCAGTTGTGGGTGGTGACCGAAAGAATGAGATTGCGGGTACAAGCGGCCGAAATGAGCTTCCTCCGCAGGGTGGCTGGGCTCTCAATCAGCGATTGGGTGAGGAGCTCTGCCATCCGGGAGGAGCTCGGTGTCGAGCCGCTCCTCCTCCAGGTCGAGAGGAGCCAGATGAGGTGGTTCGGGCATCTGGTCAGGATGCCCCCTGAGCGCCTCGCGGGCGAGGTGTTTCGGGCCTTGTCCCACTGGGAGGAGACCAAGGGGCAGACCCTGGACCCGCTGGAGAGACTATGTCTCACAGCTGGCCGGGGAACGACTTGGGATCCTTCCGGGTGAGCTAGAGGATGCAGTCGGGGAGAGAGAGGCCTGGGCTGTCCGTTTGAGGCTGTTGCCCCCGCGACCCGACCCCGGAACAAGCGGAAGATGACGGAACACTAATAAAAATTTCCACTAAATACACTCGTATTCTGATTCTAGTATCTTCATGTTTCTTCATGTCTTATTCATTCCTCTTTTTCATCTTTTCCACATTTCATTCATGTCTGTTTGGTGTGGCTTTTGTTTTGTTTCCTTTCTGTTTTCTATCTTTGCAACAAAAAAGAAAGAAACAATTCAAGTTTGTTAGGTTGTGTGTCACACAGTGCCACATTACATCACTGGATCCTTCATGTTTCCCATTATTCTTTGATTTCTGTGTTTTTCTGCCATGCAGTCAGTCCTCAGGCTTTCTCAGTCTCTACCCAGCTCGCCCCCCTGCGGACCGTACCATCCCACCCTCACACCCATTCAGACCCCTTTCACATTGGACCAGAACATCTTTAACTTCCCAGAAGTCTCAAGGTGACAAATTCTTTCAGTTACTGCTTTGTTTGCCATGTGTTTCTGGTGTTTTCTTATTTATGCCAGTTGTATGTATTCCTGACTTGTCTCTGCACATCCTGGTGTGTTTCCACCGTGTGTGTTTTTAGGGTGCTTCTGCTGAAAGGAGAAATCCTTTGATTTCCATATTTTTCTCAATGTTTTCAAACCTACAAACGTACAAAAAATAGGTATTAAGTTTGTGTTATTTGCATCTTAAAAATGAAGATTTGTTAAGGTTATAAAAACCGATGGCAAAATTTATGGCTTTCATTTTGAAAAGCCATACTGAGAAAACCAGAACATCTGGATCTTATCTGCATTTTAAAAAAAAGGTGTTTCTTCAAAGTTAAACATGTTCCTTTAGTACTAGTAAAAACAAAATAGTATGTTTGTGTAATTTTTCATGCAGTGAGGGTCCAGCTTTACACACGCTAGAACGAGACAAACTTTCTTAAACTGTATTCAAAACAAAGTGAGGAAAGTAACACCAGCATGAGAACCATATTGGGGATGATATCATCTGCAGAAATGAAAACGTGTCATTTTTATAAATCGTTCATTTTTAAAGCACAAACCAGCACAAAGACATGGTACCATTTGAAGTAAATGAGGGCGCAGAGAAACTCTAGATCATCTTACCCAACTTTTTTTTTTTTTTTAACCAAACCTCCGGTACTGTCTCAAGAACTCCTTGGTCAGCCATATTTTTATGTGTACTTGTAATACTTAAAATATTCTCAATTTACAAGTCGATCTACGTTCCCACCCTCACCTATGGTTACCAACTGTGGGTGGTGACTGAAAGGACGAGATCGGTGAAACAAGCGGCCGAAATGAGCTTCCTCCGCAGGATGGCTGGGCTCTCACTCAGAGATCGGGTGAGGAACTCGGCCATCCGGGAGGAGCTTGGTGTTGAGCCGCTGCTCCTCCTCCGGGTTGAGAGAAGCAAGATGGGGTGGTTCAGGCATCTGGTCAGGATGTGACCAGATCCCCGCAGTGCCTTGCTGGCGAGGTGTTTTGGGCACATCCCGAAACACCCGAGACCAAGAGACCCCAGACCTGCTGGAGAGACCATGCCTCACAGCTGGCCGGGGATTGACTCAGGATCCTTCCGGGTGAGCTGGAGGATGCAGCCGGGGTTAGAGAAGCCTGGGCTTCCCGTCCGAGGCTGTTGCCCTGCAACCCGGCCCCAGATAAGCGGTAGACGACGGAACTTAAAATAAACAACAGAATATTACTGTCTTTTAGTTGCTTTGCTTGCATGCGTCAAGCCTACATTGGAAGAGCTAAGGTAACACTGGTGATTGATTCTGAGTAAAACCGTTTGACTGTTTGAATATAAAATAGTCTCAGATTGTTTGAACATAAATAATACAGCTCTATTTAAAGTAACATCAGACTTTTAGTGAATTTTTTCACCACACTGTGTCACAGCAGGCAGCTAATGACAGCCCTAGGAGTGGGAGCAACTAGGGGTCAGGTGTTTTGTCACTTCGCCATGAGATTATGGTGGCGCGGGTTATACCTGCAACTCTTTGGTTCAAACATGGCCACTCTACCACTGAGTTATGCCTCTGCCAATTTAGCCAAAGTGACCTACCACAGAAAATTTCTGCAAACATGACACATGTGATGATAGCGGTGGTGATAGGCTCCGCCCACCCACTCGTCCTGTGCTTTATCATTAAATGAAGCAGCTTGAAAAATGTTCTTAGTATGATCTGTAATTTTTTTTTTTGTTTTGTTTTTATGATGTTTTCAGGCTGAATGTTGCAGATCCAAATATAATCAATAATCAAATCTCATTATTTTATCATTTTCTCTTTTCTAAGACTTTCTGAGAGAGTTTTTCTAAAGTTTTTCTGAATGAAAGAAGCTTTGTGTCAAAGCAGGTGGGAAGGTTAAACCTCACAGAGTTTTCATTGGCTGTGACAGTGAGTGGGTGGAGTCTGGAATGAGGCAGCAGTCAATTAGAATCAACAGAGTGAGCGGTGGTGTAGGAGACGTGGAGACAGGGTCGCTGAAAACCCCAGAAAGTCTCAGAGATTCTGTCCTGATGTTCAACATGTCGGACAACAACCAGCTAATCACCAACAATCCTGGATAAGATGGAGTTCTATGCTTTTCTATTTGCAAAGAATAAAAGATGTAAACTATGTATCACGGGGTCTGCTCTCCTTGCGCTGTGATTGGAGGTCTCATTTCTGCAGGACTTTGATTGGATGTTATTTCTGCAACCAAGTTCTGATTGAATAAACCAGGATATCTGAAGATGTTTGTCAGCATGAAAAAAATGTTGCTAGGGCAACAGAAGACACCCCTGCTCTCTGACTCCGCCCCCCGCCCTCAGCGCCGGCCTCCCACCACGCCTCCTCTTCCTCTGAGAACTTTACGAGTTGTTACCAAGCAGCCAGAGACACCTGTGGTGCTGAGGGATCATAGGAAGGTTAAAGGTCAGTTATCGGCTCTCAGGGAGTCATGGCCAGGCGCCATAGCAACAACTCCTCTTTTGAGACCAATTGTAGAAACCCAGCCCAGATCCACCTGCCAACCACATCCTGTAAATGCATCCGTCCTGCACCCTTCGCACTCTCAGAAACCTGCAGCGGTGCCCTCTCATTGGTCAGTTCTTTCCAGGGGCTCACTAACAAGGGCCTCTGATGTCACCATGAAGTCACTCCTGATGTTCTGCCAAAGGTAACCGTGGTTACTGCGTAAGGGGCATGACCACAAAACAAGATTATAATTAGTAGATGTTTGGTACATGTCTGTCTGTCCAACATATTCACCTCACCTGTCTATCTGACCTTCCTGTCTCACCCGCCTCACCCGCCTCACCCGTCTCACCCTTCTGTGTCACCCTTCTGTCTCACTGCAGTGTTTCCAGCAATAATCTCGTTGCCATCGACAATAAAATAGAACAAGCGATGGTAAGTCTGAGCTTTACGTTGTTTCTATTTTACACAGATTTGTTTTGGACTTTACTAAACATGTGATTTAGCATGTTTTCTAAGCATGTATTTGAACATATTACAAACATGTAACTCAATGTGATTAAACATGGTACTTAACATTAAACATGGGATTACATTTTTGATTAAAAGTGTGATCAGACACGTGATTGGGCGTTTGATTCAACGCAGGATTGAACTTGTGATTCAATAAATGTGTGTTTAATTAAGCATGTGATTAAACGTGTCACTAAAGCATGTGATTCAATCCTGTTTCTAACAAAATCACTAGTCATGTGTTCATACGTGTTATTGTACGCACGATTAAACCTGTTACTAAATGTGTTAATAAACATGTCGCTAAACAATGGATTAATTCTGTTTTCTAAGCGAAAACTAAACAACTTTTAATATTTTTCTTTATTTATCTTGAATTTTTATAATGTATTTGTAAATTACTGTTAAACAGAAAACATGTGATTAAACATGTAATTATTGTGTTCCCAAACATGTTTATATGTTACTAAACATTTGATTTATTGTGTAGATAAACATTTTACTAAACATGTGAGTTAGAATACATGGTTAAAAATGGCAGCTGCACACATGAACACGTGTGTGTTCGTGTGCAGGACCTGGTGAAGAGTCACCTGATG
The DNA here is from genome assembly GCA_902685375.1 of Neostethus bicornis. Classification (NCBI taxonomy): domain Eukaryota; kingdom Metazoa; phylum Chordata; class Actinopteri; order Atheriniformes; family Phallostethidae; genus Neostethus; species Neostethus bicornis. Next base: position 21,777,146 of record LR738558.1, on the reverse strand, counting down.
CTGGCGGTGAGAGAGGAGGTGGAGCTTCTGAAGCAGCAAATCAAAGAGCTGCAGGAGAGGAACCAGCAACTGGAGAGCGAGAACCACATTCTCAGAACACTCACACACAGCGTCTCCTCAACATAACGTCTACACAACATGTGTGCACGCAAATATCCACACGACGTAACATCTACACACTAAAACACAGGATACACACATGCCATCTTCACACCATTCAGTGTTTTACAAAAGAAGAAAAGACGTTTTTAGGATTTATTTTATACAATTTAATTTATGAGGAACGAGACTTGAGTCGACGCCAAGAAATGGAAAATATGTCTTCTTCTGACCCAGATCACAAACTGTATTTATGATGAATGATTTGCGACCTCAACCTTTTTTTGACCTTTAGTTTTGATCGCATGAGTCTGATAACCTTATCAGTTCATCTATAGTTAGTCCTGAGTAATTGTGGGTAGTTTTGATTAAAATCCTTTGAGTGTATCAAGAGATAATGTTTAAATTAAAGTGTTACAGAAGTACAAACAGACAGATGGACAGACAGCGTCAGTGCCTCAGACTCAGATTCTATTTATTTAAAATATTTAATTTCATTTTAGGATTATTTGTGAGAAACAGCGTTTATAATTTCATCCCAACAAAATATTGAGATGATTCTAAAGATTTGAGTGAAAATCTTTATGATAACAGAAAAAAAAAATATTGAAATGTTTGCTATTTTGTTTTGTGCTTTTATTCAAAAGAATTCATTTTTTTGTGCAATAAAATAACATAATAATGTTACTTTGAAGTGTATAAAACATGTTAAAACCTAACGAAGATTAATACTGGAATGAGTGTGATCGGAATAAATATTCAATCATTTTTTACATTTGATTATTTCTTTGATTCTTTTCAAATTTTTTGAATTTCGTCTTAAAACCAAAACTTAAAATTTATTACATCTCTTTTGCAAAACCGTGGACGTGGGTTTAATAAGAAATGATTCATTCCAATGGAGAACTGGTGTGTTTTTATAAGATTGATAGCTTAAAAAAGAAATGAAAATACAGTATGTTCCATTTTGGCTTCATATAAATCTAAGGAGATAATCAATGCAGAAGTTTACCACCAGATGGCAGCACAGCGATGGATCCGACAGTTTCCTTGTAGAAGCAAAGTAAACGCCCTCTGCTGGTGGACTGAGACTCTGCTGGAATTTTGGGGAACATCCTGAGGAGTTTTTAGGAGTATAAATCTTATCATATTTATTCTTGATCACGGATTTCTATAAACTGAACACCACAAAACTTGATGTTTTCTTTATATTTAGTTCATTTTCAAATCAGGTTAAAATATATTTATCAACCATCATGGAAATTTGATCAGTGTTTTAAAAGTGTGCAAATGTTGAAAAACATTTCGTAAACATAGATATTGTGACAGAATAAAAAAATTCATCTAAACAAATAATTGGGAATGTAAAATGTACATATTTCAAGTTAATTTAAATGGAAATAATAAATAATTGATTAAAAGTTCACACATCAAAACAAGGCTCATAAATTAATGTGAACACATAAATAATACCGTATATGCTAATCTTTAAGTGAACTTTCAGGAAAAAAAGGCCTCGGCATTCCAATGTGAATATAATAATAGTACTACTTTATTGATCCATTGTGGGGAAATTTCTGTGCTGTATTGCACCACAGCAGGCAGCCATGACAGCACCATTGGTGGGAGTGACTTGGGTTGTCTCCATGGACACTTAGGCTTGAGTTCAGTGGGAATCGAACCGGAAACTATTCAGTCCAAAGTTGGTGATAACACAATAACTCATTATTCACGTTAGCATTGGCAACAGGTCTGCTGTGTGTGAAGCTAAACATGAGGTGATTCTTTTTTTAATGCTGTGTTTTGGCATTACACTTTTTTTTTACTGTTATTTTGAAAATTCGGATGGTTTTCAACGGTCTGTCTTGTTCTAATCCAGCTCAACATGGGGCTGCAGTCTGAATATTTCAGATACTGAACAAAAATTAAAGACCAAAATGAAATTGGAAATGGTAGCATGTGTTTATCCTGAAACAGATGCTACCATTGGAACATTGTGAAAGTTTAAGTAATTTTATAATAAAAGTTTATCACATTAAAAAAAAAAATACTTAAAACAAAGAAAAAAAAAATGACACAGTGGTGTTTTGATGTTTAATCTAAAAAAAAAAAATTAGTTTCTAATTAACCATAAATTTAAATTTCTTAAGCAATTTAAAAGAAAATACCGTACCTTCCATGTTCACTGGTTGTAGAAACACAGTTTTTTCATACCTAATCACATTTATTTATAAAGCACATTTTGAGATGTGCTGCTGCTGCTGAGTTCATATCCAGGTGTCCTTGGAGGAGACACCTTAACCCCTAGTTCCTCCCACCGTTGGCGCCATCATTGGCCGTCTGCCTGCTGCGATGCAATGCAGCACAATAATTTCCCCATGAAGGATTAAAATAGTATAATGAATAAAAAATAAAATAAAATTGAGTATAAGACAACTCAAAGTCCAGTGGAGGGTTTATTATTATCTCAAATGTTGAAATTTTTATTGAAAAAATTATCTCCGATTTTAGACATTTTTCCCAAGATAAAATAATAAAGATAAAAGATAAAAAAAAAAAAACACCTTCATTGGTTTCAAGATGAAACCAACAAGTTTTATAGATACAAACATATAAAAACAGCAGGTTAGTAAAATATATTTAAATAGTAAAATTTAAAATCGCATAGAATTTAACTCCTTAGCGCCCATTAAGTCAGGCTGGACATCATTGGGCCAAAAAACAAGGTTTTAGAAAATTATCTTCTAAAATAGACAATACTAGTTTTTTTTTACGTCATTCTAAGCTGTAGGATCTCCATAATATCATTCAAGATTATTTAATTTTATGTAAAGTTTTGTCCAAACAATGAAAAAAAAAAACCCTTATAATTTGTGGAAAGTTCAAAGTGATTATTGTATAATTTGAGTATGAGGATTTGTTTTGTTACTGTATACAGTATAGTCATGTAATTGGAGACTGAGTACGAAATAAAAAAGTTTCAAGTTAAAAAACAAAACAAAACAAAAAAACGTAAAGTGTATCTTATCTTTAATTGACTTATATAACGCTGAAACACAATCACTTTCTCTAAACATGCACTTTGTATTTGTCCGCATCAGTCCGCAACAACAACACAACATTGGATTGTCCCTCATTGTGTCTGTTCAGAGAAATATTTCATAAGAAAGCAACTTTTCCCATACGTATAAAAGGAGCCAAACAAAGATTTTCCAGGTAATTGTAGAACTTTGAACGGGTGTACTGAACCAAATGAGGGGGGACGATAAGAGATTAAAGTCAGTATGAATGATTTTCGAGCAACTCTTGAATAATTTGCATCTCTTAAGACCCAGCGTGATGTTTTCTGTTTTCTAATAGATTTTTTTCTCCAACCAATAGAAATCCCTCCCTTTCATTTGAACCAGTAAGTCTGAGTGACTGACAGATTGTAGACCAATGGTTTTTGTTCACCACACAGAAATGATTGGCTGAGGTTTTCAGTGTCTCTCAGAGTCCACGGTTTTTGCTTTTTTACATGTCGCCTTTCAAAAAGCACGAGTCCAACCAGTGGTAGGAGATATAAGTAGTACTGAAAAAAAACCCCAAATTCATAATGGTCTTCCATACCACCTTTAATACAAGGTCCTGATGTTTTTAGATAACGCCTCCCATTTTTCCTCCAAGCTGTGAAAACCGGGACCAATCAGATGTTTGCATCCTAGGATCTTTGTCTGTTTGCTGCTTCTGGCCCTTTAAGGCAGCAGGAAGAGCCCACACCTAGCCCCCCTCCTCCTCATCCTCCCAAACACATTGTTTTGCTGCTGCCGGTCAGAAGCCGCTCGCCCCCCTCCCTTGGTTGATGCAGCCCCCAGACCCTGACACACACCGCAGGAACCCACCGGCACCGTGAACAGGACCAGGACAGACAGCCGTCCAGATGCCTCCTGTGGACCACACATGAGGAGACAAAGACACTGTGAGAAGATGAGCAGAGTGATGGACAGGATAAAGCTCAGGTGAACAAAACAAATGTATCCTCTGTTTTTTGTTTCTTTCTTTTTGTCTCGTTTTTCATTCTTCTATCCCCTCATCCTCACTGATGCTCTCACTGTTGTTGTCATGGCAACCATACCATGAGTTTGAGGTCATATAGAGACAAAGAGGAGGAGGGTTTTTTGTTTTTCTGACACACAATTTGACATCATGATGGAATGATTGGTGAGCTGCTGATTGTGTGATTTTTTTGTTTTTAAATGGCAAAAACAAATTTTAAAATATATTTATTTTGAGGTAAATAATATTTCAGAGATTGTTTAAATAAAATAGTTGATAAAATATTCAGGAGATGTTTGTCTCCCATCAGGAGGGAAAAAGTGTGAAGCTGTGAGGGCAAACATAACGGACTGTTCCTTTAAATCAGCTGGTCAACAGGAAGTAAAGAGAAGGAAGCCGGCTTCCTCACACACACACTCACACACACACATGCTCACAGAGATAGAACACACTGTGAACACATTCTCACATGCACACATCTTCACAAAGATATCGACACAAAAACAGACACATGTTCTCTCAAAAATATACATGCACACAAATACACAGACACACACACACCAATACACACATAGAAACACACACATACACACACACATTCACAGACAAACACACATATTCTCACATATGTTCACACATACTCACACAGAAATACACACATGTCGCAAAGACATGGACACACACTTAATAATGTAGAGTCACACAAACACACACATCTTCGCTCAGAAATACAGATCCCTAGAATACACACACGTATAAACATACACACACATTTACACACATAAACACACTCTTACATATGCTCACAGACATACACAGAAATACAAATATAGTCGCAAACCTAGATGTTCACAGAGATTTAGACACACACACACACACACACACACACACACACACACACACACACACACACACACACACACACACACACATACACGTGCCTATCTCTCTCTCACACACAATTTCGCTCAGAAATACACATGCAACCACACACACTGAAAACCACTCACACTATTATACACACACACACACATGCTCACACAGATACACACATATAAACTCTCACACACACGTGCTCAATGAGAAACACTCCCCCCACACACATACACACAGATATTCATACACCAACGCAGTGAAACAAAAGCAGCATTTCTGCAGATTAAAGCGCACACGCACGCACGGACGGCTCCTTTTGTTTGCATGTGTGTGTGTGTGTGTGTCCTACTTTCTTTGTTTGACGGCTTCATCGGGCGAACACAAAGACTGGAAGACAGGCAGACGTGTGGACGCTGTGAGACAGGAGGGAAATGACTGCTCGGTTACCATGACAACCACTAGTAAAGACCCGATCTGACCTGTATCAGGATAATGGTAGCGCTTGGTTACCATAGTAACTGTTGATAGAAACGCTGCTCATACAGCAAGCCAGCTGTATTAACACGTTACCCAGAGTTAGCCCGCTAACCGGATCGGTCTTTGCTGCAGTATGAGCCAGACCAGCTGTGTCACCATGGTAACTGAGTATGTGATGTTGAAGAAGCAGTATGACCAAAAAGAGCTGTCCTGCTGGGTTTCCATGGGAACCAGGTTTGTAGAATGTGTCTCTTTGGTTTCCAACATGTTTCACTTTCATTTATTACTGTTTCATCCAAAACGCTCTTGTCTGTTCATACTGGATGTTTTCCATCAGACCAGATGTTTGGCTCCACAGACAGGAAGTGAGAAGGAAGTCCTCACAGGAACTGTCACTATGCCAGGTGGTAACAGAAATGTCTCAGCAGGTAGCCCTGATCTGACGTGAAAAATGGCTCCCAGACCTTCATCAGGGGAGCTGTGGGGGCTCCACCTGATGCCTCCCCGGATCCTGGTGGACTGCTGCCTCCCCAACGGTGAGCCTTTGGAGTCTGTTCTACTATTTTTTCTACTGTTACAGATACTGATTTGCATTATTGCATATTCTGGGATTGAGGAATAGTTCATACGGTCCAGTATATCCAAGAGTGATATCAAGACATGCACCAATACCAATACGAATGATCATTTTTAAAAACTTAAAGGATCTACGTTGGATCTTTTGGATGCTTTTTTTATTTTTTCAAATGAAATGGCAGAATAACCACAATATCTGACAGCTTTTTACAAACCCCACATATCGCTGTCCTGCTTGAACCTCAAACACAAAAAAACAGTACCTACATTATGATGAAGCTGAAGTGTCTACAAGCTTGTCTAAGTCATGTCATGTGACGCACATAATAGCACATTATTGATATGTAAGAGAAGGGAGAGGCCGACTGAATGTGCTTAACACTGGTACAGAAATGACGAGTTCCGCAAACCATTTTTGCATTCTTTTGGGCCGAAGCAGCTGCTTTAAAAAACATAAAACAAACAAACAAACAAACAAAAAAACCTAAAAGCTTCCATCTCATAAAAAAAAAGAACTTTTCAGAGCTGTCTACCTTCTAATAGTGGTAGGGGGCTTGTATTTGTCAGCCCACTAGATATTAGCAGGATTCAGTGTTTTTTTTAAAAGAATTTACTCGTGTTTCTGCCCCACTTCTACGTGACAATGACCGAGCGATTGCCACCCGTTCTGTTCGGTCCGTCATCTTCCGCTTGTTCCAAGGTCGGGTCGCGGGGGCAACAGCCTCAAACGGGTAGCCCAGGCCTCTCTCACCCCGGCTGCATCCTCCAGCTCACCCGGAAGGATCCCAAGTTGTTCCCCAGCCAGCTGTGAGACAGTCTCTCCAGCGGGTCTGGGGTCTGCCCCTTGGTCTCCTCCCGGTGGGACGTGCCCAAAACACCTCGCCAGGATTGCCACCCTGATTACGCAAAAGCAACATTTATGGGACTATTTACTTAGTAGGAAGCCTTTCACACACATTGCCTCCCGCATATTTCCCCCATGGCTCCGCCCAAGGAGCCAAGGCCATTCGCTCAGGACTTGTGCCAAATTTTGGAGGCAGAGCCTGTGCCTTCATAGAATGGGAAGGTGAGTGATGGGCAATTGTCAGGCTTTCACAATTCCTGGACTGTGACAAAGCTCTGTAAACAACAAAGATTACACAATTATTGTGCAATAGATGTTACAAAACCCAAATTGTGGTTGTTTATATACATAAGAAACAATAAAAAAGATCTGTTTGAACTATTTGACTCTTTTGAGTTGGGACCTGTAAAAGAACACACAACTGTTTTTTTATATTTCACAATGTTTTTTCTTTAACATCAATGACTGTAAAAGGGAATAGACTAGTGAGTGTGACATTTCCTCATGACACTCAGTTCTGATAAATGAAACCAATTTAGTCACCATTTTCTGCCTCATGGATGTTGGCGTGTCAAATTTTGGAAGGCGGACATGTGCAGTCATTAGTCTAATTTAGCTTTGCATAGCATCTACTTTACCTGTCAAGAGCCAATTTTTCAAGGTACACGCCCTGCCCTGTAGACACTAACCGCAGCCAATCAGTCTGACTCACGGGGTGGTGCCCTGCTGAGTAAAATCCATCAATCAAAAGTCCTCATGTGGGGAGTTGAGCTGCTAGGTTGTTTAATCAGTGCATCCGATTGGCTTACTAACTGGATGAAGTTGTGCCATTGGCCGAAAAAAGACAAAGCAAAAATCAAGACAAATTTTTTTCACTCAGATGAGACCTGATTTCTGTTTTTGTTACTAAGGTAACAGAACCAGAATGGTTGCTGTGACTGAGCGATGGCTGCCAATTATTGAATAAAAGTCTACAAGTGCTGAGATTTTTGTGAGCCACTAGTAACGTCCTATTTGGCACAAAGGAGGATGCAGCTAGTAATGTCCAGTTTAATGTTCAGCATATTACTTTTGTCTGTAGTTACAACAATAACAGAAATGAAAACAACTAAAAATGGCCCTAATTAAAAAAAATTATTCTGTAGAGGCATTTCTTAATTTAGAGGAGTTGATACAGTACCTACAGTACCTCTCCCATCTCAGCTCATGCCTTCAATTATTTTGTGTCACCATCCTTATTCATTTAATTAGTCATTTGACCATTTTTAAATTACCAAAACATGGAAGTGTTTGCTGGCTTTAAATTTATTCCTATTTGTGACCTAATGCTTTCATCGTGCTCAGCTAAATGATAACTTATCAGCACCGAGATGTCTCGAGACAGAAAAGGTATGTAACAACTCGTATTTGAATGGATCCACCCTCTAGTTACCACGATGTTGGTGGTTCCTCTTCTTTGGTTAGGATAAAAAATTATTATGTGTTCTATAATTTCTAAAAATTTTGTTTAGATACCATTTTTGCTTGGTTTTTAACATAGGTTTTTTTTTGAAAATGTTTAATTTTTTACGCTTTTCCAAATTTTCTCAATTTTTGTGGAGTCTCTTTTGCTGATTTGAATTAGTTTCTACTGGTGTGTTTTAGGGATGATGGTGAGTCTGGAGTGCCTCAGGGAAACTCCCCTCATCAGCATTAAACAGCAGCTCTTCTCAGAGGCCAGGAAGTATCCTCTCTACCACCTGCTCCAGGTAAGCCCACCTTCACTTTACAAGGATGTACCTGCTCTGACCTCTGCTCTCTGATTGGCCAGGAGGAGTCGTGCTACATCTTTGTGGGCGTGACTCAGGAGGCAGAGAGGGAGGAGTTTTATGATGAGACTCGACGTCTGTGTGACCTCCGACTTTTCCACCCAATCCTGAAAGTCATTGAGCCTCTAGGGAACCGTGAAGAGAAGATTCTAAACAGGGAAATTGGTAAGATCCTTATCGATTAGTGATGATGTCAGAAACCCAAATCTCCAGCCTGACCCTGGCATCCTGCAGGGTTTGCCATCGGGATGCCGGTTTGTGAGTTTGAGATGATGAAAGACCCTGAGATCCAGGACTTCCGTCGCTCCATCTTGAGTGTGTGCAGAGAGGCCATGGAGGAGCGGGAAGGGGGAGGGGCTCACAGCCAGGCGCTGTACGTGTACCCTCCTAACGTGGAGTCCAGCCCCCACCTGTCTCCACATATCTACAGCAAGCTGGACAAAGGTGCTGATAAATTCCTGGTCACAGCTTCCACTCGTTTACCTGTCCTGACCTTTCTGAGTCCATTCTTTTTTCTCTTTCTGTTTAGGCCGGCTGATTGTCACCATCTGGGTGATTGTCTCTCCATCAAACTCCAAGCAGAAATACACCCTAAAGGTCCGTCAGAAGTTCCCTCATGGTCTGTTAGATGTTCAGAGCAGTAAACAGAACAATAGATATTGCTCTAAAGCAATACATCACTGTTTTTCCATGTTCAAATATTTATTCCTGTCATTCAGATGAGTTCAAAAGGTACCACTCCTGTGTCTATATGTAGGATTAATCACTAATGTACTGAGCATGTTTGGATCAGAACATGCCATTAAATCCTGGAGCTTACATGATGCAAATCTGTTGGTGGGACTGCAAAGATTCAATGCAAGGATGGATAGACAGATAGGGAGAAAGACAAATAGATGAATGGATTAATTGATGGTTGAATAGATTAATCGATACATCAATACATGGTTCAATGAATGGTTGGATGGAAAGAGATAAATGTACAGACGGGACAACACAAGGCACCTTCGCTCTAATTCCACCCACTGCCTCCACCAGCCCAGAACCAGGCTGACCACAATGGGGGACAGAGCCTTCCAGGCCATTGCCCCACGACTCTGGAATGAGCTCCCAGAACTCCTCAGGGCCACAAAGTGTGGACCCATTCAAAAGAGGCCCAAAGACATTCATTTTTAATAAGGCTTTTAATTTTTTACTTTATGGTTCTTTGCTTTTCTGAATGTAGATTTTAGTTTTTAAACTGTTTTTATTGTTTTTACCTTGCCTAGTTTTTATGTAGCGCTTTGGGATTTTTTAAAAATGTAAGGCGCATTATAAATAAAATGTATTATTATTATTAAGGAGAATAGATGAATATATGTTTAGATGGATGGACAGACACAAAAGTAGGTATGGAGGCGGGGATAATGGATGGACTAATGGACAGACTAAAGAATAGACAAATAGATGGGAAACTAGAGAGACTATTGGATGAATAGATAGCTTGACCAACAGATGTAAATGTATATATTGTTTGATTAATGAATGGTCTTGTAGATAGAAAAACTATGAATCGAATTGGCCTGGACAGGAACCTGTCCAGAAATAGAACTTTTCTGAGAAGGAACAGCCTTCTCAAATGTTCCTTTGTGTCCAGGTGAACCATGACAGTCTACCTGAGCAGCTGATTGCGGAATCCATTAGAAAGAAAAGCCGGTCCATGCACCTGTCGCCCCAGCAACTCCATCTTTGTGTGCAGGAATACCAGGGCCAATACATTCTCAAGGTACACCTGTACAACTCACCTTTTGACCTACCTCTCTGTTTTACCGTATAATTCACCTGTTTGCCCTCATCAGGTGTGTGGCTGTGATGAGTACCTGTTAGAGAAGTTTCCCCTTAGTCAGTACAAGGTAGGACCTCCACTTTGAAACATTTGTCATATTCCTCCTGCTCTTTAATCACTTTCACTTGTCGCTTCCCCTCCCTGCTTGTCTTTAGTACATTCGTTCCTGTATCATAGTGGGACGTCTCCCCCACCTGATGCTCGTATCCAAGGACAGTCTTTACTCCCAGCTGCCTGCGTCTGGCTTCGTCACTCCTTCCTATAGGTAAGTTAGTTTCAGATCCTATCTGATAGACGAAAGGTGTCCTTCAGGTGTCCAGTTGAAATAATGTTTGTGTTCCAGTCGGAGGACTCCTCAACCGTCTCCCTGTCCAGGAGGAGGGGACAGTTCTCCTCCTCGTTCTCTCTGGGCCTTCAACACACTCCTGAGGATCCGGGTCCTTTGCGCCACATACGTCAACGTCAACATCAGGGACATTGATAAGGTCTGCTATCCTCAATGTCTGTAACGTTTTCATGTGATGCCCCTTTTTTTGATGCGCTATTTGTCTGTCTGGTTGTCTTCTTTGTCTGAGTTTGTGCTAATCTTTGTCTCGTTGGTTTTCATTGTCTGTAACGTCCTCATGGCCTCTTCTGCTACCAATGTCCAAACTATCTTTGCTTCTACTCTTCATACTCTCAGCTGGGCTTAACTACGTTAGTGTGCACATAAGAGACATTAATAATGTGATCATTTGTTTCACTACTAGTCCCCTGTTTATCATTGGGTTGTTGTACTGATTGAAGTTTGACCACTTGAGATCAGGACATGGAAAAGCCAAAGAAAGATAAAGAAAACATCTTAAAGGTCTCAAATTACAGATGAAACATTCTAAATATGTGTCAAAAACTAAGTTGGATTTTACTTTTATTTACTTTTCAAAATGACAGGCCGGGATTTGAATCCCTGACTTTGTTGCTGTGGGGTACCATGCTAACCACTGCACCACCATGTGCCCTCTGTATCACAACTTGTAAAAACTTTTGTAGCCAGCCAAGTGAGTCAGTTCTTGTTTAAGGCTTTTTCGGTTATTCCTTCTTAGAAAAGTCCTCCTGAGCCGCTGTCCGTGTTGCACCGCTCCTTTGAGCTCTACACCATGATTTTAGATCACATTGAGGTCTGGATATTAGGATAGCCATTTAGGCAAGATCTTCATTTTACACCTCTGATGTAATCCTTTGGATTTTCACGTCTGTCTAGAAAAATTATCCATTTCTTAAAGAATGCAATATCTCCCACACCAGTGAAGGAATTTTAATGAAACTGCCTGCAGTTGATCAGTACCAATTGCAGCTTAACTGAGTCGGCTTTCAGGGCTGTACAACCAAAGGTTGAGGTCACATAGGTAAAGGTCACAAAATTATAGGGCAGGCGGAGGCATGTTGTTTGATGTCAAAGAAATCAATCAAACATTTGATAGATTTGAACATTTTTTTTAAACCTTTGAACATTTATAGAAGAACATTTAAACATTCTTGTTTAAACGTTAAGGATTGTTCCATCTGTATTTTGATGCATTTTGGTGCATTTTCCATCTTTCTTTGGCTTTTTGCACATTAACAGTAATTTTCATCTCGGGTGCCCAAATTTTTTAGTTCAGTTTACATAGAGTAAGACAAAAATCTGGATCGATCTTTGTCCTCATTCTTGTTCTGTTTCCTAACCTTATCAATTTTTAAATTGCGTCCCTTCAGCATATCGTCTCTGCCTCTGCCCTAATCTACGTTGTCTTCCATGTGTCCCTCTGTCTTCTCAGGTTTTCCTCATGTCTGTCCTCTCGTCTTCTCATCAAATCTGATCACTTAAAACCCAGGTAGTTTGGACATGTTAGTTACTATAAGGTCATAGTAACGCAAAGATAATCACACGATACTCTAATGACCCATTTGAGTCATATGTACAGTAATATGTCCTTGTATAAGCCATACGTGATCATATTTACCTTTGAGTTGCATGCCTGAAAATTTAAGATTCAAAATGTACCCGTCTGTATCATTTATTTGTGTCTCATATGTTTCTGTTATCACTCGACTGTATCATGTAATCACATTTTTTTTGTGTCTCCTGACATAAATAATCAATCTGATGGAGTTCCAATTTATTGTATTTATTGTCAAAGTTGAATATCAGAAAAATTACCAATTTGTACAGTATTTTGATATATCGTATTACTCCTATTAGAACCACACTTTCTAATAGAAGCACATGCCTGTTTTATTCCTGAAACTTGGATACAGCAAAGCATAGCCCGAAAAAAATAAGTCTTCCATATGCAACTTTAGCTCAAGTCTGAAATGGCGCTAACTGTCGCTACCGCGCTTCTGCGCATGTGCAACTTGAGCTGGTGCTGTTATCGAATAGAGACATGTTTTTTTGCCCAACAGATTATTTTTGCAAATAGCTTATTAAAAGACGCACCCCCCCATCATTGTGGTTGTGCATGCACAAAAATCTGGAATAATACGGAATTTACTTTTGTAAGTTGTGTTTTTGTAGTGTTGCCTGTGTAAGTCATGTCACTATATTTACCAGAGTGAGCGACAAGCTAACCACATTTACCTGTGTGAAAGACAAGATAGCCAGGTGTTTGTGAGAGTGACACTAGCATTCAGATTATTTACTTACAATCATCTCATGCCTCCATCTTTACCCGCAAAACTCACAATTTCCTTTGTTCACCAATGTGTCATCAGCAACAGAGAAAATATGGGAAAATTTAGCTTTTTTTCATTAGTAATTAACATTTCTCCACTTTCCAGTGTATCAGGGACATTGAGACACACGCCTCTATGTATATATAATGTGTTTGCAGATCTATGTGAGGACAGGAATCTATCATGGTGGTGAGCCTCTTTGTGACAACGTGAACACCCAAAGGGTCCCCTGCTCTAATCCCAGGTAATACACAGGAAAAGAAACCCACACGTAAACATGTAATGAGGCAGTTCCACAGTTTTCATGGATTGTTCTGCAACGCTTTGTCAATGGGTTCCATAAAGTTTTTTTTTATTTATTTAAAATATTATATTTATCTCTTAATGGGAACATTTCTGTGCTACATTGCACCACAGCAAGCAACCACAACAGCGGGGCAAGGTGTCTTCCCCAAGGACATGTAGACATGAGCTCAGTGGGAATTGAACCGGCTTCTCCCAGTCCAAGGGCAAACACTCTACCACTGTACTATCTCCTTATGACCTAATGCAGCAAAAACTGCATTCAGCTTTAAGAAATCGCAACATCAACCAGAGTGTGTTATAGTATCGTTGTTGTGGCGTTAACACTAAGTTCTTTCCTCTCTTAAGAAATCTTTACTCTTACATTTTTATCAAAATCTTTTGATAATAAGAAGTATAAACTTCAAACTAAATCCCTTGTTCCACTAAACAAGGCTTAACTCTCATTTACCTTTGCATACGTCTTTACAGGTGGAACGAGTGGCTGACCTACGACATCTACTTGGCCGACCTTCCTCGATCCGCCCGACTCTGCCTTTCCATCTGCTCAGTAAAAGGAAGGAAAGGAGCTAAAGAGGTGGGTTAGGAAGAAAGAAATAAAGGACATGGAGGGGTGAATCTATGGGTTATTACCTGAATCTGTATCTCTGTCTGTCGTCCAGGAGCATTGTCCGTTAGCCTGGGGGAACGTCAACCTCTTTGATTACCAGGACATTCTGGTTTCTGGGAAAGTAGCTCTGGGTCTTTGGCCGGTTCCTCACGGGCTTGAGGACCTACTGAATCCCATTGGAGTTGCAAGTTCAAACCCCAATAAGGTCAATCCACAGACATAAGCTTCTTGTGTAGATGAATCAATGACCAGGCAGGATGACTAACCAGAGCTGGTTTGGGTGTGTTACAGATGAAATGATAAACTTTAAGCTTTCATGTTTGTTTTTGTTGTTTTTTGATTGCGTAGGAGACACCGTGTGTGGAGCTGGAGTTCTCCTGGTTCAACCAAACGGTAGTGTTTCCTGATGAGCAGCAGATTGAAGAACATGCAAACTGGACCATCAGCCGAGAGCTGGGCTACAATTACTGCCAGGGCCTGGTGAGTCGTCTTCGCCGTACAGAAGACCACATGGAGTCATCATAAAAAAGGACAGAACGCCAAATATTGTCACCATTTGTAATGGTTTGTTAACATGTCAGTTGTCAACATTCACAGCATTAGGAATAGGCTGAAGTTCATTTGATGCCTATCCTAAAAAAAGAATCAGATTTTTACTGAAAATAAGTGATTGCAAATAAATAAATAAATAAAAAACAATAAACTAGCAGTACACCTCATACGTAATGAGTGCCCAAAAGTGCCCATAGGGGATGAGACCTGGATCTTTGATTGTGCCTTTGTGTTGGCTGTAACAGTTTCTGTCCTCACAGAGTGGGCGTCTGGCCTGTGACAGCAGCGTGTCTGCTGCCGACGCTGAGCAGCTTCGCTCCCTCTGCTCTAGAGATCCTCTGTACGAGCTGTCTGAGCAGGAGAAGGATTTCCTCTGGAGACACAGGTACAAGACAAACACATCTCTTTCAGACAGATTATAGTTATATTAGATTTCTGTCCAAATGATCTAGACATGATTACAGTACATATACAGTATATAATCTGAACCAATCAGAACAAGGATATCCCTCCAATTTTCTGCATTTCTTCTCCCGTCTGTCTGCAGGCATTACTGTGTGAACATTCCTGAGTCTCTTCCCAAACTACTTCTCTCTGTAAAATGGAACTCCAGAGATGAAGTGTCACAGGTACAAACGTATTCACATCTCACCTGCTTGGTTCATCTATGTGTCTGACTTTTATGACCTGTGTCTGACCTGTGTGTGCCAGATGTACTGCCTGCTGAAGGAGTGGCCACTAATGGAGCCAGAATCGGCTCTGGAGCTGCTGGACTGTAACTTTCCTGACCCGATGGTGCGGGAGTTCGCTTTGCGCTGCCTGGTGCAGGGTCTGACGGACGACAAGCTGTCTCAGTACCTGCTGCAGCTTGTACAGGTCTGTCTCTCCTGTACACCACTCATGTCCTGACCTTTGGCCTCTTTTAACAAGCTTGAAATTCTTGCGTACGCAAATTTCCATGCAAAATGAGAAATTGATAACGGTGGTGGACTGCGTGATTCTAAGCAAATCCAGAAACTGCCCGGTTGTTTGAACCATTTCTTTTCATACACTGACAGATCAGTGTGTGTCACTCACAAAGTTGTCATGGTGACGGCCTCCTATTCCGCTCTCTTTCTCTTGTGGGAAACACAGCCATTGTTCATGAGTAATGACAGGCAGTGCCTACTCATGTGAAGACTGTTGTAAATGCTTCCTGTCATTTGCATGGGTGACATTTGGAGTTCTAGAGGTTTGGTTAGGGTGAGATGGAAGTCAAGTGGGCTTACACCTGAGATTTGTCACTGGTGTGAATCATAAAACTTAGTTTGGATAAAGAGACTTTATACGCAAGTCTTTATAAATGAGACTCCTGGTTTGTATTCCCACAGGTACTGAAGTACGAGATGTACCTTGATAACCCGCTGGCTCGATTTCTCATCAAAAAAGCTTTGACCAATCAGAGGATAGGACATTTTTTTTTCTGGCACCTGAAGTGAGTGGAACATTCAGCCTTTTACCTTCACACACCTGTAGCAAACATGCCATTTGTTCTATACCCACAATTGTGTTTTATATGGCAGATCAGAAATGCACAACAAGACAGTTTCTAGAAGGTTTGGACTGCTGCTGGAGGCTTTCTGCAGAGCCTGTGGGATGTATCTGAAACACCTGAACCGACAGGTGAGTTCATGTTACCTGGAGACATAGTTTTACATTTCACAGTCAGTCCAATATCAAAATTTCCTGCTGCTGCCATCTCGTGATTATCCTGCCGATGAAAACGGGATCTCTCCTTGCAGGTGGAGGCCATGGACAAGCTAGTGAACCTCACTGATACATTAAAGCAGGAGAAGAAAGACGAGACGCAGAAAGTAAAGCTAAAACTGTGATTGGCTTGCATTATAAACCTGTGCAGTGTTTGGCTTGATGATAATGCGCTGCTGTGCTGTGATTGGTTGTCAGACTCAGATGAAGTTCCTGGTTGAACACATGTCTCGTCCAGATTACATGGAGGCTCTTCAGGGATTTGTGTCTCCCCTAAACCCAGTTCATCAGCTGGGGAACCTTAGGTATGGTATGGATTTATGGATGGATGGAAGAATGGAAGAATGAGTGCTGTGTGTGTGTGCAGGCTAGAGGAGTGCAGGATCATGTCTTCAGCCAAACGCCCGCTGTGGCTAAACTGGGAGAACCCGGACATCATGGCCGAGCTTCTTTTCTCCAACAATGAGATCATCTTCAAGAACGGAGACGGTACTGTGTGTCTACATGCTACGTAAGTTAACAGCTTAGTAATATAGGGGATTGTGGGTAACAGAGTTTTCATGTGTACAGATCTTCGACAGGACATGCTGACTCTCCAGATAATAAAAATCATGGAGAACATCTGGCAGAACCAGGGTCTGGATTTACGGTCAGTCTGTGACATCATCAGAAGTTTGTTACATCATCAGGCTGACCGGTCCGTCTCCTCTGCTCTTCCAGCATGCTGCCGTACGGCTGTCTGTCCATCGGGGACTGTGTCGGTCTGATCGAGGTGGTGAAGAGCAGTTTCACTATCATGCAGATCCAGTGTAAAGGAGGCCTGAAGGGGGCGCTGCAGTTCAACTCCAACACACTGCACCACTGGATTAAAGACAAGAACCGCGGCGAGGCGTCAGTATACATCTGTCTATCTATTTCTCACTCCCTCTCTGCCCGACTTACCCCTGTGTGTGTGTCTCTCTCTCTCCTGCTACTCTACTTGACCAGGTATGATCGAGCTATTGACCTGTTCACAAGGTCCTGTGCAGGTTACTGTGTAGCCACTTTTATTCTGGGAATCGGAGACCGGCACAATTCTAACATAATGCTGAAAGAGAACGGACAGGTGAGTCGTGGGCTCCGCCCACTGATTCCCGACTTCTCCTTATGGCTGCGACTCCTCCCTCTAACTTTTCTTTTGGGATTCTCCCTCAGCTTTTCCACATCGACTTCGGGCACTTCCTGGACCACAAAAAGAAGAAGTTTGGTTACAAGAGGGAGCGTGTTCCCTTCGTCCTGACTCAGGACTTCCTCATCGTCATCAGCAAAGGAGTCCAAGAATCTACAAAGACCAAAGAGTTTGAGAGGTTAAGCCTGCTGTTCTTTTGTTTGCCATGGAGCTGATGTCCCTCTGACCGTGTGTGTATCCTGTAGGTTCCAGGAGATGTGCTACAAAGCCTACTTGGCCATTCGACAACACGCCAGCCTCTTCATCAACCTTTTCTCCCTCATGCTGGGCTGCGGCATGCCAGAGCTGCAGAGTTTCGATGACATTGCTTATCTGAGGAAAACCCTTGCCCTAGGTGAGCTAGACACTAGGAGCATGAAAGAAGTAAAGAAGAACTTTACTGGTAGTGAGACTCATTCATTTAACTGATTGTCTTTCAGAGAAGAGCCAGCAGGAGGCTTTGGAGTATTTTACCAAGCAGATGAATGATGCCCATCATGGAGGGTGGAGCACCAAGATGGACTGGATATTTCACACCATCAGACATATGCCCAATGAACACTGACACACAGACACACACAGACACACAGACACACACACAAACACACACACACACACACACACACACGTATTTGCACTGTGTAAGCAGGTTGGTAGCAGAATCCTGATTGTCGGATTTGTGGATGCTGAAGATGCCTCAAGCAATGAAGAACATGACTTTTCTGAAGCATGGAGGACATTAATCATCCATTCAACCGGAACCAGGTCCAATCACATGGGGGGCCGCCCAGGTCTACCACAGCACTGTGTTCCCTCTACTAGAGATGTCTTCTCAACAGATACCCTTGTCTAATGTCTAACATCTACATACTTGTTAATTCACCTGCTTGTCTATGAGTGGAACTACATGTATGTACGTACTATATATCTATGTATATCTCAACATATATATAGATATATATCTATATTTGCCTATATGCATGTAGAGAAATATAGTGGTCCCTCGTTAATCAGGGGAGTAAGGTTTATAAAAATAACCCATAATAGACAATCTTGGTTTGGACTTCGATTTACAAGCAAAATTGACTATAGAAAAAGGAAAAGGCCTGCTAGCAGTGTAATGTAAGTTGCCCCCTCTTTTCTACTCTATGTGCAGCCAGTCAGCATGTGGAACACAACGCGTCAATCGGGACACAGTTAAGAATATGTGGTAGAAAATAAAGCTGCAAAATTGCACTGAAAAAATTCACAAAGCAGTTTGGCCCAAAAGTAGACTGTGCCATAGCGAGGGACCACTGTAAGTGGGGATATGTATATCTACAGGTAGAGATAACGATATCTCCATATGCATCATTTAATGATGCAACTAATTTATTTGTACAAACACTCTCATACTGCACTTGCTCATTTCTTTACTGTAGTTTGATAATACCAATGTTAATTTGATAATTAGATGATATCATGTCTTCCGCGCGGTGCTACAATTAGCCTTCATGCTTTTACAGCTGCTTTAAAACTCAACCAACTTTTCTCTGAGGAAATGTGAAACAAACTTCTGATTGACAGCTTTAAATTTATAAATTGTGATAAATTAAGTAAAAGCTTTATTGATTCCTAAAAATACAACTTTCACTGTGGACAAAGAGGGAATTAAAAAAACTTTAAATGACTGATTTGTTCATCTTTACTTTCGGGTATAACCAAACAGGGTGTGACTAGAGTGGTGGGAAGTTGGGACATAGAATTTTTTTGATTTATTGGTTTTTTTTCTTTTTAGATATAAATATGATACGCATATGATGCACATAATCTGGTTATATTACAGGGAAACATTTAGCTATAACGTCACCGAATAGAAGCTCTGCAGTTAATGGCTGCTCACTATTAAAATTTTGTGTATAGACTTATGAAGTTGAATGAGATGTGTTGGCAAAGAAAAATGTGGAAAACCTTCAGAATAGTTTCCAGAGTGTGACACCTTGTTCAAACTCATAGCAGGTGCAGCGTTATGTAAAATGTGCTAGTACCCGTGGTGTTTGAAGGTTAGGCTGAGCTGGACTGGATAGAAAAAAAAACAGTTTTTTAATTTCCTGATGATTACCAGAACTGTAACGGTCTGGTGTTTGAATCAAAGATCAGACAGGAAATGTATGCCTTACCTAATTCAAACACTTCTGATGCTGTCAGGAGCCTCCATGCAAGAACAGTGATAGATGATTTTTCCTACTTGGCTGGAGACAATATGCATAAAAGGAGCCCTAAAATAACAACAAAAAGAGAAATCCTCCTATTAAAAATAAAATTTTCCCAGTTTAAGACATGACCAGTGCACAAATGAAAAAGAGAAGACCCTTGATGCCATTTGCCAAACATGGTGTTTTTCAACCAGTGTGCCACGAAACATCATCAGGTGGGCCGCGGTAAATAATCCTATTTCACCTATGCTGACCGGAATCTACCGTTAACTCCCAAAGATGTTTTTTGCTGATCTGTGTTTGTTTAAAAAAATGGATTACTGTATCTTCACGACCATAAGACGCACATAAATGTCTTAGATTTTCTTCAAAATATGCAACGTGCCCTTCAGTCCAATGCACCATTTCTGTGTGCTTGTTGCTGTAAGGCGGACAAAGTAGAGAACATCATGATAACGTGAAAGGGGGAAGTATGGGCGTGGATTGGATATAAAAGAACGAGTATGTGCGTTATGCAGAACAATGTCGTTTTAACAACACTATAAATGGTGAAGAGACAGAGTTTAAACTGTCTCTTCACCATGGAGGAACATAAAAACCGAACAGCTGCCAGAGAATTTAAGATTAATGAATCAATGGTTCAAAACTGGGGAAGCTTGAAAACAAGCTCTGTCAGGTCAAGAAGACGCAGCTGAGTTTCTGCGGACATAAGGCGAGGTGACCCGAGTTGAAGGAAAGACTCGAGCAGTGGATCAACGAGTGGAGGCAGCGTTTCGATGATCACCATTCGACTAAAAGCAGTAATGCTAGCAGAAAAAAAAAAAAACTTTAACATTTTTTACGGAGGTCCGTCTTGGTGCTTTTGTTTCATAAAACAGAGCAATTTTTCCGTCCGGACAAGGACTAGGACACTGCAGCAACTTCCAGCGGATTAGAACGAAAACTCAGTTTTGCTCAGTTTACTTCTATGTGTTTTATCATTTCCGCGCCTATTGATGAATAAACTTTGTGATAAATACTTAAATAAAGCACAAACAAACTCAGACTTGCTCTCTCTCTCTATTTTTAAAAACGCACAGTTGTGTGTTTGTTTGTGCTGTTGTTGTAAGGTGGACATAATAGAGGACACCATGAGAACGTTAAAGGGGGAAGTGTGAGTGTGGATTGTATATCAAACATGCGCCGTACAATCAGGTGCGCCTTAGTATGTGTTAACCACAGTAATGACACACATGATTCTTTATAACCTGGATCCCCACATCTCTTAGTCACTTTATAACCTGGATCCCCACATCTCTTAGTCACTTTATAACCTGGATCCCCACATCTCTTAGTCACTTTATAACCTGGATCCCCACATCTCTTAGTCACTTTATAACCTGGATCCCCACATCTCTTAGTCACTTTATAACCTGGATCCCCACATCTCTTAGTCACTTTATAACCTGGATCCCCACATCTCTTAGTCACTTCCCTCTTGTCACTTTACTATCTTTATTATTTTCTATTATTTTCTATGACATTGCACTACTTTTCCTTTTCTTCTGAGCATTCTTAGTTTTGTTAAAATTATTATTTTTATTTATTTTATTTTTTATTATTTTTATTTTATATTTTTGCACACCTGTATCAAAACAAGTTCCTAGTCTCTGATATTTTTCACTGACATGGCAATAAAAGCATTCGGATTCTGATTTTGATTCTGATAACTGACACACGTGACTGTGCCTGATGGTCATGAAAATACGGTAAAGCATATTCATTTATGTTTATTGTTATAAAATCTTGTTAATTTATTTAAAGACGAGCAGTGCTGTCCTGCGATAGGTTGTTAACTGTAACCATAATAACCCATACATTG
Source organism: Neostethus bicornis (assembly GCA_902685375.1). NCBI lineage: Eukaryota > Metazoa > Chordata > Actinopteri > Atheriniformes > Phallostethidae > Neostethus > Neostethus bicornis. The sequence goes on along the minus strand of LR738558.1, from coordinate 21,755,438 downwards.
TCAAATGTATTGATAAAAAATGGGAGGTCAAAGAGAACTGAGCAACAGTGGCCTTAGGTGGTCGATTAGTGAACTGCACATCAAAGCACAAACTAACCAGTGAAACCAGTAACATGCGAGTATTAATGACAGGGCCGAGTGATCTGGTCTTACTTTGTTCACTGGAATAGATTTTTTTCTATTTCTGGCTGCAGATCAGTAGGAAGGTGGAGTCATGTGACCCAGGATTACAGACTCATCCTGGACCAACTCAGCACGGCCACGCTGACTCACCTTCTGTCTCTCTCTTGTTCCTTCTGTTTTTACTCCTCTCACTCTAGCTCTGTCTCTCTCTCTCTGTGTCTCCCTTCCCATCCATTTCAGACCCTCAGTTTGGGAGCCCAAACAAAAGGCAAACACATTGACATTGAATTAGGAATTTTAAACCGCCTGAGTTATTCTCTCCAACATTTTTGGGTGTTTTAGTGTTTTTTTTTTCCCCTTTTAATTGGAAACCATTTCCCCAATTATTTCAGCCTCACTTAAATGTAACTCAGTTTTCTTCTCAATTGAATTAAACTGAATTTTGCTTAAATTGCTTAAAACTTCTTAACACCCACCGTACCGTCGACGGGTCATTTATTCTTTGTTCAACTCCAGTAAGTTATACCTCATTTTAAAGCTTAGACTTTCAAAAAAACGATCATAACATCCATTCTTAAGTTTTCACTAGTTTCAACAAGAAATAACTAATTATCCGCAAAAAAATTCAAATTGTGTAGAGCGCATAGGTTACCTATGACCCAGTTCTGACGGCCTCAGACGGGTTCGATCTTTATGTAATTGGTCTCATTTTGTTCGTAATAATCCACAGAATAACTATATGAAATTATATTTTCTCAAAAGTAATCTAGTTTGGAGAAATACTCCAGAAAACATGATTTTTTTTTCTGTGAGAAATCCATAGTAAAATGTAGCCGTCGCGTTCCTATCTCCATAGCAACCGCCACGTTGTGTTTATAACTTAGTCCTTGGTGTGTTTTATTTCTTCACGAAGTTATTTACAAAATGAGACCATTCGCAAAATTTTCCGATCAAGGGTTTGTTTGTTAGATGACTTTGAATGAAACAAGCGCTCCTCCTCCAGCTAACAGCGGCGTTAGATTGTTAGCTTCTGGCTGGCTAATGACGTCACTTAAAAATCAATGATTGGCGTATAAAGATAGCCAATAGTTTCAGCTTCAAAACGAGGGGCTTAACTCAAAACCGGACCAATCCAATCGCTTGTTATTCAGCTGCGTAATGGAATTTTACAAAAACAAACCGCCGCCATCTTGGTGCGTCATGACGCACGTGTCAGCTTCCTGAAGGCAGACTAACAGAAAGATTGAGTGATTTTCAAGTTTATTTTCAATTTTTCTTTTGGTGAACTGTATTTCTTTGGTTTTGGAGCATATCATTTATTTGAAAAACTTTTATTGTGCATGATTTTTATGGAAGAAAAATATAATTACAGTCAAAAATATGAAAATAAAAATTTGAAAAATAATGGAAAAGATAATCCTCTGTGGATTATCTTTTCCACATAGGAAAAGGGTCCTCTCTGGGTCTTACACTTGTAAGACCCAGGTGTCCCTGGATCTTACAAGAAAGCCTCAGTGAATATGAATAGCAGCTATGGGAGCTGACACAGGTGGTATTTAAAGTCACAGAAACAGTAATATGCTTCTTTTTTTTTTTTTTTACGACTAAAAAGGTGATAGAATGGCAAAAATTCAACTTGGCACATACTTGGATAGCTTGTTCCGAATGGACATTTTTACACTAAAAGGTCAATAAATCAAAAACCCTTATACCCAGAGATCTGAAACTTTACACAGTTGTTGTCAACAAGATTTTTATCATACAAATGGAAGGAATTATGCCTACTAATAAGTATGTCTTGGCTAGGGACATTGGAAAATTAACAAAATTAGACAAGGTTAAAATTGTACAATTTGTTTTATGTTTGAACTACTGTAGGATAGGTTCTGAAACTCTGACACTCCCCATGTACATATCTGCAGAAACTAGAAGGTCTAAGCTTTAGTTTGATGTATAGTACAAGCATGTGACTTTGAAAGATGTTGCTGTAATAAGCAATGGCATTTGGGTATGTCCAACTATTGTGCACAGCCCGAAAATACAGTAGGTGGGTATTAAGAGGTTGTTATAACAATATCATTTTACATTGTGAGATTGCTTCCAAAAATTTGCCCACCGCTGGCCTTACATGACCCAAAAACCCAGTTTGGACTCCCTGTATGAGGAACATGTTCTTTTACCAATGGGCAGAAGTCCTGTTCACAAACAAGATTACACTTAATCCTCTTTAGACTTCAGCTTTTTGCTGCTCTGCTCTGACTTTTCCATCCCTCTCCTTCCTTTTCTTTCTCTCTCTGCTTTTGATTCCTCCTTTGTGATCTGGGAATACTTTGTGAAATATTGAAGATTTAAAACAAAGAAATACCTTTGTCTTCATTGAGGTAAGAAGATTACCGATTATGTTGGTCTGAAAAGGTGTTGTTCCTGTCTTGTCACATAAGGACCTGTATGGACGTGGTAGAACCTGGATTAGCCTTCTTAAAGTCTTGTCCACACATTGCAGAACAGAACCTGAGATTTTTTCTTTCAGCAGGTTTTCATTATGAAGACCACCTGGCTGCTTGGGGCCTGTTTGTGGTTTCTATGCACCACCAAGGTTGAAACAGCAACCTACAAGCTTGCCCTGGTAGGTCCATGGACGTGTGACCCAATGTTCAGCAGAGCCATGCCATCGGCGGCTGCCAATCTGGCCTTGTCACGGTTACGGACAGACAGCAACCTGAATCGAGGGTACTGGTACGATGTGAAACTACTCGACGAAGGCTGCTCTGTATCCAAAGGTTTGCAAACCAATCTAATAAAAATGAATGGATTTATTTTAGACTTTAAAACAAATGATTACCTTAACAAAGACAAATTCTTTTCTTTTCAGCTCTGGCTGACTTTGGAGAAATGGAAGGATATGGCCATGCTTACATTGGACCTTTTAATCCTGCGCTCTGCCATGCTGCTTCTTTATTTGCACAGCATTGGGAAGCAGGGCTTGCATCTCCTGGCTGCTTGGATGCTGATTGGCCAAACCTGCCACCCATCACTCCTCCCAGCAAAGTTTTGTTCACCGTATTCCGATTCTTCCGGTGGGCACACGTTGCTGTCATCTCAGGTGAAGCAAGAATCTTAAGTGCTTTGCATACATGTCACATAAACATAGGTACTGGTGAACATAAAACACAAAACACAAACTGCGAGTATTCGGTTGGATTCATTATCATGGCTGCCCGTTGTCACTGATTCTGTTCATTGCTTTTATGAACTGAATATCCAGGAGCAGAAAAGGTGGTGGAGAGATCCAGTTAAGTGACCTCAGGATTCTGTCTTTGCTCTTTGCAGATGATATGGTTCTGTTGGCTTCATTAGGTTGTGATCTCCAACTTTCACCGGATTGATTTGCTTTGAGTGTGTAGTGATCAGGTTCGGAATCAGAACCTCTAAATCCAGACTCTAGTTCTCAATCAGAAAAGGGTGTTGTGCCACTTCAAGTTGGGAACAGGGTCTTTTCTCAATTGGAGGAGTTTAGATATCTCAAAGGGAATGATGGAGTGAGGACTGCTTTTGGGTTGAGTGCACACCCTGTAACTGCAGTTTATACCCAGGTGTCCCTGGATCTTACAAGAACGCCCCAGTGAATATGAATAGCAGCTATGGCAGCTGACATACTGTAGGTGGTAAGGAGGTGGTAAATAGGTAGAATAGTAGTGTTAATTTGTCACCAAATTCAGACGTCTGCTTTTGTCCATCAAAGTGATGAGAGAGTGTCTCGGTTAATAAATTTTACCCTCACCTACGGTTACCAGCTGTGGCGAAAGAACAAAATCATAGATACAACCAGCCAAAATGATCTACCACTGCAGGATTGGGGAGGAACTCTGGCATCAGAGAGGGGCTTGGATTGGAGCTGTTGCTCATCTGGGCCATGAGAAGTAGTTTGGGCTGGGATGGCCAGTTAGAGCGTCTCATCTCGAACGGTGTTGAACAAAATGACATAAAAATCTTGCAAGCTTTGCTGCGAGCAGCGTATGAAAATGCTCCGTGACCAGAGCTCAGAGACTGCTCGAGCAGCTTGCAGGAGTGAGTCTTCTCCAAAGCTGGAGAGGTTGTAGACCATGAGGTGCAGACTGAAGCCAAACATGGTGGGAAAAATTCTATACGTAAATAAAAATGTATGAAAAGAACATTTCTACAAGCTTGTCTTATGCCAGTCTTCTTTACTCCCAATAATGAGACTGTTTCCTGTCGACACCACAAAGCCTTGCTCACATTTACCCCAAATGTTAAAGTTTCTGCTTCTGTAATCACTGATTGATGAATGTTGGCCCGCATTTTTTTTATATTGTACTACAGTGGCGGGTCGGGTCGTCAGAGCCAGCAAGGCCTTCACTGCTGGCCTAACTTAACCAGACATCATTATCATAATTATAATAAAAGTCAATTTCCTTTTGAATGTATTTATCCTAAATGTATATATAATTATTCTCCATATTCTGTTTTCTTCATGTCATATTTTATCCATTAGGTTACACTGCTTCCAGTGTTGTAACGTTAGGTTAAAGTTTTTATCCAATCAGAATTCAGCTAGCTGGTGTCGCCAGGCTGTATGAAATTCGCCCAAGGCCTAGTGTGATGGACCAAGCAGTGAAAACAGACAGGCACAGGGTTTTAAGTAAAAAGGATTATTTTTATTTAACCCAAAAAATGTCAAATGTTTAACAATTATAAAAGAGGTCAAAATAACTAACTCAACTCAAGATTAGGTTTAACAAAAGAGAATTAACTCAAAGAAAACAGACCTTTCTGTCTGAGAAAAGCAAGACCTTAAATGAAAGAATACCAAACCACTGCCAACACAAAAAAAGGGGGGTTAACAAAACAGCTTAACTAAATCTAAGCTAACAAACCAATTTCACCCCTAAAGAAAATAAATGGTTCGGTCCAATTAGGTAGCTCCAGCCCAGGACAGCAGGTGATCATTCAGCCCAGGAACTGGAGCACCTGCAAAACTTAAGAAAATCAACTTAGTGTGAATCAACAACATAAACCAAACATATGCACTAATCTAAACCTGTTTTAAGCCCAAAGTAAAGAAAAGTGGTTTAACAAACAAAATATCTAAATTATATTCATAAAGCGAATAAATTAGAAAGTTCACAAACTAAATGGTTGTGTGGCTGTAGCCATCACACCTAGTGAATGGGCACATGTACCAATCAGATCATGAATTGGTGACAGGAAGGCCAGCTTGAAGGCCTTAAATTTCCGCAAACAGCCTTTCCAGCTAACACAAGTCATGGCGCGCTATTCGATCTGCTCCGACTCAAAACAGAGCTAACTGTAATGTCTGCCATGACTGATTTTGAAGGGAAAAGTCCAGCTGATCTCCTTAACTTTCTTAAGAACAAAGAACTGAGTGTGAGTTTGGGAAAGAAAGGATTTTGTGTTGAAATAAGTGTTTTGGGGGACAGCCATTTTGGTGAGTGCAAGCATTTTGTTTATTTTTGTATGTTTTATTCGTGGGTTTATTGATGTTTAAATGCTCTTGAAACTAGCCTGTGTTGTACACCAGTGGTCCCTGACCACCGGGCCGCGGACTGGTACCGGGCCACACAACACAACAAATTTCCCCGGTGAGGGATGAATAGAGTAATTCAAAATAATAAAAAAAAAATCAAAAAACTGTTATTTTATTCACTTTGTTTTTCTGATGTCTTTTACTGTATTTTGAAGGTACATGTTTACTGTTACCATGGCAACAAGAGTGCGTTCGAGCAGAGAGAATGTTTTCACGTTATAAAGACGTTGCTAATAATTTTTTTCTCATGAAGACAAAGTGGATTTAAGTTGATTATTATTGATTTTAAAAAGCCAGTTTTTCAGGCTGGTCTCATAACCTTAAGACCTGAAAATGCTGTCAGCACTAAACCGGTCCGCAGCGCAGAAAAGGTTCGTGACCCCTGTTGTACACAATTAAGGTGATGCAACGCCCAGTAACGCCTACGTGTGCTTTTGTGAATGATTTCTCCAGCCGTGCTGTCATAAATGATGGTATTTGAGGGGTGTTTATTCAAGTTGGACAAAGTAGTACATCACCGAAGGCATAGGTGTGAAATGCACGGACCGCCACTGTTGTACTATGAAGTTTTTTAGTCCTTTAAGGCAAGTTAACACCCTTCAGTTCTCTTTAATGATTCATATTGATGACAGGAGCACCCGGTGTGGGCAGTCAGGGCTTTATTGAGCATTTCATCATAATTTAAATGAGCAGAGTGGAATATTTATTTTTAATTATTTTGGGTGAGTAAAACTTAAGTTAACATTCATTCCAGAGGGAAAACGCTCTGGGTCAGACAAACTGTAGCTACTGATTAATAAGTGAGATACTGATTCATTACTTTGTGTTGATTTTTGGAAGTTGTGTCAAAACTGCTCAATGGTTTATGAGGCTTTGGATTTACCATTGCTAGTTTGGGCATTTGGTTATTGTTTATGGCAGAGACCCAGAGGCAGACCTAGGACATGCTGAAGGACAATTGTCTCAAAGTTGACACAAGAATGCCCGTAAATCCTCCCAGATGGGCAGTAAGGTGTGGTCAGTTTAAAGAATTTCTTGGCTTCCATGTTTAGACTTTTTCGTTGTGCTGTTCCATTTAGATTTCCATTTGACATCTTAAAATAAAAAGAAAGATTATTATATGGTAATATTTGATGAACTACAATTATTTCAAACATTAGTAGTGAAAATTACTCTGATGAGAGGCTTCAATGGTCTCTTTATAAACTGCCTTCAGATAAACGACTGATTCACAGAAAGTCACACAACAGCAAAGATTAGTGGGCTAGTTACTTGGCGATGAGAAAGTAACTGGGGAGAAGGGCAGTTGACCTTCTAACTGAAGGCTAGGGTGGTACTGGATAAAAGGTTATTTTCTATTTATTCGGTTTATCTTTTTTAATGTCCGATAGCTCCAACCGACCTTTGGGAAAGCACCGGACAGGAAGTGGCTTCGGCACTACGGGCGATGGGCTTGCCAATAGGTCCTGTCGTCACCATGGAAGCAAACAACAAGGCGGCAGCACGAGAGGCACTGTCGCAGATAAAACAGGCGGACGAGGTCAAAGGTAAGATCAAATTATTTTTATTGAGAATCTGTAAGTTGCAGGATCCTTCTTACACTTTAGAACTTTCTGAGTCTTTTTCTGAGAGTCTCAGAGTTCTCTGAGCCTCAGGATTATCAAATTCTCAGGGTTCGCTCATTTACAGGACTTTCTAAGTCTTAGTTTTAGCTAATTAAAACAAAGGTCAGCAGAGTAACCAAGGCTATGGTACAGTAAACATTTTCACCAATTCTTGCAAATTTGTCTTCACTTACAGAACATTTCTGGGATCTGAACATTTTGAGTCCAATTTGAAAATAGTTAATGTGAATCTGTTTACCAGAAACTAAACTTTGTGAACCTGTTTCTTCTCTAGTGGTCATTTTGTGCATGAGCTCCGTTCTGGTTGGTGGAGAGCATCAGAGAGAAATCCTATTGGCTGCCCTGGACATGAGGATGGTCTCAGATGGTTATGTCTTTATTCCCTATGACGCCCTGCTCTATGCCATGCCATACCAGGTAAATCTTCAATACTGGACTTATATTTAGTCATTATGAAACATTCCACATGCAGTTTGGAATCCACGGGCAATATTCGCACAAAAGATTTTCTCAGGGCTGCACGGTGGCGCACAGCAAAGAGTTCAGGGTTCGAATCCCGGGTGGGGATGAGGCTTGGATACTTGCCTTTCTGTGTGAAGTTTACATGTTCTCCCCGTGGGTGCGTGGGTTTTCTTTCGGGTACTCTGGTTTCCTCTCACCCTCCAAAAACATGCATGTTAAGTTGATTGGCCGGTATGAAATTGCCCCTAGGAATGAGTGTGTGTGTGGATGGTTGTGTGTATGTGGACCCGCGACAGACTGGCGACCTGTTTGGGCTGTACCTTGTTTCTCGCCATCAATCAGCCGGAATGAGCTCCGGCACCCCCTGCGACTCCATCAGGGATAAGCGGTTCAGAAGTGAATGAATGACTCATGAGTGACCCATTACTCAATTTAAGCACCTTTTTTGTTTGGTTCCACTCTTTGAACAGGACATGACGTACCATGAGCTCACCAATAACACCAGGCTCCGTAATGCTTACGGAGCCGTCCTCACCATTACCATGGCATCAGACCAAAGTTTTTATGAAGCCTTTCGTCAGGCTCAGGTTAATCGAGAAATACGGTCGGCTATCTCTGCTACAGAGGTAACTGTGTAAGATATATGTGTGTAGATTTATTTCTGGTCCCTGATCCTTGTTAGAAATGTCTCACATCTACTTCTCTGAACTTGTCCACAGGTGTCTCCCATGTTTGGAACCATCTTCAACATGGTCTACTTCGTTGCCAAGGCAGTGGAGGAGCGTCGTCAAGCAGGAGGGGGTCACTGGGTGACTGGAAATCAACTTTTACAGTCAGATGGAGGCTTTAACTTCCAGGGCTTTAATCAGGTCAGAATTATTCATTGTACTAGACTTTATAAAATATGTCATTTTTGTTTAAAATTATAATGAACACTAGCAATCGGTCTATCCATGTAAAAGCTTCAGAGAGAAAGATACTGAAAACTCTATTGAGATTACAATAAACGTTCCAGTGTTTCAAGGCCCACAATTATTAAAATTTTTGTTACTTTTTTCTGATGCTTTGAATGTTGCTGCTTGAACAACATGCTCATACAACAATGCAATGCTAATGTTTTAGCCTCGCCACGTCAGACTAGCGAAAGAACTGCAAAAAGCAGCTGGTTCTGAAGGTAAAACTTTGGTTGTTCAGGTTCTATTTGACAATGGGCCCAAAGTAGCCTGTGTTAAAAAAACAAAAAAAAAAATCTCTTGTTGCGTTTTTAAAATATTTTTGAGTTTTAAATTGCTCCACCTGCATCATAACCTTTGTTTTATGGTTTCCCGTTCTGCCAGATGTTGTATGGAGGTAGAGATGGACGTGGCCTCCAGGCCAGGTACATAGTGCTGGACAACGAAGGTGGCCACTTCGTGCCCACACACACTCTTGCTCCGACACACACCGATGGGATGTTTGGAGGTCTGAAACCTCTCAGCCGTTCTTTCTACTTTCCTGGAGGGAAACCCCCCAAAGCCAGTTTCTGTTGGTTCACTCCAGACGAGGCCTGCAGCGGAGGTGTGTTCCCTGACCTGCACAGAACGTAAAAACTGTTACATCAGAAGGAAGTCATTAGGATTTGTATCCTGCTGTTTTCTGACTGACGAAGGATGAACCTAGTGAACATGTCTCGCTGTGTCTCCAGGTGTGGATGCAGTGACCTTGTTCTTCTTCTTCCTGCTGTTTACTGCTCTAACTGGAGCGTTCATCATTTGGATCAGGTAAGCACATCCTCATGTCTAGCTTTCAAACAGCTAAACAAAACTTTTTAATTCCAATCAAGTTAGAAGTCAATCCTTGGTGTGAAACATTCTGATGATGATGGTTTTTATTTTATTCCTCTGGGTGACCTTTTCACAGGAAGTACAAAAAAAAAGCCATTGCCACCAAGCTGATCATGACCCTGGATGATATTGTTTTCATTGACACACAAATCAGCAGGAAGGTTAGTTCACTTGCTGTTTTTCTTTATCCCCATGATGACCCTTTTAGTTCCTTCTGATAAAATTCTTCTTCAAATGTTTGTGATTTCTCGGTGTACCTCTTTACTGCAGACCACTATCACCATGGCAAATCCTCATCCAGTGTAACTCCAAAGGGCCCTATTGTGAAACAGTCGACAAAATAAAACCCTTTCAGATTTATTAAACAGCTAAACATTTTGGCTTCCAGTTCACTGGGTCCTGGGAACAATCTCAGTCTGAGTTTTAATGGAGAAAAGCATCATTCATGTGAAAAGGGGGTTTCAAGGCCATTTGGAGAAAGCATCTATCTGCTTCTTTCTCTGCTGGTCATGTAGAGGTATTAAAGGTTCTTTCTTCAAAGTTGGTATATTGTCCACAAGCAATGGGTTGTCTTGTAGTGGGTAGTGTCTTGTCTAGACTTTTTTTCTGATTCCAAAATGTTTATCCATGCTTGTAGCACATTAATTTGTTGTTGTTGCAGTTTATCAATCACAGTCCCGTGAAATGCAAAACAGATGCAAAAATGGCTCAAGTGTTAGTTTCTTTGTGAAAAATAATAAAAATTTATGAAATGTCAGGAAATCCACAGTTTTGGGGTGACATATTTTTTTAATGACTTTAGAATTGATTTTAAAGCAACAGAATTGAAAAAAGCAACAGAGCAAGCAGCAAAGCGTCCTCACTCCTCAAAGACAGTAAGTAAGTAGTTAAGGTGATCTCAGATTGTCCCTTTTTTTTTGTAGAAACTGAACGACGAATCAATCATGAGAAGTCTTCTGGAAATAAAAACTCCTCTTCGTTCTATTGCAAGAAGTTATATTCTGACAACACCTGAGAGCTCCAACATTGGAATTCTAGAGGTACGCCTGTCTCCACAGGTCTTTCTCATGTTATAGCTTCGACTTACAATCTTAGACCAAAGTTAAGACTGATTTTAGTTCTGCAAATTTTAGGCATTCCTTTTTGCTCATAGCTGATCAACGTGGATGGCAAACAGAGCAAAAAGTAAACGTCTGCTGATCCCAAAAATCAAGAATAGGGTGATGATTCAGAAAGTTTTGTACACTACAAAGACAAACTCGAGCAAAAATATACAAATAAATAAATTTATAATTGAACAAAAATACATAGATAAATAGGAGCTGCAGATAAAACCAGAAGACAGGCATGAGTCCTAGGCAGAAATGGCGAGACCAGACGTATAGGGAAACAGGTAACCTGATACAGTAGTGAAGGACACCGGGGTTTAAATACTAACAAGGGAGAGATAAGACACAGGTGTAAACATTAGGAGAGACAATTGGGACCAGGTGTGTGGACTTAGGTTAAAAGGTAGAACAGGGAGAAGGTAGATAGGTTTGTCACTTATCAACCTTGACACAAGAAAGTCAATTAATCAATAAAAAGTCAATAAAAAAAATAAAAAAAAATAATAATAATTCTAGTAGCCTGTTTGGAATTGACTTTATTGTGTTAGATTAGAATTACTTTATTGATCCCACACTTGGGAAATTTGTGCATGTAAGTGTTGCTTGTAAGTACGTATAAGTTTAACTTTAATTCTAAATTTGTGTGGAGAAACAAATGACACCTACAGGTCTGTGGGTATCCAGAACTAAACGTGACTAAGATGTGATCTGATTGTTTTTACTGTTTGCAGGGAGACTGGGTGTGGCTAAAGAAGATTTCCACAGGGAAAAAAGTAACAGTAATAAATCAAAACACCCAGAACCTCTTCAGTCAGGTACGATTAATAGAAAACACTTTGTGACTATGTCTTTTTGGACATTTGATGGAGAGAGTTTTAAAGTTGTCAGTTTGTGAGTTGGTTTAGACATCTGCCGTGGGGCTGCTGGGAACATCTCTGTCCTTCTTTGTAGAAACCTTTAAGTCTTCATTGGGTACTTCATAGAATACATTTCAACCACAGTGAGGAGATGTGTGGAATACCAGAAAATGTTAAGAGCCCCTAAAGCTTAGTTAATGAGACCGTCAAAGTGCTCTAAATTAAAAATTTCACCCCATGTTTATCCCAAAAGCTGACTTTTTAAAGGATCTGGTCTGTTTTTTTAAACTATATGTTCTTGTATTCTATCATGAAGAAGACTGTGTAGTTTGGTTAGGATACCATGGAACACCTCACCTAGCATCCAAAGAGGACCCAAAGTGAGGTGTTCTATGGAAATCCACTTAGTAGGAGACCCCAAGAAAATCCCAGGACACAATAGGGACTTTCCATCCACATGAGATGTGTGAGTGGGTGTCTGAGATAAAAATTGAAGACACGGTTCAGTTGCACTCTATTGCTCATTTGGTGAATGATTTCCTTTTTCTCCTGTTTACAGTTGCGAGAGATGCGCCACGAAAACCTGAATCTTTACCTGGGCCTTTTTTTGGATTCAGGCATATTTGCTCTGGTGGTTGAACACTGTCCCAGAGGAAGTCTGGCAGATCTGCTGGCAGATGGTGACGTCAGACTTGACTGGATGTTCAAGTCCTCACTGCTAATGGACCTAATAAAGGTGCTTCCACATTTCACATGTATGGACATTATTTGATTCTCAGACTACTGGATTCACATGTTATAACATTAGCTGGTCAAACATTGAGCTGTACATTTTTATGCCTGCAGGAATCCAATTTTTACATCTTGACATCATTGAATGTTTCTGTTTATTTCATGCGGTCTGAGGGCAAATATTAGTTTTTTTTTTAATTTTTTGGACCCGTAGACTCACTGTTCCGGAATCAGTCATTGAGTAATCACCATAGCTGATGGTTTGTTTCAGGGGATGAAACACCTTCATCTGCGAGGTTTGAGTCATGGTCGATTGAAGTCCACAAATTGTTTGGTTGATGGACGGTTTGTCCTGAAAATCACAGATTACGGACTACCCATGATCCTTCAGGCACAGGACATTCAGCTTCCAGAGGATATACAAGGTAAAAACAGCAGCAGGTCAAACAGGATTTTTCAAGAAAACAAATCAAATAGGACATAAAAACATGCCTAATGGTTATTTAGCTTTATTTTGATGGAATTTGGGTAATGTCACACTGTCTAGTTCCATCCTCTTTAATTGTCAATGGTGTAATCTGTACAAGGCTTCCGCCTTTCTTATGTCACGCTAAAAAGCCTGTAACAGAAGTAAAAAGTTTTTGCTTTGCTTCCCCTCACCACAGACCTGCTGTGGACTGCTCCAGAACTTCTGCGGAACCCCATTCCAGCCGGCACTTTTGCAGGAGACGTCTTTAGTTTTTCCATCATCATCCAAGAAGTCGTCTCACGTACACTGCCGTATGCCATGATGGACATGCCTACTCATGGTGGGAGCCTACTTGTCTGTCCAACTAAGTCTTCATTTGTCTGCTCATCTACCTGTTAATTTGTCTCTTCAGTTGTCTTACCCCATGTCTTTCTGTCTGCTTGTCTCCCAGAGATCGTGGAGAAACTTAAAAACCCTCCTCCTCTATTCAGGCCAATTGTTTCTGTGGATGAAGCTCCTGCTGAGTGCCTCAATCTGATGAACGACTGCTGGAATGAAGAGCCTCATAAGAGGCCATGTTTTGACGACATCTTTAAACAAGTAAGATGGCTATCTAGAAGTCCATAAAGGCAAAGCAAACGTGTTTGGAAAAATGAAACTACAAACTGGTGCATGACTTCTAAATCTTTGGTGATTGGGTTTGTTGGATAAGACTTTTTTTTTATCAATTTTTTTACCTCAACGTCTTGTTCTTAGTCAAATATGTTGGAGCAGCGAAGCAACCAAACTACTGCAGTGAACTGAGGGAACGTGTTTTGTGTTTGTAGTTTCGGGGTATTGGCCGAGGAAAACGAGCCAACATCATCGACTCCATGCTGAGAATGTTAGAGCAGTACAGTTCAAATCTGGAGGATCTGATCAGAGAACGAACAGATGAACTGGAAGTGGAGAGAAGCAAAACAGACAAGCTGGTGGGACAGCTGCTGCCAAAGTGAGTCAAATCTTCATGAACATGCAAGAAATTTAATATGAAACAAATGACCATTTGCCCCACTGTTGGCGTGTTGAGTTGTACTGAAGTAATTTCTATGGTTAGATGTAAAGGGTTTAACTGATGGCTAGAAGGTCGGAACAGGGCACGTTTCCGCACAAATCAGACAAGACAAAAAGTTAGTAAATAGCAACATCTAAACTTTAAAATGTCAGGACGTCCTGTAACTTAGCTGTTAACCTTATTAACAATTATAAAAGACTTTGGCCTTGTATGAAAGTAAAATCAAACATCTCAAATATTCAATTTTTTTTTTTTTTTTTTTTAGAAAAAGAAGCATTTAAAATGGGGAGATAGAGAGAAATACAAAGCCAGTTTGAAACAGTTGAGAAGCCTGGAGGGGCATGGGTAGCTAGGTTCCACTATTTGCTAACCAGTGCAGTCTTGTGTTCCAGGCAAGTTTGACGTTTGCCAAGTGTTAGAGAAACAGATGGGGAGATGAAGAACAGACAACCCGACACAGAAGTGAAGAACACAGGGCTTCATATAAAAAAGGGACATGAGACATTGGTGTAAACATTGGGGAAATATAATTAGGATCAGGTGTGTGGAATTAGGGCAAATAACAGAAGTGGAGGGCGTCAGTATGATGCTGGCTTGTCTGCAGACTTAATGAGTGGATACTTCATCAGCTGTGCAGTAAAATATGTCTTTCTCTTTATTGAAATGCCTTAAAAGAGTCAGACAAGACTTTTGTATACATTCCAGGTCGGTGGCTCAGGCCCTGAAGAAAGGCAAACCTGTCCAGCCTGAACATTACTCGGACTGTACGCTGTACTTCAGTGACATAGTGGGATTCACTACCATTTCAGCTCTGAGTGAGCCTATTGAGGTATAAACTGTTAATTTGTACGAGGCTTTCACCTTCAGTGTTGAGCAAAGGCTGTGTGTACAGGTGGTTGATCTGCTGAATGACCTGTACACCGCGTTTGATGCCATCATTGCCAGTCATGATGTTTATAAGGTAAGAAACTTTAGCTCACACACAATTCATCAAACCCTGGTAAATTTAAGAGGTATGAATTACTGGGTAGGCTAAACCAAAAAAATTGCCACTAAATCTATTTATCCCCTCTTTCAGCCATGGTGGGTTGATGAAGTGGCTTTTAGACCCAGAAAACAATATCTAGAGTCAGACAGCTTGGTATAGATGGTGTTTGGTGACAAGATGGTACGCTGTCTGGCTGTCAGAAGTGTACATATAGTAATTTTTTTAGGGTCAAGAGAAACCAACTCCAAATTTGATTGCTTGAAGCAAAAGTTGTATTGCCATATACTATACAAGGTCTTTGGAACCGATTCTGAAGCCCTCCAAGCAGACCATTTTGAGTTGACTGCCTTGTAGAGGTAAGATCTTAAGACCGAGCCCAAGCCCAACCTGGGTCGGGCCTAAAATGTCAATCATTACTTTGTGTCGGGTCGGGCTCGTGCTTCTCTCTTGCTGACTTTTTTTTCAAATAAATATACTGTATATTTATAAAAATTTATACTAAAACCAGGTGTAAATACCAATCTCCTTTGGTCGGCTTGCCATTTGTGGATCAGGAAAAGTCCAGAAACGTCCAATCCAGAACTTTCATTCAACTTCTCCTGGGAAATCAAAAGCCCGGCCTGTTGGAAATAAAAATACATTTAGTCCATCAACAAATTAAAATGACTAAATAAAACAGGGCTGCATCAGAAACTCTGCAAAGACACGTAACGGTGGCAGCTAGAATTAGCTTGTTTCAGTTTGTTGCCTGTACAGTGTTCCCAAAATAAACCTAATAGAAATACAGTACATTCAACTGTCAAAGTGAAATAGAATTACAAATAGCACGTTCGGTGGAATTTACTGTTTTCCATTCATACTCTATTTACCTTGTTAAGTTGTAGTAAATTCACATTGCAGCGGTGAACAAAAAAAAATCTAAGACTCTACTCGTGATGGCTTAACAAACTATTTGGCTCGGACCCTTTTCTTGTCTGGCTAGACAACAGGTTTGCACCAATATTTCTCAAAAAGCCACCATAGTTTTAAAGTAGTTGCAACTCTGCTTGCTGTCTCCGCCGCTTGTGCAGGTAGATCTGATAATGACTGCTCTTTTTAGCACAGAATGGGAAAATGAGGGGCGTTAGAAAAAAAACGTGAACCATTTAAAAAAAAAAAAAAACCCAAAACTTTAAAATTCCTATTCAAACAAAAATTAAAGAAACATTTCTCTCTTCAATATATTCAAATGTATATTTGTAACATTGGTTACAAAAGTAATGACTAAAATTAAAATAGTCTGTAATCTAAGCTTGCAGAAAGGACTTTAATGGTTTACTACTGTTGATGAGTCTTTTTTAGCTACTGATAAGGGATTGACAGACTCCTTACAGGATTTTTAGAGATAACAACCACCCAATAACCTGCAACCAATCAAGTATAATCTGTCATTAGTGAGTTTTATTTAAGCTTCTGAGTAGTTATGTACAAACTACGAGTGTCTAAGAAACTAACGCATGAGCAATAATTTGATAATCAGTTTCCATCCAAATAAAAATTTATTAGAGACTAACATACAAATCATAATCAAAGCTTTTAGCCGGTAGTATCACTTTAGTACGTCCCTAATGCCTGTAGCATTTCATATGCTACCACAGTGATTGCCTAAAAGTTCTAGAGAACATTAGTAAATATTTTATCTCTTATAGGTTGAAACTATCGGAGATGCCTACATGGTGGCTTCAGGGGTTCCTAACAGAAACGGGAATCGACACGCCGCTGAAGTGTCCAACATGTCTCTGGACATCCTCCACTGCATAGGAAACTTCAAGATCAAACACATGCCAGAGATTAAAGTTAAAATTCGCATTGGGCTCCACTCAGGTACAAAGACACCCATCCGGATTGTGCGTTAATGGTGTTTTGTTAGGAAACAAACATGCCAGCTAAAAATTGTTTGTTTTCAGGGCCTGTGGTGGCAGGTGTGGTTGGCCTTACCATGCCTCGGTACTGCCTGTTTGGAGACACGGTGACCACAGCTTCACTAATGGAGTCCAGTGGCCTGCGTAAGTTTCTGTTCATTTCTGTTGATTTAAGCTTCACTTTTTCAAACACTCATTAGACTCAGGTACTGTCTGTCTGATCCAAATCTAGTTAAATCAATCATGATGGAATTATGGCACAAATAACGTCAAACTTAAACAAAACCAGGAAAAAAAAACCCAGGACCAAGACTCGTAGAAACAGTGTTCCAAACTGGAAACAAGTTTTTTTCAGTAGGAGTGTGGTACTCTGGTACTTTGAGGTTTAAATACTCTGTAAGAAGTTCTCAGCTATACCTCATCATAGTAAGATGCACTGGGGGAGGGGAGCAACATTAAAATCCCACAAAAAAAAGGTGCTGTTTTTAGAGAAACAGCTGCTTGATGTGTTGCAGCCGCTTCGTTAGATAGACAATCAGAATTACTTTATTGATCCCACACGTGAAAAATTTGTGTGTTACAGCAACAGAGTCACCATAAAAAAAAAAAAAAAAAAGTATATATATAAAAAAAGAAAATGAAAAGTAATAAATTAGTAAAATAATAAAATAGAAGGAATAATGTGACTAAATGTATTCAAGCAGAGCTGAATGTGCTTAAGGAAGTAAAAAGTGACAAGAGCGATGTAAAGCGAGAAAAAGTGAGAAAGTGACATACACTTTGCCACTTAGATAGATAAATACTTTATTGTTCCCGAGGGAAGTTATTATATTGTTATTATTTAGATATGCTGAAATGCTAAAAAAAAAAAAAAGAAAAAAAAAAAAAAAGAAAATGGTTGAAAAGCATGAATGTAATGCAGTGGCGGTCGGTCAGAGCCAGCAGAGCCTTCTCTGCTTGCCTAACTTAACCAGACATCATTATCATAATTATAACAAAAGCCAATTTCATTTTAAATGTATTTTTCCCAAATATATATACAATTATTCTCCATATTCTGTTTTCTTCATGTCATATTATATCCATTTGGTTATACTGCTTCCATTGTTGTAACGTTAGGTTAAAGTTTTTATCCAATCAGAATTCAGCTCGCTGGTGTCGCTAGGCTGTTTGAAATCTGCCCAGGCCTTCACATCGAGCAGTGCGGGCTCTGCGCACTTCATAGTGAACGGACCCCTGTAGTTTCTGACAGCCAATCAGGTCACGAGTTGTTGACGTTTGCGCCTTCGCGAAGGCTTTTAACGTGCCATGTATGCGTGACATGTACGCGTCTTGTGATTGGATACTCACTTGACGTAAGCGGAAGCAACCCTCAGCATGTCAACAAACCTTTCACTAGAGCCAGACCCAGAACCTTTAAAAGAAAAATCCAAAATATCTACTCGTTTTTTTCACCAGCAATGGCAGAAGGGTTTCAGAATGGCAGAATCAATTTCAAGACCACGAAAAATGACTGTTTCTCTACCTTCTCGACTCTCAGCACTTTTAGACATACCAGAGAAAATTTCCGCAGTCTTTTCCATTGGCCTCCACATGTCGATAGAAAAGGATTTATTGTTCAAACTGAAACGCACAAACAAACTGTAAAACCGAATCATTCACGTCTCCTTGAGGAAAGAAAGGAGAATGGATTTGTGTTTTGGGGGACACTTTGGTGAGTGCAAGCAATTTATTTATTTTTATATTTTTTTACGCGGGTTTATTGATGTTTAAATGCTCTTGAAAATAGCCTGTGTTGTACACCAGTGGTCCCCAACCACCGGGCCGCGGACTGGTACAGGGCCGCGGGTTATGTGGTACCGGGCCGCACAGAACTGTTATTTTTATTCACTTTGTTTTTGTGATGTATTTTATTTTGAAGGTACATGTTTACCGTTACCATGGCAACAAGAGTGCGTTCGAGCAGAGAGAATTTTTCCACTTTATAAAGACGTTGCTAATAAATTTTCTCGTGAAGACAAAGTGAATTTAAGTTTATTATTATTGATTTTAAAAAGCCATTTTTTTCAGGCTGGTCTCATCATCTTAAGACCAGTCCATGAAAATATTGTCAGAAACTAAACCGGTCCGTGGCGCAGAAAAGGTTGGGAACCCCTGTTGTACACAATTAAGGTGATGCAACGCCCAGTACTGCCTACGTCTGCTTCTGTATATGATTTCTCCAGCCGTGGTGTCATTAATGACGGTATTTGAGGGGTATTTATTCAAGTCGGACAAAGTGGCACTTCACCGAAGGCATAGGTGTGAAATGCACGGATCGCCACTAATGTAATGTAATGGTTAGCATACATGCTAAATTTGGCATTTAAAACACAGTTCAAGTAAAACTATTTTTGCATTTGTACTAACATAACGTGGAATGGCTAAATAAACAGAAAATTAAATGTCCAAAAGAAACATTGATAAACTTAGCAGAAATTTATGGACTAGAAAATATAAAATCAATGTGAAAATGTTACTTAATTTTCAAAAGTGAAAAGATGTATTTCAAAAGATAAAATACTGAATATACACAATTAATATTATCAGTTACTCAGTTATAAAAAAAAAAAAAAAAAGAATTACTCTAGTCATCCCTCACCGGGGAAATTTGTTTGCTGCACTCCTTACACCGCAGCAGACTGCCCTTCAACGGCGCCAATGGTGGGAGAAGCGGGGATTAGGTGTCTTCTCCAAGGACCCTGGACGTGCTCTCCGTGGGACGCGAACCCGCGACCTTCCGGTCCGCGGGCGAACGCTCTAACCACGCGGCCACCGTCTCCACCCGTTATACCAAATGTCAAATAAATTATTCAATTCAAATGAGCTATTCCATTTTATTTATCAGGTTCAAAATCACAAAATTGATATTGCAAAAGGCATCACAAAGTTAATAACAAACATTTTAACAATCAACATTTAAAAAACTATATTTTAAATGAGCATCCTGTGCTCTTTCATGACAGGATGCCATGAAAGAGCATCCTGTCCTTAGATGCTCTTTAATGGTGAGTAAAAACTCTTGAGAACCCAGTGGGAAAAAAATAGTGAAACCTCATGGAGGCCCAGTTGAAGAAGAGATTTGACTCCCAGGACAGACAGACATAGGACCATTACTGAAAGACTGGCTTTTATAACTGTGCAAGTTCACGTTTGTGCAAATGCTATTTCTGATATTTTAATTTTAAACATCTTCAAGTGTATATAACTGTGCACATCATGGAACCCAACATTCCATAATGTCCAATTCTCTGAGAATTTATTATTGTTAGTGTGATTTGTCCAGTATTCAAATTTTTGTAAAATTAATTACTACCACCATATGTCTGATGTGTTATTGGAACCCAGTCATGTCTGGCGCCCACTGCACATGCGCAAAGTAGACTTCCACCATGCAGACCAAATTAGTTAAGTCACCCCAACTCAACAAAAAACAAACACAGGTACACTTGCACTATTTTAAAGCAATATATAAATAAAATGTATTATTATTTTTAGATCATTTCAGGAAAACAGTCCTTTTCTTTCTCCTTCAGCCATCTGCATGCTCCCGTCTCGCTCATAGTTAGTTGGCACATGTGCATTTCCGTATATTATTTCAGCAACTCAGAACGGTTATTTATTGTAACTCATCGCCCCCCCCAAAAAAACAAAACTACAAAACCTAGGAAATAATTTTTTGTACCTAAAAAAGACAAGGGTTTGAGCTATCCAAGATTATCTCTTGAGGTTTTTGAGGTGTGACTGAAATGAATTCTTCTTCTTCTCTTTTCGGCATTTCCCTTCACGGGTCGCCACAGCAAGTCAGTTTCTTCTATTTAATACCATCTCCTGCGTTCTCTTTGGTCACGCCAACTATCTTCATGTTTTCCTTCAATGTATCCATAAGCAAAAATTTTTTTTTCAGAATTGAATTAACACCAGTTTAAAAAGTACCTGAGATTTTTTTTCAGTTTCTCTCAAAATTATATTGGAGTGAATGAGAAAAAATACTGACTTTGGATTGGTTAGAGGGCTGTAATAGGAATGCAGTGGCTTAAATCAACAACCAAATTGAAGTTCACTTTTAGAGGACAAAATCTTTTACGTTTTGATGCCAAATTTGTGGCTGTAAGATCAAAACTGATAGAGCAATGAACGTTTTTTTTTTTTTTTGAATCACAATAAAACCCCACGTTTCTTGCTCTATTTTGGTGGAGCGAAAGGCTTTCTCTGAACTTTTTCAGTTTTTAAACAATCACATCTCAAAAAGTATTTTCACTTATCCTAATTTTGTTAATTTTGTTAGACCTAAAGAGAGACAAAACCCTTGTGAGCATTTTAAAGCTAAAATGATATGAATAAAGAGAAAACATGTCTTGAGTTATTGATTTTTGAAGAACATAAACGTTTGGAAAAAAATTTCCAAATTCCATTCAAGTCGAAGGAGGAAAACATCGCAAAATTAAATTTAGAAGCCTGGAAGTCCCAACAAAGCTGGTTGTTTTGAGACCAAAATTACTAAAATTGGTCATCCTATTAAGGATTGAAATCAATCCTATTAAGGGACATCTTTCTCGTCAAAAAGGGGCATTAACACAGAAAATATAAGAACAATTCTTACTCCCTTTACAAGGCATCAAGCAATGAAAATTTTTATATATAACAAATGATATAAAATAAATAAAAAATACATATAATTTAAGTGGAAATAAAAGTGCAAAAAAACCCCAAACTGTATTTATTCTTGACTAGAACATTGTCAGAGTGGTGGCCTCCCTGACATTGTCAAGAAGACCATTTGAGTTTTTAGCAGCAGAAAAATGTTAAGCTGCTTCCCGGAATAAGTCCTTTACTCTGGACACCTGGAAAAAAAACCTGTTTCTGAGCTTCAAATGAAACCAATATGTCACAGTTGTAATTTGGTAAAGAGTGCCAAGTAAAAGAGTCAAAATAATTGTGTTTTTCAGCCTACAGGATTCACATCAGTCTGAATACGGTCAAAGTCCTCACCAGCCTAAAACTGGGATATGTGATGGAGACCAGAAAGACCCAGGTAGACACACTTGCACAGATATGTAGAAAGATAAAAGCAAATCACATAACAGAGATGTATAAAGTAAAAGGATCAGATCTGGTTTAGATTTAAATGTTTTTGTTAAAGCAACAGGTGAAAGGAACAGAGGACACCTACTGGCTCATGGGCAGAGATGGTTTCAACAAACCGCTTCCAACACCCCCAGACCTCATCGGAGGGTAAGAATCGAAACTAAATACAAATTATGCTTAGCATTGTTACGATATGGTGATCGATAAAGTCCAGACGAGAGAGAACTTCACAGTAAATGGTTTTACCCAGTAAACAAACAAAACAGTGAACATACCTCCTTTTTACTGCAGCTTCTGCCACCGCTTAATAATATAAACATGAATGGCCTCAGTAACGTCAATGATACTTAGAAAATTATTAGATAACTTACCCTTCTCTGTCAGTACTAATGCTGAGTCTTTTACACCAACATATCAGTATTTTCATTCACAACTCTTGCAACAGATGTTGTTTGTTACCTTTAGCTGAAATGTGTTCTGATTATCCAATCAGCTGGTCTTCAAAGCAAAAGTTTCATTACCATGATTTTTGTGCCGAGAATGAATTGTGAAATCCTCAAAAAGCGACTTTCTTTGCGTTGACTTTACCTGGCAACAAATGAAGGCTGTAATGTGATTGGTGATGTAGTTTTATAATATATTACAAGTTCAAAAGCAGAGGTGTGCAGTATGTTTATTAAATTAATTCATTCAAATTTACATTTTTATTTTTTTTTTATTTTATTTTGAATTACTC
Source organism: Neostethus bicornis (assembly GCA_902685375.1). Taxonomy (NCBI): domain Eukaryota; kingdom Metazoa; phylum Chordata; class Actinopteri; order Atheriniformes; family Phallostethidae; genus Neostethus; species Neostethus bicornis. The sequence goes on along the minus strand of LR738558.1, from coordinate 21,732,866 downwards.
TATTCATCCCTCACCGGGGAAATTTGTTTGCTGCACTCCTTACACCGCAGCAGGCTGCCCTTCAACGGCGCCAATGGTGGGAGAAGTGGGGGCTAGGTGTCTTCTCCAAGGACCCTAGACGTGCTCTCCGTGGGATGCGAACCCGCGACCTTCCGGTCCGCGGGCGAACGCGCTAACCACGCGGCCACCGTCTCCACCCAATTATTAAATTATTAAAACATTTAATAAAACATTTAATATTTTTTTAAATAAAAATTATTATTATTTTTAAAATTAAATTCCCATCATGCTTCTTAACATTCATGTTATTGGGGAACACCCAAACATTGTGGATTCATATGCATGAGAGCACCAGAGGGAAACCTGGTGTCTGTACAAAAGAAAGATGTTTTGGTAAATTTACTAGTTTTCCTGTTGATGATTAAACCCCTCTGTTAGAATATTACTTGAGGCACTTAGCAGGGCAGCTACTCAAAGTATAGCCTGTTTGCCAATTGATTTGCACTGAGGCTACATGCTTCCAAGCTGCAAAGCTTAATAAAGACACTTTTTTTTCTTCTCAGATTGCACGTTTTGTGCAAATAAAAATGGCAATGTAGGCCATATTACCCGGATCAATTTGGAAGTAGTAGAACCACTGAGAAAGCTGTGAAATAAAGTGATTGAACTAGTTGGAATTATTTAGTGAGTGTTTACGGTCAAACCCCAATTAACAAAAGCCTGAGACCCAGACATATTTAGAACAGCAGAGACGGCTTTTGAAGGCACTGATGGCTCAACATTGATCAACTACAATAGGGTTTTATTTCCAGAACTCTGTTTGCTTCACACTACATTTGAGCTATGGTTTATCTTATGGTCTATATGCTTCTTATCTGGAAAATTTCACTGATTGTGCTTCAATCAGATTTCATATGAGATTTCCTCTTTTGTAATGTTTAAGCAAATCCCAAACTCCACAGAGATCTGTTGTTAATTACAGACTGTTATTTTACTAGATTGTATAACAATCAATCAACCTTTCTCTGTCTCCCTTTCTTAGGGCCAGTAATCATGGCATCAGTCTGGACGAGATCCCGCCTGAAAGACGACAGAAGTTTCTTGATCGCCAAAAATTGATGAAAAAATAAACACTTTCCATGTTTGTGTCTTGAATGTAAATTTTTTAATATCGTTAAAACTTCACTGTATTTACTGCATTGACTATTGGATCAAACCTCAAGATTTTTCAACAGAATTGTGTTCAAGGTTTTAAGATTGTGAAGCGTTTCGTCCACTTTTTGAACTACTTGTCCAACTCTGTTTCAGTGGCTATTGGAATCTATCCGAGTCAGTATCAGGTAATTTGGACAGCTCATGTAGGGTGCAAACACTTACCCCTGGATACCAAAGGTGGTTAACATGGAGACTTTTGGAGGGTGAAAGGCAATACAGAAGACCTCGGAGAAAAAACATGCATACATTTCCAGTTTAAACCCTGACACTACCGAAACTGGAACCAGCAACTTTGAGGGTGACATACAATGGCCTCTACCCCACTGTGCTACCTTTACAGAAAACCATAGAAAACAAAAACATCCCACATTACAACACATTCCATTTTTTTTCTTCCTTCTTCTACCCCATGTGATTGCCATGTAACTCCAAAAATCTTCTACCTTTGGGACAATTTTCCATTTTTGGCTCAGCAGTCCTTACCCCAAAAACACAACGTACCCCCACCTCACAGAGAATTTTTAAACCAGTGAACACTACATTTCTTTTTCTTGAACAACAGCTCTCTGGGGTGAGCACTAGATGCTGCTGTTTGCACAACCAGAACCAGAGAAATATTTGAAATGAAACAGTGGACTCGATGCAATTCTTAATCCATATGCACCCAAAACCTTGTGTGTTTGATTTAAATTGATATAAATGTGAGAATACTAAATCAATCATGTAGATGCTTAGTTTTATAGTTTGAGCAAGTTTTTTTCTGGTGTGAGATCTGAAAAAAATTGTGTAAAAATGGAAAAATACAAAAAGATAAAAGATGAAATTGGACTAAAGTTCTTTTTGCTGTGACTCTTTGTATTTTGTCAAAAATAAAAGTAAGTAGGAAAGTATCCGGTGAAAGTTATTGAGTGACATAGTTTACCGAGGTCTTTACTGAATGATTTGTGAGTATGACTTCACAGACTCACATCCTGTGCCAAGCAGACTTCATCTTTATTCAGTATTTATTTGGGTCAGACTCAATAAAGTTAAATAGAAAATAAATATAATCAGATTAATAACTCTCCTAATTTAATTTTATTAAAATCTTATTTTGAGGGTAATGTTTGTGAAAAGTTCAGAGAATGTTTTTTCTTATGCATATGTATAAAATACTTACAGCTTTACATAATTTGTTCTTGTTCAACAGAAACGACTCTCACTCAATCATCCCCACTTGCTGTATCTTGTGTCCTTTTTTGGTTAAATTTTTGAGCCACAACATTTTTTTCTCACAGGGCTTCACACACAGTTTACGGACATATGAGACTGTTTGAAGAAAAAAACTTCAATCTACAATTTTAATGACCTATTTAGGATGGTACGGAATAGAATTTATTTTAAACCACTTCCATCGTTCGATACACACACAAACACTGAATTTGAACAAGTGCTATGTCTGTTTAAATCTTTTGTCCATTCATTGTGTGAATTCAAAGCTGTTTTTTGTGTTAAGAATTATTTGTCATTTTGTGGAACTTGAGTCAGTCTAACAAACCGAAAGTTTACTTTCCAAAAATACAAAATGATTCCAAGTTAACCATTTCAGCATTGAAGAGCCGCATGTTTGATGCCAACTACAGACTTCTTGACTCTGTAGAGCAGGGGTGGCCAAACTTTTTCACTCGCGGGCCACATTGAGTTCTAACGTTTGAGATGCGGGCCGGATCCGAGAGGGGGGGGGGCGCGTGAGGTCATAGACAAAGAGCCCTTTAGAAAATCCTGGAGTCGCCCCTGAGAACAGGATCAGATGGATGGCATGCTTTGGTAACCACTAGTTTAGACTGGTTAAATGGCGTGCTAGATTCTTTTTTCCTCCTTTTATTAATTGCCGCCATTTTAGAAAATTGTGGGGCTCACATACTAATTTGCTGTTCCTATTTTAGCCTCTAGATGGCAGCACTTAGAACACGCAGGTAACAGCGCTGCTGCCCAATGTATTACGTAATTCTAGGGCCAGGCGCTATTGATTTTATGACGGAGGCTGCGGGCCGGATGAAAATTGACAACGGGCAGCATTTGGCCCCCGGGCCGGACTTTGGATATGTCTGTTGTCGAGTCTTGAACTGGCATGATACTGTTTATTTATTTGATAGATACTCAGAACTTATTAAGTAATGATAATGTTCACCCAGACTTGATAGCAGGTTGAAACCAGATATGACAAAGGACCATTTTTCGTCAGTCTGATTTGAACCAATTCTTAAACCAGCCAGTGTGCTAATCACCTGTTACGAGGCCAAACTTTTCCGCCTCATCCTTTAAAAATTGGCAACGCATTTTCTTTCCGTGATTCCTCTTCCTGGCGTCCATACAATTTGTTGTTGTAAATTTTCTGTAACAGACATCTTTTTGTGGAACCCTACGTCTCTTTCGAGACGTGTTTTTTTTAACCTCATCTTTTAGCCATGAGGAAAAGAACCTCAAAAGAACAATGAAATTCTCTCTGGAAAATCTGGTAAAATAAAGCAATAAATCCAAAACACATTTTTGTGTAAGGTGTGATAACAAAAGCAAAATAAAGTGTTTAAGGTGTGACCAAAAGTGTAGACGGTAATTGATTAAAAACATTCCTGGTGGTGGAACTGAAAGAGAAAACGTTCATCTGTCACAGATGATGATTTCATACAATATCATTCCTCTCTCCCTCTGCTCCCCCCCCCCCCCCCCCCCGCCCCCTGAACTGGTCAGACTGGTAAAGATAACAGTGTTAGATAAAGATCAGAGTGACAGATAGTTCTCTGTTAAAAGAAAAGCAGCAGTGGATGACTGGTGGAATGAACTGGTTTGTGTCCACCTGTATGGCACATTGAAGGATGAAGTGATTGTGGTGTATTTCGCATTCTTTTCTGCTTAAAAAAAAAAAAACTCTTCTAAAGAATACATATTAAAAAGCACCAAATAATTACCATTTTTTCAAGTTTTATTTTGTCTCTGACTGGTTTTATGTAATTAAATACCAGCATAAAACTAAAAATAATTCCAATGTTTGAAATCCCTAAAACCAATAGCTGACTTACTCAATGCCATCGAGTGGTCACGTTGGTATACAAACATAACAGCCTGAATTCAAATTGAAGGACAACGTTTGAACATAATTTTATTTGTATAAAGAAAAATGAATTCAGTAGAAGAACAAATAGGAGATCTGTAGTTCTGACCATGATGGTCTATATTAGCAGGGTAGCTATAAAAATCCTTAAGGCAGTGCAGAGAAAGAAACTAACATCATGCATACACCACCTGATTTTCACTGGTATTATAAACAATGTTTTAGAAACGCCTTTATAAATTTTTTAAGAGAATGAGTCACCCAGAAACCAGTTCATCTGGTCTTAAGAAAATAGTGAAAGAGAACGTTTGTGTTTTACATCCAATGTAGTTAGGATCACGGAGAAAAGTTCTCCCTGACCAAACAGCAGAGAAAAATCTTCAAGATGGGCTCGATTTTTTCTCGAATAACGAGGTGAGAGAGCTTGTGTTTACTATTTTCATTCATGTTACAATCAGTTTATAGTACAATGAAGTTTTTCTTTGATATATATATACCATATATTTATATACCACAGAAGTACCGAGGCAGCCATGTTGGACGGCGCCATCTTGGAAAAAAAAAAAAATCTCCAAAGAGTCTTTTGGAGCAAAAAATAGTTTTACCAAATCATTTTTGACTTATGTTATTATCATGTTGTTAAAAAATAAATCCCGTTCCATTCCATTTAGTCATCTTCCGCTTGTTCCGGGGTCAGGTCGTGGGGGCAACAGCCTCAAACGGGAAGCCCAGGCCTCTCTCACCCCGGCTGCATCCTCCAGCTCACCCAGAAGGATCCAGAGTCGTTCCCCGGCCAGCTGTGAGACATAGTCTCTCCAGCAGGTCTGGGATCTGCCCCTTGGTCTCCTCCTGGTGGGATGTGCCCCAAACACCCTGCCCATGAGGCGCTCGGGGGGCATCCTGACCAGATGCCCGAACCCCCCCATCTGGCTCCTATCAACCTGGAGGAGGAGCGGCTCGACACCGAGCTCCTCCCGGATGGCAGAGCTCCTCACCCATCATTTCATTTTAAATTTTGTTGAAAACCTAAAAACCTAAATTTGACCTGAAACTACATTGGATCAAAAGTTTTGATACAGATTATCCCTATATGTTGGATCTGAGCCCAGTAACACCAAACGTGAGAGAATCTGTGATTTATTGTCAATATTGTTTTTTTTTTTTTCTTTTCCTTTCAGCTGTTTTTCTGGTCAACGCCAGGAGACACAACAACAAAGGTAAGCATTTTCTGATGTTTTATGTTTGTCCACTCAGATAAAAATGGAAAATAAGTTATTGTGAAGATGGAAAGTAGGGTGATGCCTGCGCAGGTTCAGATGTGAGTTAACAAGATATATTTAAAACAGAAAGGAACAAAAAACACTACAATGTGGAAGAAAAACTGCTCAGATGGTGGTGCTTTAGGAGGCGGCTGCTCAGCTGGATGAAACAGCTCCTGAGAGAAAGGTTCACAAACTCTTACATAAAAAAATTAGGGTTGAGTATCAGCAACCTGTTACCGATAAGAAAGGTGTAAAGTCATTCTGCAATATGACATGATACAATGTAGGTCAATACAATGTGATACGATGTGATTGAGGAATTTGTGATGGCAATACCACACTGACAATTGCTGAATGCCTGCATGGCCTAAAAGTATCAGACTCAGTGTTAATTGGATTTTTCTCATTAATATTTATAAAACATTTTCATATGGTTGTCTGCTCTGTTTCATGGCGTTACAGACAGCTGCACCGGCTTCAAGTGTACAATTTTACTTTAAAGCAACCGGTAGCTCGCAAGCTACCAATATCTTTTGCCCCCTTTTCAGGCACATTTGATTTGCCACTCAGTAAACAAATTTACACAACTATCCAATGAAATTCTTTGGTATCCCGCCCCCTTCATTTAGATTTTGATTTTAGATTTAGACTTGGCTTGACTCGGAGGCAAATGGCGACCAGATTGGCATCAACTTCGACCACAGCTACGAGGCGCACAATTTTCACAAAGAGAGGGAAACAAGAGTTTTGTTTCACAAATGTAAACAAAAAGTGCGTATGTTTGATCTGCGGTGCCAGCATGTCTGTCTGTAAAAGATGTAAAATGGAACCACCATTTCACTAAGGACCACAGACACTTGACGTGAGAATTTTCTACAGTTTGTGGACTCCAAATAAAGAAAATTAAGGAACTAAAAACAAGGCTTCATAGACAACAATCGTTCTCCTAACCAACAAAGAAGACCTATGCAGCAACAATGACATTGTTTAAAGTCGCTCACATTTTAACAAAGCACAAAAAGCCATTCACTAGTGGTGGGATTGTACAGGAGGCTATGACGGAGGTGGCTGAAACCTTACTTACCATAATGAGACTTTTGGACACCAACATTAAGTAAATGTTTATGTAAATGTTCAAGCAATACAAAATTATCTTTGTTTGGGCTAAACTAAGCTAAGCGAAAAAAGGTTATAGACCACGAGTCGCTCCCAGCCTTTCTGATTCAGTTAAAATAGCTCTCAGCGGAAAGAAGTTTGAGACACCCGCTTTAAAGTGTTTGACAAATCAAATTTCAGCCAGAATGTGTTGCCTGGAATAGGTTTATCTGTGCAAAGTGGACAGCAATTTAACTTTAGCATCAACCAATTTATTCCTGACCCGGTCTCCTTTGACCAGAGAGAGCATACTTGCCCTGTGCCTTTCAGAAGGTGATTTGCATCATTGGCATTTTCAGACCTGCCTATTGAACAGTCACAATAATCAGCGTGCTAATCAGCTCAACTAGCAATGGGTGTCTGTGGTGGTCTATGAGAATGGGAAAATGTTTTGTTACTGTAAAACCTTTTACCAGCGAGCAATATCTAAAGAAGGAAAACAAATTAAGTCAGTGGCGGTTTTTCCTTTTATGGTCTTTTATGTTCTTTTTTCAGAGGTTGATGCATTTGTAGAAAACATGTGGAAATATCACAGAACGGGTGGGGTTTTTGCATTTGTGAGGATATAGAAAGATGGAAAGTTTTTGCAGAGTAACACATTCTTATATGTTATTGATTATATGCTGTTTTTTGATGGATGGTTTTGTGTATTGCAGCTGTATGAACAATAGGCCAATTCCACCTCTGAATGGTTTATTTCTCAATGTCCATAAAGTAAAATGATTTAATGTTCATAAAATAATAATAAAACACCTTATTGGTGCAGGATGTAATATTTTGTGGGGTGATGTGGAACAATGTGAAATATAGCTTTATACAAAATATTTACACATGATTCCTGTTTGGGAATCATGCTTAGCTACAGTCCCTAGCATCCATCAACTAAGAAATCTGATCCCTGCAAGGCTTTGTCGTTGCTGACTTTTTTTCCCCAACGACCCTGACCTTTGATTGGTCTGATTTCTGGTCAGTAAAAATTTAATTGAGTTTGATGGCCCTCAAATCAGTCTGATCTGAACCCCAATAACCCTGATCAGAGACAAATCTGTTAGATAAAGGGTCTGAATTAGTTAATTAGTTATATTTAATCAAACACAGAAGCCAACACCACTCTTTCATTCAGCAGTCACAACTAATTTTTACAAATATTTTCTCCAACAGAGATGCTCAAGATGAAAAAGATGAGGAACTGAAATCAGTTACACAAAGGTAATGTCCATACTGTGTTGAAACTTGTAATCTTTGTCCTGATTAGCTGGAGGTTTTTGTCTGTTTGTGTCAAGATAATCCTGCAGTACCTTTCATTCCAGAGAGCTTAAAAAGGTTTAATGGAGAAAAGTGATGACTTGTTCAATGGGATGTCGAACTTCATCATTAGCACTCATTTAGAAGGAGATTTGACTAAAATATTAGGTGATTTGATGAGTGTAAAATGATTTGATACTGTGTCATGGGTAAAACACATTGCTCGGACTGGGCGCGTTTTCTGTACTGAGCCCACTTGAGACTAGTACACTTTCAAGCTACACCCCACATACTACAACCCAGGGCTGCACATTATCGACAAAATACCAAATCACAATTTTCTGTATAATATTGGGATATTTATTTAATCTTTGATTGTGACGGAGCAGACCCAGACAGAGCAGCACACACACACACACACACGCACGCGCACATACTGACCTCGGCTCCTTACACTCCGTAACCTGCAGCGGAGTGTAAGGAGTCGCTGCTGGGGTGCACACTTGGTATTTTACCGGGACAATAGTCGCTGTTGTCACACTTTGCACCATAGGGGTTTCAAACCGAGGTATTGCCCAAACAGCTGTTTAAATTCCTGTCTTGATCAGCGGGCGGAAGTGATGTCACGTGGAAATTAATCGGGGTTAAGTGCATACATACACAGTGAGAAAATGCAAACTCCACACAGAAAGGGTCAGTATTTTGAGTCTCAGACCCACCTGGAAAATTAACCCCAGCCTTCTTGCTGTGAGGCCACTGTGCCCCAGTGCAGCGCTGTTAAAGTTACCGTATTTTTACGACCATAAGGTGCATGTAAAAGTCATAAATTTTCTTCAAAACGAGCGGCGCGCCTTATGTGTGTGTTACATGCAGAGCACACAAAACTTTTAATACAGTGTGCCTTTTGGTCGTGAAAATACGGTATAAATTATAATTAGAACATGAAAGACTTTATTGTCATTGGATCACAAGGGAACAACATAATTACAGTTCCAATGCACCTGAATCTAGATGAAGACACACAAACAATTAAAACACATGCAACAGAGCTAGGAGGTAGAGGACATGCAGACGTATATAGGCACTTCCTTGTCACAGGGATAGGTTCACACTATAGGTTGGAAGGTTTAAGTGTGTTTTTAAAAAAATGTTATCTACACTCAGCACCATAAAGCAATGAAGGTGAAAAAGTGAAACAAACAACACCTGGGGTTTCTTGAACAACTTACTAAGTCGAGTCATTTGTGAGTTCTCCTGCCCCGTATTTGGATACCATTCAAACACCAACATGTTCATGGACAGATTTTTTTTTTCTCTGCCACGCCCACACTGTAATGTAAGCAGAAAGTGTTGTGGTGCATGTGCTCTGCTCATGTTTGGTCCAACACTTGTTGGGAAGAATCATTTTTCTGTAAGAGTTGCAAAATAAGAATATAATAAAATATGCACAAGCTTTGCTGACTGGATGCTCTTTAAACTGTATTTGTGGTTTCAAACAAAGTTTACTGTGTCGCAAGTCAGAGGGCGGGACTTAGCAGGGATTGTGTTGCATGAGGGGTTTATTCTCAAAAATGCAATTGAATCTCAACAAACGGATTTACAAAATAGTTTTGGCAAATATCACATTTCTGAGCTAACAAAATATACAATGTTTATTCACTGTTTATATATGGTATAATTTAGGAATCACTTTGCTCAAAAATAATAGTCTAAAGATTTTAAGGTATGTTGTGGTGAAGAAAGAGCTGAGCCGAAAAGTAAAGCTCTTGATCTATGTTCCTACCCTCACCAGCAGTGAGTGGTGACCCAAAAGAACAAGATCACGGATACAAGTGGCCGAAATGCGGTTTGCTGGGCTCTTGCTCAGAGACAGAGTGAGGAGCTCTGTCATCCAAGAGGCGCTTGGAGTAAAGCCATTTCTCTTCCGGGTTGAGAAAAGCCAGATGGCGTGGTTCGGGAATATGGTGAGATGCCTCTCAGACGCCTCGCTGGCACGTCCTACTGGTAGAACACCCAGAGAACCTGTTGCCCCCATTAAAATGGCCCCAGACAAGCGGAAGACAACAAAATGGAACATTTTTTTAAAAACCCGTTGTGATACTAGGATAAGCAGTGCAAAAGATGAGTGAATGAATAAAGACTAGAACACTTGAAGGAAACCCAGATAAGAAGTATGGATTGAGTGTGAGAGTCTGTCAAGCTTCTGATCACTGTCTTTTCTTCACAGATGCAATAATCTATTACAGGAACTTCAGGCAACAAGGTCAGTTCATTTTCAGATTTCTTGTGTCTTGACCATGTTTTTTTTAATCAAATATGGAAACCAGAAGCATAATTGCTTGTAGCACAATCATAACAAATTTAACAAGTCCTTTCTCCAACAGAGAGGCTCTGAGGGGAAAAGATGAAGAACTGAAATCTGTCACTCAGAGGTAATGTACAGTCTGTGTTGAACAGAGAAAAGTGATGTTTTGAGCAGTAGAATGTCGAGCTTTGGGAGAAGATGGAATGAGATTTGAATTCACATAATTTATACAATATAATAAAACATTAAGTAAATAGATGAGATTGAAACCAATTTGATACCATGTGTCATGGGGAAACAACATCACTCAGTCTGAGCGTGCCCATGTAAGCAGTCTGCCAGTGATGGGAAAACTCATCAGCCACACCCTACATACTTAAAACCTAGGGCTAGACATTATCGACAAAATATCCATTAGCAGTTCTTCTGTTTGATATTGGAATGTTAATTTAATATTTAACTTATTATTTTTAAGATTGCAACTTTTTGGTGTGTCCACCACCAATTAAGACAGTTTCAATTTGCTGAATTGATTGTAACCCAGTAAAAACTCTCGATTTCTGTCAAGTCTCTTGTATTTTCATTTTCAGATTCATGCTGAAGACTTTTAAAAGACAGTTTATCAGCTCAAATCCATTTGTATATTTTGTGCAAAATTCAAATGTTTCTAGAAATGATTTTGGTCTTTGTTTATTGGTCTAGATCTCTTCATATATAAATTTGCTCTTCTTGTGTTTTCAGATATGTTCAAATACGAGGCTCTCAAGCTGTCATTGTCAACGAACTCGCATCCGTCCAAAAGAAGTATGAAAAAAATCTTCACTCAATAGAACTGTCTGTGAATATTAGCCTGAAAAATGTTTTTGATAAATAGTAGTGCTGTCATTTCAACGCGTTAATTCGATTAATTAATTATGCCGCACTTTAACGCGGTAAAAAATTAACAGAATTAATTATGATGTCATAAAGGTGGCATCATATTTTCAAAATACTCTGGGGCAAAGGTCGGGAAGGGAACGTAAGGAGGAGGGCAATGCTTGCTTCCTCAGGCCCCGCCCCCTCTCACACCAGTCAAATCCTGGATTTGACTCTGAGTCGCGGCCACTGAAAGGCAAGTTTTTATACAAAAATAATAGAGAAATGGACAAATACTATCGCAAAATGGGTTGCTGCTGATTGCAGGCCAATGTCTATCGTTGAAGAGAAGAACAAACCCTAACCCTTGCTTTGCTTTTTTAAATTTTGCACCTGGCCTCATGAGGCACAGTTCACCAATAATAAATTGGATTTAAAATCTTCTCTTCTTACTGTATTCAATTGATTAGTCATACAGTACATTTTTTTGATATCATAGAATTCAAATTCTTTATCAGGAGACCTTTAGAAAATATGACGTTAAAATGTGACAAATTCAAATAATTAATTACAAAATCCTGTAATTGATTTGATTAATTTTTAATTAAAAATTAAATAAAAAAACATTTAATTTGCCTTTTTTTGGCCACATTAAGAAATTTTTTTAAGGTGAAGAGAAGGGATATTATTCAAAAAGCTCTGTTTACTGAAAAACTTTGTGGTTTTTTGCATTAATTTAATTTAATGTGTTAGTTTGTTTGAAGGTTCTTTCAAACTCAAAACAAAAACTGTTTCCTCTTTTGTTTTATTTTTTTTTAACATCTAGATTTCTTTTTTTTCCACACAGAGATGCTGTGAAAACCCAACATGAAGCGGAAATGTCTAAACTCAGGTAGTCTTTTATAGTCTGAACTACTTAGTGTTTTTTTAACATGACAAATATGAGGTCACTTCAACATGTTAAATTCAACGAGCATTATAACTGTTACTATTATTGACTGTTGTTAACGTTAACAAATAAATGTCCCAAATGACAGATGGAAAGACATACCGTGACTAAGTTAAATACAAGTAAAATATTTGTTTTCTTAGAAAAATCTTTTTACTCTTACAGGGTTGCCCTGCAACAAAAGGATAAGCAGCTCAAACAGGCAAATGACAGGTACAGAACATTTAATATTATGACAAAATTCAATTGCATCTAGCATTTGTAAAACTAACAATTCTTTGTCTTTAACAGATTAACTGAGGCCAATTCAAGAAATGAAGTCTATCTCAGGGACTTGAGGGCTCAGAAGTGAGTGTTTTTGTGATGTATTTTATAAATTTATGGATTACAATGTGGATAAAAAAATATTTGAAACATCTACAGCTATTGTTATAAATTGTTATTTTAAAAAAAAATCAGTAAATGACTTATTCCTATTTATTCAATAACTCTTGGAAAAAAAACAAGTAGGAGTACACATTTTGGTGATGTAACGCCAAGTAGAGCCTACGTGTGCTTTTGTATAGATTTCTTCAGCTGTAGTGTCATAAAAGATGGTATTTGAGGGGTATTTATTCAAGTCGGACAAAGTAGCACATTATTAAAGGCATAGGTGTAAAATGCACGGACCGTCACTGGGCTAAACTATGCTAAGAGAAAAATGTTACAGACCACAAGTCGCCCCCAGCTTTTCTAATTCAGTTAAAATTGGGAGACGGTGGATCAGCGCTAGAGCGCTCACCCACGGACCGGAAGGTCGCGGGTTTGATTTCCACTGAGACCACCGTCTAGGGTCCTTGGAGAAGACACCTAACCCCTGCTTCTCCCCCCATTGGTGCCGTCGAAGGGCAGCCTGCTGCGGTGTAAGGAGTGCAGCACACAAATTTCCCCGGTGAGGGATGAATTGAGTAATTCATTATTATTATTATTAAAATATCTCTCAGAGGAAATGGTTGGAGACCCCTGCTTTAAAGCGTTTGACAAATCAAATTTCAGCCAGAATGTGTTGCCTGGAATACGTTCTGCTGCCTTTATCTGTGCAAAGTGGACAGCAATTTAACTTTAGCATCAACCAATTTATTCCTGACCTGGTGTCCTTGGCCCAGAGAGAGCATACGTGCCCTGTGCCTTTCAGTAGGTGGTTTGCATCATAGGCATTTTCAGACCTGCCTATTGGACAGTAACAATAAACAGCGTGCTAATCAGCTCAACTAGCAATTGGTGTCTGTGGTGGTCTATGAGAATGGCAATATGTTTTGTTACTGTAAAACATTTTTACTAGCAAGCAATACCTAAAGAAGGAAAACAAATTAAGTCAGTGGCGGACTGTTGTTAACATTAACAAATAAATGCCCCAAGGGACAGATGGAAAGACACAAACGTCAGTCAGTCAGTCAGTCATCTTCTTATCCGTCTATCCCTTTCAGACGTGACCAAGTTAAATACAAGTAAATTATTTGTTTTCTAAGGAAAATCTTTTTACTCTTACAGGGTTGACCTGCAACAAAAGGATAAGCAGCTCAAACAGGCAAAAGACAGGTACAGAACATTATGACAAATTCAATTGCATCTAACATTTGTAAAACTAACAATTCTTCATCTTTAACAGATTAACTGAGGCCAATTCAAGAAATGAAGTCTATCTTAGGAACTTGAGGGCTCAGAAGTCAGTGTTTTTGTGATGTGTTTTATAGATTTATGGATTACAATATGGATAAAAAAATATTTGAAATGTCTACAGCTATTAGAATGGTTGGATTAACCACAATTATTATGAATTGTTATTTGAAAACAATTTGGTAAATGACTTATTCTTTAGTAATTTTTAATTGTTATTCAATAACTCTTGGAAAAAAAGTAATAATACACAAACCTTTTCTTAACTAACTTAAAACTGTGTTTTTCCACACAGATCTTCCTCAAAAATACATGATGAAGAACAGAAATCTTACAGAGACAGGTACAGAATTTTGTTGCAGTTACATCAACATTTTATAAACTAAAAATAAATGATTGAAATTTCTTCTCAGCTGAGTTAGACATTGTTTGACTAAGTAAGAGTAGGACAATCTTTTTTCAATAAAATCTCAGTAGCATCTTGAGAAATGTATTACATAGAGTACCAAACTGTCACCTACAGTATATCCCAATGACATTTCATGAATTGTATAAAAACAACTACAAAACTAAACAAAACACAATACTAAAATAAATAAATAAAAAAAATGTCTTTTAAAAATTTAAAAATTTTTCAGAGAAGGTGATTTTTTAGACCAATTAATCGCAGAGTTGTTGATGGGATGTTTAACATAATAATAATAAAAATTTTATTTGTAACACACTTTATATCTCCAGTGGAGACCTCAAAGTGCTACAATGACCAAAAGGAACAACAAACAGCAAAATTAAATAAAACCACAACACAAAAAACAACACTAAAAACTTTGCTGAAAAGCCTTTAGAAATCAAAATGTCTTCAGTCTTTTCTTAAAAGCCTCAACGCTCTGTGGAGCCCTCAAGCTCTCGGGAAGAGCGTTCCAGAGCCGTGGAGTAGCTGCCTGGAAGGCCCTGTCCCCCATAGTGGAGAGTTTGGTCCTTGGTTGGTGCAGGCAGTAGGAGGAGAAGGAGGAGCGCAGGTCTCGGACAGTGGTGTGGAGGGTTAGGAGGAGAAGGAGCACAGGTCTCGGATAGTTGTGTGGAGGGTTAGGAGGAGGAGGAGGAGGACCACAGGTCTCGGACAGTGGTGTGGAGGTTTAGGAGTTCTTGGAGATAAACAGGTGCAGTGCTGTGTATGCACTGATGGGTGAGGAGGCAGACCTTGTACTGAATTCTGTATTTAACAGGTAGACAGTGGATGGATTTGAGGATGGGAGTGATATGGTCATTTTTGCGCCTCCTTATCAGGATTTGGGCAGCGCAGTTCTGGATGTGCAGGAGCTTTTGTAAGCCCCTGCATGGGATCCCTACAAGTATCCAATGCATACGTACAACATATGCACGTCGGACCAAAGTTTTACTTCCTATGCAGATTAAAATATGTGTTTGATACAACTGAATGTTTAAGAGGACTAACAAAATTTAATTCCTATTGTTTGGTCTCTTTAATTTATTGGGTTTATTGCTCAGCTATTTCTTGTTGTAAACAGATTGATTACTATGGAGGAGTACTGCAAAAGTCTTGTTCATGAAAGGTAAGGGTTTATCATTTGCCATGATCTTATTTCATAAGTTAAAGAAAGAAAGTCCACAATGCGCACTGAAATGACTTAAAATGTCCAAACGTAACAATAAATTGAAATGTCTTGAAAAGGAAAATGGGGCTCAGTTATGTTATTGGGGGCTCACTCATAGATAGAAGGAAGAGCTCTTCCTTCCGGGAGGAGCTTTTGGTAGAGCCATTGCTCCTTTATTCAGTCCAGGAAAGAGATCTAGATGCAGTCTCAGGCCCGACTGGAGAGACAATGTCTCACAGCTCGCCAGCAAATGCCTCGGAATCCTTCCAGGTTAGCCAGAGGATGTAGTCCACAGGAAGGATGTCTGGGCTTCCCTACTGAGGCTACAGCCCATCTCTCCGTTACTTTATCCCAAAGAAATACAATTTATTCTCATTTAATGTGCTAAAAGTAAAACAGAATGTTTACCTAATTCATGTGAAAATTTGTGTCAATATATGTATCAATCAAATTACTATTTAAAGTTTTAAAAATTTAAACAATTTTATGTGGTTTTTTTGGCCACATAACTTTTCTGGGGTAAAAAAAAATGTATTTTATTACAAAAATAAATAATTAGTAAAAGCAAAATTCTCTGTTTCCCCCACACAGAGATGCTGTGAAAACCCAGCATGAAGTGGAAATGTCTAAACTCAGGTAATGTTTTACAGTCTGAACTACTTTGTGTTTAACATGTAGCTGGTGTTTCTTCCTCAAGTTTATTAATTTTCTTTTTAAACTAGGTTTATTGTTCAAATACTGTATATACATACTATTTACATTGAAAATTCCACATTCCCATTAATCCACAGAAACAAAATTATTTACCATTTGCCCCATTTACCCCTCTCGCTTCCCGTCACATTTCTCTCCCATTAATCCTGTTCACACGACCCAAGGTCCGTTATGTGTCGCCACATGCAACTCCCTGTAAAAGTCCACCATCGCCATTAAACCCGCAACAAGGAGGAAAAGCCTTCTGCTGTATCCTAAATCAAATCACTAACACCTTCCCCCCCAGGTGCATGAACTCAGTTCAGTTTAGATTGATATGTAGTGTGAACAAGGTGGGAGGGATTTTTAGTTATAAGAAAGCATGATTTTACTCTTGGGTCAGACTTTCTGCATTTATGACTGACAAAGGTAGAAAATCTTGCTGCAGCTAAATAAACTTGTCTGATTACCTCTCACCAAGTTTGGTCAATCGATTTCTTCCACTACAATTTCAAGCCCTTTCAAGAAGGCAGAGCTTCACACTCTACCTCCGAGTGATAACCCAGCCACTCTTTGCAGGAAGCTCATTTCGCCTGCTTGTATTTGGGATCTTGTTCTTTCGACCATTGCCCTCAGTTGTGGCCCAAAGAATATAAAAGAGAAGGTACACATGTAGATCAGTTGCTAAATCTAGAATTTTACTTTTCAGCTTAGCTCTCACCACAACAGACTGATACAGCCGGGCTACACCAATCAGTTTGTCAATCTCCCGCTCTTTTCTTCCCTTTCTCATGAACAAGGCCCCAAAACACTATAACTCTTCCAATTAGGGCAGGACCTTATCCCTGACCTCAAGAGGGCACCCTACAATTTTCCAATTGACGACCACAGTTTTAGATAGAATGAGACATTAATAAAATGTAACATTTTATGTAATCCATACAGTAATCATTAAAATGAACACAATTACATGTTGAGTAAAGTTTGATCCAAATTACATTAAAAAAACAAGCTTAGATCTCAGGCTACTTCACTCTGTGACTACCTTAGCTGCATTTGTGGTTGGAATAACTATGTCTTATTTATGGTAGTGAACCCCCACACTTCATATGTTTCATCTTAATTCTTAGTCATCCCTTGCTTTCTTTTTTTTATTATTCAGCCATATTGTCCATCATGTGAGTTGACATCCAGTTGGTTGTATGTAGTTTTGCACCGTATGGTTGTTTGTGGAACCACCATTTAACTGTGGACAAAACTATGTCGTAGAGTCAATATTTTAGTTTCTGAATGGGTGCAGAGGTGTGAAAATTAGCCTTAGAACAACTGCAGACTAACAGCTAAGAATCAAAAGAGTCCATAAACCCGTCCGTTTGTCCACTTCACTAGACGTCCCATTCCTCTGGGATCAGCCAATGTCTTCTCCTTTCTGCCTCAGTTTTGGTGTCGCTGAATAACAAGACGTTCCTCGTCAGCATGTTGATTGCACTTTTTATCAGGGCGTTAGGTGTAAGAAGACCACCCCTTTGTGCACATATATTCCGAGCCTTCCACAAGGCGACCTTTGTACTGTAAATGGCGATCCAGCCCAGTGGGGGGTCCTGAAGACCTGAGCCTGTGGGCCATACAAGATGTAATTGTAGTCGGGTGGTCTTCCCAGAATCTTGTTCATCCAGGGTGTGGCGGCCCTGCAGGTGAGTCTGGCATGATGGCAGGACCAGAGCAAATGATGAACCGTCTCCAGGGCATCAAGTTTAGTACAAACTAAATCTAATCTTCCAGTTTTCACTTTGAGTGCCGCATAGATTTTCTTGTACGCTAACTAATTTTATTGTTTTGATTTCCCCAGAGATGATCTCAAAACAAAACAAAAGGAACTGGAATTATTTAAACAAAAGTAAGACACTGCATTTTAAATGGGCGAGTCTCTATCATTCTCAAAAATGTTTAATTTTCAAATAAATTTCTAGTCGTTGACCTTGTTCAATTGGTTTGTACATTAGATATTCAGCGACTGAGTCCCCTTATCAAGATAAAGTAGATAAAGAGAGGTGAGTTTTTTGTTTTTTTGGTAAATAAAAAACCTGCTGTGAATGTTGATGCATGTGTGCAGTCTTTTGTATGAGTGTTTGATTTTTGATGTATGCTTCTTTTTGACTTACTTTTTTTTTTATGATCTGGATTTTATTGTTAAAGTTGTTGGATTTTATTGTTAAAGTTTTTGTTTTGTTCAGCTCTTTGTGTAACTTTATGTTGGAAAACGGCTTTACAAACAAAATTTGATTTGATTACCTTAATGATTTTAACAAAAGTGGATTGTTTATACATCAGTCATACTCAGATGAGGTTGTATTACAAACAAAAAGTTGCAACAGAAAGATGAGTTTTCTCTGTTCTTTGTTGATGAAAAAATTATAAAACAAAATAAATGTCTGGTAGATATTTTACAAATAGATTTGAAAAAATACCCACTAAAATTTAGGATAATTCGCAAACAGCAAATGGGAAAATAAATATTAGGGATTGTTGTGCGGTGACCAATTTGATGATAAATTCCTTGAAGATAGGATTGTGTTGATTTTAAATCCGAAAAAAAAGGACAAGAAACTGGGAGAAGATTTCTCAGAAATAATAACAGGTCATCAGCCTTTTTATATAACATCTATCCAGAGCAGTCATCAATGAATCTCCAATCACTTCTGATGGTGGTTTGATTATTATTGTGATAGTGGACAGCCTTTTCCTGCAACCCTTCTAGATGCTAAATTCTTGTATCTTAATCTGACCTTAAATGGGGTCACTAGCAGAATCTATAGAAATCTTTCTCATCTAACAACGCTGTCATCTAAACTAAAAATTTCAAAAGCTTATTGCTACGTGGTTTTACCAAACAGACTTTAGTTTCATGGGGCAACTAAATCAAATGTTTTCCTGAGGAATAAGCAGTAATGTTAACAACTTGATTATTTTACAGGAGCTGGAGATAATGGAGTTATTTTCAGTATTTTTATTGTAATAAGTACAGGTTGAAATCTGAGTTTTAACTTCACAAAGATTGGTCTAACCATTTTCTTCTAAAATTTAAAAAAGTGGCCGGAAGCTGATTAGTTTGTCAGCTGAGATGTCATTAGAAAGTGATACAACTATCCATCCATGCAACTATTCAATTATCCGTCCTTTCATGAGATGATGGAGTGGGAATGATAATAAAATGGACTATATTTGCATAATGGTGCAATGTTAAAGGTTCTAAATTCCTGTTAATTTTCGAGAGCTGCTTTGAAGACAAAAGCAGAGGAACTGAAATTATTTAAAAATAAATAATGTACAACAGTCTGATGCAAATTTACACTGATTGGCTATCCTTGAAACCATTAATAATGTGATATTTAATGATTGATCTTATTTGAAGATACTAACAAAAGCTAATTGTTCATCCAACAGATCTGCTCAGAGGGAGTCACATTACAGACAGAAATCTGAAAAGGAAAGGTAAGTTCAGTTCTTTTTTCATGATGTGAAAACTAATTAATTAAAGAAAAGTCTGGTGGCTTTTTGGCAGCAAAATATTTGAGTAAAAGTTTATCAAATAATCGTAATAATTAAAGATCACAAACAACATATACAAAAAAACATATTCAGTTTGTTTATTTTGAAAAAAGTTATCTCAACAAAGGAATAAGTGAAAAGTCAGCAAAAAATTAACAAACATAAGTTAAATAAGGAATGTGAAGAAGTTAAAAAAAAAAAAACGTATTTAAACCAACCCCTCTGCACAAACAAAGATTTCTACTCTCTCGCTCTCTTTTTTTTTTTTTTTTTTTTGCTTTTTTAAAATTTTTTCCTTTTAATTTAACACAAGAAAAATAATCTGTTACCATTTATGTATAAGAGCAAAAACAAACAAACAAACTAAACTACACAACAGTAAACAGAAGAACCATATTAGAAATGATCATGGAAATGTTTTGATTCTGGATTAGAAAAATTTGAACAGTGGACTGACAGGACAGGATGTCTCAGAAATAACTAAATGTAATTATAGTAAATAGTACAATATTAACCACATCCAATTCAGTAATTGTGAAATTGTGAAAGAAGAGTAATTACAGTAAACATTTTTCAAAACCCGTGCAGTGCTAACTGTTTGGGCCTGACTTAAATGGTAACATTTAGATTTGTAAGTACAGTTTGATCGTTTTCTGATTTAAATAGGGTGTTTTCTATCAACTAACTTTGTGTTTGAAATATAATCCATTCTGAAAATTTTGGTAAATATTACATTTTTGGCCTTGTTTTAATGTTTTAACAAGCTACTTTACTCCCACAGAAAAGCTCAAAGGGAGTCACTTTACAAAGAAGGAGCTGGAAATGAAAGGTAAGCTGAAAGATGAAGATAAATTCTGATGGCTGTTCTAGTCTAAAATTAATGACAGATTAAATATGGCAAATTACACTATCTGAATATTCTAAAGATGTAACTTCTCCTTTAAGTGTTTTATTTTTATTCCCAGAGTTGCTCTGTTGGCAAAAGAAGAAGCAACTCAGTCCTATGTTCTCAGGTAACATAAATTACAGTTTACAGTAAATTCTGAAATTATCATCACATTATTTTAAGATCATACATAGCTCTTATACACTATTCTGTTGACCAGTTTTAAAAAATAGGTCTTTCATTAACTTATTCTATTCACCTAATAATTTATTTATGTAATAATTGTGAAATTGCTGGATCCAATAGCACAGACATAGCAGGAACAGACAAAGAGACAAAAACCTAAATAGACTTAAACATTTTTAGGTTTTTGTCCAAGGATAAAACAAAAAGTTGACGTAAAATGTGCTGTTAAACAAGAAAGTCAACTGCAGGACAAAATCCTACAATAAAAACAACTCAATTATAAAATGTAGTTGTAAAACATCCATTTACCCAAAAGATGACTGGCTGGAAATTATAGTGATGTAACTTTTCTTTCTTGCGTTTCTTAATGCACAAAGAAGAGACAGGCTTATTCTTACATTTTAAAAAAGGTTATTTGTTGGAAAAATATGATTACAAATAAGAATCAAATTTGGTAAGTCAGGGATGAGTTTTTGTAACATCTTATTGATACACCCTTTATTGATACCACTTTTTGATACAATATCTGATTGGTGCTCTAATATATTATATATTATCATACAATGTTTTTATGATTATAAACAAGGAGGTAAATAGAAATAAACTCGGTGCATGCAAATCTACTATTTTATATCATTTCAAACCACTACATATTAATTTAATCTATCTGCCGTCCTCATATAGAGCGTACAATCAGCCCTTTTTTTATCACAGTGCAGCAGGAAAGCAGGGGGAGCGTTGGCTCTTTTTTTTTTTTAAGACAAATCAAACAAATTACTGCACGCCATGCTTGTGCTGTAGGCACGCCACTACACCAGCGCTGTAAAGAATAACATTAAGCCTGGTGCTGTTTCAACAGGAACAAACAATATCAGTTTAAGTACAGTATGTCAATCTTGTCACTAACTCAATGATTCAAATTTGAAGTGACTTTCTCCAAAGAGAATCAATTATTATATAATTCTGACCAACAAGAGCCCACCTTGACTCCATAAAAACAGCCTTCTATACTAACATCCGTCTTTGCTCTTTAAAATCAAGAAATTCCTTGAGGTACCATCTGGATCAGACAAACTCTAAACCAGTCATTGTTTCTAAGGAACTTAAGTTTTTTCCCCCCAGTGTTGAAATGTTGACAAAAGAAAAAGAACTTCAGCATTATTAAACAACTGTTTGATAATACTTGCATTTCATCTTGAAGGACAAATAAGTTGTTAGTATGAAATATCTCTGCAAGAGGCAGAAAGGATTTCCTCTAGAGTTTGAAGGAACAGGAGCAGTTTCTATAAAAGGCTTCTTCCAATTCTTACAGTACTTATCAGTTATCAGAAATACTTTATTGATCTAACATATGGGGAATTTGTGTATTACAGGAGCACAGTAATCATAAAAAGAAAGAAATTATATATACAAAGTAAAGAGTAATAAATAATAAAAGGAATAATGTGAAAGTATAATAGAATAAAAGAAGTGATATCATTTAAAAATCTATTTACAAGCAGTACAGACAGAATCCACATGACGGGATAAAAAGATGCATCAATGCTTAATTAAAAAAAATTCTAGCTTGAATCTATGCTGGGTGGTAAAACTTCTTTTTAAAAAGAATTTAGACGTAGAACCAAATGGTGGGCAGGGAGGGGAAGAGAGACGGGGAAGTAGAAATTCCAGTTTGACGACTGAGTCTGAAGTGATGAAAAGGTTAGTTTGAGAAAAAAAATTCAAAAGTTTTTAAGAATTTTTTTTTTTATACAATCAATGATGCTGTTGGAGAACAAAACCCCCTGATTTTTCAGCAATAATCTGCTTCTTGATCCTGTTCTCCTTTTGCAGAGCTGCTCACACACGTAATGACGAAGAACTGAAATCTGCCAGAAACAAGTAAAATAGATCTTTAGTAATACTTTAATAACTGATCTCAATCTAAGGTTTTAATCTGAAGATCATTATGTGTCTTATAGATATGATCAGATGGACTCTCATTACACACGTGAAATCAATAATAAAATGTGAGTTGTTAAGCTACTGCTCTGTTATTTATTGAAAAGGACATCTGTCTGTGGGATAATAGACATGAAATATAAATAAAAATGGATCATATCTGAGTGATGGTAAACGCTTTTAAAAATGAAATGTTTTGATTTTTTCTAGATCTGCTCTGATAGACAAAGAAAATGAACTGGAATCTTTTAAACTCAGGTAATAGCACTCGCTAGAAACTAACAGGTTCACTTTTCTTTATTTATACAAGATCATTTAAATAAAAATTGAGAATCTTTACGACAGTCAAAGATTCAAACAGATACTTTTTGCTTATCTGACAGAATCAAGCAAATGGAGTCATATTACAAACAGGAAGCTGAAAAGGAAAAGTGAGTTTATTTTCCTGCTAATTAAATAATGCATACATTTTACCAGCAATGATGATACAATGAATATGAAGTGGGTGCTATTTTGGTGTCATTTAAAAAAGTCTAATGTCAAGGTGACAAGAAGGAGTAAAATACTTTTTTCCTCAGAGATGCTTCGAAAGCTCTAAAAGAAGAACTGGAAACACACAAACAGAGGTAAAGTACAGTTTCAACTTGGTGGATGTTCCTCATGCGGGCATATTTTGTTTGGCTTAGTGCTCAGAGTAGAGCCTGGTGATGTGACTTGGTGACTTACAGCATGCCTCGCAGGATGGATAAACATGGGATACATGGTTGAACTATTCAGACCAAAAACATTTATTCCCACTATAATCTAATCAGATTTTGAAGCCACATTTTTTGAACAATGTATATCCATTTACAAACCGACCTATTTCACCCCAAGGCATCTTTGAATGTTTTCTATGCCACTGTAGAGGACATTTGGTAGAACAATTTGATGCCTCATTTATTCGTATATGTTTCTGGCAATGAAAAAATTAGGATGAAACACAAAAAAAGTTTGATTTTTTTTTTGCCTCTCCTAAAAAAAAAGACAATGTAATGTAACCTTTTATTTCCCTAAAATGAAAATACAATATGTTAACATTATCTCTGCAAAGTTTGAAAGTGATTAGATAAAGTTTAGATAAAGATTTAGAGAGATTTTAGTTTCAGAAAATTAGACCAGGTCTTTATTAGTGGCGCTGTTTGGCACAGGTAGTACTATTTACATTTAAAATGTAAATCTGAACTAAATCAGAACCAGTCGCGACCGGTTGGACACCCCCGCTCTAGAAGCTCTACAGGTAACAAATTTCAAGCTAGACAAAGACGGAATGTTTTAAATGATGAACAACAATCAAAATAGCTTTTGTTTAATAACGAGATGAATGTTTCATGACAAAATAACAAAGGAAAGACAAATTAATTTGCAGGGTACTCTCGGTAGTAAGGGGTCTAACTTTGTTATTTAATGCTGCCCTCGCCTCAAGTTCGCTCTTGCCAAGCTAGGCGGCTAGTTAACGGCGTTCCAATAAAATCAGACTTACTGAGTTTTGCTGCTTTATCAGAAAATGGTGATCCAATATTGTCCTTTTAGACCGGCCCGTAAAAGGACAAATGTTATCCAAGACTAACGATTATTTCAAAAGAAAACAAGGAGACAAAAAGAATGTTGAATCATGCTCTGGCATCAGAACAATTTTGATATTTTCAAAACGGCTTCATCTGATCCAGATGTGGATTTGACCACGTCACAGTGATTTAAGAGCTGGCTTTTATATACATTTGTACTTTTCCTAAAGCTGGTTTCACCCTAGAAACAATATCATTGCTCCTAAAGTGAGCTTGACCTCTGTGCATTTTTAATGTTTATGTTTAAGAACTAAATACCTTGAATCAGCTGTCATGAAAGACTCTTCCACAGAACAGTCATTTATTAGCTGGTGTGTTATACCTGCAATCAGCGATACACCATAACAATCTTTTATTTAGTTGATCAAGATCTGAAGTTTAATTCATCATAATATTTGATTCAGGATCTTTGCTACTGCTTTTAGGTACAAACTAAAAAATAAAGATTTGATTTGAAAGCTAAAAACAATTAAAGCCATCATCATCAAGAAACTCGTTTTTATTCTATACATACTGTAGGACCTTGTCCACACCTAGCTGGTATCTGGTAAAACTATTATAATTTGATTAGTTTTTGGCCTGTCATCCATACACAACTGCAGGGTTTTGTCACTCAAAACCGAGCTTTTGGAAAACCTTGACCAAAGTGAAGACTTTTGAGTTTGCGTGGGGACATGCATAATCATCATTTTGCGTTTAAAAACGTCACTATCTGCAACAATTAATGCCTAAATGTCATTTGTACTGGTTTGTGTGGATGCGATTATATTGAAAGGAGGTACTACTTGTGGGCGTGCAAGGTTTTCTAAAATGGAGGACAGCGGATGTACAAAGTATGTACGTTTTTTTAAAAATACGAGGCGACGTGTGTAAATGGCCTAACATAGCTTGTGCGACACATCAGTTGACACCTGTGTTTTATGCTATTGTTTTTATCTTATTTGACCTAATGTAACAAGAAAATTGTTCTTAACACAGCCTTTTGATGCCAGACTTTACAACAGTTTATGTCCCAGTAAAAAATGTTTTTTTCTCAACATTTAATGAGCTCACAGTGCAAAACTGCATTTTTAACTAAAATACCGGTGCTTTTCTTTGTCCATTTGTGCTATTGTGTGATGAGGCCAGCCATGCTTCTGCATGATTGGTATGGTGCATTCACACATTCTGACAACACATGGGCACTTGTGTTTCAATTGTGTCAACCTCTGCATTTTATCATAACACTTACTTATAACTGACCTTTCTGTAATGTTAATCCGATTAATTTTATTTTGATTATTTACCAGATCTGCAGAGATGGAGTTGCTTTGCAAGCAGGAAGTCGAAAAAGCAAAGTGAGTTTTTCTGTTTGGAGAAAGTATTTAGTTCACAGAATGATGGTATGTAATTGTAATCAAACAGCAAAACCTGAAAAATAATGTGATAAGTTTTTCTATTAAAATAAAGTTAAAAACAAAAAGCGAGTTTCTTCAATTTTCCTTTTTTAATAAAAGAATTTAAAGAAAACTGATACCCTTCCTAGATTCCATTTTGAGTTGTAGTTTTTGAATGCTTTTAACTTAAAATTAAAAGAATTACAAACAACAGCTCATATACAGTATACATGTATACTATACATAAATGTGTATAAACAGTATGTACATACATAAACAAATTCAAGGATTGGTTTTCTTGTGATTTTTTTCTTTCATGGACTGAGCCTATGGCACAAACATGGATATTGTCAGATTAGACAATCCCAAACCAAAAACTTAGAATTTTTAAATGTGCAACGAAGAAGAACACTGAGTCTGGTACTTCACAACAGACACATTCCATAGTTACACTTTAACCTTGCTCTTGAACTAGAGGTTTTTTTTAGACAATGTGAACTATTTTTCATTGCTCTAATGTTTTAGTCAGATGTTCTATATTTTTTATTAAGAAAAGCTCCAAGGGCTTCTTGTACAAAGAAAAAGCTGAAAGGAAAAGTCACACTTGAAGAAAAAAACAAAAAAAATAAAGAAAACTGTCTTACGTCTGTAAAAGATGAAATTGTACTTAAAAAGATGGTTGAATTCAAAAGATCTAAAGCATTTCATCCTTCGAGTGTTTGCTATTTCTTCACAGGGCTGCTCTGAAAGCGAAACAAGAGGAACTGGAAACATCTAAAAAGAGGTAATTCACAGACCAAGCTGGCTGGTTAGATAATAACTGGATACAAAGTTATTATTGAAATCAAAATTATCTGCTGTTATTTAATCATTTTCCAATCTCGAAGCTTGTTCTAAGAAATTAATTGAATTTGTATATATTATTTTTCAGACATGCCGAGGTGCAGTTACAACACAAGCAAGAACTTGAAAGGGAAAGGTGAGTTTTTTTTTCTGCTCTGTGAAATATTCAAACTAGAATGTGCAGTGTTGGATAAATAGCTGTTTAATGCCTTGCAGCCACCTGGTTATGCTGAAATGCAAAAAATAAAAGGTGAAAATGATTGAAAATCATAAATGAAATGGTTAGCATACATGCTGATGTTACCAGAAAACTAAAGTAAGATTAACTGACAGCAGTTTAAGAACTAAAATAATTTTTCAGCCTCTCTCAGGATTACATAGGGGAAAATCCAGACTTTAGGCCAGTTAGAGGGCTGTGGCAAGAAAACCGTTGTGTAAATCAAGATTCTGCTCAGTACCATTTGAAGAAGACAAACTTTTCTACGTTTACATGCCAAATTTGAGGCTGTGAGATAAAAACTAAAGAAACGTTGGCCTTGTTTTAATCAGCTACTTTATCTCCCCAGAAAAGCTCAAAGGGAGTTACTTTGCAAAATAGCTGAAAATGAAAGGTGAGTTGAAAGGTGAAGAAAAGTAAATTCTGGTAGCTGTTATGGTCTTAAGTTAATGACAGATTATATGTGAGTATAGAAATTATACCATCTAAATATTCTAAAGACCTAACACTTTTAAATGTTTTATTTTTATTCCCAGAGTTGCTCTGTTGGCAAAAGAAGAAGCAACACAGTCCTATGTTCTCAGGTAACATACTGTAAATTACAGTTTGATATCCGGCTGTAATCTTTTTTGTTTATTTTTTACCGTAAATCCAAAAATAATCATCATATTTTCCAAGCTCACACATACAGTAGCTCTTATGACGTACATTGTTCTGTTGACCAGTTTGAATGAAAGGTCTTTCAATAATTTATTCATCGTAATTATATATTCTATAACCTAAAAATGTTCTGTCCATGTTAATCCAAGAGTAAAACAAAAGGTCGACGTAAAACTTTTTGTCTAGACAAAATCCTGTGATAAAAACAATTCAAGCATAACACGTAGTTGTAAATGATCCATTTACTGTTCCTACAGTATCTATCCAAATGGTGATGGATTGGGTATTATAGTGTTGTGTCTTTTCTGTTTGGGGTTTCTTAATCCATGAAAGAATGAATAAATAAATAAATGAATTACTCTATTCATCCCTCACCGGGGAAATTTGTTTGCTGCACTCCTTACAACGCAGCAGGCTGCCCTTCAACGGCGCCAATGGTGGGAGAAGCGGGGGTTAGGTGTCTTCTCCAAGGACCCTAGATGTGCTCTCCGTGGGACGCGAACCCGCGACCTTCCGGTCCGCGGGCGAACGCTCTAACCACGCGGCCACCGTCTCCCCACATGCAGCATTAAATCAGAATCAGAATATACTTTATTGATCCCACACACGGGAAATTTGTGGAGTAATAAATGGAAATAAATGGAGTAAAAACCAGAATTGTGACAGACTCAACAATATAAAAAAGGCAAGTTATTAGAAAAATATGTTTACCAATAACAAATAAATCTGGTAACTAGAGCTGAGTTTCGGTAATTTTGATTTTATTGACTCCTCTTGTTGATACCGCTTTTTTGAAACGGTATCTGATTGGTGTGCTAATCAATACTTTTATGATTAAAAACAGGAACGTGAATAGAAATAAATTCTGTCTATGCAAACCTTTTATTTTAGAAATTTTCAAACCACTATTTAACAATTTGAATTAATCTATCTGCCATTTTCATGCAAAGAGTACAAACAGCCCCAGTGCAGTGCAGCAGGAAAGCTGACTCTTTTGGAGGCAAATCAAAGCAAAATACTGCACGTCATATTTGAAGCCTCAGCACCTGTACTGTTAAAAATATTGTTAAGACTGACACTTGGCGGTTCAAAGTACACATTGGAATGCATTGCATTTAAAGCAGTTGTTAGCGTAACCAAACTACCTAAGGTGGAAAATAGCAGCACCATCAAGCTAGCATTAGCTTAAAGTCGGCAAGGCGTTTGTGCAAAATATGTGGGAAACTTTAAGCTTTAAGTTTTTGTCCACCAAGCCCCTTTGTTGCTGTTGCCGCCATGATGTGTGACTTCCTCATGGCTGCAGGTGTGTTGTGCAGACAGTGTGAACGTGCAATATTGTCGGGGGCGTGCCACCATGAGAGACAAAATGCAGCCACTGTGCTATTTCTTTTTACAGACAGAAATATGAAAGTCTGATGCCTCTTTTGTTACATTTTCATCTCGGCAACAGAAACTTGCAAACAACTTGTCACATTTTAGTCACCAAAAGTCGCATTTATTTTGTTATCATTACGTCATAAAAAAAGCTTATTTAACTAAATCATTTCATTGTCGTTAATGAAAACAACACTGGATCTAAAGTCATCTTTTTTTCCCCTCAGTGTTGAAATGATGACAAAAGAAAAAGAACTTCAGCAGAGGTAATGTATTCCAGTTTAACATGGGTACTAAACAGCTCCTGTATGTTTTTAAAGTATGACAATTAATTAAAAAAAAAAACAAAAAAACCCCAATGACCTTGTTCGAATGTTTACATCATATTCTCCTTCGGCTTGATCTCAGTTGGGCAACTTGTTTTGCCTTTGTCACCTTTACTTTAACCTTACGCTGTATCTCTCTGTACTTCTGTCTACTCCCTGCAGTCCTCTCAGTACCCCACTTAGCCAGCCTCTTTCTTTGGATGCCATCCTGTACCTCCTCATTCCACCACCAAGTCTCCTTATCTATCTTCCTCCCAGATGACACATCAAGTACTCTCTTGCCTGTCTCCCTGATCACATTGGCTGTATTTGTCCAGTCATCTGGAAGCATCTCCTGCCCCCCAAGAGCGTGTCTCAACTCCTTTATGAAATTCGAGCAGCACTCTTCCATTTTCAGTTTCCACCATTTAAGTCTTCTGCACTCTATTCATCCTCTCAAACGTCTTCAATACCATGGTCATCTTACACTCCACCATACTGTGCCATTTGGCTGCACTGTCTCCTGCTACAACTTTGCAGTGCCTAATCGTCTTCAGATTACACCGCCTACACAAAGTGTAATCAACCTGTGTACTCCTTCCTCTACTCTTACAAATCACTCTGTGTTCCAGCCTTTTCTTGAAGAAAGTGTTCACTACAGCCATTCTCATATGTTAATTCTTTACATTACAGATATGACCAGATGGAGTCAGACTACACAAAAGTCCTCAATGAGGAAAAGTGAGTTTCTAAACAATTGTTGTATAATAAATGCATATTATCTTGAAGGACAAATAATGTGTTAAAATGAAAGATCTCTGCTAAAGGCAGAGACAATTTCCTTTAATAGTTTGTATTGCAGCAGAAACAGGAGCAGTTTCTGTAAAATGCTTCTTTACAATTCTTACAGTTTCTTGCAATCAGAATCAGAAATACTTCATTGATCCTACACGTGGGGAATTTGGATAAAAGAAATAGCAAATAGACAAAAATAAAGATAATAGAAAAAATAAAGGAATAACATAAAAGTAAAGAATAAAACAAGTGATATCATTTAAAAATCTACTTACTTGCAGCACAGACAGATTGTGTATAAGGGGATAAAAAGATGCTTCATTGCTTCATTTAAAACAGATTCTAGATGTAATCTATGGTGTGTGTTAAAATCTCATTTCAAACAGAATTTATAACCAAATAAAAAGGAAAAAGTAGATATTCCAATTTGAAGACTGAATCTGAAGTGAAGAAATTGTTTAGTTTGAGAACAAAATCCAAAAGTTTAAAAAACAGTTTTTTTTGGAGGGGGGTGGCGGGGACAGAAAAAAAACTGATTTGTCAGCAATATTCTGCTTCTTCATCCTGTTCTCCTCTTGCAGAGCTGCTTACGCACTTAAAGAAGAAGAACTGAAATCTGTCAGAAACAAGTAATATTGCTATTTAGTGATACTTTAATAAACAACCTATCTCAAAGGTTTTAATTGGATGATCATTATGTGTGTTACAGATATGATCAGATGGTGTCCCATTACACACGTGAAATCAATAATAAAATGTGGGTATTCAAGTTAATACTCGGTTATGAATGTGATTCATTATAAAAGAAGGACATCTGTCTATAGGATAATATAAAAGAAATAGAAATAAAATTAATCATATCTGAGCGATGGAGACACTTTTAACCATCCAAAGCGCTGATTTTTTTTCAGATCTGCTCTGGTGGACAAAGAAAAGGAACTGGAATCTTTTAAACTCAGGTAATGTTTCAGAGTCTGACTCTCACTAAAAACTAACAGGTTCACTTTTCTTTATTAAAACAAGATCATTTGAATAAAAATGAAAAATCTTTGATGATAGTAAAGATTAAAACAGATGCTCATTGCTTAACTGACAGAAACAAGCAAATGGAGTCATTTTACAAACAGGAAGCTGAAAAGGAAAGGTGAGTTTGTCTTCCTGCTAAATGAGTGATGCTTAAATAATACCAGGAATATTGATAAAATGGACATAAATTGGGTAGGATTTTGGTATCATTCAAAAAGTATATTGATATAGTAACAACAAGGAGTAATTTACTTTATTCCCCAGAACTGCTGTGAAACCTCTCAAAGAAGAACTGGAAACATACAAACAGAGGTAGACTAAAGTACAGTTTCTTCCTTACTAGCTGCTATTTGTTTAGTTGTGACTCAGGAATATTAGCAGGGTGCACATTTTCTTTGGTTCAGTGTGCAGAGAGACCTGGCAACTTACAGCATAATTCGCAAGATGGATCAACATAGGATAGTTGAATTACTTAGACCATTCCGTTGTCTTCCGCTCATCCGGGGCCGGGTCGCGGGGGCAACAGCCTCAGATGGGAAGCCTAGGTTTCTCTTACCCAGCTGCATCCTCCAGCTCACCTGGAAGGACCCCGAGTCGTTCCCCGGCCAGCTGTGAGACATAGTCTCTTCAGCGGGTCCGGGTCTGCTTCTTGGTCTCCTCTTGGTGAGACGTGCCCAAAACACCTCACCAGCAAGGTGCTCGGGGGGCATCCTGACCAGATGCCCGAGCCACCCCGTCTGGCTCGTCTCAGCCTGGAGGAGGAGTGGCTCGACACCGAGGTCAACCCAAATGGAAGAGCTCCTCACCTGATCTCTGAGTGAGAGAGCATTTATTCAGTTAAGGTTGAATAACTTGAAATTTCTCTTATATATATATAATATATATATATATATATATATTTTTTTTTTTTTTTCAAAACGGCTTCATCTAATACATACATGGATTTGACCACATCCTAGTAATTTTACAGCCATGCTCTTTTGTACATTGGTTACTTTCCCTGAGCTGGTTTGACCCTAGAAACAATATTATTGCTCCTAATGTGAGTTTGATCTCAGTGCATTTTCAAATGCTTTACATTTCAGAACTAAATACCTCAAATCAGCTGTCATGAAAGATTCTTCCACAAAGCAGTCATTTATTTTTTCATGTGTTATGCCAGCAATCAGAAATACACCATAACAGTCTATTAGTTTTTTGACTAAGATCTCAAGTTTAATTAGTCTTCGTTTTTGTTACAGGATCTTTGCTGATGCTTTAGCGATACAAAATAAAACAAAAAAAAAAAATGTAATATGAGAGCTGAAAACAATTAAAAACAATCACCAACAAAAACTACTTTGTTCTGTACGTAGCAGAGCATGTGGACACATCAGTTAATACTGGTGTTTTACGCTATTGTTTTATCTTATTTGACCTGATGTAACAAGAAAACTGTTTTTAACACAGTCTTTGAAGGCCACATTTTATAATTGCTTAGGTCACAGAAAAAAAATCTGTTTTTACTCCATTTTTTGCAAGTTTCCAGTGCATAGATAAAAAATAGTGGTGCTTTTTTTTTTTAAATCCAATTCTTGCTATCATGCAATCTCCAACGTGTTTGGTGTGGCACATATTGCACATTTTGACAACCCATGTACACCTGTACTTCAATTATCTGAACATCTGCATATAATCATAACATGTATTAATAATAGACCTTTCTCTAACGTTAATCTGATAAATTTTGGTCTTTTATCAGATATGCAGAGATGGAATCGCATTACAAGCGGGAAGTTGAAAAAGCAAAGTGGGTTTTTCTGTTTGGAAAAATGGTCTCATTCAGGGAATTATAATATACAATTATAATCAAACAACAAAATCTAAAAAGGAATTTGGTCCTTTTTTATAATAATTTAGCCTTTAGACTAACAGTGTTACACCAAACACTGAGAAAATTTAAAAATGCAACGAAATATCAAGACTGTCTTTAAAAAAAAAGAGACCTTCAAGACTACAGTACATTGTTTCTTTTTTCTTGACATCAAGAGAGTTTTCAAGAGTATGTGAGCTAGTTATCATTGTTTAAATGTTTTTGTCAGTTTCTAATTATTTATTTGTTAAAAAACAAAACAAAACAAAAGCTTCTTGTTACAAAGAAAAAACTGGAAGCAAAAAAATGCTTAAAGAAAAAAACAAATATTAAGAAAATTCTCTGAGTCGAATGATCATGACAGTACTAGAGAAGATGATTAACTTCGAAAGATCCAAAGTATCTTTTTCTTTGAGTGTCTGCTATTTCTTCACAGGGCTGCTCTGAAAGCAAAACAACAGGAATTGGAATCATTTGAAAAAAGGTAATTGACAGACTATGCTGGCTGGTAAGACAATTACTGGAAACAATAATTAGAAAGAAGAAATCAAAATCATTATCTGTTATCATCTAATCATTTTCCAATCTGTAACATTATTTTAAGGAGGTAATTGAATTCTTATATTGTATTTGCCAGACATGCTGAGGTTCAGTTACAACACAAACAAGAACTTGAAATGGAAAGGTGAGTTTTTCTGGTTTGGGATACGTTTTAAAGCAGGAAACAAAAAGAAACACACAGCAAAATCTGGAGCCACATTTTCCAAAGCCTCCTTAGCCATTTGTGAGGGTATCTCCAGCTGGTTTTGGGAATCCCTCTGGGTTTCTTTCTGCTAGGAAATACGCAGGGCACATTACCAGCAAGGCAACTGCCCCATCTCCCGAAATGGAGAAGCGATGTCTTTACTCCGAGTTTCTCGTTGATGTCAGAGTTCTTCACTCTATTTTTGAGCGAGAGTACGGTCATAACACAGGCTACCTCATTTTGGCAGCTTGTATTCAGGATGTTGTTTTTTTGTGGGGGTAGGAATGTAGTTTGACTGATGCATTAAGAGGTCCACTTTTTGTCTCAGTTCTCTGTTCATCACAATTAACACATTGAGCATCCAAATGAATGTGGCTGCAGCATTATTCCATCTGTTAATCTCCAAAACTTAAAATTGTTATTCTAGATTCTAGAACATTCATCCATCTAGCCATAGAATGACATACTGAGAACAATATTAAAATGGACTATGGTAAAATGTAAATCAATCAAGTGTCCTGATTTTTGTTTTTCCAGAGCTGCTCTGATGGACAAAGAAAAGGAACTGGAATCTTTTAAACTCAGGTAATGTTTCAGAGTCTGACTCTCACTAAAAACTAACAGGTTCACTTTTCTTTATTAAAACAAGATCATTTGAATAAAATGAAAAATCTTTGATGATAGTAAAGATTAAAACAGATGCTCATTGCTTAACTGACAGAAACAAGCAAATGGAGTCATTTTACAAACAGGAAGCTGAAAAGGAAAGGTGAGTTTGTCTTCCTGCTAAATGAGTGATGCTTAAATAATACCAGGAATATTGATAAAATGGACATAAATTGGGTAGGATTTTGGTATCGTTCATAAAGTCTAATGATAAAGTAACAACAAGGAGTAATTTACTTTATTCCTCAGAACTGCTGTGAAACCTCTCAAAGAAGAACTGGAAACATACAAACAGAGGTAGACTAAAGTACAGTTTCTTCCTTACTAGCTGCTATTTGTTTAGTTGTGACTCAGGAATATTAGCAGGGTGCACATTTTCTTTGGTTCAGTGTGCAGAGAGACCTGGCAACTTACAGCATAATTCGCAAGATGGATCAACATAGGATAGTTGAATTACTTAGACCATTCCGTTGTCTTCCGCTCATCCGGGGCCGGGTCGCGGGGGCAACAGCCTCAGATGGGAAGCCTAGGTTTCTCTTACCCAGCTGCATCCTTCAGCTCACCTGGAAGGAACCTGAGTCGTTCCCCGGTCAGCTGTGAGACATAGTCTCTTCAGCGGGTCCGGGTCTGCTTCTTGGTCTCCTCTTGGTGAGACGTGCCCAAAACACCTCACCAGCAAGGTGCTCGGGGGGCATCCTGACCAGATGCCC
This sequence comes from Neostethus bicornis, assembly GCA_902685375.1. Taxonomy (NCBI): domain Eukaryota; kingdom Metazoa; phylum Chordata; class Actinopteri; order Atheriniformes; family Phallostethidae; genus Neostethus; species Neostethus bicornis. The sequence continues at coordinate 21,698,086 of LR738558.1, read as the reverse complement.
GAGCCACCCCGTCTGGCTCGTCTCAGCCTGGAGGAGGAGTGGCTCGACACCGAGGTCAACCCAAATGGAAGAGCTCCTCACCTGATCTCTGAGTGAGAGAGCATTTATTCAGTTAAGGTTGAATAACTTGAAATTTCTCTTATATATATATATTTGTATATATATATATTTTTTTTTTTTTTTCAAAACGGCTTCATCTAATACATACATGGATTTGACCACATCCTAGTAATTTTACAGCCATGCTCTTTTGTACATTGGTTACTTTCCCTGAGCTGATTTGACCCTAGAAACAATATTATTGCTCCTAATGTGAGTTTGATCTCAGTGCATTTTCAAATGCTTTACATTTCAGAACTAAATACCTCAAATCAGCTGTCATGAAAGATTCTTCCACAAAGCAGTCATTTATTTTTTCATGTGTTATGCCGGCAATCAGAAATACACCATAACAGTCTATTAGTTATTTGACTAAGATCTCGAGTTTAATTAGTCATAGTTTTTGCTACAGGATCTTTGCTGTTGCTTTAGCGATACAAAATAAAACAAAAAAAAAAATGTAATATGAGAGCTGAAAACAATTAAAAACAATCACCAACAAAAACTACGTTGTTCTGTACGTAGCAGAGCATGTAGACACGTCAATTAATACCGGTGATTTATGCTATTGTTTTATCTTATTTGACCTGATGTAACAAGAAAACTGTTTTTAACACAGTCTTTGAAGGCCACATTTTATAATTGCTTAAGTCACAGAAAAAAAATCTGTTTTTACTCCATTTTTTGCAAGTTTCCAGTGCATAGATAAAAAATAGTGGTGCTTTTTTTTTTAAAATCCAATTCTTGCTCTCATGCAATCTCCAACGTGTTTGGTGTGGCACATATTGCACATTTTGACAACCCATGTACACCTGTACTTCAATTATCTGAACATCTGCATATAATCATAACATTTACTAATAATAGACCTTTCTCTAACGTTAATCTGATAAATTTTGGTCTTTTACCAGATATGCAGAGATGGAATCGCATTACAAGCGGGAAGTTGAAAAAGCAAAGTGAGTTTTTCTGTTTGGAAAAATGGTCTCATTCAGGGAATTATAATAATAATTTCGCCTTTAGACTAACAGTGTTACACCAAACACTGAGAAAATTTAAAAAATGCAACCAAACATTAAGACTGTCTTTTAAAAAAAGAGACCTTCAATGACTAAAATACATTGTTTCTTTTTTCTTGACATCAAGAGAGTTTTCAAGAGTATGTGAGCTAGTTATCATTGTTTAAATGTTTTTGTCAGTTTCTAATTATTTATTTGTTAAAAAACAAAACAAAACAAAAGCTTCTTGTTACAAAGAAAAAACTGGAAGCAAAAAAATGCTTAAAGAAAAAAACAAATATTAAGAAAATTCTCTGAGTCGAATGATCATGACAGTACTAGAGAAGATGTTTAACTTCGAAAGATCCAAAGTATCTTTTTCTTTGAGTGTCTGCTATTTTTTCACAGGACTGCTCTGAAAGCAAAACAACAGGAATTGGAATCATTTGAAAAAAGGTAATTGACAGACTTTGCTGGCTGGTAAGACAATTACTGGAAACAATAATTAGAAAGAAGAAATCAAAATCATTATCTGTTATCATCTAATCATTTTCCAATCTGTAACATTATTTTAAGGAGGTAATTGAATTCTTATATTGTATTTGCCAGACATGCTGAGGTTCAGTTACAACACAAACAAGAACTTGAAATGGAAAGGTGAGTTTTTCTGGTTTGGGATACGTTTTAAAGCAGGAAACAAAAAGAAACACACAGCAAAATCTGGAGCCACATTTTCCAAAGCCTCCTTAGCCATTTGTGAGGGTATCTCCAGCTGGTTTTGGGAATCCCTCTGGGTTTCTTTCTGCTAGGAAATACGCAGGGCACATTACCAGCAAGGCAACTGCCCCATCTCCCGAAATGGAGAAGCAATGTCTTTACTCCGAGTTTCTCGTTGATGTCAGAGTTCTTCACTCTATTTTTGAGCGAGAGTACGGTCATAACACAGGCTACCTCATTTTGGCAGCTTGTATTCAGGATGTTGTTTTTTGTGGGGGTAGGAATGTAGTTTGACTGATGCATTAAGAGGTCCACTTTTTGTCTCAGTTCTCTGTTCATCACAATTAACACATTGAGCATCCAAATGAATGTGGCTGCATATTATTCCATCTGTTAATCTCCAAAACTTAAAATTGTTATTCTAGATTCTAGAACATTCATCCATCTAGCCATAGAATGACATACTGAGAACAATATTAAAATGGACTATGGTAAAATGTAAATCGATCAAGTGTCCTGATTTTTGTTTTTCCAGAGCTGCTCTGATGGACAAAGAAAAGGAACTGGAATCTTTTAAACTCAGGTAATGTTTCAGAGTCTGACTCTCACTAAAAACTAACAGGTTCACTTTTCTTTATTAAAACAAGATCATTTGAATAAAATGAAAAATCTTTGATGATAGTAAAGATTAAAACAGATGCTCATTGCTTAACTGACAGAAACAAGCAAATGGAGTCATTTTACAAACAGGAAGCTGAAAAGGAAAGGTGAGTTTGTCTTCCTGCTAAATGAGTGATGCTTAAATAATACCAGGAATATTGATAAAATGGACATAAATTGGGTAGGATTTTGGTATCGTTCATAAAGTCTAATGATAAAGTAACAACAAGGAGTAATTTACTTTATTCCTCAGAACTGCTGTGAAACCTCTCAAAGAAGAACTGGAAACATACAAACAGAGGTAGACTAAAGTACAGTTTCTTCCTTACTAGCTGCTTTTTGTTTAGTTGTGACTCAGGAATATTAGCAGGGTGCACATTTTCTTTGGTTCAGTGTGCAGAGAGACCTGGCAACTTACAGCATAATTCGCAAGATGGATCAACATAGGATAGTTGAATTACTTAGACCATTCCGTTGTCTTCCGCTCATCCGGGGCCGGGTCGCGGGGGCAACAGCCTCAGATGGGAAGCCTAGGTTTCTCTTACCCAGCTGCATCCTTCAGCTCACCTGGAAGGACCCTGAGTCGTTCCCCGGTCAGCTGTGAGACATAGTCTCTTCAGCGGGTCCGGGTCTGCTTCTTGGTCTCCTCTTGGTGAGACGTGCCCAAAACACCTCACCAGCAAGGTGCTCGGGGGGCATCCTGACCAGATGCCCGAGCCACCCCGTCTGGCTCGTCTCAGCCTGGAGGAGGAGTGGCTCGACACCGAGGTCAACCCAAATGGAAGAGCTCCTCACCTGATCTCTGAGTGAGAGAGCATTTATTCAGTTAAGGTTGAATAACTTGAAATTTCTCTTATATATATATATTTATATATATATATATTTTTTTTTTTTTTCAAAACGGCTTCATCTAATACATACATGGATTTGACCACATCCTAGTAATTTTACAGCCATGCTCTTTTGTACATTGGTTACTTTCCCTGAGCTGATTTGACCCTAGAAACAATATTATTGCTCCTAATGTGAGTTTGATCTCAGTGCATTTTCAAATGCTTTACATTTCAGAACTAAATACCTCAAATCAGCTGTCATGAAAGATTCTTCCACAAAGCAGTCATTTATTTTTTCATGTGTTATGCCGGCAATCAGAAATACACCATAACAGTCTATTAGTTATTTGACTAAGATCTCGAGTTTAATTAGTCATAGTTTTTGTTACAGGATCTTTGCTGTTGCTTTAGCGATACAAAATAAAACAAAAAAAAAAATGTAATATGAGAGCTGAAAACAATTAAAAACAATCACCAACAAAAACTACGTTGTTCTGTACGTAGCAGAGCATGTAGACACGTCAATTAATACCGGTGATTTATGCTATTGTTTTATCTTATTTGACCTGATGTAACAAGAAAACTGTTTTTAACACAGTCTTTGAAGGCCACATTTTATAATTGCTTAAGTCACAGAAAAAAAATCTGTTTTTACTCCATTTTTTGCAAGTTTCCAGTGCATAGATAAAAAATAGTGGTGCTTTTTTTTTTAAAATCCAATTCTTGCTCTCATGCAATCTCCAACGTGTTTGGTGTGGCACATATTGCACATTTTGACAACCCATGTACACCTGTACTTCAATTATCTGAACATCTGCATATAATCATAACATTTACTAATAATAGACCTTTCTCTAACGTTAATCTGATAAATTTTGGTCTTTTACCAGATATGCAGAGATGGAATCGCATTACAAGCGGGAAGTTGAAAAAGCAAAGTGAGTTTTTCTGTTTGGAAAAATGGTCTCATTCAGGGAATTATAATAATAATTTAGCCTTTAGACTAACAGTGTTACACCAAACACTGAGAAAATTTAAAAAATGCAACCAAACATTAAGACTGTCTTTTAAAAAAAGAGACCTTCAATGACTAAAATACATTGTTTCTTTTTTCTTGACATCAAGAGAGTTTTCAAGAGTATGTGAGCTAGTTATCATTGTTTAAATGTTTTTGTCAGTTTCTAATTATTTATTTGTTAAAAAACAAAACAAAACAAAAGCTTCTTGTTACAAAGAAAAAACTGGAAGCAAAAAAATGCTTAAAGAAAAAAACAAATATTAAGAAAATTCTCTGAGTCGAATGATCATGACAGTACTAGAGAAGATGTTTAACTTCGAAAGATCCAAAGTATCTTTTTCTTTGAGTGTCTGCTATTTTTTCACAGGACTGCTCTGAAAGCAAAACAACAGGAATTGGAATCATTTGAAAAAAGGTAATTGACAGACTTTGCTGGCTGGTAAGACAATTACTGGAAACAATAATTAGAAAGAAGAAATCAAAATCATTATCTGTTATCATCTAATCATTTTCCAGTCTGTAACATTATTTTAAGGAGGTAATTGAATTCTTATATTGTATTTGCCAGACATGCTGAGGTTCAGTTACAACACAAACAAGAACTTGAAATGGAAAGGTGAGTTTTTCTGGTTAGGGATACGTTTTAAAGCAGGAAACAAAAAGAAACAAACAGCAAAATCTGGAGCCACATTTTCCAAAGCCTCCTTAGCCATTTGTGAGACAGTATCTCCAGCTGGTTTTGGGAATCCCTCTGGGTTTCTTTCTGCTAGGAAATACGCAGGGCACATTAACAGCAAGGCAGCTGCCCCATCTCCCGAAATGGAGAAGCAATGTCTTTACTCTGAGTTTCTCGTTGATGTCAGAGTTCTTCATTCTATTTTTGAGCGAGAGTACGGTCATAACACAGGCTACCTCATTTTGGCAGCTTGTATTCAGGATGTTGTTTTTTGTGGGGGTAGGAATGTAGTTTGACTGATGCATTAAGAGGTCCAATTTTTGTCTCAGTTCTCTGTTCATCACAATTAACACATTGAGCATCCAAATGAATGTGGCTGCAGCATTATTCCATCTGTTAATCTCCAAAACTTAAAATTGTTGTTCTAGATTCTAGAACATTCATCCATCTAGCCATAGAATGACATACTGAGAACAATATTAAAATAGACTATGGTAAAATGTAAATCAATCAAGTGTCCTGATTTTTGTTTTTCCAGAGCTGCGCTGACAGAAAACAACAAAGAACTGGACTCAGTTAAACAAAGGTAAGTTTTTAAAGTCAGAGACAGATTCTGGATACTGACTACATACTGAATGTCTATCAGAACTAAAATCCATCAGAACTGATAGCTAATAGTTTATCTGATGGTTATTGTTGTACCAACAGATATGCTGAGATGGAGTCTTACAAACAGAAGTTAGAAAAGGAAAGGTGAGGATTTTTTATTTTTTGAAAAATCCAAAGAACAACATAGAATTCTGGTCGACCTTCTCAGATAGTTGGTGTGAATCACAGCTCACAATGCTAGTAGTAACATGTACTACCAGGTCGGACTCATCGAAAATGCAGGACAATTTATTGGATTTGACTCATTTCATTTCGGTCCTTCAGTGCCAAACCATGCCACCAAGGAAAAAAAAGAAGATGGGTTTAATAAAAGAGTTATAAAAGAGAGCATTGCTTTGTTGATGTTAAAACATAACAACTTTTAACGGTAGACGAGATGTTAGTAGACTAGAATCTAAGAAACTTTATTTTCATACAGTAAACCTTTAATGTGCTTTTTTTTCTTGTGGTAACATGTAGGGCTGCAACTAACGATTATTTTGATGATCGATTAATCTGGCGATTATTAGCTAGATTAATCGATTAATCGGGTAAAATTGACAACTTAATAAATAATAGTTTTTTGGCATTTTATTGAATGTAGTTATGCAAAACACGACTCATAATCACTTAAACAACACATTGGGCTCATTCTAATAAATAAAAATGTTAATCTTTCTGTGAAATAAATAGGGAGAATATTACCAGTTCTACAGCAAATATAAAATAAGTAATCAACTTACTGTATACAGTAAAGATAAATCACGAGCACCCATAAAATGTGTTTTATAGTACTGGCTAAAAAAACATAAAATGTAAACTGTTGACCATCCAGGATCACATTTAAAAACAAGAAATTGTTAACAGTTTTAGATTTGCAAATTTAACCTTGTTCAGAGGTACGTATAGTACCAAACAAAAATGGCCTAGGTTAACATGAGTAAAAATACACAAAAAACAATCAAGTTGTGAAATATTAAGTGCAGTTGACAGCAAAAACTTTCCAAACGATTAATCGATGACTAAATTAGTCGACAACTATTTCAATCATCGATTATAATCGATTAATTCGATTAGTTGTTTCAGCTCTAGTAACATCTAAATAAACTTGTTTCTGATTCTGCTTGCAAAGGGAATTATTTGCTACCCTTTATGTTACAACACCCTGTTTTCTGTCGCAGAGCTGCTGGCAAATACAAAGAAGAAGATCTGAAATCATTAAAGAACAGGTTATTAGAATCTTCAATAAAAACTTTACATGACTGATGTTTCCAGGTTTCGAACTCATAATTGTTGTATCAATTGCAGAAATGCTATGTTGGAGTCACGCTACAAACAGGATCTCGATATGGAAAAGTGAGTTTTTCTCAAATGATTGATGATAATCAATCATTTTATTTTAAAAATATTATGCTACATTCCTTACAGAAAGTTGATATAAAAAAACAGAGTATTTGTTGGGATTTAACATTAAACTAACTTCAACAGAGCAGTTTTATCCAGTAACATGATAAAAATAAACAATTTGCCAAGAACAACTGGAATTGTTTCTAGAGTTATTGTGAGAAGAAAAGCCCGTACTTTCTGAGTGTGAGCAATAGTCAGACTTTCACACTTCATTCATTTGAAGATTTTATAGCTATTGCATAATAAATGTTCCTAAACCCAAATCAAGATTGTTTGCATGACTAAATGATGATAAAATTGTTCTTTTGCTTGAGATAGTATTTTTATAGGTTTAAAGTCCTATTTTTGTCCCCCCCAGATCTGCTTTGATGGCAAAACAAAATGAACTAGAATCATTTAAACAAAGGTAAGAAAAGTTTGCAGATGTTAATAAAAGTTGTCCTCCAATTACTGAATTTTAACAGAGGTTTGTTTTGATAATCAAACAGATATGATCAGCTGGAGTCACAATATAAGCAAGAAGTTGAAAACAAAAAGTAAGTTTCCTCAATTTTTCTTTTAAACAAAACAATTTGAAATGTAAAATAAATTAATGACACCTGTCTTTTAATACATTTAGTTTGGAGCTATTGTAGGTTGTAAAAAAATTATCATAAAGTTAAAAGAATTAAAACATCAATATACAAAAAATGTAGATTTAAGTAGAGTTAATTTTCTTGAGATTTTTTCTTCTTCACATCATTTTAGTTAGACTGAGCTAATGATACACATATGGATGTTTTCAGACTAAACAGCCTCGAACCATGAATTTATCATTTTTAAATGTACAACTGAGAAGAAACTAACTCTCTTTTTTTATAACAAAGATGTTTAATAGCCACTCTCTTCATTTTTTTAACTTAAGCGATTTTGAAGACAATATGAACTATTTAGCAATGCTTTTAATCAGATGCTCATTATTTATTTGCAAGTAAATCTCATACGACTTCTTGCTACAAAAAGCTCTAAAACTTTTTTTTCTTTGAATGTTTACTATTTTTTCACAGGGCGGCTTTGAAAGCGAAACAAGAGGAATTGGCATCGTTTGAAAAAAGGTAATTCATAGATTACGTTGGGTGGTTAAACAATAACTGTAAAAAAAAAAGTCTTCTGTTGAAATCAGAAGACTTTGTTTCCAAAGAGGTTCTTTTGTTCGTGAATCCATGAACCTCCTTGGAAAACAGGAGGTTCATGGATACAGTGATGGAAGACATGAAGATAATTGGCGTGACCGAAGAGGACGCTGCAGATAGGGTTAGATGGAAGAAACTGACTTTCTGTGGCGCTCCCTGAAGAGAAATACTGAAAGGAGAAGATGTAACTATTTTTTAAGGAATTAATTGGATGCCTATATTTCATTTGCCAGACATGATGAGGTGCAGTTACAACACAAACAAGAAGTTGAAATGGAAAGGTGAGTTTTTCTGCTTTGTGAAACATTTTAAACTAGAATGGGCTGTTTTTGATGAGCAGTTGCTTAATGTCTTGCTGCCACTTACTTATGCTGAAAAGCTATAAAATGAAAAAAAAAAAAAAAAAGAAAAATCATGCCTAGCTCCAACCCCCATGCAGAGATCTCTAATAAATTAGTTTAATCCCAACCAAACTAAACCTAACACAAAACGCTCACAGTCCCCCGGTTGAATACACATGCATCCTTTAGACACTAGACGACCCAGGCTTTTCGGAACTACTTTTGACTGTCGGGACTACGTTTGACTGTTTGAAATTGAGTGTTTGACTCTGGTGACCAAATTAGTATTCCTTCATTTGTGGATACTTCGTTACCTTTGGAAAGTTTGATGGTAGTTTTGGCTCTAGTTTGGTTTTTAGTGTGAAGAAGGAAAAGCTGCTGACTCACTGACAAGATTTTAGGCAGTTTTTAGCAGATATTTGCTCTTGCCCAGTTTCATTTACTTATTTACACCCCCCCGCCACCCCACACACACACACACACCACATTGAAATTTGGGGGATTGCAGAAAAAAATCAATAGATTTTCTGTGATTAATAAACTGAGCTGGATTTTATGAAACTACAATTTAACTTTTCACAAAAGAACAACTGTTTTAAACTAAAAGACTATTGCAGATTATTTACAAATTTCTTTGAAGTTAACACTAGGTTTAACTGCTTTTTCATTTTCTCTTGCCGTCCTTCCTTCTATAGGTGATTATCTAACCTTTTGTTTTTTAAATGATACAGTAGTTCTCAAGTGAACTCAATGGCAACTGTTTTGGTCAGAGGTTTTTTTGTAATTCAGATTTCCCGGAAAGGGATACTGTTTTTCTGAGCTGTTAGGAACATGTTCAAATGCTGACTGCTGAACTCCTGTTCTTTCTTTTAGCCTGAGACATGTTGAACTCTGGTTTGCAGTGCCTTCAGAATGTATTTACAGTGGCTCATTTTTACCACTTTTTGTATTTTACAGCCTTATTATAAAATTAATAAAATTATTTCCTCAATATTTTACCTAAACTTACTAAAATGACAATGACAGAAAATTCTTTTTTACTTGTGGAAAATTTATATAAAAAAAAATCCCATGGACATATGTATTCACAGCGTTTACCGTGGAGCTCTAAATTGAGGTGATGTACATTGTGTTTCCTCTGATCATTCTTGAGATGGTTCTGCAGCTCAATTGGAGTTTACCTCTGGTAAATTCAGTTTGGTTTGAAATCTGACAGATTATATTGGGTTCTTCTATTGGCAGTAAATGTCAGAGCTCAAATCATCCATGAAGACAAAAGAATTGTCTGTAGACCTCTGTGACAGGATAGTCTCGAGGCCCAAGGCTGGGGATTTATACAGAAAGTTTTTTGCTCCTCTGAAAATTCCTATGAGCACAGTGGCCTCTACTGTGGAAAAAGTTTGGCATCACCAGCACTCTTTCCTTGAGCTGGCCAGCCATCTAAATTGAGTGATTGGGAGAGAAGGGCCTTTGTCAGACCAATGACCCAAAGGTCACTCTATCTGAGTTTTATCTTTCTTTTGTGGAGAGAGGAGAACCCCCAGTAGGACAACTATCTCTGCAGCAATCCAGGTTTGTATGGTGGAGTGGCCCAATGGAAGCCATTCCTCAGTAAATGACATGTGGCAGGCTGCCTGGAATTTACCAAAAGACAACTGAAGCACTCTCAGACCACAAGAAACAAAGTTTTTGGTCTGATGAGACTAAAATTGAACTGTTTGTAGTGAATATCAGGTGTTTTGTTTGAAGAAGAACAGGCACTGCTCATCTCCAGACTAAAACCATCCATTCAGTGAAGTATGGTGGTGGCAGCATCATACTGTGGGGATTTTGTGGGGAATGCTGCAAAGTACAGAGAGATCCTGGATGAAAACCTGCTTCAGAGTGGCATAGACCTTAGTCTGGGGAAACATCCTGCTTCATATTTCAGCAGGACAATGACCCGAAACACCCGGCCAAGATATCAATGGAGTAGCCTCACAACAACTCGGTGAATGTCCTGGAGTGGCCCAGCCAGAACCTGTTCCTAAATCCCATTGAACATCTCTGGAGCGATCTGAAAATGGCTCTGCACCGACGGGCACCATCCAAACTGATAGAACTTGAAAGGTACTGCAAAGAAGAATGGGCAAAATATCCCAAAGACAGATGTACCAAGCCTGTGGCATCTTTTTCAAAAAGACTTGAGGTTGTTATTGATGGCAAATCTGCATCAACAAAGTATTGAGCTATTATCTGTGAATACTTATGTACACGGGATTTATTCCCCCGTTTTTGTTTGTTTTTTTTTTTTTTTCAAAAAAATTGTCTCAACTTCAAAAAACATGTTCTCTCATTGTCTTTATGGGTAGTTTGTGGCGACAATTTTATTCATTTTAAAATAAGGCAGTAACATAAAAAATGTGGTTAAAAGTGAGATGTTGTGAATACTTTCTGCTTGATCTGGTCAGTGTGCGTGCTACATTTAAACAGTTTGATGTCACACACACATACACACACACACACACACACACAGCTTTGTATGATTGAACAGAATCAAACACTGCAGCACATCAAGCTGGCAGAGTTGTGTCCAACATGCAAATTATATTTAATAAATTTAAATTGTTATTTCTACATTGATATGTTTTTATTACAAATTAGTGAATCGATTATATTTTACCGAGTTTACAGCTAACTCACTCAACTCGTGATCAGCTGAGTGAGCTCTAAGTCTCATACTTCATTCTTTATTACATTTAGTACTGTTTTGCATGTTTATAAAATGAAAAGTTTATGAAATAGAAGTTTTTTTTAACTTCTGGTCGGATGCAGGTCTGATCCATACTTAAAATTGTTTGTTTACATTCTAGGAGGCCCATCAATCTAGCCATAGAACAACCTACTGATAATAATGATAAAATGGACTATGAGTAATGGTCAAATGTGAACAGATCTAATATTCTGATTTTTATTTTTTTAAGAGCTGCTCTGATGGAAAAAAACATAGAACTGGACTCAGTTAAACAGAGGTAATGTTTTACAGTCAAGACAGGTTTTACATAATGAATGTTCATAAAATGACAGACCATCAGAGTCGATATTAATAGTTTAACTGATACTTACTGATAAAACAACAGATGTGCTGAGATGGAGACTCATATCCAGGCATTAGAAAAGGAAAGGTAAGTTATTTTTCTTTTTTTTTTCCTATTTCCTAAAAAATTGAAAGAATAGAAAAAAATTCTGGTCGCTCTCCTCATATAGTGGGTGTGAGTCACAGCTCACAATGGTAGTAATTAAATGCTCTACCTGCTTAGTTTACAAAACCTCAAGACTGGCCTCGGACTCACTGATCAACCTGCTGGAGAATTTATTTGATTTGACTCATTTTATTTCTGTCCTTCTGTGCCAAACCATACCACCAAGGGAAAAGATAGAATAGGTTTAAATAAAAAAGAACATTGCTTTGTAAATGTTAAAACATAACAACTTTTGATGGTAGAAGAGATATTGTTCGACTAGAATCTTAAATGTGTTGTTTCCATGTGATGCCATCTTAATAAACATGTTTCTGATTCTGCTTGCTGAGTGAATTATCTGCTCCCCTTTATGTGACAACATCCTATTCTCCTCTCACAGAGCTGCTGGGAAATACAAAGAAGAAGATCTGAAAGCATTACAGAACAGGTAAAAAGAATATTTGATAAATGCTTCAAATAACTGGTATTTCCAGGTTTTAAACATTTAACTGATGTGTAAATTTCAGAAATGCTATGTTGGAGTCACGCCACCAACAGGATGTTGATAAGGAAAAGTGAGTTTTTCACATGTTTGATGATAAATGTGTTTTATCTTGAAGTACTTTATGTATCTTTCTTATAGAAGATTGATGAAGGCAGCAGGGTATTACATTAAACTAACTAGAGAGCAGTTTAATCCAGTAACATGAAGACTGGATAAAAAAACAGTAATAGTGAGTTCAGTTGAACTTTTTTTAATAAACAATTTAAAACTGTGTTTAATTAGCTAAAAACTACAAGGTGTGTTTCTATGGTTATTGAGAGATGAATATCTGGTGGGAAAACCAAATTTAATTTTGAAGACTCTCAGGGTAGAAATAGCCGACAAAATATCAAAACACTCAATAATTCATTCAGTAATCCCTCCAATCCTTCCATCTGTTCATCCGTTCATCATTTTTCCATTCATCCATTAATGGGCATGCGGAGTGTGAATGTTTGAAAAATGGTTATATTTGAGCAAAGCCAACATTTTAAAGAATCTAAACTCCTAATTTTTTCCAGATATGCTCTGATGGAAAAAGAAAAAGAACTTGAATCAATGAAACACAGGTATGTTTTAGAGTCTGATAGAAGTACTGCAGACTGACTAATTATTCAACTTTAAAAAAAAAAAAATAACTCAGGACATTTTTTCTGAAAATTTTTAATTCAGCTTGAAAACGTTTAGGAAGTTTTTTTTTTTTTCCAATAGATTTAACCAGATGGAGTCCCGTTACAAAAAGGAGTTAGAAAATAAAAGGTGAGTCTCTAAGAATTCTGGTGACCATCTGAGTGTAAAGGTGTTTTAATTATGCTCGGTTTTGGGTGATTATGGATTTGAATTCTTTTATTGTAAAATAAATCATGAACAAAAACAGAAGAAAAAAATATTGTTTTTTTTAAACACTTTGTCAGGTTTGTTTGGGTGTTTTTCTGCCTGAAACCCGTGCATTTTTATTTGTAGTGATAGAGATAGAAAAAAAATCCAGTAGAAGAAGCAAATTTAACCGTAAAAAATGACGTCAGTATAGAAATAGTCTGGTTATAGATAAAAATAATCAAACAGTCATCATTAGTTAACATAAACATTCATCAACATGCAATTTCCCTATTGTGGGACAAATAACGGTATTCTTAATCTTAATCTTATATTTATCTTATTATCTGCATGCCCATTTATCTATCCCAATGAATCTATTAGCCGAGCAAAACAGAATCAAGTGATGGAGAAAGAATAGATGGTGAGAATGACTGAAATAAAAAAAAGTATGATTAAATAATACTAGGATAGAATTAAAAATGATTAATAGCACCATTTTAAGGAATCTAAACTAGATTTGTACATTGAGTTATTTCTTTTTCTTCACAGAACTGCTCTAAAAACAACAAAAGAAGAATTGGAGTCATTAAAACAGGGGTATTGTACAGTTAGAACCAGTTTCTAGTAAATTTCTGTTGTCTTGCATTTTCACACAATCTGAAATAATTAATGATCTTCTCATGTTTAATCAATTACATGTTTCTATTTACCAGGCACATTAACTTAGAGTCAAATTACTTACAACAAGTTGAAAATGAACGGTGAGTTTTCACGCTTTTTCTGGCAAAATCAAAAGGAATCCAACAGCAAATTCTCAAGAAAGATGTGGAGATTTTTTACTTTCAATTTGGTCCTTTATACCACCACTGAAGATCTAAATTAGCTTAAAAAAACACCCAAAACCTGTGAATGAAAGTTCATTAGAGAAAAATTAAAGCTGAGTCAGTTGTTCTCCGTTTCCTCATCACGTTCTCCTCACACAGAACTGCTCGCATGCATAAAGAAAGAGAGCTGGAAGAAATCAGAAACAGGTAATAAAAGTTTTTATTAATATTTTCTAGTAATTAACTGTATTCAAAAGCATTAACTAGATAATTCTTCTTCTCACAGAAGTATTCAGATGGAGGCACAGTACAAACAGGAACTTGATATTGAAAGGTGAGATTTTAAACAGTATTTGGTAATATTTTTTTTTCTCTGAAACAATTTAACATTTTTTTTACTAGATATTTCTGCTGAAGGAAGTGAATAATTTTTGTGTGTTTTATCTTCAAACTCCTTCCAGTGAACTGCTTTTTGTTTAACCCTGCCATGTCTAGAACTCCAGCAGATTACTAGGGATATATGGCTGTAAATTCTATTTATGGAAAATAATCTAGTGATCAAAGGTCTTTGCATGTTGACTAATATTAAGTACAGAAAATCAATTTTGAAATCTGGACATGGAGCAAAATGTTATTGCTTGTAGACACTCCAAAATATTATAAAAGTATTATTCAATTAAGGTAACAAGGTATCATACATGAAATGTTATGTATTTGAGTGGAACATGTTCAAGTGGTGGCAATGATTCTATTGGCCGAGCAAAACAGAATCTAGCGATGGGGAAAGAATAGATACTGAGAATAACTCACACAAATCAAGTAAAGCATGATTAAATAATTTCTTAATGGAATTACAAATGAATTATAGCACCCTTTGAAAGAATCTAAAGTAGATTTCCATGTTGACTTCTTTTTTTTACAGAGCTGTTCTGAAAACAACAAAAGAAGAGCTGAAATCATCACAACAGAGGTATAACCTACAGTTAGAAACAGCTAGAAGTTTCTAACTAGTTTCTGTTGTCCTGCATTTTCAAAACATCTCAAATAATTTATTATCTTCCAATGTTTTAATCAGTCACATGTTTCTATTTACCAGACAAGTTGACTTAGAGTCAAATTACTTACAACAAGTTGAAAATGAAAGGTGAGTTATTGTCAATGTTTTTTTGGCAAATTGGAAAGAATCCAACAGCAAAATCCCCTGAATGATGTGGAGATTTTTATTGGTAATTTGATCAATTACACTGAAGATCAACATTAGCCTCAAAACACAGAAATATCTGTGAATAAAACTTCTTCAAAGAAAAGAAGCTCAGTGAGTTGTTATTTGTTTCCTCATTATGTTCTCGTCACACAGAGCTGCTCGCATCCTTAAAGAAGGAGAGCTGGAAGCAATCAGAAACAGGTAATAAAAGTTGTCATTAATAATTTTTTCTGCTGACCAAAATCCCAAGTTTTGACTGGATAATCATTTATCTAAAAGATATAGATTTAGCTGGAGTCATTCTACAAACAAATGATGAATGTATTTTATTTTAGGACAATTTTAACCATTTTGTTAAGTTCTATTGTCTTTTGCTTATCATTTTGTTTTTACAAAAAATTCTGCAGAAAGGAGAGGACTTTTTTGTACTATAACACAAACAAGAGTTCAGTCTGGGTCAGTAAAGTCTTTGAATTGTTTTCAACCACGTTTAATTCGCCAAAAGGGTCTAGTTTTGTTTCTACTGTTAGTAAAGTAAAAAATCCTAGAAGGAAAACCAAATGTAAGTTTGAAGAATCTAAAAAAACATAGATATATTTATTAAAAAAATGTTATTGTTTTTTTTGTTTCAATTAAAAAATTGCTATTACTTATGTCATAGTTTCACAGACTTTGACTTAAATATCGACCGGATTTAAGATGAATGCTTGTTTGATTGGATGTTTTAACACTAGGAGTCCCAGCTTTTTCAGTTTCTCTGACCGTCCCCGACGTCCCCTGAAGTTTATCTGAACCTGGTGGAAAGTTTTTTATTATTAATATCTCTGTAACACAGTGAATAACTCTGAAAAGAGAACCCTACTGTAGTAGAAGTGTACCTGAATGGAGGTAGGGTACTTAGAAAAGCATTCACAATAAACAGCGTGTTGATGACCCGCTGATGGCTCGCGGGGCTCCATGCTGAGGGTGTCTGTTAGACAAAAAAATTGTGGGATTAGGTCTTCTAGTGTTAATCAACTGTGTGTGGAAGCCGTGGGACACGGGATCCTTGGGATGTACAAAACACACTGAATTCAACAAAACATGTTAAATGTTAAACTGTAAAATTTTTGTCTTTTAACAGACAGAAATTTACAACTGCAGTAAAACCAAACGTTTCCCTTGATCATCTGAAAGAAGAGCACAAAAAGACGTTTGTATTTTTCTATGGTTTCTGTATCCTGCAACATTCCAAACTATTCAGTGTCTCCGGTGAAAGGGATTCTAAACTTTCAGGTTTCTGAACTCTTTTTGTTATATCGCAGAATGTCTGAGATGGAAACTTTTTATAAGAACAAACTTGCTGAGGAAAGGTTTGTTAATAAAATTTAGATCCTCCTCAGTCTGGTAACTCAATTTCCAACCCAGTTTCTGTCTTGTTTTTACTTGCAGAGCTGCTCTGAAAAAGAAGGATGAAGAGCTGCGTTCATTCAAACAAAGGTAATGCTCTGATAGCACTGAAAGAATACCCAACCCACCTCACATTCATTTCAGATTTCCATTATGATCAACCAAATTAGAGGGTTAGGGTTTTTATTAGATTCTTGAGAACTCTTATCTGACCACATTAGTGTTTCTGGTGCACAACTCAAACAACATGGAGCCTTGAGGGTGTTCTACTTTCCATCAAAGGGAGTGCAGAGAACGAAAGTTGGTTTAAGCACTTCCTCTCAGTTTGTTATTGTGATCCACTTTGCATGTCAGCCCGCAAGCGATGTTTGATTTATTTGTTGGTGAATCTAAATAAATGTGGTTGGAAAGAGATCTTCTTTGAAGCTTTACTTGTCAGCTCTCGTTTGGAGATAGGCAGAAGTTCTGCCATTCACAGAAGGGCCACAAGGTGTAGTGTTTCTGGAGAGAGAGGAGCCAGATATGGTGGTAAAGGTATTCTTGGTATGTCCCACTTGGGGAACACCCATAGGCAGACTCAGGACCCATAGTAGGGACTACGTATGTCTCACAGTTGCCCAGGAAACGTTTTGGGATCCTGATAGTTGAGCAAGAAGATGTTGCTGGAGTGAAAGAAGCCCTGGATTTGAATAAAGTGGAAGATAGCAGAGGCGGTTCAATGTATGCATTTCAGACAATTTCAGTATGTGGATGAAACTTATTCCCAACATTCAAAGTAACTTTCCAACATTAATGTGTCTGAGTGTGCTTGTGGGCATACTGTAGATGGTAGAGTTAAGTTAAGTTACTCAAATCACTGATAAGTCCACTTGAACCCAAAACTGTAAAAAAATGACATTTTCTCAAGCACACAGGAGAATAGTTTAATTGCATGTTTTTGCGCAGGGTGGCAGCAAAAATGATGACACGAGACAAGGAACAAGAAAACTCAAATCAACTGACAAGACTTAAAAGCACAGAAGAACAACAATTTCACCAACGTGAACTTGAAGAAACAAGGTGCGCTATCCAAATGATACGTCTTTCCACTTTACTCAGTAGCTGTGAAACACTGAGCTCACAGACATTTACAAAACCTCTTTACTAAGCTAACAGCCGATCTTTGGCTATAGTCAAAGACTAAATAATTTATTATTAATGCCTTAACGGACCAAAGTTTAGAAGTTGTCATTCTGTCTAGAAATCAGAGATTTAAAGAGTTTAAACTGGCAGGTTTTTTTTTTCTTTTTTTTTTTTTTCACAGAGTTTCTCTAAAACAGAAAGATGAAGAAGTGAAGTCTCTCAAAAACAGGTAATGAAACCCACTTCTCCATCTGGGTTTCTCATTTTAAAATGTTTTATTTTACTGCATTTATTGTGATTTTTATTATTAAAAAGCAAAGCAGTCTTTCATAGTTCTAATCAGGGATGGGTATCGAGAACCGGATTTTTTTCAGATCCAGTTTCGCAGCCGTCACTTTACCTGGACCGATAAGTTTCTGTCCAAACGGATCTGGTATCGGTTCTGGTCTCACCGTGCCGCAACACTTTCCGCAACACAGCACATGCTCCATGTTTTATTATAAAATGACGATCACTCGTGCGGGAGATTAATAAAGTTTCAATATCCGTTCCGTTCCGTCATCTTCCGCTTGTTCAGGGGTCGGGTCGCGGGGGCAACAGCCTCAAACGGGCAGCCCAGGCCTCTCTCTCCCCGGCTGCATTCTCTAGCTCACCCGGAAGGATCTCAAGTCGTTCCCCGGCCAGCTGTGAGACATAGTCTCTCCAGCGGGTCCGGGGTCTGCCCCTTGGTCTCCTCCCGGTGGTACGTGCCCAAAACACCCCGCCTGCAAGGTGCTCGGGGGGCTTTTTTTTTTTAAGTTTCAATATCTAACAAAAAACAAAACAATAGAAGTGAAATGAAAGTCCTACTTTAATTAATATTTTAACTTATTTGTTAATAAAAACATTGCACATTTTTAATTGTTGGAAAAAAAAACCCACAAACATTTGCGGCTGTTAAACAACCAAGGTGATATTTATTTCTTTTTCTAACTTTGACATTTTTTTTTGTTTTTATTACAGTCCAGTTCAAATTTATTGTATTTTGAAGTATCCTATTTCATTTAAGTAAGGTATTTTGTATTTAAATATTGTTCTGTTGTGAGTTCCACTGTCATCCAATTAAAGTTTTTATGTTGATAGTACTTATTTATTTTTCTAAAAGTATCAATACGAGAATTGTTAAAGATCCAGATCATTAAGCCGTATCAATAGGAATAGTAGCATCGATAAATCCTTATTGATATCCATCCCTCGTTATAAAAGCAAATTAATTATTTTTCTATAAAAGCAGATCAACTGTTGCAAAAACTCTTCTTAAGTTGTCGTAAATCCATGAGGAATGTTTTTTCCAACAGAATTAGAAACAAGTTTACCACACTTGTGAATAAAAATATTTGTTTTAATCCTGCTCCTGACCAATAACGTCTCCTTCACTTCATAGTTTGGCCGAGATGAAGATGCTTCATGAGCAGAAACTAACAGAACAGAGGTAAATCCTCGAGATCTTTTGTTAGTTTTCCACAAAATTGTTTTTATTTTTCCATCTTGACCTTGAAGATGAATATTTTCTGTTATGTCCCAGTTAGTTTTGAGATGAGCAAAAGGTTTTTTTTGGTTTGTTTTAATCATGCTAAAATAATTCTTTGTGGGAAAATTACTTTGCTGCATTGCACCACAGCAGGCAGCCATGACAGCACCAATGGTGGGAATAACTGGTGGTTAGGTGTCTGCTCAGGGACCCTTTCATATGTGCCCAGTGGAAATCAAACTCCTTGGTTCAAAGATGGCAATTCTAATTTGAGTAGTAAAAACAAAGCTATTAGGAGATCATTTTTTCAAAGGAACACATTTTTTTTAAAGGGAAATTTTAATTGTGGACTTAATTTTTTTTTTTGGCAGAAAAAACCTGGAAATGATGGCTGGAAGCCCATATACCAGAAAATAATTTATATTCAGTAGGAAGATCTTAAAGGTGGCACTGAAGAGTTTTATAAATTAATTTTTTGTAATATTACTTCAAACTGCCTTTGCTGTTTGACTTGTATTCATAAGTAGATGTAATAAAAAATGTATTGATAAACATTAGATTTTGTGAAACATAGAAAACCTCAGTTAATCACTTTTGTTTTGGTTGAGGCAGAGCCTGTGCAACCTCGGTCCAGGCAAGGGGATGAACAAAAATCCAACTTTATAGTTTCTGGTCTCTGATAAAACTTAGTAAGCAATAAGTTTTCATGACTACAGAGTAGTAGATGTTCCAAAACCCAAATTTTGTTTATGCGCACAGAATACATAAAAAAATATTTTGGATGAGATGGTACCTTTAAATTCAGGCCGGTTGTTTAGAGATGCACATTGATGAAACTGTACAACATCAGTGGGTGTTTGGATGAATAGATGGTTGTAATTAGAAATAAAATACTCCATCTTCTTATGTTGTGTCAAATTGACAAGGCTGTTTGTAATTTCATCTTATCGAGGGTTCCCCTGGATGTCTCTGATTTCTGATTTGTTAGCAGAGAACAAAAGTTTTGTCAAAAACAAGCTAGCATTCTAATCCTGTCTGAATAGTAAACCGGAGAACTTCTCAAATTTCTCACACATCATGGAAAATTCAAAAAATGTTTTACAAGTTTTTTTGTCTTCCTGAATAGACGTGGAGCCGGTTCAACGTCCAGCTGCAGGAAGTGTGAACAGACCCAACAGGAGAAGAACAAAAGGTTTGTTAGAAATGACAGTGGATCTCCTAAGCCACCATGAGACTCTGGTATCCTCCAGAATTTTTTTTTTCCCATTTAACACCATGTTTTTCTATTTTAACAGCATGGCAGAGATGGAGAAACATTACAAAGATAAACTGGAAAAAACAAAGTGGGTGATTTTGACTAAAATGTGAACCAGATTCTTCATCTATTTACACAGTTAAAAATCAGAAAAATCAATCTAGTCTCTTGAAAAAAATGTAAAATAGATGTGTTTTATTTTTTAATTTTGTGGGCCTTGTTTATGGTCACATGACTGCCGGAATGTTCCACAGACACATTTTAAATCTTACAAATAAGCAGCATCCTCTGGTCTCCAGTCCTCAGATAAATTTTTGAATGCTCCAACAACAGTTGTCCATGAGCCTTGAACCAAAATTTGACATAATGGTACCACAAGAGGTGACTAATTCACTTTGGTGATTTTTGCCTCTTAGAGGTCTCTAGTTTATGTTTTGATGTGATGCCCTTTTATAACAGGTACAGTAGCTTAACGTTATATACAAGCCATGTTTAACATGGCCGCATATGTATTTACTATATTTTACTAATGACTATATCTGTTGTTCCAAAGCACCTAGAAACACTATCTTGGTGTCCATTTTTAGGTTTTGAGGGTCTCGCTGTTTAGTAATGATGAAGAAAATCCGTCTCCGTCATCTTCTGCTCATCCGGGCCCGGATCGCAGGGACAACAGGCTCAGAAAGGAAGCCCAGGCTTCTGTCACCCCGGCTGCATCCTCCAGCTCACCCGGAAGGATCCCAAGTCGTTCCCCGGCCAGCTGTGAGATGTAGTCTCTCCATCGGGTCCGGGGTCTGGCTCCCGGTCTCCTCCCGGTGGGACGTGCCCGAAACACCTCACCAGCAAGGTGCTCGGGGGGCATCCGGACCAGATGCCCGAGCCACCCCATCTGACTCCTCTCAACCTGGAGGAGGAGAGGCTTTACACCCAGGTCCTCACCTGATCTAATCAGGGACCTGATCTAATCCTTACCTGATCTCTGAGTGAGAGCCACTCATTTTTGCCATTTTTATCAGCAATCTCATTCTTTCGGTCACCACCCACAACTGGTGACTATAGGTTAGGGTGGGAACGTAGATCAACTTGTAAATCGAGAGCTTTGCTTTTTGGCTCAGCTCTCTTTTTACCACGACGGACCGATGCAGTGTGCTAGTTGAAGAAAATCAACTATTACTTTTTGTTGTCAAGAAATTCAAAACTCCCACCTATCACATCTTTTTGTATAGTGTGAGGCCAGGAACATTTTAGTACCACTTAAGTTTAGTCACCAGAGGTGGTCTCGATGTATGCTCTGGCTCATGTACCATAGAGAGAAAACGCTCAAACTAATTTTTCTTCATCTCTCCACAGCACCGCTCTGAAGAAAAAAGAGGAAGAACTAAGATCTTTCAAAGCCAGGTAATACTTCTGCATTGATCTCCTTCTTGTTCTTTCGGCATTTCCCTTCAGGGGTTGCCACAGCAAGTCAGTGTCTTCCATACTTCTTCAATACTTGTTTACTTTCTTCAATATTTGTTTTCATTCTTCAATAATGTTTCTTCAATACGTCTGCATTGATGTTAATAGAATATTTTAACATGGTTGGCATGGTAACCAGGAACCTTTCTCCTGCCATCTTTGTCTTGGACAGACTAGCTGCAAGTGTATCTCAGTCAATCAAAGCAGCCGGCACAGAGAGCCTGAACAATCCAGTGAATAAAAGCAGACTGGTTGAGATGTACGATGATCTAAAGCTGCTGCAGTGGCCCAATGTCAAAGACAATCTGAAAAACACAGACATGACACCACAGTCAGCCCAGGCGTTTTTCCAGGTACAGTAACACCTGGAAATGAACACACTGCTGAAATGACCTTCATAAGCTTCGGGCTGACTCCCACCAGTTGCGGTGCAGATGCAGTGCGGGCTTCGCAGTCCTCCTGGTCTCATTCCGTAAGATTAAAAATACAAAGAGTGACTCACATCGGATGCGGAGCGGTGCCATTCCCCTGCAGAGCTATGCAGCGTAAAGAATCCTTTCCGTCCAAAGGAACTTTCTATACAACGCTGCAGACCCTTGCTGCCCACAGTACTGAAGTTGAAAAAACAACATCAGGCAAAAAGGAAACTCTCTCGCACGAGTGAAGTACAGTACATCTACTGTTTTTTTTTTTTTAAGAAAAAAAGTTGCAGAAATGCCCACATGACTGAGATGCGTACTCAAAAGTTTCCGTAGTACAAAGATAGCATAAAAAAAGACAAAGTCTACCACCATGATATCTCGATATCTCGACATCCACGATAACTCGGCCCTCTTTCTCACTATCTGTGAACAGTTCATCATCAAATATGATGAGAGCAATATGTGCAGCTTTGTTTACTCCCACTTCCTGTATGTGTCATTAATTATCGCGCAAACTAACGATCCCCCAATGCTGCAAAAAACTCTGCAGCGGTACTCGTCGGATTCGGTGTGAGTCACCCTCCGCTGCTATTTAGCGCCGCAACTCTAACTCTTCTCGTCCTGCTCAATGTTCAGCACTGTGTGGATCTGTTCTCTGATCTTTAAACTGTTCTTCTAGAAAATCTTTCAAGATGCATCAGAAGCTATGAGGACAAAGAAGAAGCAGATTGAAGAGATGTTTAACCTGAGCCATTCCAGCAGTGGACTGACTCCTCAGAAGGTTCTGGACTGAAAATGTTTCAACAGATTGTGTTTGTAGACGTGTGAAGGCAGCATGTTTTTGTTTTCCAGGTTGAAGAGTACAAACAGCTAAGCATCCAGAACCTTCAGATGGCGCTATACCACAGCAGCAAAGAGGATCTCCTGAAGGTATGTGAGAAATTGTTTCATCTCCAGTGGTCGATCCTCTGGAACAATCAACTAAACATAGGACAAATTCTTTCACAGACTCGTCTACCTGAACATGGGAATCAGTATCCAGATGACGTGATGATGAGGATGCAACCTCTTACCTGTGATTGCTATTGGTTGGGCTGCTTGATGGCTTTTAACAATCCTCCTCTTCTGCCTGACTGGAAGCATCACCGTCCTGGGATGGACCCTTGGGACATTTTTCCTCAAGATGTCAAAACTTCTGCAGCCACGTAGACAAAGCTGATCCAGGAAGAAAAAGAAAATGCGTTTTAATTAAATTAATACTTATTAAACTTTAAGTTCAGGGAATTTAGAAGAAATTTGTTTTTGTTTTGTTTTTTAATGTAAACGAATGTATTTATCTTGATTTTACATTAATGAGTAAGTGGAATGTCAATGGAGTATTTTCGCATCATCATTGTTTGTGTAAATCTTCCCTGAAGAGAAACATCTTTTGTTGAATAACTATTTAATACTTTGTGACGGATGTTGCTGAGATCTTTACTTTAAATCTTTTTTAAGATTCTTGAGTCAATAATAATAAAAAATCCAACAGTTTATGTTTTACATGTGTTTTGACTGAGAAGTTTTGGCGTAGGAACACAGTAATGTGGTGGCCTGCAACACTTTTTGTGCCTTGCACCAGTTCAGTGTCTAACAAGATTTTCACAAACCGGTCTAAGAATGTTTGATATTTGATTGAAGGGATTCAGCTAAACTGAAAGGGAAAGTGTAAAAAACTGTGGTGAGACCAGCCATCTTGTTTGGTCTAGAGGACAAGACAGGAAACAGAGATGGAGGTAGCAGAGATGAAGATGCTGATGATCTCTCTAGGAGTGACCAGGATGGACAGGATTAGAAATTAGTATATCTGTGGAACAGCACATGTTAGAGGTTTTGGAGATAAAGTCAGAGAGGCCAGACTGAGATGGTTTGGACATGTTCAGAGGAGAGAGAGGGAGAATACATAGGAAGAAGGATGCTGGATTTGGAACCACCAGGCAAGATGCCTAGAGGAAGACCAAAGAGGAGGTTCATGGATACAGTGAAGGAAGACATAAAGATAGTTGGGTTGACCAAAGATGATGCGGGAGATTAGGTTAGATGGCAGAAACTGACTTGCTGTGGCGACTCCTGAGGGGAAATGCCGAAAGGAGAAGAAGAAGGTCTAAGAATGTTGCATAAAAATACAATTAGCAGCATAAAGATGATGCATCAAAGCTGAGTCGTTGACGAATGTAATGGAGAAAATCTGTCGCTATTTGAAAATAAAACAATGTCGGATTAAAAAAAATTGAGGGAAATAATAGAAGTTATTTATTTTTTCTGAGCGACCAATGATTCATGGGCCTCGTTGCAATGTTTGCGGATCACTGTATTAAAGGTATGTAGCTGTCAACTAAAGCCAACCTTACAATGCACTACTCTTACATTTGAAGATTTACATAAAACCCTTTTTCATAAAAAGTGTTTTGTAAAAAGTAAAGCCCTGCTAAGGCTATCCATTTCTGCTCATTATTTCTATGGTCATATTTTTAGGGGTGTTGGTGGAGTTTGGTTACCTCAGGATTGGGTCTTTGCTTTTTGCAGATGATGTCTCAATAGCAGCAAAACAGAAGCCATTCTCATCGGCACGCCTCACCAAACCCAGTCACTTTCCCTCGGTAATATCCCCATTTTTGGACACAGCATCCCTCTGTCATCCTCTGTAAAAAACCTTGGAGTCAAAATGGATTCTAACCTCACCTTTGACTCCCACATTCACCGTCTCTGCAAGGTTTCCTTCCTCCATCTTAAAAATATAGCCAGGCTACGTCCATGTCTTTCCAAACCTGACGCTGAGAGGTTGATTCACGCTTTCAACTCCTCCAGGCTGGATTACTGCAATGCCCTCCTTGTAGGGATCCCATTCAGGGGCTTACAAAAGCTCCAGCACATCCAGAACTGTGCTGCCCGGATCCTGATGGGGAGGCGCGGGTATGACCATATCACTCCCATCCTCAAATCCCTCCACTGGCTGCCCGTTAAATACAGAATTCAGTACAAGGTCTGCCTCCTCACCCATCAGTGCATTCACGGTACTGCACCTGTTTATCTCCAAGAACTCCTGACCCTCCACACCACTGTCCGAGACCTGCGCTCCTCCTCCTCCTACTGCCTGCATCAACCAAGGACCAAACTCTCCACTATGGGGACAGGGCCTTCCAGGCAACTGCTCCACGGCTCTGGAACGATCTTCCCGAGAGCTTGAGGGCTCCACAGAGCGTTGAGGCTTTTAAGAAAAGACTAAAGACATTTTTATTTCTAAAGGCTTTTCAGCAAAGTTTTTAGTGTTGTTTTTTTTTGTGTTGTGGTTTTATTTAATTTAGCTGTTTGTTGTTTCTTTTTGGTCATTGTAGCACTTTGAGATCTCCACTGGAGATATAAAGTGCATTTACAAATAAAATTTATTATTATTATGTAGTCCTGTTGGCTTCAACGGCTTGTAACTCTCAACGAATCCAATTTCTGCTGTGAAGGGGCTTGATTGGGATCAGCTTTTTCAAATCTGAAATCATTTTTCTTATCCGGAAAAAGGGTGGAATCCCCTCCTTGTGGTCAACACCCAGCCCCAAGGTTGAGTACATTGGGATCTCGTTCTTGAGTGAGGGAAATTGACAAATGGATCGGTGCAACACGCACAATGATGAGATGCTGCCGTCTAATATGGTTCAAAGAGTTGAACCAATAAGTGAAAACACTATTACTGGTTGTTTAGGGACATTTTTTATGTAGTTGATGTTTCTGAGATGGCGAAAAGATGTCTTTCTAGCTGATTCTACATCCTGCAGAGCACCGAGATTAGCTATGAAAGTGTCGCACCAAAGAACGTTTTAGAAGCAATTTATTAGTTGAAAAACACACAAAAAAGAAAGAACTTAATAAATGCTTACAATGTTTATTTTGGGTGTACAGTAATAATTTTACATATTACAAAAATGAATAAAATATTTGGCCACAAAACATTAGGCAAACTACCAACAATGTATATGTTAAGTGGGTCAGTAAAAAAAAAAAAATCACATTTAAAGCAATTTTGAGTCAACAAATTTATATTATGTCATTCTTGTTCATACATGAAGATACAGACATAATAAAACTTTATGAGACACTGTTTTTCTTCCTGGATCAGCTACGTGGCAGCAGAAGGTTTGACATCTTTGGGGAAAATGTCCCAAGGGTCCATCCCAGGACGATGATGCTTCCAGTCCGGCAGAAGAGGAGGATTGTTAAAAGCCATCAAGCAGCCCAACCAGTAGCAGTCACAGTTGAGAGGTTGTATCTTCACTATCACATCATCTGGATACTGATTTCCATGTTCAGGTAAACAAGTCTGTGAAGCATTGTTCCATGTTTATTCATTGTTCCAGAGGACCACTGGAGATGAAACAACTTCTCACATACCTTGAGGAGATCTTCTTTGTTGCTATGGTAAAGCGCCATCTGCAGATTCTGGATGCTTAGCTGTTTGTACTCTTCAACCTGAAAGACAGAAAACATCCAGCTTTCGCATGTCTACAAACAGAATTTGCTGTAAAATTTTGTCCGGAACCTTCTGAGGAGTCAGTCCACTGCTGGAATGGCTCAGGTTAAACGTCTCTTCAATTTGGTTCTTTTTCATCCTCATTGCTTCTGATGCATCTTTAAAGATTTTCTGGAAGGAGCAGTTTAAAGATCAGAGAACAGATCTACACTGGCTGGAGATCAGAACTGAACATGGAGCAGGATTACAGGAACTAAACTTAGGAATGTCTCTTCAGCAGTGTTACTGTACCTGGATCAAAGCCTGGGCTGACTGTGGTGTCATCTTTGTGCTTTTCAGGTCATCCTTGACTTTGGGCCACTGCAGCAGCTTTAGATCGTCATACATCTCAACCAGTCTGCCTTTACCCACCGGGTTATTAAGGCTTTCTGTGCCGGCAGCTTTTATTTTCATAGACACGTTTGCTGCCAGTCTGTCCAGAACAAAGAAGGAGGGAGAAAGGTTCCATCTTACTGTCCCAACCACACTTATATCTTTTAAAATTTTTGAAAAAGTGTACCTGGCTTTCAAAGATCTCAGTTCTTCCTCCTTCTTTTTCAGAGCAGTGCTGTAGGAAGACACAAGATGGTAAACTCTTTTTAGGCAAGTTTATTTGTATAGCACAAAATGTTATTCAAAGTGCTTCACAAGAAGGAAAAAACAGAAATGCATTAAAATCACAAAACATAGAATCAAAAAGTTAGTAAATAAATAAAATCATTAAAACAGATACAAAGAGTAATTAATCAAAAGCACATTTAAACAGAACTGTTTCCAGCCTAGATTTAAACATTGTCACAGTAGGGACCTGTCTCACGGCCTCAGGAAGTTTGTTCCAGACTTTTGCAGCATAAAATTGAAATGCAGCTTCTCCATGTTTAGTCCTGACTCTAGGCACCAGCAGGAGGCCGGTCCCAGAGGTCCTCAGAGTTCTAGATGGTTCATAAAGTACTAACATATCACAGATATACTTTGGTGCTAGACCATGGAAAGACTTAAACACAAGCAGAGCAGCTTTGAAGTCTATTCTCTAGGCCACAGGAAGCCAGTGCAGAGGCTTGCGCACAGGCCTAATGTGATCATACTCTCTAGTTCTTGTTAGGACTCAAGCAGCAGCATTTTGAATAAACTGCAGCTGTTCTAAAGCCTTTTGGGTTCAGACCAGTAAGTAGACCATTGCAATAATCTAACCAACTGGAAACAAATGCATGGATAAGAACCTCTAAGTTTAACCTCCAACTTTACGTGATTGTTGAAGTTAAAGTCTGAGTCCATTATTACTCCCACATTTCTAATTTGATTTGTCGGTTCCAGAGAGAGAGAGATTGAAGGTAACTGATGACACTTTCTCTTTGTTTCTGTGGGCCAAAGACAATGATTTCAGTTTTGTCTGAGTTTAGTTGGAGAAATTTGTTTTGCATCCAGCCTCTGATTTGTTGAATACAGTGACAGAGTGAATCCACAGGTCCATGTTCACCTGGTGTCAGTGACACATAGATCTGAGTATCATCTGCATAATTGTGATAGGACACGTTATTACTGGCCATCAATTGCCCTAACGGCAGCATGTAGAGGTTAAACATCAGGGGTCCAAGAATTGACCCCCGGGGAACCTCTTCAAAGGGGGGGTTCCCCTGTGAAGGGGATCTGACACACAATTTCCAATTTCTACAAAATACTTGCGTCCGTCTAAATAAGATTTAAACCAATTAAGTGCAGTACCAGAAATGCCGACCCAATTCTCTAGCCCTTGTAGAAGGATCTAATGATCTACAGTGTCAAACGCAGCACTCATGTCTAACAGGACTAAAACAGAGACTTTGCCAGCGTCAGTGTTCATACGAATATCATTTGTTACCTTGATCAGAGCTGTCTCTGTACTGTGATGAGGTCTAAAACCTGACTGGAAGACATCAAATGAGTTGTTCACTAAGATAAATTTTGTCAGTTGTTGGTAAACAACTTTCTGAAGAATTTTTCCTGTAAACAGTAAGTTTGAAATAGGCCGATAGCTTTTAAGTACTGTGGCATAAAGACTACGCTTCTTTAATAGTGGCCTGATGACTGCAGTTTTCTAGGCCTGTGGGAAAGTTCTGGTTTGAAGTGACATGTTGACTATTTGAGTGATTTTACAGTTTGCCTTGCAGGTAACCATTACCTACTGTATTGTACTTGTCATGAAGGGATAACTGTTTCATACACTACTTCCCTCAAATAAATTTTTGTTTATAAAATGTTGGAGAAAAACCTACTTCCATTAAAGTTGTTTCTTGTTTATCATGGGATCATTGGAATGTAAACTAAAAAAAATATAATTTATTTTACTTCTAGTAAAAAAATATGTTAAATTGCAATAAACTTTCAATGTTTTATCATTCTTACTTTGTTTTGTCCAGTTTTTCCTTGTAAAATTTCTCCATTTTATACCTGCCGATAAAATTGAAAAGTCAATGTGTTTCTTTAAAAAAAAAACTGTTTTGTGGACACTACAATTTTATGACTAGTTGGTAGATCCTTTTTTATATCTAACTGACCTTTCATCCTTGTCATCTTGGGTTTGTGTGCAACTTCCGCTGCGGGTTTTTATACCAGCAGCAACTCTTAAGGGATACAAGAAAATAACCATGATGAGAAAATATATTTTTTTGCCAAAGTTTTTAGATTACAAAGATTCCTCTGCAAAACTACACCTTGCTTTGAAAGATTTAAATTCTTGCTCCTTCTGCTTCAGAGCGAACCTGCAAATGGACATTCAAAATGTAAAAAAAGATAAAAAGTGTAAAAAAAAAAAAAAAAATGCGTAAAATATACAAATTTTTTATTATACGAGTGAATGATACGCCAGTGAAGTTTTCTTGTTTTGCTCTTCTCCACAGTGAGATTTCACCTGGTTTCTTTAAGTTTCTGGTCGTAAAATTCCTCCATTTGCTTCAAACTGTTTTAAACAAAGATAAAGTATTAAACTTGAACTGCCAATGTGCATCTAAAACTTCTACTTTATTAGAGCCAAACCTTGCTTCGTGTTCACACTGCTGCCAGCTGCACTTTTGCTTCTTTCTGTTAATAAAAAAGTAATGGAAAAAGAAGTAGATTGTATTTAGAATTTCTCTCTCCCCAAATGTCAATTTTTTTCTTTTATTTTTTGAAGGTAACTTTGTGAAGACATCCTTATTTTAATTTTAGTGTGAGCAGGGTGAAGGGTGGCACTTACTAGGGGTTTTAGATAAAACATGATCAGATGATTGTGGAAAATCCTTTTTTAATGGAAAAGGACAGATTTAATTGTTATTTGGTCTTGGAGCATATTTAAATGTTATTGTTGCAGCATAGTGATGCTTAAAAACTCCCTGTTGCAACTTTACTGGATTAAAATCCACACACGAGTTGTTCAGGAATGGATTACCACTGTCTGATTGGAAGAGACTATTTCATATTGATTGTTTTTTAAAGAAAGAGGCACATTATTGATGCACATCTAAAGATAACATGATGTGCGTAAACGACCGCGTTGCCTTAATGAAATGTGTTTTTACAAACTTAAAAAACGCTCTTGATTTAACATCTAATGTGCTTGCTTAAGTATGAATATTTGCTAAGAACTCAGGTACACTGTACTAGTTTAGTTTACAAAAACTAGTTAAATGTTTTTAAATTTTAGAATAAACATTTCACCATTATTGCATTGGAACGGTGTTATTTAAGCGCACTTAAAAATGTGCATCTAAAGTGCTTGTTTAATCATCAATATTTGCCTTGATAACTTTTTATACATCTATTAGAGGCAAACGGTTAACAAAAGTAGTTGCACCTTGTTTGCTCTCTTGCTCCGCCTCTCCGCCAATGCTGTCAAGAATACCAACAAGACTAAAAGTTTTTGGTTTCCTCCAAGAGGACTTCCTAAAACAAAGACGCCGTGTACAGTATCTAATGTGTAAGGAATACTAAATAGCAATGTGGATGAACACGGGGGTGCGGGGAGCGGGAAGCTGCAAGAGACGACATATGAGACAAACAAGACTTTATGATGCATTACAGTTTAAATTGGAAACAAAAGAAATCTAAAGCATGACTAGTAATCAATTGGGTGATGCTGAACACAGAAGTTGTGGGGAAGTGCCAGTCAAACATCGATTTTGTTTATTTTTTAATTTTTTTTATTTATTTCGGTCACATTGTGAATTCACATTAAAAAAATGTTACATTTTTTTTCTCTGAAATTGTATTTTACCAAGGGACCGAAAAGGTATCGGCTGAAGCAAACGCTGTTGGACCTCTTAAAAGCCGGAATATAACTTGGATTTTTTAGTTTCAATAAAACCCTTTCATTCTTTATCGTTTCCCCAAATTTTTTTTAACATTTACCATATTTTCACGACCTTGAGGCACATATGAAAGTCTTAGATTTTCTTTAAAATCTAACGTGCAGTGCGCCCTATGTGTGTTGTGAAAAAACAAGTGAAGCAGATAAACACTACGCTTGGTGTGATTCTGGGAGGTCTGACAAAGGAACTCCAACCGCTGGACACCAGCATGAACCGGCCGTTTAAATTAAGGCTGTGAGTGTAGTGGGAGCGATGGAAGACCAGAGGAAACCACAGCTTCACAAAGGGTGGAAGGCAGCGCTGGGTGAGTTACGCCACAGTTTGCCAATGAATTGTAGATGCTTGGACTAACGTGTCTGCTAGCACTGTTGTCCGAGCTTTCGCAAAAGCAGGCATTGTTTCCGAAGAGCAGCTCGGTACAGAAAGTGACTCTGACAGCGAGGAAAGTAAACATGCTATGGTGGATTTAGAGCAGCTGTTAGATTCTGAAACAGAGGATGAGGACTTGAATGGATCTGATAAATGACTTTATGACGACTGCAACTAATATTTAAATAAAGAAAACCAAACTCAGTTTTACTCCCAATCTATTTTTAAATACACACACTTGTCTCCTTGTGTGTGTGTTGTTGTAAGGCAGACAGACGTACGTAGTAGGGGATATGTATATATAAAACCTGCACCCTATCATCAGGTGCGCCTTATCTGTGTGTTAAATACAGAGCACACAAAACTGGGATTGTGCCTTTTGATACGATACGCCTTTAGGTTGCGAAAATACCGTAATTAAATAAAAAGAACATAACAGTAAATTAACAAACCTTGGTGATTCATGGTCAGAATTGTTGTCATCAGCATCATTTCTGACAAGAAAGATCAAAATTTAAATACACTATGTTTATAAGAGACATTGAAAACTTTTCATCTGAACAGTGAAAATAAAACACACACCTGGTGTCATCTAGCTGTGTGTTTCGCCTTTTTCTTGAATTATCCATAAAATCCTGAAATTTTGAAAGAATATTTCAAAGCAGAGAGGTTTGACAAAATGTAAAAGTGTGAGAGTTAGATAGTTAATAGTTTTTCTAAATTGTGCAAACCGTAAAACTAGAGTAGTTTACCTGAATCCTCAGCAATGGAAGTAATAGGTGGTAGAAATAAATTTTAAAACTTTAAATCTTTCGCGTTAATAAACTAAACTAATAACATTAATTTATTTCTATGTTTTTACTTTTTGAGAAAATATATAAATAAAATCTTCATATTAAGATAATTTATTTACCTTTTTTTCTTTTTAAAGTCTGTGCCTTCGTTGTCGTTTAGTAAAGGAAGTTGTTTCAGTCGAGCTCAGATTACAGGAGGCTCCGCTCCTTCCCCACCTCCGTGGAAGCTCATTGGTTTCTGTTTTTACTTCATCTGAACAGACCTGTTTCTGCTCTACAACCATCTTCACAAAATATCTCTCAAGAAGTCACCTTTTTTTTTTTACTCACAACAATTAATGATTATTAAAAATGGTAAAAATGTCAATAAACTTCACACACATTCACTTTTGACTAATGTGGGGTTGAACAGAATTTTCAGAATGTGATTAGTTAGAATTTTGATCAGTTGTTATAAAGTAATTTACTTTGTACAAAAAAAAAAAGAATTTTTTTACCACTTAAGTGAAAAGTCAAGCTTAGTGTTTGTTATAACAGAGGTAAGTGAATGAGATCAGCTTAAAAAAGAAGAATTTAAGGTGTGACTCAAAATAAGCCTGCACCCTGTAACTGGAAACATTCCTGTCATTGGAACCAAAAAAGAAAACCTTCATCTGTCACAGCTGAATTTCTGGCATATTTTTTCTCCTGATAAGTTCACATATACTTGAAAAATCTGAGACTGACAAGTGAATCTCAAATTTGTCTCTGGGACAATGTAAAAGATTCAGGTTTTGCAAAAAAAAATCTCTGAGTATAAAGGTCCAGATGTGGGTGCTTGAATGTTCCACATTAAAGTTTACAATGAAGAAGAACTATTCTGTAATTTAAAAAAACAAAAAAAAAAACACAAACATAACTTCTCAGAACAGACTTGTAGGTATTTCAAATTAACATTCTACTTCTTTTAAAAACCTTGCAAGTGATCAGTTTTCAGAGCTTCTCTGCATGTTACACATCAAAAACAGACAGCATTATGCAGTTTTTACATTTTGATGCCAAAAAGCACAATTTTAATCACCAGAATTACCATTTATTTAATGTTACACAAAACTAATTATGAATTTATTTCAAGCAATAATCAGAAAAGCAGTTTGGCCGTCGTAAAATGAATAAATCCTGTAAAACATCTTTTACTTTCTCAATCTGCTTTTTTTTATATGGCAACAGAAAGTTTGACATCTTGAGGGAAAATGTCCCAAGGATCCATCCCAGGACGGTGATGCTTCCAGTCAGGCAGAAGAGGAGGATTGTTAAAAGCCATCAAGCAGCCCAACCAGTGGCAATAAGAGGTGAAAGGTTGCATCTTCACCATCACATCATCTGGATACTGATTTCCATGTTCAGGTAGACGAGTCTGTGAAAAAAAAAATCTGTTTATTCCATTGTTCCAGAGAATCTACCAGTGACGATGAAACATCTTCTCACATACCTTCAGGAGATCTTCTTTGCTGCTATGATACAGCGCCATCTGCAGGTTCTGGATGCTTAGCTGTTTGTACTCTTCAACCTGGAAAACAGAAAACTTGCTGCTTTCACTCGTTTACAAACACAATCTGTTGTAACATTTTCAGTCCAGAACCTTCTGAGGAGTCAATCCACTGCTGGAATGGCTCAGGTTAAACATCTCTGCAATCTGGTTCTTCTTTTTCATCATTGCTTCTGATGCATCTTGAAAGATTTTCTGGGAAGAGCAGTTTAAAGTTCAGAGCAAAATTCAGAGCTGAAGGTGGAGCAGGAAGAGAAGAACTAAGCTGAGGAATGTCTCTTCAGCAGTGTTACTGTACCTGTATCAAAGCCTGGGCTGACTGTGGTGTCATGTCTGTGCTTTTCAGCTCATCTTTGACTTTGGGCCACTGCAGCAGCTTTAGATCATCGTACATCTCAACCAGTCTGCCTTTACCCACCGGGTTGTTCAGGCTCTCTGTGCCGGCTGCTTTGATTGACTGAGACACATTTGCAGCCAGTCTGTCCAGAACAAAGATGGTGGGAGAAAGGTTCCTGGTTGCCATGTCAACCATGTTAGAACATACTATTATGGTACATAAATAAGTTTTACCTGGCTTTGAAAGATTTCAGTTCTTCCTCTTTTTTCTTTAGAGTGGTGCTGTGGAGAGATGAAGAAAAATTAGTTTGAACGTTTGATTTCTATTCTTGGAGCATCAGAAAAATCTTTTAAGGACTGGAGCCTGGAGGATCCTGCTTGTTTGTAAGATTTAAAATGTGTCTCAAAGAACTGAGTTGTTTTAATAACACCCAATCCTTTGGATTCGCTCTATAAGTCCAGCCTATCAGGCATATGGTTGTGTTCAAAATTCTTGAACATAAATTTTGGGTCAGTTTGATTACTTAGAAATCAGAATTTTACGGCTAGTTTCTTGGTTTTTATCATTTGAATATTTTTTCTCTTTTTTTATTCAAGAAAAGGGTAACATCCTGATTTGGGTGACACACAGACTGCTAATAATTATTTAACCATTCACAGGGCGTAACTATTTATTGGGCAAACCGGCCAAAAGCGTCCATGGCAATTCACGTTAGAAAACGAGATTATTCAAGAAGTGAACGACAACCTACAGGAAGTTGTTCCTGTTAGTTTGAAAGTGTGAGCCCCCGTTCAGAGTAAGAAAGGTGAAAGTCGTTTACCCGTTAAAGGGTTAAGATCACCTTCAACACTGTGTGTATGATGGATTGATTTTTTTTTACTAAGCTGTTGTTTTGTTCTTCAGCTGGAAGTTGTGACCGCACTTACACACACCACAAATTTGTTCACACATGTTCAAATCAGAAAACATTAGATGTTTAATAAAGTACCGGTTATTTCATTCAGTATTTTTTTAAAATCCTGTTGTACCAACATGTCTATTTTATATTAGGGTTTTTTTTTATGTTAGGGGACATGCGGTATTTTCTTCTGAAATTAAACTGAAAATCCACTGTGTTTTTGTTTCAGGTCAGGGGAATATTCTGGCAGTCAGGTGACCATAAGTAAAAATAAAATGTGGTTTTATTACGTATTTTTTGGAGAGTAGGTTGATTTTTAATGTTCTTTTGTGTGAATAGATAAAGAATCTGGTTCACATTTTACTAAAAATGACTCACTTTGTTTTTTCCAGTTTCTCTTTGTAATATTTCTCCATTTCAGCCATGCTGTTAAAATAAAGAAACCTGGTGTTAGATGTAAAATGATTCTTCCTGAGAACACCAGAGTCTCATCGTGGGTTAGGAGATCCACTGTCATCTCTAACAAACCTTTTGTTCTTTTCCTGTTGGGTCTGTTCACACTTCCCGCAGCTGGATGTTGAACCAGCTCCACGTCTTTTTAGGAAGACAAAAAAAAACTTCTAAGACATTATATGATTATAGTATATTGTGTGAGAATTTGCAAGTTGTCCCGTCTACTATTCAGAGACAATATGAATGCTAGCTTGTTTTTGACCACACCTTGAGTTCTCTGCTATTAAATTAGAAATCAAAGACATCAAGGGGAACCCTAGAAACGATGAAATTACAAACACAGCTTGTGTCTTCTTTTTAGGAACTCAAAAAACAAACTATAAAACAATTATATAATTTAAATACATTGTACATTTCTGCCTGCGCTATTTATGAAATCTTTAGTAACTTTTTGTTTTCAGATAGTTTGATTCAATTCCATTTTATTTGAAGAGCCCAAAATCACAAAAAACAAATGGTTACAATGGGCTTCACATTGCAGACTGAAAAAACTGCAAAAACAAGGGAAAAAAGAGGAATTATGTAAACAAATACACAGCTAAACGCTAACTAACAAATGCGAACTAAATAATTTTGGCACGTTCCTGCCCTTAGACTCTCTATCACAGTGAGGAAAAACTTTAAAAACCCATCAGTGGAGAAAAAAATAAGAAACCTCATGGGGATCCACACAAAAGAGAGATCCAAGATGAGCATCCAATGTTTCTACAACTATTACCGTATTTTCCGAACTATAAGGCGCACCTAAAAACCTTAAATTTTCCCTAAAGTCCACAATGCGCCTTTTAACCCGGAGCGCCTTATTTATGGAGTAATATTGAACTACAACAGGTGTCGCAACTGTAGTTTAGTTTACATTTTATAAACATATATTTATTTTTTTAAAAAAAAGTCAGCGAGAGAGAAGCCTGAGCCCGACCCGACGTAATGATTGACATTTTTAGGCCCGACCTGAATTTTGGGTGGTGCTCGGGCTTAAGATCTTACCTCTGGCTGCAGCGAGAGAGTTTATCATCAATAAATCAATGGTGAGGAATTGTAGGAAGCAAGAGGATGCGCTGCGCCAAGTAAACAAGACTAAACAGAGTTTCCGCGGAACAAAGCAAGATGGCCACAGTTAGAGGACAAAGTTGAACAGCCTTTACTGTAGCGCCTTATAGTGCGGAAAATACGGTACCTAAATATTCACCAACCTCCCACCTCACCTGTGTTTCTCTATAAGTATTATAAGGTGCCTCATGAAATAAAACATTTTCAATGGTTTTTACAGTGTTTGAATGTTATTTTCACATCCAAAACATTCCTGAAATATATTTCTATTTTAATTACACATGTCTGAGAAACATGCGAGTTCTCCCCTCCAGTATTCAGGTACTTTTTTAAAAGTTTGGTTGTTTTGGGCTACTTCTTTTGTTCTCTGCTAACACAAGACACCATGTTCATATATACACTGTACGTATATGCAAAGAGATAAGAGTTATTACCCACAAAATCCTCAAATTCTATGTGCATATAAACAGTGGGTATTAACTGGAAACCAGTGTAATCTTTTTTTTTTTCCAAATCCGTCTGGGGTTTGTTACCTGTTGGCTGAGTTTACCAACAATCTGGTGTTTGTGGTATTTTGGTATTTTAATGGTATTTTAAACACACTAGTTGTTTTTTAATGACATCACAACTACTCCATAAACTGTCCGGGTTAATTCAACACTTTATTGTTTTTATTTGTTTTGCCAAGTTTGGAAGAAGAAATAAGATGAAGTGAGATCAACATTTACTTTGAAAACATCTTAGTGACAATGGCTAAGATGTCACTCAGTCATTGTCACTAATGGCTAACATTAGCCATTAGTGATAACATCAGGTTAACTACATCAGGTTAACTAAACCGGCACATCAGGTTTAGTTAACCTGATGTGCTCAAATAGGACATCTGTCTCACATCCATGATGTGAGAATGCTTTTCCAGCCTGTTCACACGGACTCTAAGCCACTCAAGTACAAGCAAAAAAAAATTTTACAAACTGAATCCTAACGATACCGCCTCTGTCCAGCAAGTTGGTAGTGCGAGGTAACGCTTTCGCATGACATACTGAGTTCGTTCAGCCCAGTAACAAATTAACCTACAATTATTAGCCTAAACATATTGTTCAGCTCAACCAAATTTGCGTAGCCTATCATAATGAGAAATCCAGCCTAGCAACAGAGAAGCCCACCCTAACAACGGAGGTCCTTCAAAAATGGGTGTTAGGTCAAATTGTTTAACTTCTTTCAATCAAATTTTGGTTTGCATAAACTTCCAATGCTGCAGCATCTAATCTCTTTGAATTCATTAAATTCTATTTTTCACTTTTCATTTGTGTGACAACTTATTATGAAAATTCCACAACACAAGTTATAAAGTAATGCACAAAATGTGTTATACTTACTTGAATTTTTTCACCATTTATATGTCATTGCAAATATTGGACTTACTTTGCTTCTTCTAGTTCCTTCTGTAGTGCAGCGATGCTGGTGGAATAGAAAAGAAAAAAAAGCTTGAGGTCAAACAACTCCTCTTGTGGACACGACAGCTTCATGGTGGTTTAGTTATCCAGTGTCATCTCTGACAAACCTGTTTTCCATTTCTTGTAGGGTCTGTTTACATTTCCTGCAGTCGGATGTTGAACAAGCAGGATTCCTTTTCAGAGACAGAAAATAGGCTTTGATTATTTCATAATGCATTCCTGTATGTTTTTTAGCTGTACATATCAATCAGAATCAGAATCAGAATATACTCTAATGATCCCACACAGGGGAAATTTGTGTGTCACAGCAACAACTTCCTATCTGCTAAGTGAGTCGTTGTAGAGCCCGATCACGTACGGAAAGAAAGACCTCCGGTAACGAGATGTTCTCGAGCGGAGCTGTCTGAGCCTCTTGGAGAAAGAGCTCCGTTGTTCGTCCAGGAGTGGGTAGAGAGGATGGTCATGGTTTTCCATGATGGACAAAAGTTTGTTCAGTGACCTCCTCTCTACCACTGCCTCAAGTGAGTCCTGTTTGCAGCCAATGACAGAGCCAGCCAGTCTGATTAGTTTATTCAGTCTGTTGGTGTCACTGGCTGCGATGCTGCTCCCCCAGCAGATGACAGAGAAGAACAAGGACCTGGCCACCACAGACTGATAGAAGGTCTCCAGCATCTTGCAGCACACATTGAAGGACCTCAGCTTCCTTAGAAAGTAAAGTCGGCTGCAAGTCTTCTTATACACAGCAGTACTGTTGCTCCTCCAGCTCAGTCTACTGTCGATGGTCACTCCAAGGTATTTGTACTCCTCCACCACCTCCACATCTCTACCCAGAATGCAGAGCGGCTGCAAAGCAGTCCTCCTCTTCCGGAAGTCAATCACTATCTCCCTGGTCTTGTCCACATTGAGCAGCAGGTGATTTTCTCCCACCCACACCACAAATCCATCCACCACCCTCCTGTACTCCTCCTCCTGCCCACCACTTATACACCCTACAACTGCTGAGTCATCAGAGAATTTCTGTAGGTGGCATGAATCGGAGTTGTGCTGGAAGTCTGAAGTGTACAATGTGAAGAGGAATTAAGAGAGCACCGTGCCCTGTGGGGCTCCCACACCACTTAAAACCACATCAGACAGGACTTTGCCCAGCCGGACGAACTGTGGCCTGTCCGTCAGGTAATCAGTGATCCAGGAGACGGCAGACGCACCAGCACCCATCAGCCGCAGCTTATCACCCAGTAATGAGGGCTGGATGGTGTTAAAGGCACTAGAGAAATCAAAGAAGGTTTGAACTATATGAACAACTATATGGATTTGATTATAAACTTTTTCTCTAACACATTACCTCATTGGTCTTCATTTCTAACTCCCAGGGAAGTGATTAGACACTCATTTAAAAACAATAACAGCAAAAAAAAAAAGCCAAGTATCTTGAGTATTGAACAGTGGCGGCTGGTGGTAAAAAAAAACTGGAGGGACGCACATTTTTCAAACACACACAAATTTTTTTTTTAGATATATTATATAAAAGTATATATAAATATATATATATAAAATAAATATAAAATTATTCGTGACAATATGTGTCTGTTTTTGGTGACTTCTTCATTATGTTTCCTTATGCCAGTTCGGTAGCCTTCATTTAATTGTGCCAGGATGTTACTCCTGCCAAAAACACCTAGCTTATAGCTACTATCAAGATGGGTGCGGCAAGTTTCATGGCGTTTGCACTTTTCAGACAAATGCTTCAAGTCACTCACCCCTGTTGATATCCACACCTTTTCAGATGCTGCTGAACTAAATAATAAGCAGGGGAAACAAAAAAAAGTGTTTCTCATCCAGTGTTTCTTATCCTCTCACATAAAAGCGGCCGCGATCTCCACTGTTTTGTTGCACAGTCAAATCTGGGGTGTCCAGTCCAAGCTCCTTCACTCTTCTTTTTTCTTCTTTAGAACGCTTAGAAAACGGATTCTGTAGAAGGGACGACACTGAATTCTCTTTAAAAGAGCCACTAGCTTTGTTAGCATCTGAACTAGCTTCCAACGCCATCATGAAGACTCCCAGAATTCCGCAGTGAAAAGAAAGGGCGTGGCGTGGGTGGGATTTATAGGTCAGCTTATAGCTAATTGATTGGTTCATGTAACAGACTGACAGAGAGGATAACCTATCACACACCCGATGGGCGGAAAATATCTGCGCCCCCCGGGCGTGGTTATGGTTTGCCATACACATGAATGGAAAAAAATTTAGAGCTGACGTCACGTTTTTTTCCATAAAAACCGGAAGCCACATACACACCAATACGTTTACCTGGGAGGGCGTACCTACCCTGCGCCCTCTTTCCGGTTTGCACAGGAAGTAAGAAAATAAAATAAAACGGTGTAAAACATTATTAAAATGCATGTAATCTTCACACTCGACAGTTTTGCATACTTATAAACACATACATGTTTATATATGTATACATAGATATATATGCATATATATTTTTTGGTCATCAGGTTGGGGGGGCTGCGCCCCTGCGCCACACGTCACCAGCCGCCACTGGTATTGAATATTGATTGTTTTATTCTGCAGGTGCAGAAGACTGAAGGTATCATTTTTTTATGACCGTTACAAAAACAGAATGTTTCAGTATTTAATGTCTTCAAGACTATTGAATGAAGACATTCATCCGTTTACATACTGAACCATCATAGTATTCAGGACAGGCACATTTTTAATCAGCACTTGTCGGAAATAGTCTACTGAAATATACAGTATGTGTCATATTTTTAATGGCTATCACTTTTTTTGTAGATGCACTGTTTATCCAGGTTTAAAAGTTGACAAACAGACTAGCTGACATGTGTTAAGAAACTGATCACTTTTTGGCAGTGAGTCTCATTCTGGTACTTCAGCGATTTCATGGCTGTTTGGTTCATTCAATTTAATCTCTAAAAAACTTTTGTTTTCTCTCACGTTCGGACTATTCACACTTGAAGTTGCCTCAGCAGGTCTTTTTAACACAGCTTGTAAAGTAAAGGTTTGATTTAAAAAGTTGGATGAAGGAAGAACTTACTCAGTCCCTCCAGTTTCAGGTGTTTCTTCGGTAATCTCTGAGCTTGCTGACCTGGTAAAACATTGATACTATCTTTGGTATAGATGCACAGATAAAGAGATAAAAGGACAAGCAAGAATTAAAGATGACATTTTTTTTAATGTAGACATACGTAGATACATACTGTAAGTCAAATAATTTTATCAAAGAGTAATTATATTAAACAAAAATGCACAGAAACGGGATTTATAAATGTTCAAATAGTTTGTAGGAAAATTGTTTCCATCATTTTTATTCTCTATAGAACTCTTCTGTGTTTTAAAATGTTAAACTGCACTGACATTGAACCGTCTGTTTGATATAGTTCTCCATCTGATGAAGCTGTCTGCCTCACACTGTAAAAAAAAAATCTTAGTAAATATCTGCTGAAACACTCAGTTACATGACGGGATGGATGAAAAGCAGTACTCACTCTATCCCTCCAATTTCAGATGTTTCTTCAGAAGGTTCTATGTTTTCTGACCTGGTAAGAGATAATAATCAATATAACATCGGGTCAAGCTATTTGTTATGAATCAGACACCTTTTTTTTCTCCGTGTTCTGACCATTGTCTTAATTCTACAATTAAGAAACTGTTAATTCTATCTAGTCCCAAATGTCTCTTCATAACCTATTATCATTAATGTATTTCTTGTTTTTATCTTTTATACTTTAAATATTTTATCCATTTGTGCGGAAAATTACCTGCCATAAAGTGATTAAAAAAATTAAATGAACAAAAGAAAGAGTTCAATATATGCTGGTGTTGTTGTTTTATTTTATCAGTACAAAGAGATGCTGTGATCTACCAAACTCATGTTTCTTTTCAACAAACACATGTATCTCTCTTTTACAGTAGAACATTTACATGAGAGTTGGTTAAAATGCCAAAAATACAATTCCTGGCACAATTGTAGGATGGTGGATGAAAAGAAGAACTTACTCTGCCTGTTTAGGTTCAGATGTTTCTCCAGAAGCTTCTGTGTTTTCTGACCTGGAAATAACAAAAGTGAAATCTGGTCAAACGACTTGGTAAACAAGAAAATAAAAAAAAAAAAAAACGTATATATTGTTTTGGCCGTCATTTCCTAAAATTTGAATACGGCAAAATATGTGCGTGTGGGTTGGCTATGTCCAGATGTAATCCAGGTTTATTTATTTGCAATTGTATTAACATTTTTATGCAGGTTGAAGGGATGAAAAATATACAAATTGAGACGAGTTTAGAAACTGATCCCTTTTTGAGAGTGAGTCACTTTCTTGTACAACATTGGTGTTGCACTAAAAATGACCAACCAGTTTGATTTTGTGGCAGACTTTGATCAATATATTTAGAAAAATATTGATGATCACCTATCTACCTACCTTCCTGGATGGATGGATGGATGGATAAAAAGCAGTACTCACCCTGTCCTTTCAGTTTCAGATTTGTCTCCAGAAGGTTCTGTGTTTTCTGACCTGGTAAGAGATTATAATCAATATAACTTCGGGTCAAGCTATTTGTTATGAACCTCCTCCATTCAGACACCTGTCCTTCCTCCGTGTTCTGACATTGACATTGTCTTAATTCTACAATTAAGACACTGTTAATTCTCTCTAGTCCCAAATGACTCTTCATAACCTACTATCCTTAATGTATTTATTGTTTTTATCTTTTATACTTTAAATATTTTATCCATTAGTGCGAAAAATTACCTGCCATAAAGTGATCATAATACTTTTTTCTTTACACAAATAACTGAAAATGAACTCAACATTTGTCACACTGAACCTTCACGTTTTTCTGACCTAGGCCATCTGTTAATCAGCATTTGTGGGAACTAGTCTACTAAAAATATTTTGACAAATATTTTAAAATTGAATAATATATTTTCTGTCATCCCTCGACCAAACATCGGTATCATAACAAAAACTATCAGCCAGACTGAATTTCTGGATGTTTGGTTAATCCAATATAACCTCCAACAAACTTTTGTTCTTTTTTACGTTGAGACTAGTCACACTTCAGACAGGTTGGTGTTTTCTTTGCAGAAGCTTGTGTCAAGAAAGCTTGTAAAAAAAGAGGTATCTTTTGAAAAGATAGACGGATGAAAAGAAATACTCTAGTCTAACTCTCTAATTTTAGGTGTTCCTCTTGTAGCTTCTGTGCATGATAGCCTGGTAAAACATTTGGTCAAGATCCATGGATAGATATGGATGCAATAGAAGCAAGAATACATGCATCTATTCTTGCTTCTACACAAGCAAGACTAGATGCTTCGTCTATAAGAGTAGAAGAAAATCAATACTTACTCTGTCTCTCCAGTTTCAGATGTTTCCCCAGAAGGTTCTGTGTTTTCTGACCTGGTAAAACATCAAGATGACATCTGGTCAAACTACTTGTCATGATCCTTCACCCTTCAGACACCTTTCTTTTCTCTTTGTTCCGACCTTTGTCTCAATTCCTCACACTCAACCCCGGTTGCCTCTCCCTAATGTTTTCTCCTGAATATGGTCTTCTCGTTGTTATGGAAGCCCTGGTGCTCTCACACCTGTATTAAGTCTCTTTGTTCTGATGTCACAATGGTATGTGGTCACAATGGTATGTCACCTCTTTCCGCTCTACCGCGTTTGGGACTTTATTATTGTGGTTATGCCATACACGCCAGGACACAATCCTGCCCGGGCTGGCGTCTTGGCTGCACTTGCTTACCCCACTTTCCCAGTGCCCTTTCTAACAGCAATAACTCAAAGAGGTTTAAAATATTTTGAAAAATTTCTGACAGACTTTGATCAATATTTTTAGAAAAAGATTGATGATCACCTATCTAGAGCTAGCTTGTGCAGCCGAGGATCTGACCGCCAGGGTCCCCGCCGTTGGCTGCCACCCATCTCCTCCTTCACCCGACCCATATGGCCCCTCCTGCAAGTCGATCTACGTTCCAACCCTCACCTATGGTCACCA
This sequence comes from Neostethus bicornis, assembly GCA_902685375.1. Taxonomy (NCBI): domain Eukaryota; kingdom Metazoa; phylum Chordata; class Actinopteri; order Atheriniformes; family Phallostethidae; genus Neostethus; species Neostethus bicornis. The sequence continues at coordinate 21,653,923 of LR738558.1, read as the reverse complement.
GCTGTGGGTGGTGACCGAAAGAATGAGATCGCGGGTACAAGCGGCCAAAATGAGCTTCCTCCGCAGGGTGGCTGGGCTCTCACTCAGAGATCGGGTGAGGAGCTCTGCCACCCGGGAGGAGCTCGGTGTCGAGCCGCTCCTCCTCCAGGTCGAGAGGAGCCAGATGGGGTAGTTCGGGCATCTGTTCAGGATGCCCCCCGAGCGCCTCGTGGGCGAGGTGTTTCAGGCACGTCCCACCGGGAGGAGACCAAGGGGCAGACCCCGGACCGACTGGAGAGACTATGTCTCACAGCTGGCCGGGGAACGACTTGGGATCCTTCCGGGTGAGCAAGAGGATGCGGCCGGGGAGAGAGAGGCCTGGGCTAACCTTTTGAGGCTGTTGCCCCCGCGACCCGACCCCGGAACAAGCGGAAGATGACGGAACGGATCACCTATCTACCTGCCTTCCTGGATGGATGGATGGATAAAAAGCAGTACTTACTTTTTCCTTTCATTTTCAGATTTGTCTTCAGAAGGTTCTGTGTTTTCTGACCTGGTAAAACATCAATATGACATCAGATCAAACTACTTGTCATGATCCTCCTCCCTTCAGACACTTTTCTCTTCTCCATGTTCCCACCTATGACTTACTTCCTCACATTCAATCCTGGTTGCTTCTTCCTAATGTTTTTTTCTATCTGTAGTCTTTCCCCTTATCAAATAAGCCCCAGTGCTCGCAAACGTGTATCAAAGGTCATCTGCTGTTCTAACGTAACAATGGCATCTGGTCCATCCACCTCCTTCCCTTCTACCTCATCTGGGACTTTATCAGTGTGGTTACGCCATGCCTGCCCAGGACACAATCCTGTCCAGGCTGGCGTCTCAGCTGCACTTGCTTACCCTACTTTCCCAGTGCCCTTTCTAACAGCAATAATTGGTTGAAACTCCACTGACACCACATGACACTACTTAGTAAACAATAAAAAAAGTGCTTAAAGTTAAATTTTGTTGTCATCAACTGTGACTATTTTTTGCATATTCGATAAAAAAATTAAATGAACAAAATAAAGAGTTCAATATATGCTGGTGTTGTTTTGTTTTTTTTTATCAGTACAAAGAGATGCTCTGATTCACCAAGCACATGTATCTCTCTTTTACAGTAGAACATTTACATGAGAGTTGGTTAAAATGCCAAAAATACAATTCCTGGCACAATTGTAGGATGGTGGATGAAAAGAAGAACTTACTCTGCCTGTTTAGGTTCAGATGTTTCTCCAGAAGCTTCTGTGTTTTCTAACCTGGAAAAAAACAAAGTGAAATCTGGTCAAACGACTTGGTAAACAAGAAAATAAAAAAATTTAAAAAAAACGTATATATTGTATTGGCCGTCATTTCCTAAAATTTGAATATGGCAAAATATGTGCGTGTGGGTTGGCTATGTCCAGATGTAATCCAGATTTATTTATTTGCAATTGTATTAACATTTTTGTGCAGGTTGAAGGGATGAAAAATATACAAATTGAGACAAGTTTAGAAACTGATCCCTTTTTGAGAGTGAGTCACTTTCTTGTACAACATTGGTGTTGCACAAAAAATGACCAGCCAGTTTCATTTTGTGGCAGTTTTTTCTTTTTTTTTGGTTCAACTTATTTTCAAACAACCTTTTTTTCCCTTTTACTATGGAACCAAACATTTTTAAAATAAATGTTTAAAAAAAAAATTTCAAAAATTTTTTTTCAAAATCTCCAGCATCGATGAGTCTGTACGACTCAAAGAGTTTTAAAATATTTTGAAACATTTCTGACAGACTTTGATCAATATTTTTAGAGAAATATTGATGATCACCTATCTACCTACCTTCCTATATGGATGGATGGATAAAAAGCAGTACTTACTCTGTCCTTTCATTTTCAGATTCGTTTCCAGAAGGTTCTGTGTTTTCTGACCTGGTAAAACATCAATATGACATCAGGTCAAACTACTTGTCATGATCCTCCTCCCTTCGGACACTTTTCTCTTCTCCATGTTCCCACCTATGACTTACTTCCTCACATTCAATCCTGGTTGCTTCTTCCTAATGTTTTCTCCTATTTGTAGTATTTCCCCTTGTTAGAGAAGCCTCAGTGCTCTCACACGTGTATCAAAGGTCATCTGCTTTTCTAATGTAACAATGGCATCTGGTCCATCCACCTCCTTCCCTTCTACTCCATCTTGGGCTTAGTAGAGTAGTTATGCCATGCCTCTTAGGACACAATTGTGCCCAGGCTAGCATCTCAGCTGGACTTGCTTACCCACTTCCCTAGTTTGAATCCCAACAGCAATACTGTATTTGGTTAAAGATCCACTACCACTACATGACACTACTCGGTCAGCCTAAGAAAATTTGCTGAAAGCTAAATTTTGTCGTCATCCAGTAACCCCAGTCATTGTATTTTACGTGCATAACTAGTTAACTTTTTTAAAAAAGACAAAAAGTCAATATATGCTGGTATATTTTTTGTTATTAGAAAGAGATACTCCGATCCTCCAAATTTATGTTGTTTTTCAACAAGCCCATACATCTCTTTTTTTTACAGTAAAACATCCACATGAGAGGTGGTTAAAATGCATAAAATATCATTCCTGTTATGTCACAGATTGTGGGATGGATAGAGTGATGAATGGATGGATGGATGAAAAGAAGAACTTACTCTGCCTGTTTAGATTCACATGTTTCTCCAGAAGCTTCTGTATATTCTGACCTGGAAAACACCAAAGGGAAATCTGATGAAAATAAGAATCTCAGTAAACAAGAAAAACATACGTATATTAGCCCTCATTTATCAAAAGTTGATTGCGGCAAAATATGTGTGTGTGTGTGTGTGGGGGTTGTCTATGACTCGATATGCACTAATCTTGATTTATTTCTTTGTAAAGTAGCTCTTCTCTAGACAGCTTGCAAAAAAGATATAGTTTTAAAAATAATGATGACTTACTCTATCCCTCCGGTTTCAGATGTTTTTCCATTAGTCTGTGTGTTTGCTGACCTGTTAAAACATTAATATAGTAAAGATACATAGATAAAGAAGTAAAAGAACAAGCAAGGATAAATAATGAAATGTTTTTTTTAAATATAAGCAGAGGTCAATCAAAATGATCACAGAGTAACTCTATTAAACAGAGACTTCATATTTACATGAAACAAGATTTATAACTGTTTAGATCATTTTTACAAAATTGGTGTCCTTGATTGTTCTGTTCAGTGTTGTAAAAGGTTAATGCACACTGACATTAAACCGGCTGTTTCACATCGTTCTCCATTGAATGTAGCATCCACACTGTCAAAAAAAAAAAAATCATAAATAACTGGCAGAAAAATTCGGCTACATGAATGGATGGATGAAAAGCAGTACTTACTCTGTACTTCCAGCTTCAGATTTGTCTCCAAAAGGTTCTGTGTTTTCTGACCTGGTAAAACATCATCATGCCATCTGTTCAAACTATTTGTCTTGGTCCCACTCCTTTCAGGCACTTTTTTTCTTTCCATGTCCTGACCTTTGCGCTACTTCCTTATACATAATGTGGTCCCAACTGACTCTCACTAATTTTTGCACCAGTATATACTGTAGTTACATGTAAAAATTACACCAAAGATCCAAAAATTCTTCTTCTAGTGCGCACTGCGTCCTGTACGTATTTAGACAGGGAGGTTTTAACTTTATGCATGGAGCCAGCAACCCAACAGATTGGTCACTATGTATAAGCGACCACTCATTTTATTCATGAAAATTAATGAATTAAGGCAATTACTTGAATTCAAGTTGGACAGCACAGTCAGCAAATCAGTAGGGGGATAAACGAAGCCATGTAAAAATTGTATGCTTCGCTATCAGTGCCCTCTAAGAGTTGTGCAGGAAAAAAATTTCAAGATAAACAAAGACGGAATGTTTTGAGTGATGCACAACAGTCAACTCTAACAGAAAATAGCTTCTTTTTTTGACCAATGGAATGCGCTTTTAATGGCAAAAATGACAAAGATAAGACAAATTTGCAAAGTCCCCTGACGAGGGTACTCTCGTGACATTCTCAGAATTACGGTGTTCTCAGTAAACATGTTCTGTGTAATGTTTTTGTCTGTCAATTTTTTTTTCATAATTTATTAAATGTTGAAATATCTCAGTAGTTACACAATGAACAAAACTCCAAAGATGTCTCCTTAAGTTTGCAATCATCACTCCCATGGATACGAGAGCCTGAGGGCTGGTTGGTCTGTCCAATTTAGTCTCTAAGAAACTTTTGTTCCCTTAGACACTCAGTTTATTTAAACTTGAAATAGTTCGTTGTTTTATCTGCTGCAGCTCTTTTCAAGACAACTTATATAAAAATGGTCCAATTTTAAAACGATGGATGAAAAGAAGAACTTACAAAGTTACTCCAGCTTCAGATGTTGCTCCGTTAGCCTGTGTGTTTCCAAATCTATATAAGAGTTGGTCACATAAATTAACATGTGTACACTTTCATATGACATGCAGTCAAATAGATTGATGATGGACGGATGAAAAGCAGTACTTACTCTATTCCTCCAGTTTCAGATGTTTCTCCGAAAGATTCTGTGTTTCCCAACCTGTTAAAATATGGATTTGACAACTGGTCAAGATAGATAGATACTGTAGATAAATCTGTAAAAGTATAAGTGAAATTTAAATAATTAAATTATATTTAATGTGTGCTGTATAAATACAGTATAAGTAGTACTTACTGTATAGTTTCAGCTTCAGCGGTTTCTCCAGCTTTATTTTCAACATGTTGCTCCATCTTTATGTTACTATTAAAACATTAAGATGAGGGACAGTCACATTTATCAAAGTGTATGTACCTTTAAATGATACACAGACAAACAGAAGCAAACACAGATTGTTAGCTGATGAATGGATCATCACACACAGACACACACACACAGACACACACACACACACACACACACACACACACACACACACACACACACACACACACACACACACAGAGACCATTTGGAGCACACCCTTAAATACATCTTTATTAAAGCCTAATCTACGAGGCTTTTACTAATGAACCCTATCAAATAAATAAACTCCACTGAAAGAAAAATAACAAAAATCGATCTTCTGGCGATTTTTATGGAAATGTTTTTCACGTCATAATTTGTGCAACTTTAACAATGTCAGAGAATAAAGGCATGTTTAATGTGTTGGAGAAAGAAGATCATTTTATGTCATATTTTAAAAAAAGTTTGAAAATAATTACAAAACTTTATTCCTTTGTGCAAGTGGCCTAAGCTCTTGGAGTCATTTCTGGAAAAATGAGGTGCATAAATACTTCTGATTCCATGTGAATGAGTCTTAAGTCTATAAATATTTTCTTCTGCACATGCCATATATTGGCAATAGAAGTCTTGCATTTTCCCTGCATTTTTGGTTTAAGTGCATGAATTTAAACAAACATCCCTGCTTATTATTTTATTCATAAAATCTGCCCAATTTACACTGAAACAAGTTGAAAAAGTCCTACCTTAATATTTTCTTCACAAGAAAATGCCACAATATTCCAAGCTGAATTAAACATTCATGAGAACGTTCCGAAACTCCTACTTCCCTCTTTTCTCTGAGGGTTATCAGACCAGTTTGTAAAAGGTGTGGCTGGTCTATCAACATGTCAGAAGGAATTACAGAAGCTAAGTTTTATTGACTGAAAATATTAATTAACTTCACACAATGACTAATGGAAACAAGAGAAAGTGTGTATTACGAAGTCTTTTAGGAGGTGAATAGGGTGTTTTGATGATGATATGCATAGCGTATGTATAAAGGTGTGACATTGCTGGATCTGGTTTTTGACCGTGGTGATGCCAACTGGGAGGTTGGATTGTCGAAGACATTAATAAAGAAAAATATTAGAAACATTAAAACAAGTGGATATTCTTTCCAGTTAATACATCCAAGTTGCTTAGCATTAGGGTTTAGCTGCTTTAACACTTCCTGGGATTTTTGCTTTGGGTTTTGAAGCAAAGTGCTCCATCTTTAAAACATGGCTGTCTAAAACATAGGCGGATTGGGCAAATCACTGTACTGTTTTCTGTTTGCTATCCGCTCCCTATTCATCGTACTGCTGTGATTTTTTACATTAACTTGTGGATAATTTCATTGACACAAATAGAAGGAAGATTTAGTGCCCCTGAGTATCTGACCTCATACATTTTAATAATATGTAAGAACATAACAACATTTTAACTACAAAAAAATTTAATTATTTGTAGTTAAAATCCATCTGTTTGTCTCCTCACAAATGCTACCAGTCCAGCCCATCCTGTCATATTTCTGCAGAAGTTTTCCATAGTTGTGGGCAAATCTCTTACCTAATCTTCCCTCTAAATTTTTATGTGTTTGAGGCAACACACAAGCTTCCTGAGCACACTGAGGACTACTGTGTGCAACATTAGATGTGTACACTGTGTTCACGCACCAGTCTAACACTTGTTCAAGACCTTGGCTCATAGCAAGTCGCATGTTTATTCATTCATCTTCTGAGCCGTCCATCTTTAACAGGGCTGCAGGGGGTACCGGAGACGATTCAAAGCGAGAAGCAGTGTACACCCTGAACAGGTCGCCAGTCTATCACAGGGCCACACACTCACAGACAACCATCCACACACACTAATTCCAAGAGGCAATTATATAGTGGCCAATCAACCTAACACACAAGTTTTTGGAGAGTAGGAGGAAACCAGAGTACCTGGTAGGCGCGCAACTAAGAGGGAACACTTCTCTTGACCCATGCTGCTTAGATTTCTTTACTTTGTTCAATATATTATGAAAGTTAATCTTTAAAAACAAATCAGCGACCAAATCTGTTCTTCTCCTTTCGTTACTGTTTGTTGATACAAAAAGGTTTTACAGCAACATCTTCTTCTTTTGGCATTTCCCTTCAGGGGTCACCACAGTAAGTCAGTTTCTTCCATCTAACCCTATCTGCTGCATCTTCTTCAGCCACACTAACTATCTTCATGTCTTCCTTCACTGTACCTTTTCATTCTCACCCTGCCTCTGGGCTCGTCTGCTGCCATGCTCTGTGATCATCCTATCAGCAAATCTGTTAACAAAGATGCAGAAATCCTGTGCAAAATTTGCACCAAAATTTGTACCAAATCTGATGGTTGAATCAAAAGTTTAATTGACATCTACAGAACTTATTCTCTAGGCCTTCACGCAAGCGCCACTGATTTTAGCCTACTTGGCAACAAATTTGATTGTCAAATTCTGGCAGAAACGTGACTGATCACTTGCTTTAATGGGACAATGCACATTTGGAAGCAGCCCAGTTATCAGAGAAACCATGACGGAAAATGGATTGACCATTTGGAAGCATTTTACAAATATTATTGGCCAAATGTAGTTAACAGCAGTTTGTGATTAAAATATGTTTTAGGCTGGGAAGGATGTCTATGAATGTGTTCAAATTCTGCTACTATCATTTTGCATGTCGTTGCACTGGGTAGTGGAAAGTTTTAAAAAACCCACACGGCTTCCTGACAGTTCTATTTTTATACATAGCAGCAATCATTATTCAGAACCAACAAAAGCATCTACGTACATAGTTTTGGGCACAAGAAAACAAGACGTTTTTATGTATCATACCAAATAGTTCATTGCAAAGCATGACAGCTTAGCAAAACTACCTGACAGAAACTTGGAAACAGATCATTAGGTTGACTTTTCACACACTCATCAGTTGTCTTTGCAGATAAAATAGTTTCATTTCAGAAAGCGATGATCTTTTCAGAATCTTGATGATTCACATGTCTTTCTTGGGTTTGGTTGCATGTCTGTTAGCTACAATTATCAACCCAGCCCATTTTTGTTCTGCCATGGAAATGAATAATTAGTCAACAGAATGCAGGTAAGAATGTTTTGTTGTCTGCTTCATCAGAAAAAGACTGATTATTCTTCCTCAGACTTAATTACAATTTTCTGGACTGCCAACTCAAAAATTCTTCCATCTGCAAAAATTGTCTCAGACAAAACTTGAGCTAGTGTGAAAAAGACCTAGTTCAAATATCTTGAAAAAGGTACTCTGTCTGATATATTCAAAGAAAACACATAAAATTATTGAATTTATAACATGATCATTGAAAGCGATCGCGGGGCCTCTGCAGTCCCATCTTCGTTATCATTTACTTTGACTGTTGCTTTCCTTGTCCAGGTAAATGAGTTTTGGATTGTGTCTAGCTTCCATACCATGAAACAGCTTCCCCACACTTTCAGGTGTTTTTCTTTCTTTTTGTACACATCTTTTTATCCATCACTGAATTTTTAAGAGTTTTTTATTAGCCTACTGAACATTAAACATATTAAATTTAGTAGGAAAATATACCTCTGGGCCTTACTTGTCTTAATACTACTCTAAATTGTATATGTACAGGATGTGCATACTGTACGTAGTTTGTTTGGTCCAGTACACAGATGAGCACCTCCAGATGTTGGTGCTCACTGAACACCTGAGTTACAACCTGCCTCAAAAGACGGCTAGACCAGGCTAAAGGATTGAAAGACTTGTATTGTAAGACTTGTAACTTGTATTTAAAATGTTTATTAGCAAATTGTTTTTGTATTTTCTAAAGCTAGTATATCTGATCCATGGTTTGGGGACTTTACAGTCATATGTTTACGTACGTTTGGTTTTTAACCAAAGCTAGTTCAAAACTGGAAATAATTAGATTAGATTAGATTTACTTTATTGATCCCACACTTGGAAAATTTGTGCGTTACAGCAGCAACAAGAAAGAAATAGACAGTAGGGAATAGACAAGAAGGAAAATAAGGAAAGGAAAATAAAAAATAATAAAATATTAAATAATAAAATAGAAGGAATAATGTGACAAAACATTGAGGTCAATACGGACTGTAAGTGCATAAGGAGGTTGAAAAAAAAGTGACATAAGAAGCATAAAGTGACAAACAGTGGTGAATTACATGAGCATGAACCAGTTATTTGCTATTCTGTGAGTTATTATAAAGTGTTATTGTGTTGGGAATAAAAGATTTACGGTACCGGGCGGTTTTTGAGCGGAGCTGTCTGAGCCTCTTGGAGAAGGAGCTCCGCTACTTGTCCAGAAGTGGGTAGAGAGGATGGTCAGGGTTATCCATGATGGATAAAAGTTTATTCAGTGACCTCCTCTCCACCACTGCTTCGAGTGTGTCCTGTTGGCAGCCAATGACAGAGCCAGCCTTTCTTATCAGTTTATTAAGTCTGTTGGCGTCACTGGCTGCAATGCTGCTCCCCCAGCAGATGACGGAGAAGACCAAGATGCTGGCCACTACAGACTGATAGAAGGTCTCCAGCATCTTGCAGCACACATTGAAGGACCTCTGCTTCCTTAGGAAGTAAAGTCGGCAGCAGGTCTTCTTGTACACAGTTGTTGTTGTTGCACCTAATGTTGCACCTAATGTTGTTGCACCTAAGAGAGCATGACCTTTGCGTGTGTTGACATGTTTCTTGTTTAGGATGTAAATATCTTGAATCAGCTGTCATAGAAGACTCGTTCATAAATCAGTAATTTATTATGTGATGTGTCATATTTATGTTAGGTCTAAACAACACTTAGTTAACAAAAACAGACTGAAAAGAAGATGCAGGAGGTGGTCGATGTCAAGTCAAAAACTAAAACTTAAATTAACTTTAATTAACTTAAATTAATTTTTGTTCCAAAGACGAAGACTAAAACGAAACTCAGATGGCTGCCAAAAACAACATTGCTTCAAACTGATAAAATAAATCTAATCTAATCTAATCTAAAATGTATAGCTTGCTCCACCCAGAGACTGGGCAGAAAATAACACATAGTTACCTATATGGCAGTTTAAGAGAAGCTTGCATATATTGGGCGTCTTTGTCACAACTCACAATTAAAAAAACAATATTTTTTGGATTCTCAAACTTCCGTCCAAAATTGAAACTCCACCAAGTTTAAAGGTCCAGAAGAAAAAGTGTTAATTTAATTATTATTGATTATTATTCTATTATTGTTTCAACCTATTGATTTTAATTCATAGCAAAGTTTAAACATTAAAATCATAAAACCATAAAACAAAATGTGTGTTTATCCATGTTTACAGGGCCTTTTGCATTTGTATTTAAACACAATTTGTTTCATTGTACAGCAGGATGCAACGAATTGTAAATAACTTCGTCTTAGAAGATGGTACAGCATAGACAAGGAAATCTTTTGGTTGTGAATTAATGAGGGTTGGACTCAAAATAAAGAAAGTAGAATTTGAAGGTCATCAAATTATTTGTGCATGGCTTTCTTTTTTTTTTTTTTACATTATGTTGTGTGTGGGGCAACATAAATAAGACTTTTTTTTTTTTTTTTTAGCAATGACTGCAGCATTTAATGTTCTTTTTTCTTTTTATTGTCATATTTCAAATTCTAAGTAGGCAATATTTTCTATCTATTAATTGCACGGGTGTGTTTTTTAAAGACAATAAAATGAAGTCTGAAGAGCTGTTTTTACATTATTATTAGACAAACCACCCAACTGAAAAGTGAAAACATTGCATCCAAATGATATAGACAGTCCTCCAAACACACATTTTAAATCAATCTTTTTTTGTTTGTTTTCTTTAAACCAGTGCTGTTTTCGTCAACGATGATGAAAACGAAATGATTTTGTTGACGAAGCATTTTTTCATGACGATAACGTAACGATTACGAAATACATGCAACATTTTGGTGACGAAAATGTGACGAAACGTTTGCAAGTTTCTGCTGACGAGACGAAAATGTAATGAAATCGGCGTCAGACTTTCACATCTGTCTGTGAAACGAAAAAACACAGCGGCTGCATTCTGTCTCTCACGGAGGCACGCCCCCCACAATGCTGCATGGTCACACCGTCTACACAACACACCGGTGTTCAGACACAAGGAAGTCACAAACCATGGTAAAAACAGCAACAAAGAGGCTTGGTGGTCGGAAACTCAAAGTTTTCCACATATTTTGCGCAAACAGCATGCTAACTTCAAGCTTATGATAGCTTGTCGGCGCTGCTAACTTCCTTTAGTTAGCTTGGTTGCGCTAACGAGCTTTAAAGACACAATGCAATGTTTACTTTATTTAAAGGGTGTTTAAAAGGTGTCATTTTTAAGTATGAATAAGTTACACCATTCCTCACTCACTAAGGAATTTGTATTTATTTTACGTTGTTTTACTATGTTTGCTGTTTTTTGCGCAAACTAAAGCTTGGCAGAGTTTTTTTTTAAAAAAACAAATAACCTTCATCATTCTCAGTAACAAAGACACAATTGTTAAAGTTTTTTTTTTTTTTTTTTTTTTACACTAAAACTAGACTAAAAACGTTTTAAGTCTTTCCTGACTAAACCTAGACAAAAACTCTTTTGGGTTTTCGTTGACTAAAACGTGACTAAAACGAAAATATAAAGAGATGACGAAAACGTGACTAAACTTAGATTAATTTTCGTCCAAAAACGAAGGCTAAAACGAAAACTGGCTGCCAAAAACAACAATGCTTTAAACATTAAAATAAAACCAGTGTATGACAAGAAATATAATTGTATGATTTTATTAAACAACAGATAAATGTTTTCAAAAGAACAAAGTATCATGTGGTTTTAAGACATGCAGTGTTTAAAGAAGTCCAGACAATTTTTAATTAAATTATAAGGAAAACATACTTTAACGTATTCCCTTTAATTATTATTTTTTTGATATTCCAAACACACACCAAAAATCATTCACCTCTTTAGTTCATTTCTTCAATTTGTCACGAGCAAGGAAAAATAATATTTTAACAAATATAGGTAAAAAACACATATGTAATTATTGCATTTTTGTCAGTTTTGTCAGTTTTTTTGCCAACAACTGAAAAGAAAAGAGCTGATATTGTAGAGTGATAAAGCATAGACCCGAATCTCTATCAAAGCAAAGATTTCAAGTGTCAAATTCATGATCTGATTCGATCTGACATTTTATTCAGAAGTAACAACGAAGCGGATTTCTTCATATTCGTGAGATGGGGCAATTTCACTCGATTTGGTAATAAAATCCATTTTTGCTGATCCTGTGGACCCTGAAACTTCATCAATTGCTGTGGCATTTATCTCTGAAGCTCCAAAATTGATTTCAAGCCTGATTTTGCGGTCCAGGCCCCTGGTGGTATCAGGCATGCTAACATGAGTGATGGCAACTTCCTCAACACCCCATTCATCTATGTAAATGGGTTTTTTTTTCTCTGTGCGGTAAAACTGCATGCACACCCTTGTCTGATCGGGGTACAAAGGATAAAATGTTGTCTTTCTGGTTTCGTTCCAGCGCACATCTTCTCCTTCTTCTACCAGTTTTTCAAAAACATCCTTACAATATTCCCGCCCTCCAACCAATTCTTTTTTATCCTCCTTATGGATGTGCGCATCAAAAGCTGCATAGACAGAAACTCCATAAGTATAGGCACTTTTTCGTGATGCCACCACTTCTGGATTTCTCCCAAACTGCACAGCCCCGTTCACAATTGCTTCCTGAGCTCTCAAAGGACACAGAACTCTGCACCTGTTCCCAAACTGATCAATGATGTGTTGCCGTAGCACTGAGCTGTTAGCATAGCCCCCCACCAACAGAATGTAGTCTATGGAGAAGTCTTTCTTAAAGATCTCCTCCAGACATTGAGTGATGCCACGCAAACTTTCATCAAACAGAGACCTCAGTTTGTCTCTGGAGATTTTGATGGACCCATCGTTCCAAGTCACCCCTACGACCGGCTCAAAAAACTTCTGCATCTCTTTCTTTTTCTGAGCCAGGGATCCCAGGCTAAATGAGCAGGTAATCTGAACATCTTCATCCACCTGTTTGAGACGTGTGAATTCATACATCATTCTTTGAACCTCACTAGGAAACTTGGCTTTATATTCATCCCAGACACCATCACAAAAAATTTCTCTGAGTAATTCTTGAAATTTTCTGTCTACATTTTGTCCTCCCTGATCATTTCCTGATGCCTTGTGCAGCTCCTTCAGAACTCCTCCATCATGGACTTCATGGACTGTGATATCAATGGTTCCACCTGCAACAGAGACAATCAGACACACATTCAAATATTTCAGTCTAATGTGACATATTTATGTCAGACAGATCTTCAAACACATCTGTCAGCCCATCTGAGAGGATTCTGAGATTTTTCCTGGTTCTCACTCTCACTCTGATGAAGAGCCCTGTCATGCTGGAGAGAAAGTTTATTTTGCCTAGATGTACTTAAAATCTTGTTCTCTTAGTCACCACGAGGAGGATCTGAGGGCAGGAATGTGCCTAAGTTAGTTTTTGAGCTGTCTTTTTGGGTATCTACATTTTTTTTTTCTTCTTTGTTTTTGTACTTTCATTTTTTTTCAACTTTCAATGTGAAACCTGTTGAGACATCTGTTTTTTTATATTAGGTTGTACAAATACAATTCAATTGAACCACCCACAGCTGGCGACCAAAAACCAAACTGAGGGTAGAAACATAGATGGACAGAAAATTTAAAAGCTTTGCTTTGTGGCTCAGCTTTTTCTTATTTATTGGTATTAAAGATGCACTTTGACACACTTGCTGGATGTCAGCATTGGTATATTACCTCCACAGTCCACCACAATATATGTAGTTCCTGGAGACTCATCTAGGTTTTTTTGGTCATGGTTCTGCGTGATGAAACCTTCAGCTGGAAGCTTCTTACACCAGACTGAAGCTGCTTCTGGTTCCAGACAAATCAGCAGTTTTTCCTCATGCCCGCTTGTCACGATTCCTGCCTAGAGGAGGAAAAAAAGCTGTGAGATCAGGGAACGTTTCAGAACTTTTATGTTTTTTTAATTGATGTCATCACCTCAGTTGCAGCTTCTCTCATAAATTGCTTCGCATTATGATCCCAGATAGCTGGCACAGTTAGCACCCAGGTGAAGTCCGAGGCCAAAAGTTCCATACCTGTAGTGCTTTTGATATAATCCAGTGCATCATCCTTCAGAAATCTTAGAGATTCAGAAAGCACCTTGCAGGCATTCATGGCCTTCCCATTGGCAGCAGTAAGTGTAATATCTCTGCTGAGAACCTAAAGACATTTAAAGCCATGTTAAATTCTGAAGGAAAAAATGTCAAAACCTAACATTATTCAATAATTTGTTCATATATTCATCTTTGCACATGATTGCAGTGCACAAGGTGCCCACCAGAGAGCAGAAACATATGCCAGATGAATGAATCTGATGATGTGCAGGACATTAAAATTGTTATATTACTGCAACCTGTACTCACTTTACCATAGAGAGCCATCTTGAAGTTTTCAAATAAAAGGAGTCTTTTTGCCTCTTCGCCTCGAGCATTGATGTAGGCAGTTTTAGCTTCGTAGCCAAACTTGACAAATTCTTCATTTTCATCGAACAGAATGCAGGTTGGAGTTTTCGAGGTGTTCAGACCAAGTTCCTGACCCCACTTCTTCACGACAGGATCAGCTTCTTCCTCTGGAGGTGTAATGGAGTAAGCATAACCACTGTACGCAGTGCCAAAATCAATGGCAATTATGTAAGAGTCACCCATCTCAGGAGTAGAAGTAGTTCGGCCAGATGAAGGATCACTGAATGCCGCAGGGACACAGGATCGGCAGTTATGTACTTCCTTCAACAAAGCCCCTCCTTCCACTGGAAGAAGAATATCCAAAATCAAGCCAGACCACATAGTTGAGCCAGGCTATTTGGTTTTTAAAGTAGTAATCAATAATTAAACTTTTTTTTTTTTTTTTTATGAGTAGCATTCTTCTACACTTTGGATAGTTATCAAAACTTCAGCATGATCAAAGAGGTTACTGTTTTACAAAATTTATCATGTAGAAGAGTGTGTAGAAAAAAGATATTTTAACCACATCAGGTCATGAAGTAAATATATTTCTTATTGACTGCAAGAAATGCAACAATAAAGCCAAACACCTGGATGCCAGCACTCTAAGGGCACAAGACCCACAACTGACAAAGGTTGGCAAGTCATCCATCTCCCAAGCACAGAGGAGACCTCTCTATACAATTGGCGAGTGGATGCTTATCAACTGGAGTCTTTCAGGACATGCGGTGCAGTTATTGTAAATCCTGTAGGGTTCTCAATGTCATGTTACAGGAAAAGTGGAGAGCAGGAGTCAGTACTGATCTGTTGTTTTTTGTTTTCTTTTTTTTTTTTTTTTTTACAGTGTTGACTCTTCAATATTACAGTTTCAAGAGAATTCTGTAATGGAAAATCGTCTGCACTCTAAAAACAGGCAGTACAATTTTTTCTGCAAATTGCTTGAGCCTGTAGAACCATCTCAAATTTTTTTTTCTTTGCATAAAACGTTATACATGAACAAAGTAATTTTTCCTGTCTTCAAGGATTCCAACAGTCCTTCGATACACCGTTTATTTTTAAATCATGCCAGAGCACCAGGGACAACATTATCTGTCATCAACAGAGATCATTAGCTTTGGCCCTAAGCAGACCGTGTTGCACATCGTCATTCATGGCAAAAATCAAAACAATAAAAAGAGCAAATATTTTTGGTCAGGAGATGGGCCACGAAGAAGAATTCTGGACGATAAGGAAAAGTCCCAGTTCAACCTTGTTCAAGTTCAGAGTCTCTCGAAAGTCTGCTTAAAATGATGTCGTTCTGTACCAGGAAGTATAAGACAAGCATGAGAACACACTGATACTACCAAACAGAAAGTTGGAAACTAATCATAAAAATGTTGCGGTATGTCCGTAGACAAAAGTGATCAAGCTCAGTAGCCTGTGAAGAATCTTGATGATCCACAAATCTTTTCTTGCTTGGTTTGTTGTCTACTTGAGTTTTCACCCAACCCATTTGTGTTGTACCATGGAAATGAAAAACCAGTTTGCATTCTGGTATTTTGTTGTTGTGTTTTTTTTTAACTATGGTTTATCAGGTTTGTTTCAGAAAAGTGGCCAAATTATCTTCCTCATTTGTATCACCGTTTATGTTTAATCACTGAAAAAGAAATGTGAGCTCAACAAAATTTGAGTATCACCAGAACTGCGTTGGTCTCAGGAAAGAAAGAATCTAACACTTTTTTTAGTCTCACACAATTTATTAAAAGGACTACACATTTAAACAACGCAGAATGCAAGATGTGATTCCTGCTCATTTTCTAACCAAATAATGAAGGCTAATCCACAATTTAATCTAATTAGCTGCATAGTACTTCGATAAAAAAAGCTTTGATAAAAGCTGATTTTGTTCGCACTACCCATTCTGGACGATAAGGAAAAGTCCCAGTTCAACCTTGTTCAAGGTTGAACTGGGAGGTTGAATTTTGTTGAGCTCACATTTCTTTTTCAGTGATTAAACATAAACGGTGATACAAATGAGGAAGATAATTTGGCCACTTTTCTGAAACAAACCTGATAAACCATAGTTAAAAAAAAACACAACAACAAAATACCAGAATGCAAACTGGTTTTTCATTTCCATGGTACAACACAAATGGGTTGGGTGAAAACTCAAGTAGACAACAAACCAAGCAAGAAAAGATTTGTGGATCATCGAGATTCTTCACAGGCTACTGAGCTTGATCACTTTTGTCTACGGACATACCGCAACATTTTTATGATTAGTTTCCAACTTTCTGTTAGGTAGTATCAGTGTGTTCTCATGCTTGTCTTATACTTCCTGGTGCAGAACGACATCATTTTAAGCAGACTTTCGAGAGACTCTGGACTTGAACAAGGTTGAACTGGGACTTTTCCTTATCGTCCAGAATTCTTCTTCGTGGCCCATCTCCTGACCAAAAATATTTGCTCTTTTTATTGTTTTGATTTTTGCCATGAATGACGATGTGCAACACGGTCTGCTTAGGGCCAAAGCTAATGATCTCTGTTGATGACAGATAATGTTGTCCCTGGTGCTCTGGCATGATTTAAAAATAAACTACACCTGAAACATATCTCAAAAATAAGCCAACTTGATCTTCATTTTTCTCCAAAAATGCCTCCAGAAACTCTAAATATCAGTTGTGCAAATGGCGAGAAAGCCTAATTTTACCAAAGCAGAGAGGGAAATGCTGGTCTCCCAAAGGGAGCAGTGTAAAGCAGTGCTCTTTGCAAGCCCCAGTCATGGTGCAGTGTCCTACAAGCAAAAGACAGCAGAGTTAGAGGTGGTTACCACAGCCTGGAACTCTGTAAGTGGCACACACCGATCTGTCTGTGAAATAAAAGAGAAATAGTTTAACCTTAAAGTAGTGACAAAAATAAAAAAGGCCACGGGGGGGGAATTCATTTCAACCAGGTCATGAGAATGTCCAGGGAGAAGAATACTGGGCAATAAGGATTTACTTGCACAGTGGAGACAGTCCAAGTAATACTGTTCTTTATTTTTTACTTAATGTCGAGGAGACAACAGCTCAGTGGTTAGAGCATTCGCGCGCGGACCGGAAGGTCGCGGGTTTGCGTCCCACAAAGAGCACGTCTAGGGTCCTTGGAGAAGACACCTAACCCCTGCTTCTCCCTCCATTGGTGCTGTCGAAGGGCAGCCTGCTGCGGTGTAAGGAGTGTAGCACACAAATTTCTGCGGTGAGGGATGACTGGAGTAATTCATTTCAATTACAACTTCAAATTCTGTCCATGTTATATTTTACATTACTTCTTACATTTTGCAAACGGCAGAGACTGTCTTTGCTTAGAGTTACAGAAAAGTCCGCATTTTTTCTCCACCTTTTTGAGTTGGTCAATTTGCTTGAAAATGTCCGTGTGTGTGTGGATCTTAGCATAAGTCAACTTTCTAAATGAGGCTTCTGGTTACCTCATACATTCTTGGTTGTCAAAAAGGCTGACCAGTGCATTCACTTTGTTTTAAGGATATAGGACTCTTCAATCCTCACCATCTTCCACAGAAGTTATAATGAGAGCTGTTACTACTCCGGCTCGCGAGCAGCAACAATAAGGGGTAGGCCACACAAAGTAAAAGGTTCAAAGGGATTTATTACAGACAATACTACTAACGATACAATGAAAACAAAAGATTGGCAGAGGATCAAACTCGCGTCAGTCGCGCAGAGAGCAGCCAGCAGCCTTCCGGATCGCAGTGGGCGGGCCAACTGCCGCTCTAGATACTGTGACGACAGACAGGCAGAAAGATTTAAAGGGGCCACGACCCCAGGGTCGTAACACTCCCCCCCTAAAAAACAGGGTTCTACCCTTAAAACAATGTGCACAATACTTAACAGAATGTTGAAGAGTGCAGCCTCCAGATCCACATCTCCAGCCATTCGTGGGAATCCCCTGGAGCTAAACGGGCCAAGTCAATCCAATGGAGCCCGAGTCAAAGCATCAGCGAGCACACTATTCGTGCCCCTGATGTGCTTGATATCCAGGTGGTAGGGCTGAAGGAAAAGAGCCCAGCGCCATGAAATTTGGCCTGAAACGGTGACCCTACAACAGGCAACAAAACCTTACCAGGGGGTTGCTTTGAAACCCAGTTGTCGTGAAATACTGCTAATGGATCCCGAACTTAATGGCCAAACACCAAATCATTTGGACTAAAACCCGTACTCTCCTGACAGACTTCTCTAGCTGCAAGCAGCAACCACGGCAAACCCCAATACTGAGAGCCTGATTTAGACTTTGGCAAAGGTCCAACGCAATCAATAATCAAATGTTCAAAAGGATTTTCAACCGCAGGTATCGGCTTAAGAGGTGCAGGCTTAATTCCCTGATTCGGTTTGCCAGAAATTTGACAAATATGGCAGGTCCTAATATATTTGGCAACATCACGTTTGAGAAAGGGCCAAAAGAAATACTTAAGCACATGACTATAGGTTTTCTTTACTCCTAAATGGCCTGTTCGGTCATGTGAACAAGACAACACCCTTTCCCTAAATTTTGTAGGAACCACTATCTGCACAAACGGACTACCCAAAAGGTCAGAGCCCTGAGGCTGCCATTTCCTAACCAAAACCTCACCCTGAAGAAAATACCCAGATGCAGAGCTTCGAAGTTCCGATGAAGGTTGGACTTTATCAAACAGCGCAGTCAGTGACACATCCGCTTTCTGTTCAGCAATTAACTCCTGCTGGGAAATAGAAAACATTTGGGGTAAATCAAACTGAACATCTGAGTTAGGGCAACATTCTTCTGAAGTTTCAGACTTAGCCTTTGCCATGGCCCTGGTGACAGCACAAGCAGTGAACACCTCAGGAAAGTTCTGCCCACAGGAATCAGGAACTTTTGCTGGGACTGAAACTTTGATAGGACACTCTACAGGCCACACCTGGTTACCAGCTAAGTCATTACCCAAGATCACAGCAACGCCCTCTACTGGCAATTCTGGTCGAACCGCAATGTGCACATTTCCTTCAACAAAACCACTAGACAGAAAGATCCTATGCAACGGGGCACTAAGTGGGACCAAACTAACACCTCTCACCAGAACACAATCACCTGTACTTGTCTCTTCTGAAAAAGGCAAGACTGAAGAAAGGACAAACGAGTCTGTAGCACCTGTATCCCTCAAAATTTTCACTGGGACTTTCCTATGATCACCACAAAGTGACACAAACCCATCAGAAACAAAAGAGTCGAGACCAGAAAAACATTTGGATTCCACAACTGGGCCCAAGCACTGAGATTTTGCCTGAACAGTGAAAACCGCCGGTTTAACAGTCTTAGTTCTCATTTGACCACTTTTCCTTTGCAAAACGGGACAATCAATCTTCCAATGACCTTCCCCACGACAGTAGTTACAACTTTGCCCCGACTTTCTAAAATCACTAGGTCTTCCAGTCTCAAAGTTGTTACTCCTGGTGGAAGCAACAGAAGTACCAGTAGAAAAAGTAGTAGAAACACCCTTCCTAAATTTACCCTTGTGAGCCAAAACATAGTCATCAGCTATAGTAGCAGCTTCTGAAACAGTAACTACTCGACGTTCTCTAATATGAGTGGCAACTTCTGGCGGAACACAATCGACAAATTGTTCAAGAACCATAAGATCACAAAGCTTATCATACGAAGAAACCTCCAAAGAAGAACACCACCTGTGAAAATGCTTGCTTAAGTCCTTGACAAACTCAACATGGGACTGGGTTTCACCCTTCCTCCAAGACCTAAAGCGTTGCCTGTAAACTTCTGGAACCAACTCATAAGCTTTCAACACCGCTTCCTTAACAAGTTTATAGTCCTGGCTCTCATGTTCACTCAAAGCAGAATAGGCTACTTGGGCCTTTCCTGTAAAAACTGATTGCAACATAACAACCCTCAAATCATCCGGCCAACTTCTGGAATTAGCAACACGTTCAAAAAGTACGAAGAATGTATCCGGATCCTTTTCATCAAACCTTGGGACAAGACGCAAATTAGAAACCACATCAGACTCACTTCGAACGGAAGTAGAACTAAGCTTCTCCCTCTCAAACTGTAACCTGTCCCTTTCCAAAGCTATTCTCATCTGCTCCATAGCCATCTTCTCCTTCATCTGCTCCATTGCCATCTTCTCCTTCATCTGCTCCATAGCCATCTGCTTCTCGCGACTTTCCAAAACCACCTTCTCCTTCTCCATTTCTAACAAAAGCAACTCCCTTTTTTGTTCAAATGTCAAAATATCTTTAACCTCAGGGTTGTTTAGACCAACTTTCCCTGGCAAAATCCCATCACGTACCAAAGCAGACCACAAACACAACTTTATCTCATCTTTCAATTTTCTAGCACCAATATCAACGGAATAATGATCAACCAACTGCAACAGTTGTTCTCTAGTAAAGCCATTTAACATCTCCTCAGTAGGGGACTCCGTAAAATCCTCCACAGACGACATGGTTGATGTAAAAAAAAAACTAACTAGAGCACAGAGTTGAGGTTTCCCCACTAACTACCTAACCAGAATCTAACTAAACTCACCCCTAGTCT
Source organism: Neostethus bicornis (assembly GCA_902685375.1). Classification (NCBI taxonomy): domain Eukaryota; kingdom Metazoa; phylum Chordata; class Actinopteri; order Atheriniformes; family Phallostethidae; genus Neostethus; species Neostethus bicornis. The sequence continues at coordinate 21,633,014 of LR738558.1, read as the reverse complement.
TCAGGAGGCCTGGCGGTGGGTATTTATGCGCTCGAGGCTGCTAACCAGCCCCATACAACCCGCGGTATAGTACAAGTACTAATACCACGGCGCGCTCCCGAGCCGACGTAGGGAAAAGGGTAGTGGGATGCTGCAACCCGCACGTACCTCCACTCTAAATGCCTATTGCAAAACAAAAAACAAGCGAATCTCATAAGGAGAAAACACTTCTAAATCCTAACAGGGTAAAACCCAACTTCCAGCAGGTGCTCAAAAACACTAACAAAGAAAATGTAGGCTTCAACCAAAAATTTTAAAACAAAACTAATTCTCCACAAACTGTTAACTGTTAACTGTTAACCCTGATCAACTGCCACTCCAAACTCAATTTGACTCAAAACTCCAACTGAAACTCAAACTGTCAGCAAAACAAATCACGCACTCTTTGTGTGGTCTCCCCCCAGATTTGATTAGTCGCCAAGGTAGCCAAACAACCAATTACAAAACAAAACAACCAATTACAAAAACAAAACCAAACTGGACTCAAAATGGGACAAAAATTAAGCCAAATTAACCAAATTCAGTAAAGAAACAGTTTTCAATTTCAAAAAAAAAAAAAAAAAAAATAATACAGACTTTAACGTACCCGATTGGTCTCAGGACGAGCCCCCATTTGTTACTACTCCGGCTCGCGAGCAGCAACAATAAGGGGTAGGCCACACAAAGTAAAAGGTTCAAAGGGATTTATTACAGACAATACTACTAACGATACAATGAAAACAAAAGATTGGCAGAGGATCAAACTCGCGTCAGTCGCGCAGAGAGCAGCCAGCAGCCTTCCGGATCGCAGTGGGCGGGCCAACTGCCGCTCTAGATACTGTGACGACAGACAGGCAGAAAGATTTAAAGGGGCCACGACCCCAGGGTCGTAACAGAGCAAACAAGTCTCTTCTCACTATGGTGTAAAAGTAACACTGCCTCAGACAGAAACACGCAGGAGAGAGTGTTTGGGTGGACCTGGCCTTACCTGGCACCTGCAACAAAAATGTTCAGGGATCCCAATCAACCCTGCCATGGACTGCTCTTCTTACTCTCTGAAGATAGAGTAGTCTGCAAGGCAGATCTGTAAGGCTTCATGACAGTTTCTACCAGAGCGTCATCACACGTTCAAACATTTACAAAAAAAAAAAAACTCAGCCTCAAACAGAACACAATAATATTTACGAGTACTATGCACATCTTGCACAAAAATCATTGCACTATGACCTGTTTTTTTCTTATTATGTTTATATATTTTATTGTAATTTATTCTAGCTGTTAATTATGCTGTTTTTGTTTTGATCAAAATATATTGCTTTTTAATGTTTAATGTATTTGTTTGAGTGGAAAATAAGGAATCAATATGTTGACATAATTATAAATTTTTTAAAAAAGCAAATTTTATAAACTCTTTAAAAGCAGAATTTATCAAATTAACTTCAACTTTAACAAAGCTTAGAAATATGAGTTATTTTCAGTTGAATTGATCAATACTTGCCCCAAACATTGTTGCGGCAAAATATATGTTAATTAATTAAACCGTATATTAATGTGTCAATTATATATTGACCTGAGAAAACACAGCATGAAACAAAAAAATGGCAATTTTTTTCATTTTTGAAGTTCTGAAACCAAGACAGTCAAGTCTATGCAATTTTATTTTCACAAACACCCAAAACTGCAAAAACTTATGGGACACTTTTTTGTTCACGTTATGGATCTTTTTTCACCTAAATGGCAGCAGAAGGTTTGACATCTTGAGGAAAAATGTCCCAGGGGTCCATCCCAGGACGGTGATGCTTCCAGTCAGGCAAAAGAGGAGGATTGTTAAAAGCCATCAAGCAGCCCAACCAGTAGCAATCAGAAGTCAGAGCTTTCATCTTCACCATCACATCATCTGGATACTGATTTCCATGTTCAGGCAGACTTGCCTGTTAAAGAATTGTTCTATGTTTAGTTCATTGTTCCAGAGGATCGACCAGTGGAGATGAAACAGCTTCTCACTTACCTTCAGTAGTTCTTCTTCTCTGCTATGGTACAGCGCCAACTGCAGGTTCTGGATGCTTAGCTGTTTGTACTCTTCAACCTGGAAAATAGAAAACATGCTGCTTTCACATGTCTACAAACAAAGTTTGCTGTAAAAGTTCAAGTCCAGAACCTTCTGAGGAGTCAGTCCACTGCTGGAATGACTCAAGTTAAACGTCTCTTCAATCTGGTTCCTCTTCATCCTCATTGCTTCTGATGCATCTTGAAAGGTTTTCTGGGAGGAGCAGTTTAACGATCAGATCTACACTGGCTGGAGATCAGAGCTGACCATGGAGCCAGAGGAATCTCTCTTCAGCAGTGTTACTGTACCTGGATCAAAGCCTGGGCTGAGTCTGGTGTCATGTCTGTGTTTTTCAGCTCATCTTTGACTTTGGGCCACTGCAGCAGCTTTAGATCATCGTACATCTCCACCAGTCTGCTTTTAGTCACTGGATTGTTAAGGCTCTCTGTGCCGGCTGCTTTGATTGACTGAGATACACTTGCAGCCAGTCTGTCCAGAACAAAGATGGTGTAAGAAAGTTTGTTTGTTTCCATGTCATTTATGGTGGACAAACCTGGCTTTGAAGGATTTCAGTTCTTCCTCCTTCTTCTTCAGTGCAGCACTGTGGAGAGAAGTATCCCATTGCAAAACACATTTATGTGAAAGATTTTTTTTAATGAATCCACATGTTATCCCCAAGCATGAAATAGCCCTACAACACAACTCTACGGCACATTCCAAATTCTAATGCAAATAAAATTTGAGTGCCTTTAAGTAAATTGCTTAGGCTTTTTTGGATTGTATTGTTTCCCAAAATCAATTTTTTTTTCGGTGATAAGTTGATTAGCTGAGCCCAATTATTTTATAAAAAAATCTCTTAAAAGAGATTTTATTTTCTTAACCAGATCTGTATTACCAGCAATCTGGGGGGAAAAAGGTTTTCGCAGCTGGAAAGCAGTAACTAGGATGATAGAAACTTTCAATTTGTCACAGAAACATAAGCATTTAAAGACTTTTGTTTGATTCAGAACACCCACGGTGCTGTGCAGATAAACACCTGATGAATGATTTTACCAAACAAATATGTCAGATTAAGAGTGTAGTTGCAAATATGACTTTACAAAGCAGCAAACAGGAAGTGCAACCAATACCAAAATATTGGCTCTTCCAGAGGCTTGCAGTTCTACAGAAACCTCTACAGAAAATATCATCGGCATGATGATGTGGAACTCAGTGTAGTCTTCATAAAGGACTTTCTCCAACTTAAAAGACTGGGGAGAAAAATGTATTTTTCCTGTCATGAATCCTCAAATTCCACATTAACAAATCACTTGTCCAGGGACTACACCGCCTCTCACCTGAAACAAACCGGAATACGTTCCAATGGGTGTTACAAAAATGGGTTGATAGCAAACCAAGTCTGCTCATGTTTGAGAAATGTATTATTACCCTCTCTCAATACCTGCACTTTCATTGAAAAAAAATCATATTAGGATTTGATATACTTTGACAAGTATATCAATTCCCAAGTTTGATGATACTTACTTTGTTTTGTCCTGTTTTTCTTTGTAAAACTTCTCCATTTCAGTCATGCTGGCAAAATACAAGAAACACTGTTTAAGCGGTAAAACAATGGTTTACTAGAGAGGTACAGTATTTAAGATTTCTATGAACCACTTTTTTGTTTGTAAAATACACAGGGTCCTACCAGTCTTCTCCTCTTTACAGGCATTTGCTGATTTCCACTGTGCATTCCAATGCTTATTTTCTTACAGAACAAACCTAAGCTGTCAATTCAAATTTAATACAGTACGGCATGATAATTTTCCACATAGCGCAGATTTGATTGAAAACGCACCAGCTTAAAGAGTACTACTTACAAAGGAGTACTACGCTAGTTCTACCCTTACTCCGGCCACATCTTTTCGCTCATCAAGGAGAACCTGAGGCATTCTCTGACCAGTTTTTGTGCATGGAAGACTTTCTAACTTTCACCGGACAAGAAATTAGACATTGTATTCAGGACCTGTGCTTTCGGTCGCCACACACAGCTCATGACCAATGGTATAAGTAGGATTGTAGATCGACTGGTAAATTGAACATTTTGCTCATCTCTCTTGTTGGAATGATGCAGCATCCTAATTATTTGGATGTCGCCCCGATCTGTCTGCCAATCTTCTGCTCCATCCTTCCCCTACTTTTGAACAAGACCCTGAGAAACTTAAGGTCATCGATTTGTGGCAAGACACTGCTTATGACCTACAGGGTCATAAGCAGCACCCTTTTCTGGATGAGGATCATAGTCCAACCAAGCTGGATCCGCCTACTGCCTCTGCTGCTCCTAATTATTCTATTGTTGAGAGTTGCACTCTTCTGGGTGAGAAAAGGGTCACACATGATTGATAGCTCAGCAGTAGGTATTAAACGATGAAATGTGTTAAAGTTTGGACTGTTGCTGGCAGGACATTCACCAGAAACGATTGATTTTAGGGTTCTTTTAATGGTTTTTAAAAGTCTTAACAGTCTTGGGTCTTCTTATTTATCTGACCTCCTTGTGAGCAACACCGCACCGCCATCCCCTCCACCTCCAACATGGACCCTGAGGTACTCTGGTACCGGCCTTTTATTAATACCACTCGTTAAAACAAAACTCACAGTGAGGCATCGTTCCTCAACCAGAGCGGCAGCTCCATTCAGAAATCTATTTTTTTCTTAGGAAAACCTCAAAAAGTTTTCTTTTGGGAAAAATTCAGATTGGGATTAACTTTCAGAGGAGACTTTAATACCCCTGACAAAAATTCAGCTTCAGAACCAAATTGTGAGCTTTTTTGTTCACAATTTGGTTAAAAAAAAGAGGAGAGGGGAGATGGTAGCTCAGTGGTTAGAGCGTTCGCCCACGAACTGGAAATCAACAGGAAAATTGTGGGTTTGCATCTCACTGAGTGCACATCTAGGGTCCTTGGAGAAGACACCTAACCACTTGTTTCTCTCACTGTTGGCACCATCATAGGTGGCAGCCTGCTGTGGTGAAATGCAGCACATAAATTTCCCAGTGAGGGATTAATAAAGTTAATTAAAATTGAAAAAAAAAAAAAACAACTTTTCAAGTACCTCTATTTTAATGACTTAATTTCTTCTTCTTTTTGATGGAATGTCGATCATATAGAAATAAGAAATATAGAACTAAGATTTACAGTAGATGACAATATATTCTAAGAGATTCAGAACTTACCTCTGTTCTGAGAGTTTTTGTTCAGCTAAATAAATAAATGAATTACTCTATTCATCCCTCACCGGGGAAATTTGTGTGCTGCACTCCTTACACCGCAGCAGGCTGCCCTTCAACGGCACCAATGGTGGGAGAAGCGGGGGTTAGGTGTCTTCTCCAAGGACCCTAGACGTGCTCTCTGTGGGACGCAAACCCGCAACCTTCCGGTCCGTGCGCGAATTCTCTAACCACTGAGCTGCCGTCTCCACCCAGTTTCTTCTAGTTAGCCATTATAAGAAAGGGTTTACTTAGTTCTGACTGTAATTTATTACCTTGCTTTCAATGATTCCAGTTCCTTTTCTTTAGTCTCGAGAGCATCTCTGAGGAGAAAAGAAAACACGGAAGTTTAAAGTCAGAATTAACATAGTTTGACTCAATTTAAGATTTACCAACAACACCTAAAATTTCTTCATAAAATTCCTGTTTGTAATTTGACAACATTCATCTGGTTAAAACACTGGAAAAAGAACTATTAGATTATGGATGACATGGCTAGATTATTCCACCCATGATTCCGTAGACCTCTGAGGCTTTCACCATTCTTTGTTTGCGGCTCAAGAGGTAGAAGAGGTAACTTGAACAGAATTTGGGAAAACTAAAGGGGTCTTAAAGCTAGGTTAGATACTAGCCCGCTAGTTCCGCTGTGCCTTGCATTCTCCCTTTGAAGAACGGGTCTCTCAATAAGTTCCAGTTGAGGATTGTCTCAAGAGGGCGGCACAACTGCGTTTTGTGAAGGCGGCACAACCTTTTGTGAAATTTGGCTGGATTACGCAGTACGGCAATGAGTTAGTGAGGTGCATGCTGATTTAGGTCGACAGGACAGCCACTTCTGGCAAATTAAAAGGCGTTGGTTGGGCACTCTACATTCACAATGGCGACAAGCGCGATTGGAACATTCTGTCCCCTCGATTTGCAGTATCTCGCAGTGAAATGCAGACCTTTCAAACTGTTGAGAGCTCATTTCTCTTCTGTTCTTATTGTAGCAGCCTATTTGCCAACACAAGATAATGCTAGGTTAGCACTAAAAGAGCTGTACTGCCCGATAAACACAAGATGAATGGTAATTCAGAGATGGGTGTAATCATGGATGGGGATTTTAACAATGTGGAACAAAAGGCAGTGTCCCCCAAGCTCCACAAACTCCTTCACTTTCCAACCAGGGATGTCACAGACTGGCTTTGGGTCTGGGACAAAAATGAAGGAAACAGAGACAAAAGTATGGGCCAAATCAAATTGAGTTTTTTGTACACAAGATCTTTAAGGTAAAGAAACAATAATCATGAGTGCCAAAACCAAAATTGAAGAAACTGCAGAAAACCAAAGTGTACCTGGAGGAGAGCAGAGAAAAAGAAATTAGTGGAGGCATCTCCTTAAATGAGCCCAGCTGGCTCCACTCAGACAATCCTCCCCAGAGGCAGTTTCTACCCAGAGAAAACGCAGGCATACACAGAAAGAACATGCAAACCCTACACAGAAAGGCCAGTGTTCCAAGCCTCGAACCCATCCAGGACTTGACCCTCCGACCTTCATGCTGTGAGGCCACTGTGCTAACCACTGTGCCACCGTGCTGCCTGTACATGTACTGTATTATTCTCAATATAAACAAACTTTCTAATAGAACCACACCCATAATTTTCCTAAAAATTGAATACGGCAAAGTTTAAGTCTGACAACACTAAGTTTTCCGTATTCCAAATTTGGTACAAGTCTGACATGCCCTTCTTCTTTTTGATAGGTTTGTGCACTGAGTTGGAATCAAATTCAAATGTCAGCTTCACATCCACAGAGTTTGTAAACACATGAAATCTTAATTTGCTTTTAGCTGTATATTTGTGTATATACATTATTTTTGTGTGCTTTTTGTCCCTCTTTTGCCCTTTTTTCAATCTACAATGTGAAGCCCGTTGAGACTTTTTTTGTGTGTGTGATATTGGGCTATACAAATGTAAATGAATGGAATCTGAAGCCCGCACCCTTGTTTTTCTGGACGCCACCACCACACACCATGCCACTGACTGTGCCACCACGCTTCAGGAGAAAAGAAAATACTTTGCTGTCTTTGCACATGCCACTTCAGAGGCACAGCCACTACATTATTTTCCTGACTATAACCATCTTCTGTTGCACAAACAAAATCTATAGATGCAGTCCAGAATTCTCTGTAAATACGATATTCCCAAATGCAGCTAGCAAATTTTAGGCTTGACATGGTCAAATTTACACAAGTTGCCAAGCTGCTTTCACAGATAGTGCCACTGTGCATGTGCAACTTGTACTGGTACCAGTACTGTTTTGCAAATGGCTATTACGTGGCTATCAATGGCTATAAATGCTTTACAGATGCACACCCCATCAGTGTGACCGCGCATGCGCAAGTCTTGGGAATAATACAATATTTGTACCAAACTGTTTTGGAAAGGGGTCTTTGGTTTAGTGGAGGATTGTCCACAAATGATTTTGTGCAAATTGTGAGCATTTACAATCTGCCATCTAAGTGGATGGCAGGCTCATGGTGAACTAATCACAGATGACTTTTCTCGTCTATTCCCACTGCCAGTCCCTGCATTAAGATGACGGGAATTCAGCAACACTTATCACTGGTGCGAATGCAAGTAGGAATAGGTTTAGGTAAGAAGTTTTTAGCATTTATGAGGTGAAATTAATTATTTATGGGATAAGAAAGAAATGATTGAGAAATGATTTCACATTGATGCAATTGTAATTATTAGAGATCTCCTTTTAAACTTGTGCTTTTATTAATTTAGTCTGTTGTTGTTACAAACTGTATCCCTCTGATGTCAGAAACAAGACTACTCAATAAAAACCATCAACCCCAAAACACAAGATGCATTCTTCTTCTTCTCATTTCGGCATCTCCCTTCAGGGGTCACCACAGCAGTTTCTTCCATCTAACCCCATCTGCTGCATCCTCTTCGGTCACGCCAACTATCTTCATGTCTTCCTTCACTGTATCCATGAACCTCCTCTTTGGTCTTCCTCTAGCCCTCTTTCCTGGTGGTTCCAAACCCAGCATCCTTCTGCCGATGTACTCTCTCTCTCTCCTCTGCACATGTCCAAACCATCTCAGCCTGGCTTCTCGGACTTTATCTCCAAAACCTCTAACATGTGCTGTTCCTCTGATCCTGTCCATCCTGGTCACTCCCAGAGAGATCCTCAGCATCTTCATCTCTGCTACCTCCATCTCTGCTTCCTGTCTTTTCCTCAGTGGCACTGTCTCTAGACCAAACAGCATGGCGGGTCTCACCACGATTTTGTACACTTTTCCTTTCATTTTAGCTGAAACTCTTCTGTCACACATCACACCTGATACTTTTCTCCACCCGTTCCAGCCTGCCTGCACACGCTTCTTCACCTCTTTTCCACACTCTCCATTGCTCTGGACTTTTGATCGTAGTTACTTAAAATCTTCCACCTTCTTTATTTCATCTCACTGTAACCTCACTTTTCCATTTGGATCCCTCTCATTCACACACATGTACTCTGTTTTACTCTGACTAATCTTCATTCCTCTTCTTTCTAGTGCAAACCTCCACCTCTCCAGCTTTTCCTCCACCTCTTCCCTTCTCTCACTACAGATCACAATGTCATCTGCAAACATCATTGTCCATGGGGATTCCTGTCTGACCTCGTCTGTCAGCCTGTCCATCACCATAGCAAACAGCATAGGACTCAGAGCAGATCCTTGGTGCAGTCCCACCCCCACACTGAACTCCTCTGTCTCACCTACAGCACACCTCACCACTGTCCTACAGCCCTCATACATGTCCTGAATCACTCTAACATACTTCTCCGTCACATCAGACTTCCTCATACAATACCATAGTTCTTCTCTAGGTACCCTGTCATACGCTTTCTCTAGATCTACGAAGACACAGTGCAGCTCCCTCTGGCCTTCTCTGTACTTCTCTATCAACATCCTCAACACAAATACTGCATCTGTAGTGCTCTTTTTAGGCATAAAACCAAAAAACCAAAAACACAAGATGCATTCACCATACAAAAATATAAAAAATATATATGGAAACAACCACTCACTTGTAAGAGTTGGATTCTTTTTTGGAGATTGACTTTAGCTCAGCATAGCTGTCAAATAAACAACAGTCATGAATAAAACCTTAAAACAGTCAATAATTAGAAATTCATTTATCTCAAAACTTTCCCAATTTTCAGAAATAAGGACATTTCTAGTTGGAATCTACTTTCTTTTACCTCTGTTTACATGATTCCAGTTCTTCCAGTTTTGCCTTCAAAGCAGCCCTTGGAAGAAAATTTTAAATAATTAGTGTTGAAATAAACCTATATGTTTTTCACTCAAGTTTCACCTGTTTAGCATAAATTTAACACATGTCACAATGTCAGTCCTAGCATCAGATGTTGCTCTATCTTTGCAAGCTGTTTCACCACTGGATTCTGCTCTACGGTTAGTTTCAGTTGACCGGTTTTGTTTTTTACCACTGTAACACTGATGGGTTAGATACACACATGATATGCACATCACACATGGCTGTAGACAATGTGAAGGGACCAAGTCATTTGTTAATGCAAGCTGCCAAAATGACTTTTCTAAAGTATTTCTAAGATTGGCTTACTTACAGATATGGTGGGAGGATCACTGTCTGATGGAGTATATCGAAGACGAATAATGGATAGATGGACAGACGTATAGAATAATAGATGGGACGATAATTGAAAACATGAATGGATGGTCCAAGATTTTGGGTGAGGGGATGTGGAATTACCATTACATTTGTTTTTCTCCACTAAATTTTTATAAAGTTAGTATTCTCTTCTCTTGTTACAAAACACTAAACATCTCATTTTTTTTAAAGCTATATGTCTTACACCACGTAAATCACTGCTAAAAGTTATCTTGAATAAAGTATCGAAGGAAATGGCATTGAAAACAGTTCAACAGAGCCCCGTGTACTTTTAACTGTGATGAAAATCAATTGTCCCAACCAGACACACGTTTAATATGTCCTCTTCTTTGTGCAACATCCATCAATTCTGCAAATTATCATTGCTGTCAAGAACAATCCTCTACTCTTAAAAATGTTTTTATTAGAAATTAAATGCATCAAAAGTCATCCAAAAAAAAAGTTAAAGACTTACGTCTTCTCCTCTATTTCCAGGTTGTTTTGAGTCACCAATTTGGAACATCTGTGAGATACACAATAATTATCTGAATGAAACGTTAGAATGAGGTTGATTATTTAGATAAATGAAAAAATTAGGTTTATGTGTAGTGAAAATGCCAATCGCATTGCGTATACAGATGAACATAGTACATTTTGTTAGCTCAGAAAGAAAGTATTTGAAAAAAAACAAAAAAACTTTTGTGTCATAGATTGAACTGAAGTTGGTGTTTTTCCACTGAATCTCTCTATTCCTTTATTGCCAAGTCAGAGATGTAGGATTACTATCCAAAAGGCATAAATGATCATATTTTACCAAAAAAAAAAAACCGTACAACTGTTAAAACCAAAATACCACAGTCTCTCTCCCTTTGAAATTGCAGCTTTTGCATGAACTCGCAAGGCATGAGAGTGGCAGTACTCTAGCAAACCTGGAGTAGCAATCATTGGAGACACGCTGGGAGTGAAAACAATCACCATTTACTGGATGGAGGTTAGAATGGCAGCATAGCACAAAATGCATATTTTGAAGAAAAAAAACAAATGTATTTTTGAAAACTGACAAAAAATATAAACCTGGCTACACATCGTTTTTTTTTTCTTCAAAAAAATTAAAACTGATAAACACACAAAAGTAATACAACAAATAAAAGTGGCTTCATTCGGGTTTTGACTTAAAGTACAAACATAATCTGTCAATGAATAGATTACAAAACCTTACAATAACCTATAAAATCTATACAATGATTTGATATTAATTGGTAAATGTACATATACTGTACATATATACTATCTATCTATATATATATATATATATATACTTCTCCTTCGATATTTCCCTTTAGGGGTCGCAACAGCAAGTCAGTTTCTTTCCTCTAATCCTGTCTCCTGCTTCTTCTTTGGTCACGCCAACAATCTTCATGTCTTCCTTCATTGTATCTATGAACTTCCTCTTTGGTCTTCCTCAAGGCCTCTTGCCTGGTGGTTCCAAATTTGGTTTGGTATTTGGTATTTCAGAACCAAAGGATACATGGTTTTTCCCATGTCAATCTCAACATCTACTGTATACAAAAACTGAGAGGTGAGTAGTCGCAATTGCGTTTTGGTTAGCATTTTAAATGCCCTAAGCACAGATACTTCTCATTGTCCTCCACCATCACCACCACTTTTTTTGGACTTTATCAGTTCAATTAGTTTTTTTCAAAGACAATAGAGTGCATTTAAAGATCAGTGTTATTTTTTAAAGAAATACCGTCAATAACATTATGCAACAAAGACTTGAACAATGACTGCAAACTGAAAAATATTAAAAAAAAAAAAAATCTTATTTGCTGCTGTTTTTTTAAGACTGCTAATTTGGCTAACAGTTCAGTGTTGCAGCATCAACGGAACACTTTCATTTATGAGCCCGCCAAGCCATTAATGGCCAAGCTTCCAGCCAATCATTCATCCATTTCTGTGTGATGTAACATTTTCAGGACAATGCATTCAGGATATATTAAACCATGGATAGACAGATAAATACAAAGTACAACTAGCACAATCACACTGACAAGAAACGTCAAATTATTGTATTTTGTCCATTTTTTACAGTTATTGATTGTACAGAGAGCATAATTGTCATACAAATATGATAATTATTGCGCACCTGGCAACCCTGCTCTCTCCTGCTCATAATCTGCCACACGTTTGTCCCATCATCCACCTTTGAATTCACCTGTTTGTTCTACATAAACACTGAGCATTCATCTAGCCCTTGTCAGATCATCAATTGACTTGGGCTCTGGAACCCTGAACGTCTGTCAGTCTGTAACCAACCTCGACTGTCCTGGGTATCTCTGACTACCTGCAGTGGTAACCTGACCAGCTGCCTGTCTCTGACCTTGTCTCTTGAAATTACCCAGTTTGTGTCTCACCTTCCATACATAAAGACCAGCCTCTGACAAAACTCACCTTTCTGTGATCCACAAACCACCAGCCCACCATCAGGTGACTCATCCTACTGTCGGACTTCCAGCTGAATCATAGCCCAGCTGATCAACAATCAATCTACTTTACAGCCAGCCTCCTAACCAGTTCACGAGGTTTAAATCTTGCAAAATGTCACATTTTGGTCCTTATCTACCACCACCATCACACAGTGTGGATCGCCTCTCCCTGGTGCTAAAATAGATTCTCTTAAATAAGAAACCCATGGATTTAAAGGTTATGGCACAAGAGGAATTTATGAATGCTTGGAAATATTGTCAATGTAAAGAATTGCTTCATTCCTGTTGACATTGTGGAAAATGTTCTTATGAAACTCTAAAAGTCATAAAAATAGCAAAACATATGAGGTCTTTGGTCTTGCAAACTAAGCCAAATTTATTATTATCTGTTCCTGTAGTACTCCAGTTCTTCATCTTTTTTTTTCAGGGCAGCTCTGTAAAAAGAAAACTCCTGCTTTAGTCGCTACAAAACACTGTGCTTTCGTTTCAATGAAATAAATAGCAAATACTACCTCCAATATTCTGAATATTTAGGTCTTGCAAAATAAACAATTTAGATTCCAAATGTTAAATAAGTATTAATGAATAAAATGAATATTAAAATGAGGAGACTTACAGTTTTATTTGGGATCAAAACAATTTACAGAAGCAAAACAATACATTAATATGTATGTATTGTCTTAGAATGCAGGACTCAAATACTAGGGGGTTAAAATTCAAGAATGGATATTTAATGAAGGAGTTTTTTTTATCATGTGTAACCATAACCTTTTTCAATAATCATTCATCACATTCATGTGCGCATGCGTTAGCTCATGTGTTGCCTGTTACAAACGCTTCCGACTCTCTGCTATTTGTAAAGTTTTCCACTATTTTTTTAAACATGTTAGAACTTTATTAGAGGAAGTATGTTTTTTCTTTGGGTGGCAAACACAGAACGAGAAACTTGTTAGACTAATTTCATTTTTTGCACAGAGATGCAACCCTCGGATGCAAGCATTGTTTACATCAGGGATGAGTTGATGGTTTGGCAGTTGGCCACCGCTACAGAGGAAACAGAGAGTGTATCGAAAAACACACAGGGGGTGCAGAGGTAATAAAAACTACGGAGGAATAGGGTGGTTCAACGGAAGTCAATGGTGAGGAATTATAAACCGTGTCTCCCCTCTATCACCAGGGGAAATGTGAGGTCCATGGCAAACAAGATGGACAAACTGACAGTTTGTCCATCTTGGCTGGGGAACGACTTGGGATCCTTCTGGGTGAGCTGGAAGATGCAACTCGGGTGAGAGAAACCTGGGCTTCCCATCTGAGGCTGTTGCCCCCACGACCCGGCCCAGGATAAGCGGAAGACGACGGAACAGAACTTTATTACTCTATCCTCTTACTGCTCTCGTTGGTCAGAAAATGTGTGCTGTAACAAAAGGAATATCCTGTCGGGAATTAACAAAGTATTTCTGATTTGGATTAGAATTGACCGTTGTGTTTAAATTTAGTTGAACCCATATAACTTACTCCAGTTAAATCACTGCTAAACGTTATCTTTTATAAAGTATCAAAAGAAATTGTTTTGAAAACCGTTCAGCAGAGTCCTCGGTGTACTTCTAACTGTGATTGAAATCAGTAAATCTGACCACATTTATACCCTCTTCTTTTTGCAAAACCCATCAATACTGCAGATCATCCCTGATGTTAAAAACATCCATCTACACCTGAATATTTTTCATTGAAAATTAAATGCATCAAAGGTGTTTGGTATCTATTTAAAAGATATTTTTTCATTTTTTTTCTTTGTTTTTGTACTTTATTTGTATGTGCAATGTGAAGCCCGTTGAGACAATTCTTTTGTGATATTGGGCTGTATAAATATAATTGAATTGAAATTGAATTAAATAGAAAAAGTCACCAGAAAAAAAAAGTTAAAAACTTACGTCTTCTCCTCAACTTCCAAGTTGTGTTGTGTCTCCAGTTTAGCATATCTGTGAGATACATGATAATCATTAAACATTGAATTAACAACTGAATTAAACATTAGAATGAGGTTGGTTAATAAAGATTAAAGGGAGAATTGGGTTTATGTAGGGTGAAAATGCCAATCTTGTTGCGTATAAAGATGAACATAGGACCATACTTTTACCATATCTACATACATACCATACTTCATTACTTCATACCATATATATATATATTTTTTTGGCACTGGCACTTTCCTAGGCTGCTGCCTGTTGCAGTGTCTCATATTGTTTTTTGGCATTTTACTGTCTCTTTTCATTTATTTCCACATGTTTTTTTGCAGAATTTCTGTCGTTTGTTTTCTGTCCCTTCTGTCCTGTTTTTTTTTTTTGTTTTGTTTTTTTTTTTGTTGTTGTTGTCTGTTGGTTTTAGCTCCGCAGGTTTTTTTTTTTGTTTTTTTTACCATCAAGACCCGCTTTGTTAACATGCGAGTTCTCTGTGTGGAGAAAGGAATGGAGGATGAGTGAAGGGACCTGGTGGAGGACTTCGTCCGGTGGCGTGGGGAGAACCATCTGCACCTGATCATGACCAGAAGAAAGGATATGGTGGTGGACTTCAGCAGGAGGGATTCCATCTGTCCCTGTTGATGGATTTGATTTGGAGACGATCACATCGTACAGATTTTTGGTCGTTCACATGAACAACAAACTGGACTGGTCCACCAACACGGACATGATCTACAAGAAGGACCTGAGTAGACCGTATTACTATAAAAAGCTCAGGTCCTTTAACGTCTGCAAGAAGATGCCCTCTATGTTCTACCGGACCATTGTGAACAGGGTCTTCGCATTTTACCAGTCCATAATGGAGGGTGTCCTGTTCTTCTGTGGTCTGCTAGTGAGCTGGTCCAAAACACTAAAGGACGCTAACAAAAAAGCTGGATCTGTGGCTGGCTCACCCCTTGCATGGATAGTAGAGGTGTTGAGCAACAGAATGATGGCAAAACTTGTAAATCATGTGTAAGGCCCTCCCATCCTCTCCATTAATTTGTGGACCACCTGAGGAGCAGATTCAGTAACCTACTCCTGTAACCCCGCTGCTCAAAGGAACGGTACAGAAAATCATTTCTGCTGTCCTTCACCAAACTCTTTAACCTCTCATCGTCTAGTCTGTAACTACCAGGCTGGAGGTAGTTGTAGGTTGTTCTTCTTCTGGTCTTTCTGTTTGCACTGCAGCACTTTAACTTTTTTAATTGTTTTTACCTTGCCTAGTTTTTTATGTAGCGCTTTGGATTTTTTTTTCTTAAAATGTAAAGTGCATTATAAAAAAATTTATTATTATTATTAACTCAAATTTCTCGCCAGGATCAATAAAATATTTTCACTTTAATTCAATTCAATACCAGAGCAATATGTTTAATAAGGATATTGCTCTTGAATTGACCGTATTGTGTCACATTTCATCGTAACATCTGGCACTGTAATGCTTTAAATCTCATTTCATCACATAATATCACCAGACTTTATCTTGCAGTTTATGAGACTTTACATTAATTTATTCAAATGGCTTTGTAGGCTTTATGGGATTTTAATAGTTTAGGATTATCACCACACAAACACAGAACCCTCCAACTATTCTGGTTAAATAACGGTGGCCGCGTGGTTAGAGCGTTCGCCTGCGGACCGGAAGGTTGTGGGTTCGTGTCTCGTGGAGAGCACGTTCAGGGTCCTTGGATAAGATACCTAACCCCCGCTTCTCCCACCATTGGTGCCGTTGAAGGGCAGCCTGCTGCGGTGTAAGGAGTGCAGCAAACAAATTTCCCCGGTGAGGGATGAATAGAGTAATTCTTTTTTTATTTATTTAAAGTATTGCAGTGTTTTGAGATTGTGTGTATACTTTACTTCTGTCTCTCTGCTTTCAGTTCTTCGTCTTTTTGAAGCAGGGTGTTTCTGTTGCAGAAAATGATGGTTAAAATAGTTCAACAAAGAAGCACCAAAAAGCCAAACTTTTATAATTCACCTTTACCTTGATAAATTACAAAAAAATAATAATAATAAAGTTTTCCTCCAGTATTACAAGTCATCTTTACTTGGTATTAGAATTATATAAGTGTGTAAAATATTAGAAAAATGCTCACGTTTGTTCGCTTGTCACCTCGTGGGTATCATTACTGGATCTGTTTGCTCCAGTATTGTTTTCACCTTCTTCCCTGGGACCCCTGAACAACAATTTTTACTTAGAACTTAATTGTACATTATTCAGAAGAAATTCACCTCCAAAACATTTTTCATCTCAAACAGGTCTAATGCAGCATTCTATCTTGCTAAGTGATGGTGCACAGTATTTTTTTCCAAAGCAGTTGCAAAGAATCTGAAGCACTTTTTAATAAAGAAGTGAGAGATTTATGTGTATGAGATTCAAATTTAAAAGAAAAGAGCTACCATGTGAGTCAGTGTATAACTACTGTACAGCATCTAGCTTTTCTGTTTTTTGAAAGTATCAGAAAAAATAACAAAATAACTTGTACCATATGATTGTGATTTGTGGATGAAGGTACAAAAGCATTATTTCTCTTACCCAAAACAGCAAAAAATACCCATTCTAAAAAGTATTTTCTCTTGTTTAGTCCCAGAGAACCTTTCTTAGTGATTCCAAATTAAGAAATGGAGAGACAAACTTCTACTGATACTCTCTACGTAGACCAGATGAACTGGTTTTTGTATGACTCAGTAACTGAAGAAATGTATGAATGCTGTTTTCATGCGGAAATATCGTCATTTGAGTTAAAGGGACTGGAGTATGCACATTTTCAGTTTATTTACACTATGGTTCCTTCGTCCCTTCCCACGTCAATATTGTGCTACATTTAGCACCCAAATTCCAAAGGACAGCTGCTCTTCTTTACACTTCTTTTTGACACAGGCATTAACTACTGACTACGTAACAAGACACCAAACACAGTTTTTAACAAGCAGAAGCAGGACAAAAAAACACAAAATGTTCTTTTTGCCATGTGCTCTTAGTTTATTTTATCCTCAACGTGTAATGAAATTTTAGTATACAGGTTTATTTTAGCTCATGTGAACAGGCATAATTCAGGGTCAACATGCTTGTTGTTTTCTGTAAGGTCAATTTTAATAAACCAGAACCTGACAGGTTGAAAACTAGACCATCAAGATGAGAATAATTGGTATAAGACCCAAAATTATTCTTAATCCCTAATTGTGTTCAGTTCTGAAAAGTTCAATGTTTCCCTCTACTTACAGTTTCTACCATCCATCCTCTTATTGAGTTGCCTCCTTAAAAGACAGAGGTACGATCTTAAGCCTGAGCCCAACCCGAAATTTGGGTCGAGTCGGATTCGGGCTTCTCTCTCGCTGACTTTTTTTCTTTCAAATGAATATATGTTTGTAAAATGTAAACTAAAACGAGGTGTGGGTACTAAACTAAGGAATACTTGTTATAAAATTAAAACAAAGAAGTAATGTTTAACTACCAAACAGGATCCGCAGAGCCAGAGCATGCCCTGCGCACGTGAACGGGGCTCTTAATTTGGTAATCTTCCCCTGTGCAAGTCTGTATCTATTTTGAACTGGTATCCCCAATATGAAGGAGCAAGAAGGTAAGGATAAACTAAAGGCAGGAGAACTGAAAAGACAAACACGCACCGGTAAGAGTGAGGTGTGGAAAAACTTCAAATTTTTTGTTCAAAATGCTCCAGAAACTTACACTGGCTTCGCTGAATGTAGTCAATGTGGCGCTTTGCTTTCATACGACACCAAAAAGACTGGCACCTCGACGCTGAGCAGGCATTTAAACAGCTGTACTGGCATCTTGGATTATCGTCAAAGATCTATTTTATCATTTGTTTCAAAGACCGTGCCTCCTCTTCGCGCTAAGCAGGCCATCACAGACAAGTGGGTTAGGGGTCTGATAGTGTGATTTTTTTTTTTTAATTAAAAATGTGTGTTCCTGAAAATGTTCCAATTTATAAATAACCCTCCTCTTCCCAAGTCTTCACCAATAAAATATGACATTTTGGGCTTGTTTCGGGCTCGGGCCCGCAAATCAAGTTGATTGGTTGGGCTCGGGTCGGGCTGGAGTTTTTAGGCCCGATCTCACCTCTGTTAAAGGAGTTATCCATGCATCAGGGATCTGTTGTGGGAATTTCTTAATAAGATGTCACACAAATGAGAATAGAAAAAAAAGAATTTAATAAAGTAAAAAAGATTAAATGCTGCAGCATTGGAAGTTCATGCAAACCAAAGTTTGATCAGCAGAAGTTCAAAGATTTTCCCCACACACACGTCTTAAGGATCCCACACACGTCTTAAGAATCCCCGTTGTCAGGATGGGGTTTTTCATTGCTTGGTATTCTGATAGGCTATGCAACTTTGGTTGGGCTGAACAATATGTATGATATGCTGATAATTTCTTAATATTTATTACTGGACTGAACAAACTAAACATGCAACTTGCTGGACAGAGGCTGACTTATTTGGATGGAGTTTGTAAAATGTGTCTTTGCTTGTTCTTGAGCGGCTTGGAGTCTGTGTGAACAGGCTGGAACAAGATTCTCATACCATGGATGCTAGATAGATGTCTTGTTTCAGCCCATCAAGTTAAATAAAGACACGTATTGTCATTAAGATGTTTTCAAAGTAAATATTAACCTGACTTAATCCAAAATTTTCTACCACAGATCCAAGATGCTATATTTTTTTGGGCTTTAAAGCCCTGTTAGCATCACCTGATGCAAACAAGTACAACGGGAGGGACCAGACATAGCACGAAGGAAGATAACCACTGGCAGCTAGACAATATCTTGCATGCTGCAGTTCAATCATCAAATTCTTAAATGTTTTGTTTCGATTGGGTGAAGAGTGAGCCGAAGCTGTCAGCTGAAAACCATCTGGTTGTATTTGGCTCTGGTGGTTGGGGAGGAAGCTGGTCAGACTCAACAGCCCCACAGGATCTGTGAGAGTCTGCTGGGGAGGACATCCTTCCATCAGAGAAATGTTACCAGCGCTGAATTATGACATTAAGCCAAAGGAGGTTGCTCACATATCACTTTGTGACTCTCTGACCGACTGGCAATCACATCAAACCTGTTGAAAATTAGATTGACCGATCAGCCTGACATACAAAGTGCTTCTGGATTGTGCTATACAAATAAACTTGCCCAGCCTTACTGCATAAAACAGCACATACTTTAAACAGGGTGATAAAGCAGGAAAACTTTTGGCCCACCATGTACGTCAAACAATTTGCTCTCGTCAAATTCCCAAAATTCGTTCATCCACAGGCACTACAACAGACCTTATAAAGATCAATGACAAATTTAGAAATGATTATCTAAAATTTGGTTTTCGTAAAGACATTATTTCTTGGATAAGGCTGCTGTACTTTTCTCATTCAGCTTCAGTGAGAACTAACAATAACCAATCATCATATTTTCCACGGTATTGTTCTTTGCTGCAGGGCTGCCCCCTAAAGGCTTTTACTATTTGCTCTGAGTATTCAACCTTTGTCTATTGCACTACCTGAACCTGCATGAGGAAGGAAAAGATGTCACAACATTCCTGCCCATTTTCAATTAACTGTTTTTTCATTTCCACAGTAAGACAAAAATGAGCTGGGTCTAACAACAACTATTGAACATTGTCAACATGCAGGCATCCAGCCAACCAAACAAGAAAAGACTTGTGGAAAATCAAGATTCTTTCCACATTACTGCCCGCAGAGTGTAGAAACCTTTGTTTAAAAAGATGAGGGATGATGATGTGACATTTTATCTTCTCGTCAGTCTCCAACTTTCTGTCAGGTTGTATCAGTGAGCTCTCACGCATTGTCGAAGATCCACAAGAGGTTGGTGAATCAGCTGCACACAGCCACAGCCCTCCGCAAAACTCCAAGACGTTCAAAAAGGATAATTAAAATGGATCTAACATAATACAGTATGATGTAGTTTAGACAGAAGTTTTTATGCACTGATTTAAAAAAAAACTGAACACAATCTTCACTGACCTAGATAATTTTTCAGGGCAACTTTTATAGACCAGATTTTGCTTTAGGAAAACTTCCACTACACAAATCTGAATCAAAAAGCATAGTTTACGACATTTTTCAAATCAAACCATTTTTGTTTTTACTGTATAGCATTTTTAATTGAAAAAGTCATGTGGACGGATTGTCGAAACATCTAAAAAAATCTCTTGGAAAAATAACATTTGTTTTATTCAATACCTCTTTTTTGCATCACAGTTCACAAAGCCTCTGAGCCCACTCTGGAGGAGTGAGGACTGTTCCAGGTGTCTTGCTCCTGGTGGATGTCTTACTGAGAGGATCTTTGTTGATCCTTTATGAGCATCTTAGCCTTTTCTGTCCACTCTTTTGTTTGTTTCACCCTTTATTATAAGACGTAAGGAGGGTGTGCACCAACCACGGCGAGATCACGCTACTCAGCCTCCCTTGAAAGTTATTTTTTTCAGGGAAACTGGAGAGCAGCATCTGCCAGACAGTGCTGGGACTACATGCCAACGATGACCTCAGGATTGAGTCTCTTATTTTTGCAGATGATGTGGTCCTGTTGGTTTCATCACACCGAGATTTCAAACTCTCACTGGACCAATTCACAGCTGAGTGTGAAGAGGTTGGGATGGGAATCAGCACCTAAGCACAACTAAGACCACAATCCTTAACTGGAAATGGGTGGATTTGCCCCTCCAGGTCAGGGATTTGTTCCTGCCCCAAGTAGAGGAGCTTAACTATCTCTGAGTCTTGTACACAACACGAGTGGGGGAAGGATGGAGCTCGAGATTGACAAACAGATTGGTCCAGTGTCCACAATAATTAAAATTATGATGCTCAATCAGTTCAGCAAACACCTTTTGGCCCCCAGATCCCACTCACACATTCAGATATATTGGAGTTTAAAATTTTGGGCACCCTGGGTAAAAATTGTGTTAATGTGCAGAAAAAGCCAAGAAAAAATAAATAAATAATTGCAAAATGGGTTTTTCTCCCATCGTTTTCATTTTCAAGATAACAGACAAAATAATAATAATAATAATAATGATTGTGCCTAATGTGGTGGTGCAGAGCTGCTGTAATTTTTGTAATTTATCTGTTATTAAAGCATAATACTTTACACATTATAAGTCTTTTATTAATATTTATTAATATTTTGATATGTAGCTTTTAATTTGCATTTTTGTGGAAGTTGGAAAATAACATTTTAAACGTGAAATAGTGGACATTTATTTGTAGCCTGGATTAGCTATAGCTTTTTCTTGAGAAAGTAAGTTTACATTTTTTAGGTAATAAGTTAAAACGTAAAAATATATCGTTAAAATGTGTCCAAATTGTAACATATTACATTGTAAAAATGTAGATTTAGACGTTTGTATCATGCAACTTGCACCTTTTTAGCTGATTTTTAAAATCTTAAAATAATAAGTTTTTTTTTTAGTTCTATAACTGCTTTTCTAAATTAAACAAAACTGAAATTAAATAATTGTCCTAATACTTCAAGTGGTTTCTCGTCTTTTAACTGGAGGCATTGCTGTTGTTGGAAAAGAAACAGAAAGCACTCATCTTTGTCAGCTTATAATTTACTACATACAGTGAGTTTGAGGAATTCTTTTCTCTTTTAACTGGTCAGACTGGTAATTATTAGTGTCAGTTCCAGTAAATGATCAGCTGATGAGACAGAGATAAGCAAACTAGCAGAATGAGCACTGGAATTTGGTCAGGAAATGTGAGAGTCTAGATGTGTATCTGTTTATGATTCTTATTTACACCAAAAGTTTTCCATGCCAGACAGTCTTTGATTGAGTTAAACACAGCTGAACACTTTCAGCTGTCAAAAAATATTTGGTAGAGATGTGGGTGTAGATTGAATGAAAACAAAACACATCAAACTAAAAAAAAATTTTTCTGTGGCTGTTTTATTTAACGTCTTTGTTCAGACAAACAAATCTCTGTTTTGATCCAAAAACATTACAAGTGGTCAAAAAATAAAAATGATTGTACCAAAAACCAAAACAATTAAAAATATAAAATATTGTAAATACAGTAGATAGAAGATACTGGTTTGCACAGATTCGTTTCTACATAAAAATTTCAAAGCCAACCCAAATTTTATAGATAATAAGTTTTAGCAACTGCTCACCCACCTGAAAAAGTGCATCATGATTAAAAAAAATACATCAAAAATCACAGTTAGATCCAAAGGGCAAATATTTTATAATTTACGTATTTTCATATTTTTCTGTGTGCATATCTTCATTCATAAAGTCAATCTTCACTAAATGTTGTCGTTTTGTTTCTAGATCTGTGGCCACAGCAGTGATCTCTGTGGAACCAAGTTTAACTTCAAATTTTACTTCACGTTTTTTTCCTTTCGCAGTGTCTGGCATCTCAACCTCTAAATAAGCAACTTCTTTAACACCTGGATCATCCACATATTTCACTGTTCCTGTGTCTGCGCAGTAGAAAATAATCCGCATCAGTTTCTGCTTTGGATCAATTGGACTGAATCGGAATACTTTTGGTTCACACCAGCTTACGTCATCATCAACAGACACCAGTTTGAGAAAAATGTCGTCACAATAATGACACCCTTTAACAGTAAATTTCTTCCTATCTTCATGTTGGGAACTATAAACCTCGGTGATTTTGACTCCATAAGTGTGGGCACTTTTTCGTGTCGCCACCACTTCTGGATTTCTCCCGAACTGCACAGCTCCATTCACAATGGCTTCCTGAGCTCTTGAAGGGCACAAAACTCTGCACCTGTTCCCAAACTGATCAATGATGTGTTGCCGTAGTATCAAACTGTTAGCATAGCCCCCCACCAACAGAATGTAGTCTATAGAGAAGTCTTTCTTAAAGATCTCCTCCAGACATTGAGTGATGCCACGCAAACTTTCATCAAACAGAGACCTCAGTTTGTCTCTGGAGATTTTGATGGACCCTTCATTCCAGGAGACACCTTTCACTGGTTCAACAAACTTCTCTATGTCTTTCTTTTTCTGAGCTATGGAGCCCAGACTAAAGGAGCAGACAATCTGAATGTCTTCATCTACTCTTTTGAGATGTGTGAATTCATACATTAATCTTTGGACCTCACACGGATACTTAGCTTCATATTCGTCCCAGACACCATCACAGAAAATTTCTCTGAGCAACTCTTTAAATTTTCTGTCTACATTTTGTCCACCCTGGTCATTTCCAGAGGCCTTGTGCAGCTCCTTCAGGAATCCTCCTTCTTGGACTTCATGGACTGTGATGTCAATGGTTCCACCTACAACAGAGAAATCATTCCAACATTTGAATCCAGAGTGGCACATTTCAGTCAACTTTAGGCAATCAGTCATTCTGAAAATGAATTCTGAGGGAAAACCACAACTTGGAAAATAGATCTTCAAAATATTATTTTCTTGTCTATGGCAACAATAAGATCTGTGTGACACTAAAAGTTAGACAATTTGTTCCCCATTGTCTAAAGTTTGACACAGAAAATATCGATTCTGCCTTTTTTAGCTAAGAACAACTATACAGTCAGCTTGGAATCGCCAGATTGTTGTCTTTTGAACAGAGAAATCAGAGGTCTCTGAAAAAAATACAATGTACCCTAATCCCAAAGCGAATATAAACACCCCCATGAAAAACTTCAAAAGAGAAAATGTAACCGCTCGCAAAATTTTTAAGTTTGATTTTAATTAATGCATAGTGATCATCAATATTAATTTACTTCCCGAATGAATTACTACAACTTTTATTTAATTACATTCTATTTTAATTTTAGAACGCAAAAAAAGTTCTCACTTCAACGTCTTCTAAATGTAAAATAAAGTATTTTACAATCCGCGCTTTAGTTTTATGAGACACATAAAACACATTGTAAAACTACAAATGCTATTTTTATTTAGAACAACTGTCTGCAAAAATGGATGTCTTTATGTAACAACAATTATTTTTATCGTAAAATTTGGGATCCTCAACACTTCTTTTGGTATTGCAATGCAATTTAAATATTTGTGCATCCACATAATGTTTACATTTTTAGTAACAAAGTTCAACAAGTCAGAAAAACCACATGCTCTTTTGTTTGACACAAAATCTTAAAACCAGAAATGTTTGATTGGCGTCAGTGTTGGTACATTACCTCCACAGTCCACCACGATGTACTCTGTTCCTGGAGACTCCTCTAAAGTTTCTTTGTCATGGTTGTGTGCAATAAAACCTTCAGCTGGAAGCTTCTTACACCAAATTGAAGCTGCCTCTGGTTCCAAACAAATCAGCAACATGTCTTCATGCCCTTCAGTCACAATTCCTGCCTGAAGGAGAAAGAAAAACAATGAAAACTGGAACAACTCAGAACTTTAAAGTTGTATGGAGTGGATGACATTACCTCTTTTGCAGCTTCTCTCATGAATTGTTTTGCAGAAGGATCCCAGATGGCAGGCACAGTTAGCACCCAGGTGAAGTCTGAGGCTGAAAACTCCATTCCTGCTGTATTTTCTTTGATGGTTTTCAGTGCATCATCCTTCAGGTATCTCAGAGATTCAGCAAACACTTTTTGGGCTTTCATGGTTTTCCCGTTGGCAGCTTTAATTGTCACTTCTCTGCTGAGAATCTAAGAATATTTGATCAGATGTTATGATTATAATTTAAATCCACATAGTTTCCTTGTCTTCTCCAAATCTCCCAGCTTTTTCTTTAAAATACTCTGTAAACTTTTATTTTTTTCTGCCTTCATTTCTGAATTAAGGAATTTGGAAAATTAAGTGGAAAGATTCACTCTGATACAACGTTCGTGCCAAAGTCCATCCAACTGTTTTATCAATACATTCAGAGTGACCAAAATTTAATGATTGCATTTACTGAAAACGATGAGAATGGAAGTGCGTGAGCGTAATAGACTCCAACATGAACTCTGCACAAGAGCAAGGCAACAAGGAAGAGAGCAAGGATAGGCAGGATACCCCTCTGGTCTGTTACCCATACACACACAATTCTTTTAGTGCTTCCTTCCACCCCGTATCCCACAGCAAGCCCCCATCACCCCAGTCGCCCAGGGATGTGCAGGCAGATGAAGACTGTCCACCTGGTCTTGAACAAGAGAAGCTGTGTATCTAAGTTTTGTATCTAGGTCACACTGGACAGTGAACATAGAAATCACAGGACTCAGGGCTGAGCTGATAAGAGACAGGTAGTGCCTGGAGGAGGAGGAGGTGGTTTTAAAAAAACAAACAGCTGGAAAGTTGTCAGGTATTTTTTTTTAAAACTGCATTTACAGCAATATCTATATTTAAGTTTGCTTTAAGAGTCCACTCACCTCGATTTTCATGTAGTAGGTTAATACTGTACAGTATATTGATATTGGAAATCACTATAAAATGTAGTATAACTATACTCTTGCTTGATCTCTATTATTTTCCAATGCAAAGGCATGTTACCCAAATGTCTACATACAAGGTTGTCTCACAAAGAAATTCACACAAATGCTTTTCCACAAAATTGTCTATTTTGACTGTGCGATTTGACTCTGACACTGTGACAAAATCTGATACCAGTCCAAACATTTTAAAAATCTCCATGACTCACTTACTCATAAAAGCTCACATTTGATCTAGTCATCATTAAACTCACAGAAAAACTTTACTCAATTTTTTTCATGCACTTCTTTCCATGTCAAATTGTCTTACTAGTATCTTATAAAAAGGTGTGTGTCATAAATTTTTACTTACTTTACCGTAGAGGGCCATCTTGAAGTTTTCAAAGAAAAGGAGTTTCCTTCCTTCTGTCTGTCCCACACTAATGTAGGCAGACTTGGCTTCATAACCAAACTTCAGAAATTCTTCATGTTCACTGAACAAAATGCAAGTTGGAGTTTTCGGGGTGTTCAGCCCAACCTCATGACCCCACTTCTTCAGAACCGGATCGGTTTCAGTATCTGCAGGTTGAATACAATAGGCATAACCACTGTAGGCAGTACCAAAGTCAATGGCTATGACAAAGTCTCCCATTGTAGAGATTATGGGAGTCAGGTAGTTAACGTAGGAAGAGAAACAATAATCTGCTTGCAGCTGTTGTGCCGGCCTTTTAACTTGTCTTTGTAAGCTCCACCCCATAGTTTGATTCTAGTTCCCTTTCAGTTTCTCAAATAAAATCCACACCCACAAAACTTAATACATGTCTGTCTATGATGTGTAATTTACCATACAGTCTTCTGGTCAGTCTGCTAGTCTCAGCAGGAAAGCCTGTACTTTTTTTCACCCTGGCCACATCTTCCAACCATCAAGGAAGATACCAACGCATTCCTTGGCCAAAAGTGACAGCTATATAATTTTTTGACACTTTTGTCTCAGCTTGCGCTCCTAATTTAGCATGCTAACTAGAGCAATGTATTATTTACAGTGGTCATACGGAAACATGCTCCTGAATCCAGAGGTTACATTCTGGCATTGCAAAGAGAATATTGAATGAAACTAAAACAAAGCTTTGAGTCACAAAAAAAAAAAAAATAGAACACTTTATCAATGTTAGAACTTGTGCTTTCAACCATGCGAGATCATGCACAGATCAAGTGACAGTCTATAGATGAATAAACTAATGGATACATGAAGGGTTGATACATTAATTGTTTGTTTTTTGTCCAAGTCAACTCCTCTTTTATTTTCTGTATTGATATATATTTCTTAATATGATTATTTTTTTTTTTTTACTATTTAACAAATTCTTCTAATGTTCAACCGCCCATCAATTACATTTTTCTTTTTTATTTGGTCAAATATCGATGTTTTAATGGATGTGTCTTCTATTGAAAGCTACAGAGAAGTATTGAAAATGGTGTCTGAACTTTGCATTCCATAGTATCTGAAAATCAAAAAAAGAAACAGTTGGGATGTGCTTTATCTTATTTCACGTCTGTGTCAACTGTGCCTCCAATTTGTGTCATCTAATTTTTCAGCAGTGGCGGCTGGTGACGTGTGGCGCGGGGGCGCCGCCCCCCCGACCTGATCACCAAAAAATATATATGCATATATATCTATATATACATATATAAACATGTATGTGTTTATAAGTATGCAAAACTGTCGAGTGTGAAGATTACATGCATTTTAATAATGTTTTACACCGTTTTATTTAATTTTATTACTTCCTGTGCAAAACGGAACGAGGCGCAAGGTAGGTACGCTCTCCCAGGTAAACGTATTGGTGTGTATGTGGCTTCCGGTTTTTATGGAAAAAACGTGACGTCAGCTCTAAATTTTTTCCCATTCATGTGTATTGCAAACCATAACCACGCCCGCGGGGCGCAGATATTTTCCGCCCATCGGGTGTGTGATAGGTTATCCTCTCTGTCAGTCTGTTACATGAACCAATCAATTAGCTATAAGCTGACCTATAAATCCCACCCACGCCACGCCCTTTCTTTTCACTGCGGAATTCTGGGAGTCTTCATCATGGCGGCTGAAGTTCAGTTGCTAACAATGCTACTGGCTTTTTTAAAGAGAATTCAGTGTCCTCCCTTCTACAGAATCCGTTTTCTAAGTGTTCTAAAGAAGAAAAAAGAAGAGTGAAGGAGCTTGGACTGGACACCCCAGATTTGACTGTGCAACAAAACAGTGGAGATCGCGGCCGCTTTTATGTGAGAGGATAAGAAACACTGGATGAGAAACACTTTTATTTGTTTCCCCTGCTTATTATTTAGTTCAGCAGCATCTGAAAAGGTGTGGATATCAACAGGGGTGAGTGACTTGAAGCATTTGTCTGAAAAGTGCAAACGTCATGAAACTTGCCGCACCCATCTTGATAGTAGCTATAAGCTAGGTGTTTTTGGCAGTAGTAACATCCTGGCACAATTAAATGAAGGCTACCGAACTGGCATAAGGAAACATAATGAAGAAGTCACCAAAAACAGACACATATTGTCACGAATAATTTTATATTTATTTTATATATATATACTTTTATATAATATATCTAAAAAAAAATTTTTGTGTGTTTGAAAAATGTGCGCCCCACCAGTTTTTTTTACCACCAGCCGCCACTGTTTTTCAGTAATTACCATCTTTAACATCGAAAGCTTGGCCTTGGATTTCTTCAATTCCCCAATGGTAGTTTATTTGGCTAGCAGCCAAAAAGGGAGAAACTGGGTGGATGAGGACAAAATGTAAGAAGCGTGTTGTCCTAACCCTGATGGTCCACATCTCTATCGTATATTCAACTGACTCAGGAAAGAAGCTAATGATATATTCACATCCCTTCATTTCTGCTGAAATCCAATTGTCATTTTGGTATCACAACTTCCTTCATGCATTTCTCAAGTCTATGCGTCACCCAGAAACCAGTCTATCTGGTGTTAAAAAAAAAAAAAAAAAAAACAAGAATGGGGCTAGAAGTGTCTCTCAGATCTGACTATTATTTCTGCTGAGAAGAGAAAACGGAGATAACCTCCTACAGGATGGGCATAATTTTATCCTTTTTGTAAGTGAGAATATAATTTTCTAACACTTTCAAACATATTTCATTTTGCAGGGTTGTGGCTGATGGCTATGATCAGACAAAAGGCAATCTAACTGCCACCGAATTTAAACATTGTCAAGTGTACTTTTCTGCATTAAACTTAAACCTTGTCTTTGACTTCTTTTTCTGAAGCAGCAATCCGAATGGAGCCAAAGATGTAGAATCACAGGTCAGCACTGGCAGGTACAGTAACTTCGCATAGTAAATAGTGCTCTTATCTGCATACGCTTACCTGACCAGTTTTATGATCCAATCAGGAGGCAGGAAAACGTTTTTTCATTAGAGTGTAGCACACAAACACTTGTTAAACCAATGAGTTTACAGGAAACCTCAAAAGAACATGCCACCATTTTTTAGTGTTCCAATACATCGTTCATAACTTTAGACAACCTATGGTACATACTTTTTGTATGTCAGTACTTCTTCTCCATCCCTCCAGGAAACAGCGCTACTGAGCACGTTTGAATCCGTATGTGCTATGCAATTATTAGAGTGCAATGGCTGCATGACAAAGCCCAGAGTAGGGCAAACTATGGTCATATGTGGCCTGTCAAGCTCTTTAATATAGCCCGCCAAATGTGAAGAAATTTTATAAGTAAAAATTTTTAATACTCCTACCCCCGCCCCTGGAATTTTCGTTTTCCCCAATGGCTGGCAGACACATTGACCGCTATTGAGGTGAATATACTGTATGTCAGTATGCTAGAATTGTTTTTCAGCGTTTTTGTTCATTTTCTCAGTCAGAAAGTCATTAATCCAATTAAACTGACACCACATGTACACTTTTCAAGTGGGGCTAGATGTTGACCTTTTTGTAAATAAGAGTATAACTGTCTAATACTTTCATTTCATTTTGTTCCGCATATAACGTCAACAAACAGAAAAAAGACAATTGAACTGCCATCAAATTTAAACAGTCTCAAGAGTAATTTTCCTGCATTAAACTACAAAGTAAAACCATTTTTCTGTCTTTTCTTTGTTTCGTAGCAGCAATTCAAAAGCGACCAAAGAAGATGAAGAAGTGGGCACTTGGAGCGACAGCAACTGCTCAGAGTAAAATGCTAAACACTCCTCTCATCTGCACACTTCTTACCTGATCAGTTTAACATTCCAATCAGTAGACAGGAAATAGTTTGCATTAGAGCTTAGCAAACAAACACTTGTTACACAAATGATTTTACAGAAAACCTCAAGTGAACACGTCACCATTTTTTTTATGTTCCAATCCATTTTTTTCTTAATTTTAGACGTATGATAAATACTTTTTGCATTTTGGTACGTCTTCAAAATCCCTCTTGGAAACAGTGCTTCTAAGCATATTTGGATCCAAATACGCCACGTAATTCTTATTGAGTAATACATTACATAGCACAGAGGTGGCCAAACTATGGCCTGGTGGTCACATGCAGCTGACTGCAGTTGAGGTGCATACAGTACATGTGTTGTCAGATCTCTTAGAATTTTAGAACTCTTGAGTTTAGATGGAGTTTTTATTTCAAAACCTTAAAGTCAGTTCTTGTACATACTTTCTGTGCTCCTGCTTTGGTCCTTTTGTCACATCATAGAATGTTTTGTGGCCCATTGGTCATAAAGTCGGGTGAGCTGCATTTGTGACTGACTTGTACATTGAAACATGGGACTTTCTGTCCATTATTCCGCTCGTGGGTACTCTGGAGAGAAAACAAATCTGCTTGAAAGAAATTACTTGTGTTCTAAGGATATTATGAACTCACAAATATTGTGAAAACTCATCAAGGGCATGCAAACCCTCATACTTCTTAATATGTGAGGCCTAAAATCTAACCAATTTTTTGTCAAATAAGTTAATTTCCAAGTTAAAATTCAATCATTTTGTTGAGATATTTAAACTAAAACTAGAGCATTAGTCTGGCAAGTGAAACAAAATATGATTAAACACAAATATTACAAAGAACAAACATGAACGTATAATGTAGCATGGTATTCATAATGTAGAATGTATGTAATGTAGCATAATGTAATGTAGCATGGTATTTATAGAAATCTAGACTTTTTCACTAGTTTGTTTTCTGTTTCAAAAATAAATACTACTGTTAAAAGAGTGAATTCCATTGGCTTTGAAGATGACCATTTTTAAAACTATCAAAGGATTTGTTAGATGACCAAGCCAAGAATGTGACAGAAGCACAGAGGTTTTGTCCAAAGGTTTCAATTTATTTATATATAAAAAAATAAAATAAAAGTAGTATAAGGACAGGTTGGGTCCATAAAAGAGGTCAACAAAGAAATAACCATAACACTTAACCGACACAAGAGGAAGCATATCTACTGGCTGATAACACCATTGACGCACAAGAAAGGGGGTGTCAAACTAACAAACTAAAAGAACAGCACAATTGACGTGTAACTCAAAGAAAACATATAAGTTCAAAGAAATCAAATCATTCAAATTCTTTTTTTTTTTTTTGGAGTTTGCATGTTTTTTATTTATTTATTTATTTCGGTCACAGTGTAATTTCACATTAATGAAAGAAAGAAAAATTATTATATTTTAGCAAAGGACCGAAAAGGTATCGGCTGAAGCAAACGCTTATTTCGCCGACCTTTTTTTTTTTTAAATCATCATAAAAGCAAAAAAACATACAAGTAAATACTTCGAAATCCATCATAAAACATATAAGTAAATATTCAGAAATCAATCATAATACATAAAATGAAAATTAGAACATAAAATGAAAAAGTAATACAAGTACAAAAGTAATACAATTGTTACGATAATTGTTTACATTATATATAAGTTTGAATTTAACCATCAAGACTTGTATATTTTTTAAGTAATAATAACTTAAATTTCTTTTTTAAACAGAAAAGATTTAAACATAATTTAAGTTCATCATCACAATTATTCCAAAGATCCACACCTTTAATAGAAATACAGAATTTTTTAACAATTGTTCTAAATTTATTTTTAATAAACACAACATTTCCTCTTAATTCGTATGGACTTTCCCTAACGTTGAACATATTTTGTAGAAAGTTTGACATCACATTATTTTTTATCTTAAACATAAATTTTAAAGTGTGTAATTCCACTAAATCATAGAACTTTAATGTTTTTAAATTTATAAATAGATTATTGGTTGGTTGATTATAAGATGAAAATGTTATTGCTCGTATTGCTTTTTTTTTGTAAAATATAAATTGGTTTTGTGTTAGTTTTGTACGTATTTCCCCAAATCTTGATACAATAAGTTATATATGGAAGTACTAATGTATTAGTAAGTGACAAAACCTAATTAGAAAAATAAATAGTCCTACCTAAAAATGTGATAATGGTGAATGGCACATAAACTTTTAACTGTAAACTAGAAAAATAAGAGTTACCAGACCTTATAATTGGGATTGCTGTTTATATGGCTATCACAGGATTGTTAAAGACTGTATCAGATCACCAAAATGACAGTAATCTTCAGTGTCCAGTGAAGCAGTCCTTTTAAAACTAACTCAATGTTTTTTTCTATTTCAACAGCAAGACCGAGATGGAGACATTTTACAAAGAAAAACTAAAAGAAGCAAAGTAAGACTTATTTCAATTTTGATTAAATGATTCATGCAAGACCGGACAGTGGTGCAGTGGTTAGCACTGTAGGCTTGAATCACTGGCTTTTCTGTGTAGAACTTCCATGTTTTCCACTCCTACATGTGGGTTTTCTCCAGGCACTCCATTTTCCTCCCACCATCCAAAAACATGCAGGCTAGGTTGATTGCCAATGGATAAAGTGTCCCTGGGAACAAGTGTTTGTGTTGTATGTGCGGTGCGGTGCAGCAGACTGGCAACCTATGCAGGGTGTAATCTGCCTCTCGCCTGTAATCAGCCGGGATAGGCTCCCGTGCCCCCTTGAAAGGGATAAGTGGATGAATGAATAAATCTCCATATACTCTCATGTTTGCAGATGACATTGTGATATGCAATGAGAGCAGGGAACACATGGAACAGGTGGAGGAAAAGCTGGATAGATTCTATCCAGATTTTATCCAGCTATCTATTTGAGCTGGAGGTTTGCCCCAAAAGGAAGAGGAATAGGGCTAATCCATTTATGGAAAATATGGAGTGTTACATAAAACAAAAACAGAAATGGAGACAACTTTAAAAAAATAATAAAACAAATGAACATTAAAAAGGCTAGCCTGATGATCTCACTCTCTAAAAAGAAAACCCATCAGCGACAGAAAGTTTTTAATCAAAAATTATTTTTAGAAAATAGCTCACCTACAGACCGCTAGGGGTAGTGGTGGCTTAGGCACGGAGTTTAAAAGCTACAATCCAAACTGCCCAGTATTTCTCATTCACAAGCTAAATTCTGATAATAGTCAGCATCCTTTAGTCCTCAAAAGGGATTTTTGTGAAATACAATGTTACAGTAATTTTTCCTCCATTTTTTCTCCGCAGCTCTAACCTGGCAAAAAAAGAGGAAGAACTGAAATCTTTCAAAGCCAGGTAAACTTCATCCAGAGATTAGAAGTATTCCAGCCTGACTGATTTAATAACCAGGAACCTGTAAAGACATCAGTATATAAAATATCACTGAAACATTTGAATATAAATAGTCAAATTTATTGACATTAAATGGATTATAATAATTATTGTTGTACTACGGGGCATGGGTTGAATTTACAGAATTGCATTAATCCAGTTCTGATTAACAACAAATTCACAATTTTAGAGCGTTCAAAAACTTTTGGCACTGTGAATCAAGGGACTTTATTGAATCTTCTTTTTCTCCTTTTGACATTTTTCTTGAGGGGTCGCCACTGCAAGTCAATAATCAAAATAGTCAAAATGTTTAAAATAGCTTCTAATTAGAGGCTGTTAATGAGAATAGTTAATAACTAAGAAATATTTGATTGGAAAAGACCAACTTTATTATTAATAACAAATACGCATATAAGAGGAAAAAATGTTCTTAGGTAGTTCAGGGGGCCAGACCAAATGTGGATTATGTCATATCCGGCCTACGAGCTGTAGTTTGCGGATCCCGACTCTAGTTGTTTACAAAAATAGGCCCGCTCTTACAAAAGAAAATCATAAATTGTTGTGGAGTGATTGAATATGCCTTTTTGCAAAAATGAAAAAGAAACAATGGCAAAATCTTCAAATATATTAATTCAATTCAATTTTATTTGTATAGCCCAAAATCACAGAATTTCCGTCTCAATGGGCTTCACAAGAAAAAGAGGAATGTATTAACACAAATACACAGCAAGAAAAGTAAGTAACAAATGCTAACTAAACAAGACTAGCACATTTATGCCCTTAGACTCTTCTTCTCGGTGAGGAAAAACTCCTAAAAAAAACAATCAGTGGGGAAAAAATAAGAAACCTTATGGGGATCCACATGAAAGAGAGATCCCTCCCCCGGAACGAGCAACCAATTTGTCAAAGATTATTGTTTAAATATTAGCTTATTCTACTCTACAGCTAAATATCTAAAGAAGTCAATAGATGTTCCTCATCCTGATGGACTCCTCAGCCCGGAGATGTCCACCACAGGGATGAGTAGATGTTCTTCATCCTGATGGCTACACGGGGGACTCCTCAGCACAGCGATGCCCTGGACAGGGATCAGTAGATGGATTTCATCTTGACGGAGCAGGGATGATGAAGCGCGGAGGTCTCCTCGGTGTGGCCATGCCCAGGACAGGAACACAGAGTCCTGAATGGGGTTCTCTCCCAGACAGACGGGAGAGAGGTGGACAACATGTGAATTGTATTGTACCAACTAGCAGTGTAATTCTAAATACACAGACAATAGAGAACAATAAATGAGATAGAAAGCCAGGGGTTAGAGAGGGGAAAGGGGAAACAGACCCTGGTTAGGGTAGGGGGTAAGAGGAAAGAGGGATACAGACCCTGGTTAGGGTAGAGGGAGGGGGGTACAGACCCTGGTTAGAGTAGGGGCAAGAGGGAAAGGGCCAAGGCAGTCTGGCAGAGAATAGTAGATAGAATTAGAGGACAGAACCCCAATGTACCATACTTTCCCCAGCTTCTAAGAAGACTCAGAATCAGAAAGACTTTTATTGTGATGGTCAGCGGACAAGATTCGGAGACTAGGAACTTGCTGAGGTACTAATGTGCAATAATAAAAAGAAGAGAGAGAAGAAGTTTACTTTATTCATCCCTCAATGGGAAAATTTGTGATCTGCATTCTACCGCAGCAGGCTGCCATGACGGCGCCAATGGTGGAGGAATGAGGGGTTAGGTGTCTTCCGTGGGGACACCTGGACATGAGTTCACTGAGATTTGATTCCACGAA
This sequence comes from Neostethus bicornis, assembly GCA_902685375.1. Taxonomy (NCBI): domain Eukaryota; kingdom Metazoa; phylum Chordata; class Actinopteri; order Atheriniformes; family Phallostethidae; genus Neostethus; species Neostethus bicornis. The sequence goes on along the minus strand of LR738558.1, from coordinate 21,597,774 downwards.
CTTCCGAAGAACTTCCGGTCCAAAGGGGAATATTCTACCACTGAGCTATCGCCTCCCACCTCAACAACATACTGTAGCAATAAATAAACACAGCAATAAAAATAGGAGATGTTAATTATGGTAAAAAAAAAAATGAACAAAACTAATTCTAACAAAACTAAGAGTGCTCAGAACAAAATTGTAACTGTCACGCAATGGCATAAAAAAATAGATAAAGACAGTAAACTGACTTAAGTGAAAAAGTTTAGTTCTCATTTTTGCATGATTCCTTCATTCATCTGTTCCTCTATTGTTACAACATTGTTTGAAACAGAACTTTCAACTTGCAAATAGGTCTTTTCTAATTACAAAACATCTTGTAATCTCCATTTTGTTTCCAAATGACCACTTTCCTGATGTTAAAAGTGAAGATTTATGTCAAAGAGCTTTATAAACATTTGCCCCATTTTTTGTCATTTTAATTCAGTTTGCTTCCACTGGTTGAGCTCATGCTTAAAAATTGATGTATTAGAAATTCTAAAAAATATATTGATAAAGTACGTAGACAGAACTAAACCTTATCACTCTGTTTGGTTCTGGACAGACTGGCTGCAAATGTGTCTCAGTCAATTAAAGCAGCCGGCACAGAGAGCCTGAACAACCCGGTGGGTAAAGGCAGACTGGTTGAGATGTACGATGATCTAAAGCTGCTGCAGTGGCCTAAAGTCAAAGATGATCTGAAAAGCACAGACATGACACCACAGTCAGCCCAGGCTTTGATCCAGGTACAGTAACAATGCTGAAAAGACATTCCCCAACTTAGTTCTCCTTTTTCTGCTCCATGTTCAGCTCTGATCTCAATTTAGTCTGGATCTATACTGTGATCTTTAAACTGCTCCTTCTAGAAAATCTTTCAAGATGCATCAGAAGCAATGATGAAAAAGAAGAACCAGATTGAAGAGATGTTTAACTTGAGCCATTCCAGCAGTGGACTGACTCCTCAGAAGGTTTTGGACTAAAAATGTTACAACAGATTGTGTTTCTTGGCGTGTTACGCAGCATGTTTTCTATTTTCAGGTTGAAGAGTACAAACAGCTAAGCATCCAGAACCTGCAGATGGCGCTGTACCATAGCAGCAAAGAAGATCTCCTGAAGGTAAGTGAGAAGTTGTTTCATCGCCACTGGTCAATTCTCTGGAACAATGAATAAATATGGAACATTTCTTTCACAGGCTAATCTACCGGAACATGGGAATCAGTATCCAGGTGATGTGATGGTGAAGATGAAAGCTCTGACCTCTGATTGCTATTGGTTGGGCTGCTTGATGGCTTTTAACAATCCTCCTCTTTTGCCTGACTGGAAGCATCACCGTCCTGGGATGGATCCTTGGGACATTTTCCCTCAAGATGTCAAACCTTCTGCTGACACATAGAAAAAGCAGATCCAAGCATGAAAACATTTCTGAATGGATCTTAAAGCTTAAAGGCTTAAAATTGCATGTGCTTTTGTGGGGTGGGCGGAAGTGAGCGGAAGTCAGGATTTCACATGTCCTAGATTGTGGTGAAACTTTGTAAACCAGTGATAACTAACTTAAGATGAGGTCATAATCTTAATGATCTTGTAAGTTAGTAAAAGATTTAAACTTAAATCATCTGGTGAAACGAAGCTTAGCACTGAGTCATGTATTCTCTTCTGCTATTTCCTGCTAACAATGTTGCAGCTGTGTGATGGAGAAGCTGATACTTTTTTAAATCACTGAACAAACCAAGAAGGCTGGAACGGGTGGAGAAAAGTATCAGGTGACAGAAGGAAAAGTGTACAAAACCGTGGTGAGACGGGCCATGCTGTTTGGTCTAGAGCAGGAGGATGGCTACTTTGGTAGCCAGATTAGACCAATTGAATGGCGTGCTATAGCACTTAAAAAGGTGCATTTAGCGGCGCTAGGTTTGAAATCTAAGCACTTGATGTAACATTTTGCTTGTTTTAACATACAGTGAAGGAAGACATGAAGATAGTTGGTGTGACCGAAGAAGATGCAGCAGATAGGGTTAGATGGAAGAAACTGACTTGCTGTGCCGACCCCTGAAGGGAGATGATGAAAGAAGAAGTTGTTTTCTTCTTTGCTTTTAGAGAAAACCAACAGATCAAGTAGGAGTCAATGTTTAAAGATTTGTCGTAAGACCCAATAGAGTGTTTCTCACAACTTCTGGTGATAAATCCACACAGATAAATATGTTAAAGTTTAAAAAAAGGGGATAATTAAAGCAGTTAGATGCATGTGCATGAAGACGCTCCAAAGCAGGGGTCCCCAAACTTTTTTCTGTGAGGGCCACATAACTTTTCCCATCTCTGATGGGCAGGGCGGGTACATGGTCAATTTGGGTGAACGGTCTTTTCAGCCACGGAGGTTTCAGCCACGGACATTTGAGCCAAAAAACTGCAACCAAGGATATTTGAGCCACGGTGACTAGGCTATTTGAGGCATGGGACAAAAATGACTAAAAGCAATTATTTTCTGTAGTGCAACTATTTATTTACAATAAAATTTTTACATAAAATATCACAATTTTTTACATAAAAATAAAATATCACAATTTTTACATAAAAATAAAATATCACAATTTTAACATAAAATATCACAATTTTTTTACATAAAATGTCACAATTTTTTTAACATAAAATATCACAATTTTTCACATAAAATATCACAATTTTTTAAAATATCACAATTCACAATCAGCTTCCAGACAGTGGGGTTGGAGTGGCCCACCAGACTGAAGAACTTGTTATTCCAGCCCTCACAGATGTTGTTGGCTCTGGGCTGGTTGTTGAGGGTGGCTTGATGCATATTCCATTTCTCTGGTTGGAACATGGGTGGCGTGCGGCGTAAGCAAACTGGCCTGATGACTCCAGGTCTGGTGTTGGAGGAGACGTCGCGACAACAGCGGAGCTGAAATGTCTGAGGCTGAAATGTCCTCGATTTGTGGCCCACGTGGCTCAAATATCCTAGGTTGCAATTTTTTGGTCCAAATGTCCGTGGCTGAAATCTCCGAGGCTGAAATGTCCTAGATTTGTCAATCTGTAACAGGAAAAAGTGTGACAATTGTAGGAGTGTCCAAACCTAAAAGGGCATTGTTTTCCAGAAAGTACAATCAAAAAACACTTTCTGGATACTTCACAAAAACAAAGTCAGAAAATAAATAATAACCAGATAACCCTCTCTGCGTTCTTCACAAAACAAAAGTCAAACACTGATGCAAGATGTGGAGTTTCATGCGTGAAAAGGTTTACTCGCAGATAAACGTGCTCCCAAAAAATGTGGACATCTTTTCTGAAGGTGGCATAGAAGTCAATAAAACTGTTGGGCTTGAACGTTTCAGAATATCACAGTTTTTTTGGCACTTTTTCTAACAACAAAAAAAAAACGGCGTAGAAAACGTTCTCTTAAAATCTAAAGTGCTTGTTTTTTAACGCTAATTGTTGCCGGATGGCTTTTTTTTTTTTTTTTTGCCGGATCGCTAATAGTTGCCGGGTGGCTTTCCATGTTTACAGTTCTGTAATCAACAAACTCAAACTGGTAAGAATATTGGCGGATCTGGGGAGGGAACGGAAAGGGGCATGGAGGGGAGTGCGCCCCCTTTTTTGCGCCCCCACACAAAAAAAAAAAAAACAGAACACTTTTTTTGCGTCAAAAAAACACACAAAAAAGTGTTCTTACTACTTTAATTATTATTATAAACTTTGGGCAAAATATGCATCAAAATGCAGAAAAATTACTTATTTTTCTAAATGTTCTAGGGACCGATACCCTAGACCCCTTATGCTGGCGAGCACCACAGGTACTCGTTTGGTCTATGACCTCACGGCCCTCCCCCACCCCTTTAGAAAATCCTGGACTCTCCCCTGGATGGAACAATCACAGCTGTGGGTACACACCAGGGCAGGAAGAAACATGCCAGAAACAAGTTGGTGTTTCAAAATAAAACAGGAAATGCGACAACACACGTGACAGACAGGGATAAAAAGTGCATAACATACGGCGACGGAGACCATGGAAAACGACTTCCGAATGGCTTCAAAGAAATTCTGGTCCACCATCCGGCAGCTCAGGAGGGGCAAGCAGTGCACGGTGGGGATGGGGAGCTGCTGACCTCGACTCGGGACGTTTTGGATCGGTGAAAGGAATACTTTGAAGACCTCCTCAATTCCACCAACATGTCTTCCGATGAGGAAGTAGAGTCTTTGTAATCCGGGATGGGTCTTCCTATCTCTGTTGCCGAGGTCGCCAAGGTAAACAGAGATTACCTGATGAGATCCGCCCGGAGCTCCTAAGGGCTCTGGATGGTGTTGGGCTTTCCTGGCTGACACGCCTTTGCACCATTGCATGGACATCGGGGACAGTGCCTCTGGATTGGCAGACTGGGGTGGTGGTCCCTCTTTATAAGAAGGGGGACCGGAGGGTGTGCTCCATATACCGAGGGATCACACTCCTCAGCCTCACTGGGAAGGTCTATTCAGGAGTCCTGGAGAGGAGGGTTCGTCGGATTGTCAAGTCTCGGATTGAAGAGGAGCAGTGTGGTTTCCGTCCCGGACGTGGAACTACGGACCAGCTCTATACCCTCTTCAGGATCCTGGAGGGGTCATGGGAGTTTGCCCAACCAGTCTACATGTGTTTTGTGGATCTGGAGAAGGCATTCGATCGTGTCCCTAGGAGACTCCTGTGGGTACGGGCTGTCGGGTCTCTGTACGACCGGAGCCAGAGCTTGGTCCGAATAGCCGGCAGTATGTCGATTCCATTTCCAGTGAGAGTTGGACTCCGCCAAGGCTGCCCTTTGTCACCGATTCTGTTCATCACCTTTATGGACAGAATATCTAGGCGCAGCCGTGGCGTTGGATGGATCCGGTTTGGTGACCTCAGGATCGGATCGCTGCTTTTTGCGGATGATGTGGTCCTGTTGGCTTCATCGGACCGTGATCTCCAGCTCTTGCTGGAACAATTCGCTGCCGAGTGTGAAGCGGCCGGGATGGAAATTAGCGCCTCCAAATCCGAGACCATGGTCCTCGCGCGGAAAAGGGTGGAATGCCCTCTGCGGGTCAGGGACAGGGTCCTGCCCCAAGTGGAGGAGTTTAAGTATTCTGGGGTCTTGTTCACGAGTGGGGGAAGGATGGAGCGGGAGATCGACTGGCGGATCGGTGCGGCATCAGCAATAACTAGGACGCTGCATCGGTCCGTCGTGGTAAAGAGAGAGCTGAGCCGAAAAGCAAAGCTCTCAATTTACAAGTCAATCTACGTTCCTACCCTCACCATGGTAACCAGCTGTGGGTGGTGACCGAAAGAATGAGATCGCGGCCGAAATGAGCTTCCTCCGCAGGATGGCTGGGCTCTCACTCAGAAATCGGGTGAGGAGCTCTGGCATCCGGGAGGAGCTCGGTGTCGAGCCGCTCCTCCTCCAGGTCGGGAGGAGCCAGATGGGGTGGTTCGGGCATCTGGTCAGGATGCCCCCAGAGCGCCTCGCTGGCGAGGTGTTTCAGGCACGTTCCACCGGGAGGAGACCAAGGGGCAGACCCCGGACCCGCTGGAGAGACTATGTCTCACAGCTGGCCGGGGAAATACTTGGGATCCTTCCGGGTGAGCTGGAGGATGTAGCCGGGGTGAGAGAGGCCTGGGCTGCCCGTTTGAGACTGTTGCCCCTGTGACCCGACCCCGGAACAAGCGGAAGATGATGGAACGAACGGAACGAAACATACGGCGAAAGACAGGAGACATGACAAAGCCATACCAACAAGTAGATATTGACTAGTACTTCATATGTAAAAACAATGACAGCTCATGAATGCATATTTATTTATTTAAGAAATAAAAATCATCAGCTTGGAAAGAAGTGTGTTGGAGCTTCATGTGGAAAGGTGACAAAAAAAGCTGATCAAATTAGATTTACCACCATCCTCAGACCTATACCCCAAGCTGAATGTGAAAGTTCTTGACAGTCAAGTGAAAAAGATTCTAAATACCAACTACAATGGGTTTAAGTTTGACACAAGGCTTAGAAATTAAGCCTGTGTTCTGAAACTATAGAAATTCTCTTGGCTCTTCTAAAATTAAGAAATACCAGTATCTTTGTGTATAAAAAGGATTAATCGGGTCACATCTTCTGGTCAATGCATTACATACTAAACATGGTTAGACTGTCCCAGCAGAAAAATACAAAAGTTAAGCTCTTTTAAGAAAAGTATTTTAGATATTAATATTTTTTATTGCAAATTTGAAGTAACTTAAAACAGCAAAAAATATTGACTTATTGAAAACTGGATTTTATTTCTGTGGCAGGACAAAAATAGATTTGGGTGCCAACAGCGATTTATATGCACAGTCAACACGCAGGTATGCAACCAACTAATCCGGGAAAGACTTGTACACATAAAGATTCTTCACGGGTTCCTGCCATCTACGCCTTAAAATATTCACTCACAAAAACAACCAATCATTTCCTTATCTCATACTCTGAATTCCAACTTTTGTTTGACTGAGCTCTTTTGTTTTGCTGTTTACGTTCTTGGTTGATAATGACAATAATAATAATAATCTGGATTTTGTTGATTTACTCTTTCTTGAAGAGGAGCGTTCTTAAAGACATAACTTTAGATTTTGAGCCTCGTTGTCATTCAGTCTTTATTCAACCAGCTGAACAACTTCTGCTCCAATAATGTTTGATTTTTACAACATAACCATTGACTTTGGCACTGCGTACAGTGGCTATGCCTACTCTATTACACCCCCAGAGGAAGAAGCCTATCCTATCTCGAAGAAGTGGATGGGGGGAACACTAGGGTCCTACACGCTATAAACTCTAACCTGCATTTTGTTTGATGAATATGAAGAATTAATCAAGTTTGCCTACGAAGTCAAATCTGCTTTCATCAATGCTCGAGGAAACAACCCTGCTTTTCTTTGAAAATGTTTCTTTTTTTTTCTTTTTTTTTTTTTTTTAAATCACTGATTGAGCTCAGTAGCCTTTTGAATTTTTTTGGCACTTTGTTTTTTTTTGTAATACATTAATGTAAGTATGAATGTTTTCACTACAAATAAAATGACCACATTAAGCATTTCAATTATTTTTTTAGAAATGAATTTAGTGAAAAAAATTTTAAGGTACAGAATAAAACTTCAAAAAACAGTGATAACAATGCATTTTCTCAGCAAACACTAGCAAAAGTCTGTAAAATTTGACATCTTAGGGCACAGTAAAAAAAAAAAACTGCATTTCAGAGCACACTTTAAAGTCCAAATAAGAACACACAACTATTTACAACGTCCCTGTAAAGTTGAATACTTGTCATGCCACAGCTCGTAACAATTTCTCTTCGCAAAAAGGCAAAGAGGTACATCACACTTTTTGCAATAAACCGGTGTCTTCACTCTGGGTACCCCCTGTTCAAGGCACCATTTACAATGCTTCCTTGTTTTGCCATCCGCATCGTAATAAGCAGGGACACATGGGGTCAGGAATTCATAATTGGCAGATGAGACAAATGCTGCTGAGGCTTCAGCAAAGTCCAACATCTCCTTACCCAACTGTTCCCTGAAGGACTTTTGGGTAAGGGGCTTTGCCTGAGTGGGGTCCTGTCGTTGTTTGAACAGCTCCTTGTGTAAAAGGAAACTGTTCACTATGGCAATGTCAAAGAAGTGGTAAAAAAAAGTCTTGTACCACTTCCTAGTTTTATGGTGGACAGTGTAATAACCAATGAGTGCATCAGATAGAGCCACTCCCCCCATATTGGCATTATAATCTACAATGCAGTCTGGAACAGGGATGTTTTCGGTTTCCCACCAACCAGCCTCCTTCACATTTCTCTTTACAGTCTGTCCAGTGTCTGCTTTGTGGATTGTGGAACACATGACCACCTCCTTCGTGTCCATCCACTTGACAAATAACAATTTGCCATTGCGCATCCACCGCATGTCCCCACGCTGTGCCCTTTTTGGCAGATCATTGCTCTTAGTCTGTGGGAAGCCAACAAGACTTCTTCTTACAGTTCCACAGCCTAACGTGTTGAATTTGAGCAGGTCGTTTAGTAAGTCTGGACTGGTGTAAAAGTTGTCCATATACAGTTTGTAACCACATCCGAGCAAATTTGAAGGCATGAGGTCCATTACAGAGGAGTAGCCCAAACTATGGCTGGGGGTGGACTCTGACTTCCCGCTGTTAACAAAAAAGTTCCATGTGTAGCCTGTCGAAGAGTCTGCCAGCACAAAAAGTTTGTACCCCCAATTTGTAGGTTTATCTTTTATGTACTGATTCCTGCTTATCTTGGCTTTTGTGGCATACATTCGTTCACCTATTGAAATGTGTTGATACGGCTGGAAGACAGACCTGCATGCATTTATTATGTCTGTGTACAAAGGTTTGATTTTTTGAAGGCTGTCGTAGTCCGGTGTATTCCTTTTCCTCTCGTTTTCTTCATCCTCTTTGGGGTTGCTGAGGTGTAGTGACCACATAATGGTCTCAAAGCGGTCTCGGGTCATGCTTTTTTTTGGAAAAGGGAAGTTGTATGGCCACCTTTCCCTCCAATAATCGGACCTCTGAGGAACCGATACAAGCCCCATAAAAAGTACAACAACTAAAAATGTATAAAAGTCTTTCACAGTAAGCTCCTCCCACTTGAACGCCATCCCAGCTGCCCGTTTTCTAGCAGCGTTGTCATTTGTATTCTTGATTATTGTTCTGACAACTGTAGGTGTAAAAAAAAGCTGGAACAGGCTGAGGGGAGACCATTTTTTGGAGGTGTCGATGTTGGGGCCTGGAGTTCTGTGTGGCATAAATCTGGGATGCTCTGGTGTAATGTCCTCTTCCTCTCTGTTATGCCATCTGTCCTCTTCCTCACTCCGAGCAGATACACGCTTTCTTGTTTTCCTTGTCTTTTTGTTTGAAGCACAAGAACCAGGAGGCTGCACAGGGGTGGGGGTAGATAATGTTGAAGACAAAGGCCAAGATGTTGGGTGGGTCAGAGGTGTTGATGTGTCTGTAGGAGACAATGTTGGGGGTGGTGTTAGAGGGGGCCGCTTCACAGCTTTACTTGGAGGCTCATAATCCTCGTCACTGAAACACAAATATTAAAAATAATAAATAAATCAGTTAAGTGACAAAATACATACATACATGTAGTTACATACCAAAAACACACATTCACACACACAATCTCACCCACACACCTATGGTGAACGGTCTTTTCAGCCACGGACATTTGAGCCAAAAAACTGCAACCTAGGATATTTGAGCCACGGTGACTCGGAGATTTCAGCCACGGACATTTGAAGAACTGCAACCTGGGCGCAACTGTTTATTTACGATAAAATTTTTTAAATGACTAAAAGCACGATAAAAATTTTTGCACAATAAAAATTTTTAAGACTAAAAGCAATTATTTTCTGTAGTGCAACTGTTTATTTACGATTAAATTTTTACATAAAATATCAAATTTTTACATAAAATATCAAAATTTTTAAAAAATATCAGAATGTTTTATTTGAGCCATGGGATAAAAATGACTAAAAGCAATTATTTTCTGTAGTGAAACTGTTTATTTACGATTAAATTTTTACATAAAATATCAGAATTTTCTACATAAAATAGGTTTTTGGCCCAAATGTCCGTGGCTGAAATATCCGTGGCTGAAATGTCCTAGAACCCACACATATACACACTCACTTTGGAGACAAAAGCCAGGATTTTGGGTGGGTCAGAGGTGTCGATGAGTCTGTAGGAGACAATGTCGGGGGTGGTGTTGGAACGGACCGCTTCACAGCTTTGATTGGAGGCTCATAATCCTCATCACTGAAAACACAAAAATTAACAAATACATACAATTACTTACCAGAAACAAACACACACATTCACTCGGACACACAAATGCAGCATTCTGATTATTGTGGACGCTGCACTGATCGGTCACTCTAAGCCCTAAACTTTGTGCTCTATGCAGTGGATTGTGCAAGTAATCTTGTACACGCTGCCTACTTATTTTATTCTGATAAACTTTTACAATAATATGATATAAAAGATAATCAAAAAATATGAACATTGAAATTATAAATCGTTTTGAATCAAACCTAAAGTACATACAGTATGTAATCTCACCAGTTCACGAGTCCATTTTATTTACCTTTCTGACCAGCATGGCGAAAAGAACTCTGATTCACTGTCGCTGTTTGTAGGATGCAGCAGATCTTCATCTTCTGAAGAGGAGTCACACACACAGACCGTGGACTCGTTATCCTCTTCAATCAATCGAAGTGCCTCCTCCGCCGTGACACATTTCTTTTTCACGCGTTTAGCCATTTTCAGAAGTAAAAACCAAAAGCGGGTCTACTGCGCCGTGTCCCGCGCCGTAAATTTACACGTGGAGCCACTGCTGATCGGTACTGCTTCAGCGGATTGGTCTTTACACACAAATAACCCCGCCTTATAATCATGAAAACCAATAGAATAACGCGATAACTTGCAACGCAATATTGACAGCAAAGTCAGCCAATCAGAAGGGTAATCAAAGCCATTTGAAAGTTTCGTGCTTCGTCATTGGTTTACGGTAAACTGTGTTAAGGGAAATAAATCGAACAGGAAGTAATAGTTATTTACATCCGGTTGTAATATTTTACAAAGTAAATTCATCCATTTGTTGAGAAAAAACTCTTGTACTAATTATTTTCAGTCTCCATTAAACAGAAACTCAGACAGTAAATTATTTACACAATTCATTCAAAGTTACAATCAGTATATCTTATTTTAATAAAATTACTCTGACTGTGCGGAGCGGGAGATCGACAGGTGGATCGGTGTGGCATCAGCAACAACTAGGACGCTGCATCGGTCCGTCGTGGTAAAGAGAGAGCTGAGCCGAAAAGCAAAGCTTTCGATTTACAAGTCAATCCACGTTCCAACCCTCACCTTTGGTCACCAGCTGTGGGTGGTGACCGAAAGAATGAGATCGCGGATACAAACGGCCGAAATGAGCATGCTCCGCAAGGTGGCTGGGGTCTCACTCAGAGATCGGGTGAGGAGCTCTGCCATCCGGGAGGAGCTCGGTGTCGAGCCGCTCCTCCTCCAGGTCGAGAGGAACCAGATGGGGGAGTTCGGGCATCTGGTCAGGATGCCCCTGAGCAGGCGGCCAAGGTGTTTCGGGCACGTCCCACCAGGAGGAGACCAAGGGGCAGACCCCAGACCCGCTGGAGAGACTATGTCTCACAGCTGGCCGGGGAACGACTTGAGATCCTTCTGGGTGAGCTGGAGGATGCAGCCGGGGTGAGAGAGGCCTGGGCTGCCCGCTTGAGGCTGTTGCCCCCGCGACCCGACCACGGAACAAGCGGAAGATGATGGAACGGAACTATGTTTTATAGCAGCATAACTTTTTTAATATCACCAAATTATACTAACATACCATTTAGCCCTTATTTAATACAGAGCGGCCTTTATCTCTTTAATATGTTAACAAATTTACTTTATCTTTCTTATTTTTTTATTTGATAAAGACTCACCTTACAGGTGGAAGATTTATTTATTATTTTATGATGCAGTTTTTTGGGGTTTAAGGAGTGGATTTTGGAAATTCTAGACACCCTGCTAATGCAAAATTAAATCAAAGGGTGGAATTTGTGGAGAAGCATTTAGGTATACAGTAAACATACATTTACATTAATGCATGCTTTATGAGTTTTAGAACATTAACTCAGTTTTCTATAAGTTTTCTATGTCATAAATTTTGAATGCGGACTGCTACAAGGATTTGTGAAACATATGCTGCTTCATACTGTCTCCAGCTTTCTTTCTCATTTCACAAGTTCTCATTTATTTCACAAGTTTAAATGAAATACAAGAAAATAGAACTCAAGCAACTTCTGAAAAAATGTTAACTTTCTCTTCTTTTTGCGGTCCTACCCCAAAATATAATTTGAAATCCAACTGATATCCTCACCCAAATGTTATCACCATGGAAACGCACCATTATGTTGACCTATCAATACTGACCAATCAGAGACATCAAGAAACCCTGTAAATAGACAGACAGAGATACATTGTATTGTAAAAGGTAAACAACCAACCATTCTTTACGAGTTGATTTTTCTTAAATTGATTTCTTAGTTAACACCTCTTCAATTTACTGTAATGAATGGGTTAGTGCTGTGAATAATTGCCCTGGCTTGCTTGATCAGAAATAACAAACAAAAAAAAAACCCCATATTTTTCTTTTTAGTTATGACAGCTGTTCATTCAAATAAAAAAAAAATTGAAAAATGTTGCTGTGACTATATAACACTGCACCCATTAACTGGAAACATTCCTGTTGTTGAAACCAAAACAGAAAACTTTCATCTGTGACGGCGGATTATTTAACACAATTAGTTTGAGAACTATTTTTTTCTCATTTACTGGCCAGTTAGTAGGAACTGTCATCAGAAGATCAGGTGATGAGACAATTAAGCTGGGTGTGTTTTAAAAACGAACAGCATAACTGGTGAAATTTAACCTCAGATGAACCCCAGTTTAACCCCAGTACATCCTGGTGAAATTTAACCCTAGTATCTGGTCTGAGGTGTAATGGTTTGATCAAATCAAATGAACTATCAAACTCAATTAAAAGAAACTGAACTTCATTTTTTTAAATGAAATATTTTAATAATGTAAATGATTATCACAAAAATATTTTTTCCCTGAAACAGTATTTTTTCTAATAAAACAGTTTTTCTTGGATAGAGACATTTTACCAGAGAGAACTGAAATAAAAAAAGAGAAAATCGTGTTAAATTAAAGAAGAGTGAACAAATTGCCCCTAGGACTAACTATGTGTGTGGTCACTCAAGAGATTTGCAAACTGAACCGAACCAAACCGAACTTAAACAGTATTAACAATTTGTCAGGAGAGTAGTCTCTTCCTCCTGTGTCCTGTTTCCCCCCCACCCCCCCACCCCCTTCCTCTTCTCAAACATGTTGTGTAGGTCATTGCTTCCTAAAGAAGCAAACAAGTGTTTTATCAGGTAGGCTGAAGCCGAGACTCACATGGGAAAAACATGTTCGGGATTTATTCAAGACATCAATACAAACATTTTCTACGAAGGAATTTTGCACATGTTTTTACAAAGCGTAAACAAAACAAACCACTTTATTGTTCTTTGTTCAACACCAAAAGATACTGTGTGTATACTACTGCATGTACACAACGACTCGGACAATTTTTTGGTTTTCCCATTTAGAAAATGCTAATCTGTGAAAATGATCGAGAATTGGCGCAAATTGGTTTCATTATTCTAAGGCTTTTATCTTTTTAATGCACACATGTGTTGTTTTCTTATTTGTGCAGCAGGATGCACTATTTCCCCTTTGAGGCCACATGTCATTGTTCTATTTACAGAATATAAGGGGAGATCAGATTACAGCCGCCAACCCAGGACACAGTTCATTCAGACATGCTTAATTTTGCCTCTCAATCAACCTAATTTGTGATTTTGAATAACTTTACATATTTTCCAACATTAACAAGTTTATTGTCATTTGTTTTTACAAGTTATGTAAATAAAGTTTTGTATGAGTAAGAAATGCAGTGTGAAAAATAACCAAAAGTGCAGGCAAATGGGGAGACGGTGGCCGCGTGGTCAGAGCGTTCACCCGCGCACCGGAAGGTCACGGGTTCGCGTCCCACGGAGAGCACGTCTAGGGTCCTTGGAGAAGACACCCAACCCCCGCTTCTCCCACCATTGGCGCCGTTGAAGGGCAGCCTGCTGCGGTGTAAGGAGTGCAGCAAACAAATTTCCCCGGTGAGGGATGAATAGAGTAATTTATTTATTTAAATATCATCTGTGTGTAAGTGATAATTGTTTCTGACCACATTTATTTAAATTACCATTTCAACATACAATACCCAAAGAATTCAGCAGACGGACCAAATTGAGATCCACAGTTTTCAGAATTAAGGAGTCAGTAAGATCGGGGCTTTTCAAATGAGGAAGCTAATTATCACAAGTATCTCAGATTAATGCCATTCATCAAAGAACATTAAGACATAACAATGTTTATTGGCTTTGTTAAAAACAAAAATTCTTTAACAAGACGTGATACGAAAGGGAATAATAATTAAAAATATGGTTGTTTTGTACTTATTTCAACATGTGTAGGACTTCTTTTGGCAGAAAAAAGGGTCCTATGTCAGCAACGCTTGCTAACATGTGTTTGCATGTGTTTAATTAATGGTGGAATTACCATCTTTCAACCGGGAGAACCTGGTTCTCCCGGTTGAAAGAGAACCAGGCCAACGCCCCTGAAAGCCCAAATTTCTATTATTTTTTTCTTTGTTTTTGTGTCACTTCTGTGGTCCCAGGGACGGCTTGGGCCCTGTGGGAATCAAACCAGGTTGTCCCGGTCGAAAGACGGTAATTCCACCATTACTGGATGGAGACGGTGGCTGCGTGGTTAGAGTGTTCGCCCGCGGACCGGAAGGTCGGGGGTTTGTGTCCCACGGAGAGCACGTCTAGGGTCCTTGGAGAAGACACCTAACCCCTGCTTCTCCCACCATTGGCGCCGTTGAAGGGCTGTGGTGTAAGGAGTGCAGCAAACAAATTTCCCTGGTGAGGGATGAATAAAGTAATTCATTTTTTTTTTACACTGGAAAAGAAAAGGGTAAAATAAAAAAATCAACAACAAAAGAAAACAAAGAAAGAAAACAGCGGGGTGTGAGAGATAAATTTCTCTAATTTTTTTTGGTGAAGCTACTTGGACAAAAAAAAAGGGTGTACTGTAAGTCTTTTTTTTTCCCGGTGTAAATAATTTTAATCACTTTCTAGAATCTTGTTTTTCATTTCCATGATAGGACATATTTAAGTTGGGTGCTACTTTGTTGGCAAGCAGTTCATCCTGGAAAGACTTGTGGACAAGCAAGATTCTTCACAGAACTGCCTTCTGAGTTAAAGATCATTGTCTTCACCAGGAAGGAGGAGTTTTTTGATAGAAATAAATAGCTGCAGATCTTGCGCCTCATTTGCATTCAGTTTTACTCTATCTGGTTGAACAACTATTGCTCCGAATATGGGTGACTTTTTCCTCATAGCCATTGACTTTGGCACTGCTTACAGTGGTTATGCTTACTCTATCACACCCCCAGAGAAAGAAGCTGACCCTGTCCTGAAGAAATGGGGTAAGGAACTTGGTCTGGAGTCCCCAAAAACTCCAACCTGCATTCTGTTTGATGAAAATGAAGAATTCATCAAGTTTGGCTACGAAGCTAAAACTGCCTACATCAATGCAGAAAGCAACGAAGCAAGAAAACTTCTTTTCTTTGAAAACTTTAAGATGGATCTTTACGGTAAAGTGAGTACAAATGGAAGTAGTGCTAACATGTTATCATCCAGCATATTATATGTAATTTATACATTCTGACATCTTAGTAACTACTGCTGGTGTGCCAGTTAAGATCTGTTTATTTTTATTCATCTGAGAAAATTGATTAGATCTACAAAAGAAAACGTTTCTTTTCACTCTATTCACTTTCTTCTATTCACTTGTTTTTTTTAAATTATTATTATTTGTCTAAAGACCATGAATTTCGTTTGATGTGTAGGTTCTCAGCAGAGACATGACAATTACAGCTGCCAATGGGAAGTCCATGAATGCCCAAAAGGTGTTTGCTGAGTCTTTAAGATTCCTGAAGGACGATGCACTGAAAACTATCAGCATAAATTCTGTGGGGGCAGAGTTCTTGGCCTCAGACTTCACCTGGGTGCTAACTGTGCCTGCCATCTGGGATCCTTCTGCAAAGCAGTTCATGAGAGAAGCTACAACAAAGGTAGTATCACGAGCTTCTGAACGCTTTTACTTTTTTTAATGTTACCAGCTATGACAGTTACCCTCCTCCAGGCAGGAATTGTAACAGAAGAAAATGAGGACAAACTGCTAATTTGTCTGGAACCAGAAGCAGCTTCAGTCTGGTGTAAGAAGCTTCCATCTGATGGTTTCATCACACAGGACCATGGCAGAGATTCCCTGGAAAAGACTCCGGGAACTCAATACATTGTGGTGGACTGTGGAGGTAATGTACCAACAGAGATAAATTATTGGTCTGTATGTAGATTGACGTTATTCTGCATGTGTTTGGTCTATTGTTGCATAACTACTGTATATAATTTGGTTCCAAATACAAAATTTGCCAGCTCAGGAACAATAAAGTACAGTATATCCGTTTTGTTCCAGTGACAAAGCTTACTATAGCCCTGGTTCAGAATCAGACAGCAAAGCTATTGTGGGGAACATCTTTACCTGATTGGCATTAAATTCCTCATTTCTCTAAAAGGCCTAAAGATAAACAAGATTTTAGGAAAGAAAAATAAGAGGAATTCGTTTATTCACCAAAGATGAATATGGGATAAATTCTGTTATAGCTTTTACAAAATGACTCCTCTTTCTCATTTTCCTCCATCTTGCTTAACCCCGCCCAGCTATCAGCCCACAGCTGGACTGAAATATGTTACTTTAGACTGAAATATTTATATGTGTGTCTCATTGTCTCTGTTGCAGGTGGAACCATTGATATCACAGTCCATGAAGTCCAAGATGGAGGAGTTCTGAAGGAGCTACACAAGGCATCAGGAAATGACCAGGGTGGACAAAATGTAGACAGAAAATTTAAAGAGTTACTCAGAGAAATTTTCTGTGATGGTGTCTGGGATGAATATGAAGCTAAGTTTCCTGGTGAGGTTCAGAAAATGATGTATGAATTCACACGTCTCAAACAAGTGGACGAAGATGTTCAGATTACCTGCTCATATAGCCTGGGATCCATAGCTCAGAAAAAGAAAGAGATGCTCATGTTTGTTAAACCAGTGAAAGGTGTCTCCTGGAACGATGGGTCCATCAAAATCTCCAGAGACAGACTGAGGTCTCTGTTTGATGAAAGTTTGCGTGGCATCACTCGGTGTCTGGAGGAGATTTTTAAGAAAGACTTCTCTATAGACTACATTCTGTTGGTGGGGGGCTATGCTAACAGTTTGATACTACGGCAACACATCATTGGTCAGTTTGGGAACAGGTGCAGAGTTCTGTGTCCTTGGAGAGCTCAGGAAGCCATTGTGAATGGAGCTGTGCAGTTTGGGAGAAACCCCAAAGTGGTGACAACACGGAAAAGTCCGTACACTTATGGGGTATGTAATCATGACGACTTTGAGACGCATGTTCATAAAGAGGAGAAGAAAGAAATTATTGATGGGTATGCATACTGTAAGGATGTTTTTAGAAAACTGGTGGTAGAAGGTGAAGATGTGGTCTGGAACGAAACCAGAGAGTTCATTTTTTGGCCTGTACACGCCGATCAGATAGATGCTGATCTGAAATTTTACCGCTCTGCAAGAAAAGATCCCATGTATGTGGATGATTGGGGAGTTCATGAAGTTGGTTCAATTCATATTAACATGCCCAATACTACAGGGGGCCTGAACCGCCAAATCAGGCTAGAAATCATGTTTGGGGGATCAGAGATGCTTGGTACAGCTACAGACATTAGTTCAGGGTCTACAGGCTCAATAATGATTGACTTCATCGATGATTGAGCTAAAATTCTCAAATACACATGCTTAACGTGCCTAAATGTTTCCATCAATTAAAATATCACCTTATATTATCTCTACGCATGTTTGTCTTGGCTTCATTCAACAAACATTCAATACATCAGCCTATAAGTGTTTGACTTTTTTTTTTTATGTCAAAAAACATGTTTTTTTTATGCTTGTGTTGAGAAATGCACATATTTTGTTTGCTGCTCAAGAAACAAATTATCTATTTTGATGAAGAAAATGCATTTTTGTTGTGTTTTAAACATATATATACACATATATATATATATTTGCATCTTTGGTACATATGTATGTATATATGTATTTGAAACATTGTAGTCTTTACTTTTGTAGCAGATCAATTGAATACCAGTGCTTTTGTTTTAATGAGTGTAAATCGGGACAATAATGTGTAATAATGTGTTTGTGTTTTACAGCTGTTTTGGTCATGTTGTTGTTTTTGTAATGTTTTTGTTACACAATTGCTTCTTGATTCAGTTTTGTTTAAGTAATAAATAAAATCGTTACCCACCATAAAACATTACAATCATTCAGGTAGCTGATTACATATCTGGTATTATTGTGAATGTGTCAAATACTAAAAAAAAATAATAAACTGGACGGAAAAAAAGAGGGAAGCAATTCAAGTCATGAGAAACCCCTGCTACTGCTTGGTATTAGAAATTTAAGTTTTGTGAGAGGAGCAAAAGTTCAATTCCGTTGACTATATATGAAGACAGCTTAGAAACCAGAACACCTTAATATAGAAGATACTTACTCGAAATAGGGAAAAAAATAAAAATTAAAAGGAAAGTGTACAAAACCGTGGTGACACTGGCCATGCTGTTTGGTCTAGAGACAGTGGCACTGAGGAAAAGACAGGAAACAGAGATGGAGGTAGCAGAGATGAAGATGCTGAGGATCTCTCTGGGAGTGACCAGGATGGACAGGATCAGAGGAACAGCACATGTTACAGGTTTTAAAGTCAGAGAGGCCAGACTGAGATGGTTTGGACATGTGCAGAGGAGAGAGAGAGAGTACATCGGAAAAAGGATGCTGGGTTTGGAACCACCAGGAAAGAGGTTTAGAGGAAGACTAAAGAAGAGGTTCATGGATACAGTGAAGGAAGACATGAAGATAGTTGGTGTGACGGAAGAGGATGCAGGAGATAGGGTTAGATGGAAGAAACTGACTTGCTGTGGCGACCCCTGGAGGGAAATGTCGAAAGAAGAAGATGTGAATAGTTTATACTTTTACCCACTTCTAAACAAAAAAGCAGAACCGGTGTCGTGCAGAAAATAAATTTGGTTCTTTCAAACTTTTGTAGAACACAAGATAAAATACATGAAAAATTATATTTCAATCTGTACTTTGATAAAGTTTGAGGCTTCATTTTGGTTTAGTTTAGTTTATTTTCAAAGTCGACCGAGCAATAAAACACATGAAAAATATGAGTAAAAAGCAATAATTAGCCAAAACAGTTTTTTTCATCTGTAGTCACTTGGCCTGGGTATAAAAATAACAAATAAAACATTAACAGACAAAACAAGATGAAAAATAAACAACAATAATACAGTTTACAGATAATTACAGAACACAATAAACTCTGGGTGCTGATGGTTTTTAATGTTGACAGGTGTATGAATTAACCAGCCGCTCTTATAAACGTCGAGTGTAATATCCATTTCATTTGAACATGTATTTTGCACCTTTTTGAGTAATTTTAGGTTTTTTCCAAACTTGTGAAAACACTACATTTTGATGTGTGTGTCACTGAACCTTTTAAAAGAATCCATGTACCCCTGGTTGTCCTTGTCGTAGAGTTCTTTGCAGTGGCGGGCGGTCAGAGCCAGCAGAGCCTTCTCTAAATAAATATTTAATTATTCTCCATATTCTGTTTTCTTCATGTCATATTATATCCATTTGGTTATACAGCTTTCAGTGTTGTAACGTCAGGTTAAAGTTTTTATCCAATCAGAATTCAGCTCGCTGGTGTCGCTAGGCTGTATGAAATCTGCCTTCAGACCTTCAGATCGAGCAGTGCGGGCCCTGCTTACTTGCATAGTAAACGGGCACCTGTAGTTTCTGACAGCCAATCAGATCACGAGTTGTTGACGTAAAAGCCTTCACGAAGGTCCTGAACGTGACATGTACGCGTCTTGTGATTGGATACTCACTTGATGTAAGCGAAAGCAACCCTCAGCATGTCAACAAAACTTACACTAGAGCCAGACCCAGAACCTTTAACAGAAAAATCTGAAATATCTACTCGTTTTTTTCACCAACAATGGCAGAAGGGTTTCAGAGTGGCAGAATCGATTTCAAGACCACAAAAAATGACTGTTTCTCTACCTTCTCGACCCTCAGCACTTTTAGACATAACAGAGAAAATTTTTTGCAAACAGCCTTTTCCATTGGGCTCCACATGTTGATATATAAGGATTTATTGTTCAAACTGAAACTGACAGACAAACCGTACAAACGAGTCATTCACGTCTTCTTGAGGAAAGGAAGGAGAATGGATTCTGATGAAATAAGTGTTTTGGGGGACAGACGTTTTGGTGAGTATATGTTTTATATGCAGGTTTATTGATGTTTAAATGCTCTTGAAAATAGCCTGTGTTGTACACCAGTGGTCCCCAACCACCGGGCCGCGGACTGGTACAGGGCCGTGAGTCATGTGGGACTGGGCTGCGCAGAACTGTTATTTTTATTCACTTTGTTTTTGTGATGTCTTTCATTTTGAAGGTACATGTTTACCGTTACCATGGCAACAAGAGTGCGTTCGAGCAGAGAGAATGTTTCCACGTTATAAAGACGCTGCTAATAAATTTTCTCATGAAGACAAAGTGCATTAAAGTTTATTATTATTGATTTTGAAAAGCCATTTTTTTCAGGCTGCTCTCATCATCTTAAGACCAGTCCGTGAAAATATTGTCAGACACTAAACCGGTCCGTGGCGCAGAAATGGTTGAGGACCCCTGTTGTACACAATTAAGGTGATGTAACGCCCAGTAGTGCCTACGTCTGCTTCTGTATATGATTTCTCCAGCCGTGGTGTCATTAATGATGGTATTTGAGGGGTATTTATTCAAGTCGGACAACGTAGCACATCACCGAAGGCCTAGGTGTGAAATGCATGGACCGCCACTGGTTCTTTGTGTGTTATATAACAACCTAAAAAGAAAGGAGGTAAATCTGTTGTTTTTCTGATGAGTCAGTTAGAAGATAGAAATACTGGAAACGATTCTTTCCAACTTACTGAAGATTATTTTTTTCACTTCCACAGAACAACATAAAGGTTTGCATGCAAAGTGGAACTCAGTCAACATGTCGGCAAGCAACCATCCGGCAAAAAACTTGTAGACAATCAAGATTCCACACAGGTCACTAACCTCTGACTTAAAAACAGTTATCTAAGAATGCAACTGATGATCAGGTTACATCTGTATCTCATGATCTGTTTCCAAATGCATAACATTTTATTTCAATGGTAAGATGTTATTTTTCAATTTAAATTATCTTACTTTTTAATTATATACAAATCTTTTTAATTATATAAAAACGTTTCATCTAAGAATATTGTATTGAACACTTGCTTATTTTTGCAATAGTGAAAGTTTTCAATGACTTCATTTGCCACTTTTCCTTTTTTAAAATGTTGCACAGAATTTGAGGCCAAAAGACTTAAATAAAACTAAGGCCCACAATTTGTCTAATGAAAAAACCCTCTTTTTTAATTATTGTATTATATTAATCTATTGTGGAGAAATTTCTGTGCTGCATTGCACCGCAGCAGGTAGACATGCTGGCAACAATGGTGGGAGAAACGAGGAGTTAGTTGTTGTAATGGAAATGCTATATTAAACGGTAGTATTCAGCAAACATTATTAGTTAATCGTTAAAATCTGGACATTTTAGTTTGTCATAATGGTGTAACAATGATCCTGTGTTCTGCTGTGTTTCTCTGTTATCTGTAAGGCCAAGTGTCTTAAGGAGTGTGAAGAAACAGACTAGCACTGTCCTCATCCTGCGTTTCTTATCTTACTCCAAGGCTGACATGATTCTGAACTTCAGTTGAACTATCTCGGGGGAGGTTAAACCATCAGTACAGCAATGCATTAAATGTTGTAGAATCAGAAACTGAGGGGGAAATCTCTTCAGCTTTTCACCCATACACATGTGATTTATGCAATAAAAATGTAAAGAAAGCAGTGCCATCACAGTGTCTTCTCCAAGGACACTTTTGGCATGGGCCCACTGGGAATTAAAATGGCTTCTCCGGTCCAAAGACGGACAAATTTATTCAAAGTCTCAAAAATATTTGTGAAATGCGATACACCAGCACCGTGTACTGTGGGGGGAACACAGTACACCAACAAAGAAGAAGGAGAAGTGGATTGCCTCGGTTAACAAGGCAACAGGCAAACTGTCTCGCCAGACAACCTATTTGAAAATAAAAAGATGACATTTTACTGTAAGAAAATATGAATGGTCAAGGTAAAAGCTCCAAAATCTATAGGAATTTCAATGTATTAGAAATATACAAATAAAATTTGGGTTAATTTTTTTTTTTTTAACCTGTTCGGTGTTGTGACAAACAGAATACTGAACTGTATGTCAAGTATTGCTGGACAGTTTGTAAATGCTTTACAATCAAAATATCTGTGCTTTCTGTGTTTCTTTTTGCTGGACCTGACAGGGATTACTGAGGAGAGAAGGACGGGAGGGCATGGGTGTGAAAAAGAAGAGGAATAATGATAATGCACTGAACTTATATAGCGGTTTATGCAATATTCATTCACTCCACTGCACTGCACTCAACCATGCATTCATTCCATTCAGTGAGCTACCATGCAAGGCACACCACTTTTATCAGAAGCAACTGGGGGTTCGGTGTCTTGCTCAAGGACACCTGCCCTCTGGGCTGGGGATCGGACCTGCGACCTTCCGGTTACGGGACGGGAAGGAAAACTCTTCAATTAAGGCAAAAAAAAACAGAAGAAAACTAGCTATCATTTACGATCTCACCCACAGGGGCATCCTTTTCCCCATTAGGGGAAAAAAAACAAACAACCGCATCACTGGATGTCTCCTGCCCCCCAGCAGCAGGCAACACGAAAGTGACTGGCCTCCAAGTCCCGCAAACCCAGCCCCTCTCCAGGCAATTTCTTTTTCAAGCCAATCAGTCTGTTGTCTTTCTTAAATATCAAAATGATGTTTGTGAAAGTATGATTTCGTTTTGTATTCACAAAAGAACTTTTGTGATGGTCAAATTTTGCCATTTAATTACAAAAGCCAAATATATCAAGTATATTGTAAGCATTAAAATATAAGTGGCTTTTAAAGGACAGTTTTTACACAAAAACTGAGGAAGTGTTTACGACCGATCCAAATTGGTTAAAATTCAGTTGGAAAAAAAACAGTTTACTTTAAAAACAAAAAGGCTCCATATGGGAGTGGAGATGATCCAGGTTGGACTGGGTGTCAGAGAAAAACCAGAGTGGCCAGGGCTGAACAATTCCTGAGAGGAAAAATTAATAAATAAGTTCCAAAAATGGGAGCAAGGTTTAGCTGGTCAGCGATCAGTTACCACTTAGATCATTGAAGAACTTTCAAAAATTGGCGGTGAGACTGGATTGGTGCAGCCTAATTAGTCCATTCATCCAACCAGTAGCCACAACAGCCTAGTGCCAGCATCTGGGAGAAATAAGTAGGGGAAAAAAAATCAAAACACTACAGAAAAAAACAGGCACAGAATGAATATTTACAGTTTGTCACTGAGACTTTTAAAGAAAAAAGAGTCTAACAAGTTAAGGAATATTTGTGTTTTTATATCATTTTGTACAGTTTAATTCATTTTTTATTTGAATGTTGTTGCACCTTTTATTTTTATCTTTCAAATTTAATCTTTAAGTACAGTTCTTATAATTGTTTCTAAAATAGATTTTTTTTTCCCCATTACCTTTATTTTTTTCTCTTCAATTCAACCCCAAAGTTTTTTTTATGCTCACACCTTCTGTATTTGCTGGCAGCCATGCACATTCAATATTTTTGCTGAAAGTGTTTGTCTTGTTGTAAAGGTGTGGCTGGTGTTTCTGCAGGAGGTGGAGTTTCATTGACGGAAGTAGAAAAAACGTATTATCTGTGTCTTGCTATTATTCAGGCTTTCTTCACCCAACTGAACAACATCTGATCTTTAATGGATTGCATCATCGCTATTACCTTTGGCTCTGAACACACTACTTATGCTTACTCCATCACACCTCTAGAGGAAGAAGCTGATCCTGTCATGAAGAAGTGGGGTTGGGAACTTGGCCTGAACACCCCAAAAACTCCAACCTGCATTCTGTTTGATGAAAATGAAGAATTCATCAAGTTTGGCTACGAAGCTAAAACTGCCTACATTGCGGCACAAGGAGGAGAAGCAAAAAACTGTCTTTTCTTTGAGAAAATTTTCATCGATTTAGTTGGTAAAGTGAGTACAGACTGTGGAAAAGTATTCCTTCTAATGTTTTACACATCTTTGGTATGACATCTGACATCTTTAGCAATTGATCCTTATCACTTCAGTATTGTTTACTGCTTCTTGTTGGACGCAGGTCTACAGTATGTAATAAATTTAAATGTTAACCGTTTTTACATTTTGTTGATGGTCGTCAAAGTTCTTATATTTTGCTCCCAATATGACACAAAAAATACGCAGTGACCAGTGGTATGATTGATCTATTATTTAGGAATTTAACTGTATTTTTTAAATAGGCTTTAAGAAATATAATAAAATAAAATGATTGTTGGTTCACATTTTTACAAGAAGCTCTTTAAACTGAGGTCTTGTTCTGCTGCGAGCTTCAAGGTCTGATGTGTTCAGGTTCTCAGCAGAGACATAAGGATTAAAGCAGCCAATGGAAAGACCATGAAGGCCCAAAAAGTGTTTGCCGAATCCTTAAGATTTCTGAAAGATGATGCTCTGAAAACCATCAGCATCAACATACCAGGGATTGAGTTTTCGGTCTCAGATTTCACCTGGGTGCTAACTGTGCCTGCGATCTTGGATCCTTCTGCAAAGCAGTTCATGTTTGACGTTGCAACAGAGGTATTAACATTTTCTTCACAAATCAAAGTTTTTAGTACTTTTGGACAGCACTGATTTTCTTTGTCTTGCAGGCAGGAATTGTGGTACATGAGTACAATGTGCTGATTTGTTCGGAACCAGAAGCAGCTTTAGTCTGGTGTATGAAGCTTCCAGCAGACGGTTTCATCACACAGAATCACAACCAAAGAAAGCTGGATGAGTCTCCAGGAACTCGTTATATTGTGGTGGACTGTGAAGGTAATGGATGAACGCTGACATGTCTGTCTGTCTTTTTCTTTGTAACAGTAATGACCAATCGCAAAGGTCTCAACTTGCCTGTCGAGTAAATTGAGACATACTTACCCTCACTTTGGATTGCCAGAAGTTGTGACCAACAGATCAAGAACCTGAATACAAGTGGTCAGAATTAGCTTCAACACAGGGTGGCTGTGTCCTCACTCAAAGAAAGAATCTCGGAGTAGAGCTGTTGCTCCTCTGGGGCAAGAGAATTCAGATTGGGACGTGTCGTGTGGGCACCTGGTTAGGCATTTGGGTATAAAATACATTGAACTCCTCATCTCTTTATTCCCAGTAAACACTCAGGGTTAGAATTGTTTTTTTTTTTAAAGAAGGTTAACCTTTTAGTATCCTGAGATTTTTGTTCATTCAAGTCTTGAGACGATGTTCATTTGTGATTATTACAACTAATATTTCAAAGGGCGGCCCTGCTGGAGCAAGATGGAGACCTGCCCTGTAGGGTCATGGGAAGAACCATGGGCTTGGTTTTGAATGTGAGCGGGAGTAGAATGTGATTTAGGGGAGTGTATGCCAGCTTGTTGCTGCCTCAGTAATGTGTGTTCAGGTTCCACTGTGCTCCTGGATATTGTACGTTCATGCTCTGAGCTTGACGAGGCTTGGAACACTGTCCTTTCTGTGTGGAGTTTGCATGTTCTCCCCTTGTTTGCGTGGGTTTCCTCCGGGTACTCCGGTTTCCTCCCACCCTCTAAAGACATGCATGCTCGGTTGATTTGCCGGTGCCAAATTGCCCCTAGGAATGAGTGTGTGTGTGTGTGTGTGTGTGTGTGTGTGTGTGTGTGTGTGTGTGTGTGTGTGTGTGTGTGTGTGTGTGTGTGTGTGTGTGTGTGTGTGTGTGTGTGTGGATGGTTGTATGTGTGTGGCCCCACGACAGACTGGCGACCTGTTCAGGGTGTACCCTGCCCTTCGCCTTAAATTAGCCGGGATGGGCTCCGGCACCCCCCGCGACCCCGAAAGGGACAAACGGATAAGAAGATGCTCTGAGCTTGTCCTGGACCAGATGTTCCTCAAGGAGAATCTGGTTGCATGTCTGTCTCTGTGTGGTCATGTGACACAGTGCACATTCTTCACGTAAAGCAAAGCTTACATTTATGCTTTGTTTTTTAATCAACCAATTTTCTAAAACTGGACAGAAATAGATTAAAACATAGATTAAAATGTCTGGATATGTTTCTGACTCTCTGTTACAGAATCAGCTGTTATCATCACAGTCCATGAAGTCCAAGATGGAGGCGTTCTGAAGGAGCTACGCAAGGCATTAGGAGATGACCAAGGAGGACAAAATGTAGACAGAAAATTTAAAGAGTTACTTAGAGAAATTTTCTGTGATGGTGTCTGGGATGAATATGAAAAAAAGTATCCGAGTGAGGTTCAGAAAATGATGTATGAATTCACACATCTCAAAAGAATAGATGAAGACATTCAGATTACCTGCTCATTTAGTCTGATCTCCCTGGCTCAGAAAAAGAAAGAGATGCAGAAGTTTGTTGAACCAGTGAAAGGTGTCTCCTGGAACGATGGGTCCATCAAAATCTCCAGAGACAAACTGAGGTCTCTGTTTGATGAAAGTTTGCGTGGCATCACTCAATGTCTGGAGGAGATCTTTAAGAAAGACTTCTCCATAGACTACATTCTGTTGGTGGGGGGCTATGCTAACAGTTTGATACTACGGCAACACATCATTGATCAGTTTGGGAACAGGGGCAGAGTTCTGTGCCCTTTAAGAGCTCAGGAAGCCATTGTAAGTGGAGCTGTGCAGTTTGGGAGAAATAATCACTTTAATTGAAGAAGTGAATCTGTTTTTATTATGGTGGATTTAAAATAAAAAAATCTGTCCTTTTGATGATTGTGGAAGAAAAATAAGAAAAATATATTCTTCTTAACACCTGAGTCATAAAATGGGTAAAAACTGTCATTTATCTACTGTAAATAAAAACTGTTCTTTAAACAAATTATTTCTGGGCTTTAAAATAAAATCATTCCCTCCTGTTTTTTGTCATACATTGGTTCATTTTAATTTTCTATTCAGTCATCATCCGCTCATCCGGGGCCGGGTCGCAGGAGCAACAGCCTCAGACGGGAAGCCTAGGCTTCTCTCACCCCAGCTGCATTCTCCAGCTCACCTGGAAGGATTCCTGAGTCATTCCCTGGCCAGCTGTAATACATAGTTTCTCCATTGAGTCCGTAGTCTAATTCTGGGTCTCTTCCCGGTGGTACGTGCCCGAAACACCTCACCAGCGAGGTGCTCGGGGGCATCCTGACCAGATATCCTAACCACCCCATCTGGCTCTCTCGACCTGGAGGAGGAACCAGTCGACACGGAGCTCCTCCTCCTCATTTTAATTTTGAAGATAAAAAATCTTTCCTAGACAACCTGCATTGAAAAGAAATTGATCATTTTGAAAAGCTGATTTGCTGCGAGAGGGAAAGAACTGCAGAAAAAAACTACAGAATCCAGTGTCCATAGAGTCAAACATTTCATCAAAAACGGTCTGACTTTCTGTAAAAAAAAAAAAAAAAAAGTTTTCTGCTCACTCAAAAAATACCTGAATCAAAAACTGACATTATTTTTTTGTCTGAAAAGGTAAATTAAGTAAATCCAAATTGTACTTTCATTATTTTTACAGTTTTACTAAACTGAAGACCAATGTCAGTCAGCGCCAGGGCAGCAGTGGCAACAAGAATAGCTTACCATCAGCTGGTATGGAGTTAATAAGTAATGCATATGTGTGAAGCGTCTTTGAGCGTCCTGAAAAGCGCTATACAAATACAATACTTCCTCTTAATATCAGTGAACATCAGCTTGTAGCATAGTTGAGAAAATGTCAGCATATTGAAGGTTAATCGCAGGTTTTCAAAGAATGTGAAGGTATTGCTAAAAGCATGAAAGACAAGACTCCTTCCCTTTCTTCAAATCCAGTATCAAAATTTATTTGTTTGAACCTGCCTTCTCTTTTTAAGCCCCCTCACCTCTTCCCACCCGGCACTTCTTCTATGTGTGTGTTTGTATTAGTAAATTGAGGGTTTTACCATTTGCATATTTGGTTTCATCTCTATGTAAATCACCCTTGAGAGTTTTTAAAGGTGCTTATAAATAAAATGTATTATTATTTTTCTCAAACCCAGGGCCACGGTTCTTATTTGACATAATGTCGTATATTACCACATGGTGGCAGCAATGTGTAATTTTGTGCCTTAAACGCCACAAAGCAATAGAAGGCGTTTCATCATCATCATCAACTTTATTACAGACTCAATGTCCGATACAGAAAGACACAACTAAATAACAACAACAAAACAGACAAAACACAAATACATTCAACACATCAAACCACTGTTTACATCAAACAATTGTACTAATGGTTCCAAAGTTCGAACTGGTCATTTGTGGTACTGAGTCTCACATCAACCGAGCTCCTAATAAAAAGTTTTGAATTGAAAATACTTAATTTATCCCCGAAGGAAAATTTGAGTTCTCAGAGCTATTAAGACGACTAATAAAACTGTACAATCTAACAGCGCAGAGTGGCCTGGAAAGTCCTAATTCCTGCTGAGACAAACAGGCGACTTGCACTTTCCCATCTTGGTCTTTTTAATAGGATCCTCAGACAGTCATTGTATGCCACATTGAATTATCTTATGCTAGCTCTCTTGTAGTTCCACCACAGGTGTGCGGTATATAAGGATGTGCAGCAGCTTTTAAAAGTGTCTTTTTCACTTGCACTGTACAAGCACCAAACCTTTTATTTTTATTTTAATGGACTGTATTCATCCCTCAACGAGAACATTTTTGTGCTGCATTGCACCGCAGCAGGCTGCCAGGACAGCATGAATGATGGGAGAAACAGGGGGTTAGGTGTCTTCCCCAAAGATACTTAGGCATGAGGTCAGTGGGCTTTTAATCGTTTTTTTCCAAAGGCAAACATTCTACCACTGAGCTATCGCCTCCTCCTAGGTGCCTAAGATTGAATACAGTACTACTAGTACCATATCCAACCAGTACCTTATCTTTTATACTACAAACTATGTACTAGCATCTACAAAACTAGATACTTGATTGTAGTATAAAATACGGGTTTTGGATTGGTTGAAACTGGAAAATATGGAACCTTTGCCATCTTTTTTTACTGATAAATTGGGTTTTACACCAGTTGAGACCAGAAAAAAATGGGCTCTGGAAAGGTTTGTACCAAAAAATATGGATTTTGGGACAGTTTTTATACATTAACTTGGCTCTAGAACTATTTTACCAGTTCATAAAAGAACCAGATTATTTCCTGGATAAATTAGGTTTTTGACATTTTTGTGTCAATAGCAACTGTACAAGACTTAATCCTCTCCTTGTATCAAACAAGACTCAATGATGGTTCTTTATAGCTCTCATGTTAAGGAGAGCAAACCTGCGACATTAAAATCATAATTAAACACGTTGTTTCTATTTTGCTTACAGTTTTTTTTTTAGTTGTGTTTCTCTTTCAACAACCCTAGACAATGAGCCGTGCTTGTCTTTAGATCACAAATGGTGAACCAGGGAAACAAGAAAAACAACCTCTGCTTGTTTGCCTACTCGAGTCACAGGCCTTAACACGCCGGTCTTGTGGAACATTTATTTGTACAGTGTTCTTAAATAAGGGAAGTCTGAAATAAACATGGCTGCTGTGTCGACACTTTAAGGGACTTTCTTTCATGAATCAAAACTTTGAGAAAGTCAGAGGAGCTGCTTCTTGGAAAGAAAACCCACAAAATGTCAAGACAGATCAGTCGTTCTTAAAACCCAGATTTCTTAACTAATAAAACAACTTTTTAAAATTAAATAAAGGAACTTTTTTTTTTATCAAACGAAGAGTCGATGTGTGTGATTATTTCCTTTACAGAGTCAGTTTGTTCTATTTCTGAGAGTTTTTGTTTTTATTTTTGATTGTTGCTCGTTTATTTAAATAAAGGCTTATTTAATTTGAGTTTTGTCAGGATCCCTCACCTGCTGCCAGAGGGAGCTCTGGATGTTCCCAATCAATCCAATTAGGATCACCTGGGGTGATTCCTGATTCCACTCACCTGTGCACCCTGCCATCTATTTAAGGGGAATCACCCCAGACTTCCCTGTCAGGTCTTACCATCCCTTTCAGCCAGGTCACCCTGGTTGCCTGACCATGTTTGGACTTTTGAAACTTAAGTTAATCATCTGTTTCTTGCTTTACAGACTTTCCTGATTTGAGTTAATAAATCTTGTTTGAAGTCCTGCAAATGGGTCCTCCTCCTTCCACGTTATGACAAGTTTGTGGGAATAAAGCTTTTGTTTGTTTGTTTTTTTGCTCGACTCAGATATAATCACTCTGAAACTGATGCTGAAAAACTCACCAATGTTTTTGTTACATCAATGTTAGATTACAGTAGGGATGGGAAATCCGACGCCTCGCGACTCATCGAGCAACTGTGAAAAGTCGACACGAGGAGTCGGCACATCTGCAGGCTGCGCATGCGTAGATGAAAAACAAAGCCCAAGAAATAAAGAAAATCTACGCCTTAAATTCTGTCTTACTAGAAGATGAAATGTGGGTTATTGTTGGGCAATTACTCTAGGTTTTTTAATCATGAAATTGCGTTAATCCGTTGCCATAGTAACAGTTACCTAAACAATCAAATTTTACTGTTACTAACAATGTAATTAAATGTTCGATAAACACACACTGACACTGTTTTTTGTCATTTGAATAACCAGAGGACCTGCTGATAGAATTTTACGGAAAGGAAAATGAACACACCGATACAATTTAACAGATGTTTTTGTGTGAGCGGGCAGTGGAAGATTTTATAAAAATAATAGTTTAGTTTTGGGAGAGTGGGATATTTTCACTTTTGTTCAATTGGATGTTCTCCAAATCAAAGTATAAATGAAGTCTGTTTTGATCTTGTTCTTTTAATCTTTTAATCTTTTAAAAAAACGTTAGAAAATACAAGATTCAAATGAAAATTGTTTTCTCTCTGAAATGAAGACTTGATATAAAGATCGTTTTTCTGAAAGAACGAGTTTTATTTAAAGAAACATCATGGGACCGAAAAAGAATCCAGGAGTGGAAGAATTAGAAGACCTTAAGGCCGCTATTGATTCCCTCGCTACTACCGTCACAACGATCAAGACGCAACAAGACAAAATATTAGACCTCATGGAGGAGGTTAAAGCCTTACGTATTCAAAACGCTGCCAAGGAGAAACGTAGTGTGGAGTTGGAGAGACGTGTGGATGATCTGGAGCAGTATACACGGATGAACGATGTGATCGTCACCGGCATTAAAATCAAGCCGCGAACGTACGCGCGCGCGGTCTTCAAAGGAGGAGAAGAGCACAGTGAGGAGGACGCACGCTCCGTGGAACTACAGGTAGCAGCTCATCTCCGAGACAAGGGGATAGAACTCAACCTGGAAGACATCGAGGCCTGTCACCCACTGCCGACTGGACGAGGAAGACCACCTGCCGTCATCATGCGTTTCATCAACCGAAAAAACAAAACGGAACTCCTAAAGCAAGGTCGAAAATTGAAAGGATCAAATATCTACCTTAATGAACATTTAACAAAGAAAAACTCAGAAATTGCCAAAAAAGCTCGAATGCTAAAAAAGGAGCAGAAAATCCAGCACACTTGGATCCGGAGCTGTAAGATCTTCATCAAACTCAACGGCAGCCCAGAGGAAGCAAGAGTGTTACTGGTGAGAAACATAGAGGAACTGGAACGATTCTAACACCAGGTAACCAACTCAACAAACACCTCATGCATAACCTACATAAAAAAAACTCATTTCAAGAAACCAGTATGAAAAAACTCCAAGAACTACTACAACAGAACCAAAAAGAACTGGACACCTTCACAGTAGAAGACACAGACACACTTGATCCAACAGCAGAAATAGACCCAGATGCAAATTTCTTCATAAGTTCTCCTATAAACTGCAAATACTATGAACACAAACTGTTTGAAAGTAATATTAATTTAGAAGGAAAACTATCAATTATACACTTTAATAGCAGAAGTATGCAAGCCAATTTCACTTCTATTTGTGATTTTCTCAAAGAATTTACTCATCCGTTCAGTATCATTGCAATAACAGAAACATGGTTCAATGAAAACACTCACAGCTATTATGATATGGAAAATTATATAATGATAACAAAGAATAGAGAAAAGAAAACGGGAGGAGGGGTTGCTCTGTATGTCCACACTTCATTAGAACATGTTTTATTATCAAATATGACTGTTGCTATAAATGATGTTATGGAATGTTTAACAATAGAAATCCAAAGAAAAAAGACTAAAAATATCATAGTAAGTGTTGTGTATCGTTCACCAAGTTCAAGTGTTGAGAATTTTATTGAATGGATGGAGAAACTTTATTCTGGTGTGACTCAGAAAACCTTGTACATCTGTGGTGATTACAACCTTGACTTGTTAAACCCAACCAAGCAGAAAAGTATTGATGACTTCATAAACACAATGCATTCTATGTCACTTATTCCCAGAATAACCAAACCTAGTAGAATAACATCACACAGTGCCACAATAATAGATAACATCTTTAGCAATAACATGGAAAGTCAGATTACAAGTGGACTCTTTATCGCTGACATTACAGATCATTTACCCATCTTCACTGTCTCAGAATCTGATTTTAAAAAACAACCTAAATCTACTGAACCCTTTCTAAAACGAATACTAACTGAAGAAACAATCAACTCTCTCAACAACAGCTTAAGTCAACAGGATTGGACCGGAATTTATGAAGAGACAGATGTTGACAAAGCTTACAATAATTTCTTAAATTTATTTCTGACTCATTATAACAATCACTGTTTCTTAAAGGAAATGAAAGTAAACTATAGATGTGAAAACAAGCCATGGCTGACTAAAGGGATCAT
Source organism: Neostethus bicornis (assembly GCA_902685375.1). NCBI lineage: Eukaryota > Metazoa > Chordata > Actinopteri > Atheriniformes > Phallostethidae > Neostethus > Neostethus bicornis. Next base: position 21,564,913 of record LR738558.1, on the reverse strand, counting down.
AAATGCTTGCAAAAAGAAAAATAACTTGTATAAAATATTCATAAAAACAAAAACCAAAGCAACAGAACAAAGATATAAAAGATACAAAAATAAACTAATAGACATAATTAGAACAAGCAAGCAATTATATTATCGAAGACTGTTGTATGAGAACCAAAATAACATGAAAAAAATGTGGAATGTGTTGAATGCTTTGCTTAAACAAAAAACTAAGAAGTCAGAATATCCAGAGTACTTCAGTACAGAAAATCACAAAGTCAGAAGCAGAATAGATGTGGCAAACTATTTTAATAAATATTTTGTAAATATTGGTCCTGAGTTGGCTTCAAAAATTAACAAAATTGACACCGTGCACTGTAAAAATGATATTGAAAGAAATCCATCTACCATGTTTCTCTCTCCAACAACTGAAAAAGAAGTAATAGATACTGTTAACAGGTGTAAAAGTAAATCATCAAGAGACTGTCATGACATCAGTATGAGATTAATCAAACAGGTCATCGATAACATTGTCAAACCTCTCACACACATTTGTAACTTATCATTTCAATCTGGACAGTTTCCAAAAAAAATGAAAATGGCAAAAATAATTCCTATCTTCAAAAGTGAAGATAAACATGATTTTACCAACTACAGACCGATTTCTCTGTTACCTCAATTCTCAAAAATACTGGAAAAACTGTTCAATACACGCCTGGAAAACTTTATACATAAACATCACATTATCAACGAAGGTCAATATGGATTTACGACAAAAAGAACTACCTCAATGGCTATACTCGACGCAACTGAGGAAATAACAAGTGCGATAGATTGTAAAAAATATGCAATTGGAATTTTTATAGATTTAAAGAAAGCTTTTGATACAATCAATCATGCAATATTACTTAAAAAATTACAAGAACACGGGATAAGGGGAATCGCTGGGGAATGGATACAAAGCTATTTAACGGAAAGAACGCAATATGTGCAAAAAGGGTCTACTTCATCCGAGACTCTTAGTATTTCTTGTGGTGTTCCCCAAGGCTCCGTATCGGGACCAAAACTTTTTAATATCTACATAAACGATATTCTTATGGTATCACAGTCGCTAAAACTCATACTGTTTGCAGATGATACATCTATATTCTATAGCAGTCATAATTACAATGAACTTATCAGTACAGTCAATAAGGAGCTCAGCAAAATAAAAAAATGGATGGATATCAATAAATTATCTCTTAATCTGAACAAAACTAAAGTCATGTTCTTTGGAAATACAAAAACAAGCTCCAAACAACCAATTGTAATTGAAAATGTACAAATTGAGACTGTAGATGAAGCAAAATTTTTGGGAATCATCATAGACAATAAACTGTCTTGGAAACCCCACGTCAGACATGTAAAAGCAAAAATATCCAAAAGTCTCTCTATAATAAATAAAATTAAACATCACCTTGATTTCAACTCCTTGCGCACATTGTATTGCTCGATGGTTCTTCCATATCTCACTTATGGTGTTGAAATATGGGGGAATACCTATCAAACGACACTATCACCCTTAACTGTCTTACAGAAAAGAGCACTACGAATTATACATAAAGTTGGTTTTTTGGATCATACTCACAATCTCTTTGCACATTCTAAACTCTTAAAATTTAAAGACTTTAAATTTAAAGACTTTTCCCAGTACTACTCAGCAATCACAATGTTTAAAGCATACCACAAACTACTGCCAAAAAGTTTACAAAGTCTTTTTAATCTGAATGAAAAATCACATAACCTGAGAGTAATAGGAGACTTTAAACTGCCCAAAGTGAGAACCACTAAAAAAAGCTTTTGCATGTCTGTACGTGGTGTAAAACTCTGGAATAGTCTCGAAAAATCCTCCAAGCAATATCAAAATGTAAATACGTTCAAACTAAACTACAAACATATGATTTGGTCACAGTACATGGAATGTCTAATGTAATTATATCACTGTCTTCTGTTGGAGTGTTTTTTTGTTGTTGTTTGTTTGTTTGTTTTTTTTGTGTGTTTTTCTTTTGTTTTTTTTGTTTTGTTTTTTTTTTATTTTTTATTGTGGTGGTGTGGGTAACCAGGTCCGTATCCTTCCATTTTCAGTAATCGTCTTAAGGTTGAAACAATATAAAATTAATTATTTATTGTAAATATGTATCATGTGAGCACTGGGGGTGGGGTTAAATAAGTTTTCTTCCCCCCACTCCTTGTTGGACACTAGAAACTTTGATTTGTGCACTTGTTATACCTTCTTATTATTTCTATTGAGTTGCTGTACAAAAAAATGTTTATGTTGATTTGAGAACATGCTACCTTGTCCAAGATAAATAATAAAAAAAAAAAAAAAAAAAAAATCTAAAGCGCTCTGTAATGTTTTGATAAGAAAAATGTTGTGGTTCCCTCCACCACCACCGGAGGGAGCCGGAGACCATCTCACCTTTCCCCCAATTCTGGCTGACTGAAACACCTGCTCTCATTGGAAACACCTGCACCTGCTCTCCCGGCTGCCTACTTAAAGGCAGCCTCACCAGTATTCCTCGTCGGGTCTTCATTCCTCCAGCCCTGGCTGATTCCCGACCCATCTGACTTCCGTGATTTTGAATTTTGATAACCTCTGTTCTCTCTCCGTTGTTTACAGCTTCGCTGTTTCCTGATTTAATAAACCTAGTTTAGTCCTGCATTTGGGTCCTCCTCCTTCCATGTGCACCCCGCATCATAACAGAAGACCCGACCATAATGGACCCAGCGGACCCAAATCATCTTCCTGAACAAGATGAGTTATCTCAACTAAAGGTGAGACTGGAACTATGTGGACAGGCTCTGGAAATGCTGCGTCAGATCAGTCATCTACATAGCAGGCATCTCCAAGATCTTCAGACCCAGTTGAACTACAACACCCCTAACTCCACTCCTGAACCTCCAACCATCGACCCGGAAGCCTTCGATGGGATTCTTGGAAAGTGTAGGGGCTTCCTTCTTCAATGTTCTCATATCTTTGCTCTCCGTCCACAGACTTTTCATTCTGATACCATCAAGATTCTCTACATGTGTGGGGCTCCTGCGAGGACGTGCGTTACAATGGGCGGAGGCAGAGAACTTTGGCTCCCCGCTCACCACTCGATCCCTGGATGCTTTCCTCCGCGCCTTCCGAGCGGCATTCGACCTTCCGAACCACGCAGGAAACGTTTCCCGGAGATTGTTACGGATCTCCCAGGGGAAGGAGTCTGTCTCGGAATACTCAATCCGATTCCGGATCTTAGCCGCGGAGGTTAAGTGGGACGACGGGGCCCTATGTGGAATCTTTATGGAAGGGCTGAATCACCATCTGCGACATGAACTGGCAATGAGGGGTGAGTCATCGGATCTTAACACCCTTATCAATCTTGCTATACAGTTGGAAAACAGCCTTCAGGAAAATCGACCAAGAAGAGATCTCGGACCACCACGGCTCTCCTCCCACAATTTCCCATTCGGTCGGAGGTCCTCTCTAGTTCGTTCTTCTGTGGAAACTGCCTCCCCTGAGTATAACTTCGAGCACCTAGAACCCATGCAGTTGGGAAAGACGTCCCCGCCTTCGGAAGAGAGAGAACGCAGACTCAGAAGTGGGAGTTGTCTCTATTGTGGCGAACAGGGCCACTTCCTGTCCAGCTGCCCTGTGAGACCAAGAAGGGATAATCGACCTACAACTAAAGGATACCTGGTGAGCTCAACTAAAGGCATGTCTGTCAGTCATTCCCGTTATACCATACCAGTGACACTCATAATATCTCCCTCTTCTTCAATAACCGTAAAAGCGTTAATTGACTCTGGTGCTGATGGCAATTTTATGGATTCAGAACTCTTTCATTCTCTCTCTCTTCCTCCAGTTCGTCTTAATAAATCCATGCCAGCTAACGCTATTGATGGTCGTCTGTTGTCTTCAGTAACACACCGCACCCCCATCCTAGAACTCATTACTTCGGGTAATCATCGAGAACACATTAGTTTTATGTTGTTGAGCACTCCTGACTGCCCTATGGTGTTGGGTATCCCTTGGCTTCAATTGCACAACCCTCACATAGACTGGAAGTCTGGAAAAATACTAGGTTGGAGTACTCACTGTCACGCGGTGTGTCTCCGTTCAGCGATCCCGGCTGCTATTCCTGACAAGATTAAACCCGCAGAACCCCCTGATTTAGCTAATGTTCCGGTCGTTTATCATGATCTCTCTCGTGTTTTTTCCAAAACTTATGCGAAGTCACTGCCACCTCACCGTCCTTACGACTGCCCCATTGACCTGCTCCCTGGTGCCACGTTTCCTAAGAGTAGCCTATATAATCTGTCTAAACCGGAACGTGAAGCTATGGAATCATATATCAAGGAAGCACTGGCAGAGGGTTTAATTCGTCCATCGTCATCACCTCTGGGTGCAGGGTTTTTCTTTGTGGAGAAAAAGGACCGCTCACTACGCCCATGCATCGACTACCGAGGCCTAAATCAGATAACAATCCGCAACAAGTATCCACTCCCCCTTCTTAACTCTGCTTTTGAACTACTCCAAGGAGCGTCCGTATTCACGAAACTTGACCTCCGTAACGCATATCACCTGGTCCGGATCCGCCAAGGGGACGAGTGGAAAACTGGGTTCAACACCCATCTTGGTCATTTCGAATATCTGGTTATGCCTTTTGGACTCACTAACGCTCCAGCAGTATTTCAATCGTTTATTAACGATGTATGACGTGACTTCATCAACCATTTTGTGTTTGTTTATCTTGATGACATTCTGATTTTCTACCCGTCACTAGAAGCTCACCAGGTCCACGTCAGAACTGTTCTTCAACGGTTGCTGGAGAACAAACTGTTCGTTAAAGCAGAGAAGTGCGAGTTCCATTCCACCTCAGTTTTGTTTTTGGGGTTCAAGATCGGCTCCGGCACCATCGAGACCGATCCCGAAAAGATTCGGGCTGTTAAGGAGTGGCCCCGTCCCAGCACTCGGCGACAGCTGCAGCAGTTCCTGGGCTTCGCCAACTTTTACCGGCGATTTATCAGGAACTACAGCCAACTAGCTGCACCCCTCACTCAACTAACCTCCTCTTCTTGTCCCTTCAAGTGGCCTCCTGAGGCTGAACGAGCCTTCTGTACCCTCAAGGAGAGATTCTCGTCCGCTCCTATCCTCATCCAACCTGACCCATCTCGCCAATTTGTCGTCGAGGTAGATGCATCCGACTCTGGGGTGGGTGCCGTCCTATCTCAGCGCTCCACTTCTGACGGCAAACTCCATCCCTGCGCCTTCTACTCTCGCAGGCTCTCTCCCGCCGAACGTAACTATGACGTGGGAAACCGCGAACTACTCGCCATAAAAGCAGCCCTGGAGGAATGGCGCCACTGGCTGGAAGGGGCAGAACCTCCCTTTCTCATCTGGACTGACCATAAGAATCTGTCATATATTCAATCTGCCAAAAGACTTAATGCACGCCAGGCTCGGTGGCAATTATTCTTCTCCAGGTTTAACTTTACTTTGACCTACAGACCCGGTTCCCGCAATACGAAGCCAGATGCTCTCTCTCGTCTCCATGTCACAGGTGACTCTGTCAGCGGTCCATCAGAGATAATCCCTTCCAGTTGTGTGGTGGGAGCCATCACCTGGGAGATAGAAAAGGCGGTCACTGAAGCCCAGCAGTCTAGCACTGAATCAGGTAATCCTCCATCTGGCTGTCTCTTTGTCCCATCCTCCGTTCGCTCACAGGTCTTGCAGTGGGCCCATTCATCCCGCTGGGCCTGCCACCCGGGGGTAAGCCGAACCATGGACATCATCAGACGACGGTTTTGGTGGCCGGCCCTGAATAAAGACACCCGGGAGTTCATTGCCTCCTGTCCAGTTTGTGCCCGTGGGAAGACCTCTCATCGTCCACCAGCTGGTTTTCTTCGCCCTCTACCCGTTCCGTCTCGACCTTGGTCCCACGTGGCACTGGATTTTGTGACCGGATTGCCTCCCTCTGATGGTAACACAGTGATCCTCACAGTCGTTGACCGCTTCTCCAAATCAGCTCACTTTGTTCCTCTGCCCAAGCTACCCTCTGCTTTGGAAACAGCTCAACTACTTGTTTCTCATGTTTTTCGTTTACACGGAATACCCACAGATATCGTCTCGGACCGTGGTCCCCAATTCACCTCTCGTGTGTGGAAAGCCTTCTGTCAAGCCCTGGGAGCAACAGTGAGTCTGTCATCGGGCTACCATCCCCAGACCAATGGTCAGACGGAACGGGCAAACCAGCACATCGAGTCCGTCTTCCGCTGTGTGGTTGCTGATACTCCATCTGCTTGGAGCTCCTTCCTACCCTGGGCAGAATACGCCTACAACTCCCAAACCAGTAGAGCCACAGGCCGGACCCCGTTTGAGGTAACCCTTGGTTTTCAACCACCTCTTTTCCCTTCTCAGGAGTCCGAGATCTCTGTGCCATCTGTCCAACACCACCTCAAACGATGCCGACGGATGTGGATACGCACTCGCAGAGCGCTGCTTCGTACCACAGAACAAAACCAACAGATCGCCAACAGACGGCGGACACCGGCTCCAGTTTATCAGGAGGGGCAGTCAGTTTGGCTGTCTTCAAAAACCATTCCCCTGCAAGTTGAGTCACGCAAACTGGCTCCCCGGTTCATCGGTCCATTCACCATCGAGAAGATCATTAACCCAGTCACGGTACGTCTCCGCCTGCCTCCAACTCTTCGTATTCATCCCGTTTTCCACGTCTCGCAGGTCAAGCCCCACGTCTCCAGTCCTCTGCAGCCCCCCACGAGTTCTCCGCCTGCTCCGCGAATCATAGATGGTGCTCCTGCTTTCACGGTCAGTCGTCTTCTGGACGTCCGTCGCCGAGGTCGTGGACTCCAGTACCTGGTCGACTGGCAGGGATATGGCCCAGAGGAACGTTCCTGGGTCCCACGTTCGGCCATCTTGGACCGTGATCTCGTCAGGGATTTCCACGCTGCCAACCCTGACAAGCCTAGGCCACCTGGAGGTGGTCGTAGAGAGGGGGTACTGTTGTGGTTTCCTCCACCACCACCGGAGGGAGCCGGAGACCATCTCACCTTTCCCCCAATTCTGGCTGACTGAAACACCTGCTCTCATTGGAAACACCTGCACCTGCTCTCCCGGCTGCCTACTTAAAGGCAGCCTCACCAGTATTCCTCGTCGGGTCTTCATTCCTCCAGCCCTGGCTGATTCCCGACCCATCTGACTTCCGTGATTTTGACTTTTGATAACCTCTGTTCTCTCTCCGTTGTTTACAGCTTCGCTGTTTCCTGATTTAATAAACCTAGTTTAGTCCTGCATTTGGGTCCTCCTCCTTCCATGTGCACCCCGCATCATAACAAAAAATACTGTATAAATGAAATAGATTTGAATCAACAATCGGTGACACAAGCAGCAACATTTAGAGAAGACGTAAGAGAGTCTCTGCGGCTCTAAAACAGCGCAAAAAACTCAAACAGGACAATTGAAAATGTTTTTGTTATAGACTTTTTATTCTAAAAATCTTTTCCACGGTGCTTGGCTTTAATCTGCTCCTCTTCAGACTGACTTCCTCTCCAGCTTTGGATAAGACCCGCTCCACAAGGCACCGGGGTCGCTGGCATGTGGAGATAATGCTTCACCAGTTTGGGCAGGTTTGGGTAAACTGTTGTCCTTGATGCCCAGAATGGTAGCGGGTCATCTCCCCTGGAAGAGTAGACCTCTGATAGGCATCTCTGAATGTCCACTGTGGCGTTCGTCATCGCGCACTGACTTCTCTGGGTTTCACCAAAAAAATAGAAGTTAGTAAAACCATGTAACATGAGTACATCGAAGATCAGATGAAAATACGTACCAACCTGGCTGTCCAGCAGGTCCCACAAATTGTCATTCTCCGCTGAAGATGACGCTCCCGGTTGTGACTATTAAAGCAGAACTTGTTTTCCCTCCATTTACAACTTGTACACAGAAACACACACTCACCTTTCACTCTCATACAGTTCACCCAAAAACTCTTTCAACCTCTCAATTCCAAACAGTATATTTGTGTGGGTGAATCCTAAAAACAAATCCAATAAATCTGAGTGTGTGCGTGTGTGACTGTGTGTGTGTTTTGAGTGACACCTACCAAAGGTTTAACAAGATCAAAGTGATCTTATTGTGTACAAAACCTACTGTGATAAAAATCCCAGTAGAATCCAAAGCTGTAATGTTGTAAAATCGCTTGAAAATCTCCTCCTCACAAAAAACCCACGTCTTCCTGAATGAATGAAACCCTTTTATATCTTCTGACTGATTGATCGACCCGCCCCTCCAAACTTTCCGAGCTCTTCGACACCTGGCTCCACGTGACAGTAGCTCGGATTTTGAGTCGCGCGATGTTTGGCATTCCGACACATGGAATCGGAGCAATTCTCGCGATACTTTTGTGTCACTATGTTCGGCTCAGCTCGAGCAGAAAGGCTCGAGCTGGCCATCCCTACTGAATACAACTAAATCAGGAAATACAGGGCTGTATTCCAGGGATTTCTAAAAGTACGGCTGGAAGTAGCCCTCCCGAGGCGTTGCCCGACCAGCTGTGAGACATAGCCTATCCAGTCAGTCCGGAGCATAAGTCTGAGTCTCTTCACGGTGGAACGTGCCCAAAACACCTCACTAGTGAGGCATTTGGGAGGCATCCTAACCAGATGCCCGAACCACCCCAGTTCCACGGCTCCACTCATAGCTGCTCCCAAATGACAGAGCTTCTCACTCTGTCTCTGAATGAAAGTCTGGTCACCCTGCGGAGGAAGCTCATTTCGGCTGCTTATCCTGTTAGTTAGTTAGTACTTAACTGTTACTTAACAGTATGTAAAGCTCTTTGAGATGATATGGTGATCTTGGGATTTGAAGTTGAATCGTTTCTTGTTCCCAGACTGCATTTCCACCGCTGTTTAAGACTGGCCCGCCACACAGCAGCAGATACAGGAACCTTCCTAATGTGTCAGTTTGCAGGGGTGTTGTCCAAAACAGGAAGGATTATTTCTAAAATCCAGCTCATCAAACTGTTTGGTTAGAATTAAGAGCAGACGTCTCTCAGATGTCCACATGGCCGTGCACAACAGTTTACTGAGTTCTGTTTGGACGAAGTTAATCCTAATATGGTGGTTGGTCGGGAATATTAAGTGTGATACGTTCCTTCATGGAGAAGAAGGTGAGTTTATGAATTTTGGCAGTTATTTACATCACGGAAAAAAAAAGATATTTATTACCTTATGAATAATGACAATAACAGTTTAAAAAGAGTTTTATGACGTCAAATTTTATTAATTTAAACCTCTACATTTTGTTATTCTGTTTTTTAAATGATCTAGAACTTAGAAATAAGACAATCAGATTTTTTCAAACTTGAGAGGATCTTTTCTGAGGCAAATACTGAGGAATGCTGGAAAATGTAATCGGACAAATTGGATGAAGACGCTACTAATAAATACAATCAAAGGGGAAAGAATTTGGTAGAATGATCATTCAAAGTTTACATTGTTTCTTTTTCACTTCAGTGGAAATTTTTCATTCTGACAAACGAGACAGACTGGGATGGATCTCTGAACCACGGGGGGAGGTAAGACTGAATTACAGAGAAACTTTTATTTTACAGAAATGAGACTAAAACCAGTTTAAGTTAACGTGGGAACCTTAAGTGTTGCAAGACTTTGAGTAAAATGACAACATATGACCCATGAGTAACATTAAAAACTTTTGATCTATAAATGCATTGAATAGCTCTTTATCAAACTCAACAGTCATTCAATATCTATTTTACTGTATCTTTTTATCTGATTTTATTCCATGTGGCCCGAGGAATACTGTCCTAGCCCCTTGTTAACTCTTTTGAGTGCTTTACTTATTTTCTCAGCGTTTTCGCCTCTTTGTCTGCAGGTTTTTATCCATGTTGGTCCTATTTCCAGTGAGTAGAGATAAAAAAATATTTATTGATTTATATCCAATCAATAAAATTGGAAGATTTTAAGTACTTAAGATCAGCAGTCCAGAGCAATGGAAAGTGTAGAAAATAGGTGAAGAAGCGTGTGCAGGCAGGCTGGAACGGGTGGAGAAAAGTATCAGGTGTGATGTGTGATTGAAGAGTTTCGGCAAAAATGAAAGTAAAAGTGTACAAAACTGTAGTGAGAGCGGCCATGCTGTTTTGTCTAGAAACAGTGGCACTGAGGAAAAGACAGGATACAGAGATGGAGGTAGCAGAGATGAAGATGCTGAGGATCTGTCTCGGAGTGACCAGGATGGACAGGATTAGAGGAACAGCACATGTTAGAGGTTTTAAAGTCAGAGAGGTCAGACTGAGATGGTTTGGACATGTGCAGAGGAGAGAGAGAGAGAGTACATCAGAAGAAGGATGCTGGAACCACCAGGAAAGAGGACTAGAGGAAGGACTAGAGGAAGACCAAAGAGGAGGTTCATGGATACAGTGAAGGAAGACATGAAGATAGTTGGTGTGACCAAAAAGGATGCAGCAGATAGGGTTAGATGGAAGAAACTGAACTGCTGTGTGAAGGGAAATGCTGAAAGAAGAGGAAGAATCCATTCAATAAAAGTGGATGAAATTCTCAAATAAAATATGGAAGATCTTTACAAATAACTTTGCAAAATCAATTTAATCTGCCTTTAGTGACTGAGTTCATGCTTGTTATAGGTGAACTAGAAATTACATGTTGAATTTTTGGAGCTGTAAATAGGCAGTCATTGCCTATGAAGTGACAGAAGTGACCTTTTTGAATGTACATGACCCAGTCATTGGTAAGGGACAAACTGCCAATCTGTCTGACTCATGGTCTGACTTCCTGTTGTCCATCTGTCAGTCAAGCCTGACAACCATTTCGACAAACGAAGAGTCGCTACATTTTTTAATTGGTGCATCTGATTGGCAAGTTACTGACTTCAATAGCTTAAGCAAGTAATTACAAAAATAAAAAAAACTCAGAACTATGCGGAATGTGTCATTAGTAAGGTATAGAAACAGAATTTTTATTGTGATAAAAGTAGTGACAGACTGAGTAAAAGCAGATGATTTTTCAATACAAGTTTGAGGGTTTTTGGAAACGGAAGTTACTGTACTTTCTCTTAGACATACCGGAAAATGTGACTTGCTATATCCAGTTCCTTTACTTAGAGACACGCAAATCAAGATGAAGACAGAAAGACCAAGTAGGTCTTAGTTCTTGCCTAGTAAAAAGAGTTGCTGAAGATCTTCCATACCGCCTTCGATGTAAACATGCTTCCTCTTAGTTTCTCTCTGACTCTGGTTTCCTCCCCCAGTGGAATGAGATCCGTATGAGAGCTGGAACCACTTCCCCAGTTCCTGTCCTGCAGGCTTGTGGAAAAAGACGAAGAAGGACTTTGCTGAGTCCATGGATGGAGCGAGGCAATGGGCTCTACTTACTGATGGACATCACCATGACCCAGGAGGAGGACGAGTCACATACTCAGCCCCACCCTCTCCAAGTCCACCTGTTTGACTTGGACTCACCAATCTCCAAGTTCCAAAACAGCGAGAGAGTCATCAGCCTGTCGACATCCAAACTTTTCCCCAGGTCTGTTCCTCGAGGAGAGATATTCAACTACCTAAACCAGACGTTGGCCCTAAACCTGGGTTCACTGAGGAGCCAAGGTTTCCAACTGGCCTTCTCTTTCTCGGGGACATGTGTCCTTGTGACCTCCATCAGACTTTATTACAGAATGTGTCCCAATCTGTTGTCTGATCTGGTTGTATTTAAGAGAACAGGGGCTGGATCGGGGCCCACATTGGGCTCCTGTGTGCAGGGGGCCGTGAAGAGCACTCCTCCTCTCAGAGACTGTGGTATAGATGGAACATGGGGACCACCACAGGGTGGGTGTACCTGCAAATCCGGTCAGGAAGAGAAGGAAAATACATGTCAAGGTAAAAAAAAAAAATGGTGTTAATGGTGGAAAAAAACAAAAGTCTTACACTAATGAGTTTTTACTGAAGGGTCTCATGGAGTGCATAAAGTGATCAAAGGGTATGTGGGATTTATTATTTTGGACTGGTCCTGTTAGTGTTACAGTACAATACATTTGTTTGCAATAATGATTCCATAGGAAAACTATTTCTCCATCTGTATTAATGACAAATTGCTAAAAAAAAAATCTAAATAAATTTAGGCAATTCTTTATAGTTTGTAAAATCCTGAATCATGAGAAAAGCTTTTAACTTTCCAAAGATGAATAAAACTCAAAGTAAACTAAATAAAAAGCTGAATAAAGTTAGACACTTTGAAAAAATAAGAAGTTACTAATTTTATAACTGTGGTTACTAAGTTTCAAAATAAAGTCAGTAAACACAGGATGAAGTTTGAAAAGTACAGAAGTATGCTTTTCTAAAGTTAGTAAATTTCAGAATACAGATGATAAAACCCGATTAAACTGGTGAAGTAAAGGATAAATTTGGCAAAATTGAGATTAAAGTTAGTCAAATATAGAATGAAAATAATAAACTCTCAAATAAAGGTAGTAAATCCAAAATATTTTTTTACATTCTTAAACAATGTTAGCAATTTCGAACAAATTCAGAATTTTCAAAATAAAGTTGGTATTTTTTCAGAATAAACTAAACTTTAGTCTGTAAAATTTTGAATATTGTTAGAAAAAGCCAAAAGATGGATGGCCATTTTTAAAATAGTTTTTAGTTTATCCACAGTTATTAAATCTCAAAATAAAGTTTGTAAAATCTAGAGAAAAGTTGATGATTTTAAAAAAAACTTAGAAAGTTAAAATAATTTTAAATAAAGTTTGGAAAAACCTTCAATAAAGTTAGTAAATTTCAGAATAAAGCTTGAAAAACTTTTTTAAAAAGTAAATTTGGTACATAAGTCAAATTAAAAATAATTTGTTAATTTGAAGATGGGGATTAAAAAAAACCCTCCAAGCATATACGTTGACAAATAACAGTTTGTACACTTAAAAATAATAAAAAGGTCAGTAAGATTCACAAAAAATGGAAATAATAAATAATCAATCTTAAAACCGAGTTAAATCAAACTATTAATTTGAAGCAAAGGTAAAAAATACATGTATTAAAGCATCTTTGTTACATCAAGCATTGCAGTGGGTGTGCGTGCGTGCGTGCGTGCGTGTGTGTATGTTCTGTCAATCCCACAGTAGGAATGAGGATCCTTTAAAACATCTAGTTAGTGATTCACTAATATTCAAAGGTTATGTTACCATGGTGACAGCATGGTTAATCTAATGTTAAAAAGATGATTGTTATGCAGCTGAAGCAACATTTTGTCACTTTCACATCCTCTTTTTACCCATTTCTCTACATCTGTGTCCCTCACTCTCTTTTTCCGCTCTTTGAAAAAGTCTTTCTCAGCAGAAAAACGCTGAGGATTTCCTCAGAAACCAGAATAAATATAGAATCATCATTATGGGATGTAAAAAATGACACATCATGTACTTTAAATATAGAAATGACCCATCTACTTAGCATACGTACATTTACATTTTGGTGGAAAAAGAAGGAAGATCTGAAAAATATATATATTTCAGCAGAAGACTCAAAATATTCAATTTTTTTTTTATGTGTAACCAAAGCAGTGGTTTTAAAACCAAGGGACCACTTCGTCTAGACCCAGTAATAGCTCCTTGATTCCATGGCCTTTCAGAAACTTGTGTTTTTTAATATATATATATATTCCTACTTTAATCACTTTTAAATTAATATTCTAATATAGTTGGTTCTAATATAGTTGGTCACGTACCTTACCTTTTGTTGGATATTGGGGAGACGGTGGCTCAGTGGTTAGAGCATTCGCCTGCAGACCGAAGTTAACCGGAAGTTTGCTGATTCACACACAACTGAGTTCATGTCTAGGGTCCTTGGAGATGACACCTAACCCCCGTTTTTCCCACCATCTGCGCCGTCATAGGTGGCAGCCTGCTGCGGTGTAATGCAGCTCACAAATTTCCCGGTGAGGGACTAATAAAGTTTATTAAAATAAAAAAAAGAATATCTGGGGCAAACCTTTCAGTCAGTAGACAAATAAAATGCATCTTTGTTCTTTTAAAATAAAAACAATAGTAAAAGATTCATTTATGTGAGACGGAATATTTATATTTGTTTCTTTGTTGCAATCTGTGTTTTTGTTGTGATTTTGTGTGTGACCAAATGAATAAATCTGAACTGATCTGAAAAAAAAAATTTAAAGGTTCAACAAATGACTGCCTGTGTTTTTTCACCAGCCTGTAGAATGGGATACTACAAGGCAACCAATGAGAATGGAGGATGTCAGGCATGCCCTAGAAATACCTGGACCATCACAGAGGGATCCGAGGCGTGTGAATGTCGTCCAGGGTTCATCCCCAGGCCGTCAGACCATCATCATCTCGGTTGTACCAGTAAGAAAACTGTGAAGATCTGAGAGGAACACTAACATGTTGAACATTTACAAGAATAACTATGTATTTTACTGTAAATGAACGGTTATCCTAAAGACGTGGTCAACACATTTTCTGCTGAAAATCTACCAATATTTTCTAATAACTTACATAAATGAATGAATGAGTTAGGTTATTATTCTTAGAACATGATGAGACCAAAATAGAGAACAACGGTAACCTTTTTTTTTTATAGAAGCAGAAGTCATAAAGTTACTTTTTCCAAGTAAAAACTTCTTGACTGAGTCACGTTCAATAAAAGCAGTAGTGTGCCCCCTAATGGTGGAAATAAGATGCTAGCAAAAACTCCCTGTGGCAAATGAAAAATGTATTTCTGTTTCATTGTTTATGAAGAAATGCATGTTTATCATTTGTTTTACTTATCTTGAAGAAAGGTCTGTATGTACCAGGGATGGGCAAACTTTTTGATCCACGGGCCACATTGAGTTCTAACTTTTGACAAATGGGCCGGAACAGAAGCAGATGGATGGCACACTTTGGTAACCTTATCTCATCGGAATCTGGAGAAAACATATGCTTCAATATCCAATGAAAATGAAGAAAAGCATTACAAGCACACTTGTTTACGTGCGTGTATTGGCCCCGGTGGCTTTCCATATCTGCGCGCACTATTTATTTTGACATCGTGCGCATCACTGAGACACATTTTAATGGGAGCAGTGTTGGTTTTTATCAAAAAAGCCGATATATATGAGTGTGCCATCTAGTGAGGAAACATCAAAATTGCAGGAAAAACATCAACACAA
Source organism: Neostethus bicornis (assembly GCA_902685375.1). Taxonomy (NCBI): domain Eukaryota; kingdom Metazoa; phylum Chordata; class Actinopteri; order Atheriniformes; family Phallostethidae; genus Neostethus; species Neostethus bicornis. Next base: position 21,549,706 of record LR738558.1, on the reverse strand, counting down.
TTTATTTATTTCAAGTTCGGCGGGCCAAAATAAAACATTAGTGGCCCGCATGTGGCCCGCAGGCCGTATTTTACCCATGCCTGCAATGTATTGGGCGAAAATGTAAGCCTGGATGGGCAAGTGGGTTGGCGGGTAAATGGATGCATAGGTGGATGGATGACGTTTTGTCTGTGTGCTTTCAGAACCTCCATCTGCCCCGGTGAACCTAACAGCCTGGTACCGTGAGGACTCATTGCTGGTGGTGAGCTGGGACCCTCCTCAGGACCGAGGGGATGGAGAGCAAATGAAGTACCTTGTGATGTGTGAGAAAGAAGGACAAGCCAGTGGGTGGTGGGAGGAGTGTGGAAGCTCTGTGGTTTTCCTACAAGACCCAGAATCCCTCACCAACACCTCGGTCAGCATGACGGGATTGGACCGGGGACGCCATTACCGGCTAACGGTGCGAGCGTGGAATGAGATGTCCACCCTGCAGGAACCATCTCCTCCATCCACCATCATCATTCACACATGTATGAAATTCTTCTTCTGTCCTGTGAGCTTTCACTCACCTGGTTCACAGATAAAGAGCTAGGTCCTCATTCACAAAGAAATTCTCAGAATGAATTACGTGGAATTTGGCTGAGCGAGTATTTTTGTTCCTTACGCAATGCAACCTTGGGATTTATCTAAAATGTAGTAGCTTTTCTTATGCAACAAAAGCTTCATACTTGTATATTACCCTGTAAATAATCTCAGGCATAAACAAATTCAAAACCCATTGAGCCCCAAACACAACTCTAGAAGTTCCAATGTGAATTATGCAAAGTTATACAAATGAAATGGTCCTCAAACAATCTGGTGATACCTGTAACTTCTCATGCACAAAAGGCTAGGTGCCAGTGTGCACCTTGTCACCTACAAGCAAAAGAGAGTGGGATGCAGTAACCCCGACTATTTTGTATGTGACACATTGATCTGTCGGTGCAATTAACAGAAATGGTATAACCATATCGATGTATTTTGATGAACCAACTTTTTTGTGATATTTCTTGTGTTGGGTATTCATGTGTGTTTTCTGTACGCTCAGATCAGGTTGTAAACATGCTTTATAAACAAGGCCGCATGTCACCTGTTAACAAAGCAGAAAGCCAGTGGGCAAAGTACAGACTCTTCAGCTCTAATAGCCGGACGGTTTCACCAAACGATTTGAAAATCACAACTTTTTGTTAATAATATTAATTCCCTGTTTTTTATTCATTCATGCATCCAATCATAATGCAGTCAATATATACTCATTAAGTCATCCATCTGACCCTCAATTCATTAGTGCATCATGTTTTTATTCATCGTTTTATTGGTAACATCTGTCTGTCTATATATGTATTTATCTGTTCATCTATTTACCATTTCTTCTTTTTCTTCTTTCTGCATTTCCCTTCAGGGGTCCCCACAGCAAGTCAGTTTCTTCCATCTAATCCTATCTGCTGTATCCTCTCTGGTCACACCAACTATCTTCGTGTCCTCCTTCACTGCATCCATGAACCTCCTCTTTGGCCTTCCTCTAGTCCTCTTTCCTGGTGGTTCCAAATCCAGCATCCTTGTTCCAATGTACTCTCTCTCTCTCCGCTGTACTTGTCCAAACCGTCTCAGTCTTGCCTCTTGAACTTTATCCCCAAAACCTCTAACGTGCTGTTCCTCGGATGTACTCATTTCTAATCCTGTCCATCCTGGTCACTCCCAGAGAGATATTCAGTATCTTCATCTCTGCTACCTCCATCTCTGCTTCCTGTCTTTTCTTCAGTGCTACTGTTTCCAGACCAATCAGCATGGCCGGTCCCAACACGGTTTTATACACTTTCATTCTAGCTGAAACTCTTCTGTCGCACATCACACCTGAAACTTTCCTCCACCCGTTCCAGCCTGCCTGAACACGCTTCTTCACCTCTTTTCCACACTCTCCATTGCTCTGGACTGTTGATCCCAGATACTTAAAATCTTCCACCTTCTTTATCTCTTCTCCCTGTAACCTCACTTTTCCATTTGGATCCCTCTCATTCACACACATGTACTCTGTCTTACTCTGACTAATCTTCATTCCTCTTCTTTCTAGTGCAAACCTCCACCTCTCCAGCTTTTCCTCCACCGCTTCCCTCCTCTCATTACAGATCACAATGTCATCTGCAAACATCATTGTCCATGGGGATTCCTGTCTGACCTCATCTGTCAGCCTGTCCATCACCATAGCAAACAGCAAAGGACTCAGAGCAGATCCTTGGTGCAGTCCCACCCCCACACTGAACTCCTCTGTCTCACCTACAGCCCACCTCACCAGTGTCTTATAACCCTCATACATGTCCTTTACCACTCTAACATACTTCTCTGTCACACCAGACTTCCTCATACAATACTATAGTTCTTCTCTAGGTACCCTGTCATACGCTTTCTCAAGATCTACAAAGACACAGTGCAGCTCCCTCTGGCCTTCTCTGTACTTCTCAATCAGCATCCTCAAGGCAAATACTGCATCTGTAGTGCTCTTTTTAGGCATAAAACCATACTGCTGCTCACAAATTCTTACTTCAGACCTTAGCCTACCTTTGGCAACTTTTTCCCATAACTTCATGGTTTGACTGATCAGTTTTATTCCTCTGTAGTTACCACAACTCTGCACATCTCCCTTGTTCTTAAAAATAGGAACCTGCACACTTCTCCTTCATTCATCAGGCATCTTCTCACTTTCTAATATCCTGTTAAACAGCCTAGTCAGAAACTCTACAGCCACCTCACCTAAGCATTTCCATACTTCTACAGGGATATCATCAAGACCCAGAGCCTTTCCACTCTTCATCCTCTTCAGTGCCTTCTTTATTTCTACCTTACTAATCCTAGCCACTTTCCGGTCCACTATGGTAACATATTCTACTCTTTGTTCTCTTTCATTTTCTTCATTCATCAACTCTTCAAAGTACTCTTTCCATCTTCCCATCGCATTACTGGCATCTGTCAAAAGACATCCATTCTTGTCTTTAATCACCCTAACTTGCTGCACATCCTTCCCATCTTTGTCTCTCTGTCTTGCAAACCTGTATAGGTCATCATAGGCTACTTGTTTTGCCTTTGCCACCTCTACTTTAACCTTACGCTGTATCCCCTGTACCTTTGCCTACTGTCCTCAGTCCTTTCAGTGTTCCACTTCTTCTTAGCCAGCCTTTTTCTTTTGATACAATCCTGTACCTCCTCATTCCACCACCAAGTCTCTCTATCTATCTATTTACCATTTATCCATCAATACACATGGATAAATGGTTGATTTGCATGGACCTCTCTCCTCTAGCCAATGTTGTGACTGCACTGGGAGGCATTCTCACCATGATGATTTTTAATTTAACAGATCAGTCTCTTTTTCAATTCAAAGACACCATCTGAGTCTGTCTGTGCTTTCTTCAGGGACACTTTCGATAACAGAGACCCCAGACCTGAATATGACCAGTCTGCCAGCTCCTGGTCTCTTTTCTGGGCTAAACACAGTGGCCGTTTCAGCTCTTCCTGTTTTCCTTGTTTTGACTCTGGTCTCTGCTGCTGTTTATTTTGGATGTAAACATCTGTCCAAGATCAGGTAAAAATTATCCTGATGTTTCTGGTTTATTCTGTTTGCTTGGAGATGTAGTCCTTCCTGCTTTCAGACTAATCCTTCCTGCTGGGAGCTGTAGTCCTTTCAATCCTATCGTCCTATATGTAGATATTCAAAACTAATAGACTGCTTCTCAGAAATTTTATTTAGAGAATCATATGAATGTTCTAGAAATAAAAACCACTTCTAAGTGAAGCTGTAAAAAGTTTCTTCTCCAGGTCGGACCAGGAAACAGAGTTACTGCCAACAAGTGTTGGGATATCATTCTCTCGTCTGCAGATGACAGAGAACATCCCTCCTCTGAGTAGTGGTATGTTTTATTTATCATGTCAGACACTCGTTTATTTCAGCTCATTGGAACCCATTTATAATACAACGAGACCATTCATCCTTTAATCCATCTCTTATTTTATCCATCCATATGTGAATCTACTCATCTATCCATTTGTCTAATTATCCACTCATTCATTTGTCAATTCATCCATCTTTGTATCATTGAATCATCTGTCCACCATCAGTCAGTTCATTCCTCCTTACATTTATTTACTACACTGTCCATCATTAGATCCATTGATTCAGCCATCCATTTACAGTATGCACTCATCCATCCACCTTACCATCCATCCTTTGATCCATCCATTCAATTTATCCACAGGTGAATCAATCCTATTCCAAGCCATTTATTTTTCTATTACTTCATAAGTTCACTCATCTATCCTCACATTCACCCAGTCGTTATTTGATTCATTCTTAAATTGATAGATTTATTTACTCATCCATCCAGAATGGGTCCAATAATCCATCTATTCATTTATACATTTATGATCCCTCATCTTGCAGGATAAGGAGTTTCTATCCTCATTAAGCAAACAAGTCCACATATTGTTTTTTACCCTCTGACGATTAAACTGACTTCCTCCAGTTACAGAAACAGAATTTTTTCTGATGGAGAGCGGTGGCGGGAACTTGCTTGAGAATCTGAAGGATGTGCTGGTGGAACGAAGCACACTCACTCTGGGAAAAGAGCTTGGTAAAGGTCAGTGATGAATGTTTCTCCTCTGCGCTGTGTCAGATGGGGTAAGAGTTCAGATGGAAAAAAACATATTGGTGAACCGTTGGGAGTGAAATAAGTGGAAATTTAATTGTCTCCTTAAAGATTACCTTTCAGGATAGTTCCGTGACCTGTCTTTCCAGGGCTGGGTCGCGGGGGCAACAGCTTCAGACGGGAAACCCAGGATTCCCTCATCCCAGCTGCCTCCTCCAGCTTACCTGGGAGGATCCTGAGTCGTTCCCTGTCCAGCTGTTAGACATATTCTCTCTAGCGGGTCCAGCGCCTGCATCTGAGTCTCCTCCTGGTGGCCTGAAACACCTAACCAGCGAGGCGCACGGGAGGCATCTTGACCAGATAACCGAACCACACCATCTGGCTTCTCTCGACCCGCAGGAGCAACGGCTCTACTCCGAGCTCCTCCCAGATGACAGAGTTCCTCACCCGATCTGTGAGTGAGAGCCCAGCCACCCTGTGGAGGAAGCTCATTTCGGTCGCTTGCATCCACGATCTCATTCCTACAGCTGGTGACTGTAGGTGAGGGTGGGAACGTAGATTGACTTGTAAATCGAGAACTTTGCCCACGTTGACACAATGCAGTGTCCTGATTATTGCGAACACTGCACCGATCGGTCTCTCGATCTCCCGGTCCATCCTTCCCCGATCATGAACAAGACCCCAAAACACTTAAACCCCTCCGCTTGGCATCGATTCCGCTCAGGATAGTTTAATTTTTTTTAATGAATTCTGTGTTGGTCCGCAGGCGAGTTTGGTTCAGTGTACAAAGGGGTCTTTTCACCAGACCAAGGTCCTGACATGAGGGTGGCAGTGAAGACCATGCGAGGTGAATGGCCTTTAAAACCCATCTGAGAACTCATCCTCATTCTAACTTTATTCTTCACCCCGTCTTTCTGTTCATCCAGTTGGAATAAATTCTCTGGAAGACCTGAAGGACTTCCTGAAAGAGGCAGAAATCATGAAGAACTTTAACCATGAGAATGTTGTTAAACTGTTGGGTAAGACCAAATGTCCCTGAATGCACCACGTACGGATCAGTCAGACCATTTATTTTCCTGATGAAGGTTTAATATAGAAACATATTCATTATCCAGAGGAGAACAAAACATTGCTTTTCAATGTGAACAAGGCTTCAGTCCTTTTCCAGCTAAAAAAAAAAAAAAGAAGAAAAAGACATTTTATAACTAAAGCAGCATTCGCACTGTATTCATAGAAAAAAAAACATGTCTGGTCTGTTTGTAACGGCAGGAGTAACCTTGGAAAGCCACCAGGATTCTCCTCTGCCTGTTCCTTTGGTCATCCTTCCCTACATGCAGCATGGAGACCTGCGCAGCTTCCTCATCGCTTCACGTTACGGAGACGTTCCTGTGGTGAGATACTGTATCTACACAAGACTCATTTATTTCAACGAAGAAAACACTTACCTTATTCTGCTCAAAGCTATCGATGCCCGAACACACGTTACACACATCGTGTGTCTAGGATAACAGGTAACAGGAGAAATAGGATCCGTCCTACTAAATATGCAAATGATTAGATGAGTGTGGACATCAGATCCAGCACGGACATGTTGAGCCAACAAACCAAATACAAACCAAATACAAACAAATAAAGAGGAAGCTTGCCATTGGTTCTAGACCAGGGGTGGGCAAACTTTTTGATTTGTGGGCCACATTGAGCTCTAACATTGAACAAATGGGTTGGAACGGGAGCAGACGGATGGCATACTTCGGTAACGTCACCTCATTGGAAAAAAATACACATCTTGAGATGCGGAGAAAACATGTGCTTTAATTTCCACTGAAAATAAATAAAAGCACCGCAACAAAATCTTTGATTTTGAAATGAGTCTTTAAACACTGAAAATCCCAAAGAAAAAATTCTTTTACACTTCACAATATTGCCATCACCCTCCTCCTGACTGCCTTTTTTTTTTTTTTAAATATCAAGCGCGTTAAGTTTCAAATCTAGCACACTAGGTTTAACACTTAGTGCTAGATTACGCATGTGTAGTGACCCCAATGGCTGTCCATAGTAAGGTTTGAAATCTAACATGCTTGTTTACGTACGTGTATTGGCCCTGATGGCTTTCTACATGTGCACGCACGGTTTATTTTGACAACGTGCGCGTCATGGAGACACACGCAGTTGAAAGGGAGCAGTGTTGTTGTTTTCTCAACAAAGACGATATATCTAGAGTGCGCCATCTAGTGAGGAAATATCAAAATTGCAGGGAGAAAAAAACCTTAACATAATTTTGCATTGTACTTGTTTCAAGTTTGGCGGGCCGGATTAAACAGTTTAACGAGCCGCATGTGGCCCACAGGCCGTGGTTTGCCCAAGCCTGTTCTAAAGACAGAAGTAACATTTTGTGAACTCCATTATGGTTTCATGCAACGACATAAAATATTAGAACTACCAAATTTGCTTTGAGGATACTGATAGAGAAGTACAGGGAAGGTCAGAGGAAGCTGCATTGTGTCTTTGTAGATCTAGAGAAAGCTCATGACAAGGTGACCAGAGAATAACTATGGTATTGTATGAGGGAGTCTTGTGTAACAGAAGTATGTTAGAGTGGTGAAGGACATGTATGACTATTGTAAGACAGTGGTGAGGTGTGCTATAGATGTGATAGAGTAGTTCAGAGTGGAGATGGAACTTTATTGTAAACCCTAAAGAAGTCCTGAGAGCTTTAGAACTGTTGTGGTCCCAACAACAAACTCATCCAGCATCCACATCACTTTAATTTTTACTCACTCTATTCATCCCTCACTGGGGAACTTTGTGTGCTGCACTCCTACACTGCCCACAATGGCGCCAATGGTGGAAGAAACGGGGTGTTAGGTGTCTTCTCCAAGGTCCCTAGTAGTGCACTCAGTGGGATGCGAACCTGCGAACTTCCGGCTCACTTCCGCTCTAACCACTGAGCCACTGTCTCCCCTCCTTAGATGCCTTGACCGTGAACTTCTTCCTTTAGAAGAGGGAGGAGTTCTGTCCTAATTTGGAGAGAAAACTCCATTCCTTCTGGAGTTTTCTGTGTGTCACCACAGCTATGAATCTCACCAGAGAGTTCTGGAGATCACAGCGTGGTGAAGCCCAACAGAAAGACATCATCAGCAAAGAGATCACATCCAATTAGAAGGCCAACCAAACCAGATTCAATCAACAACTCAGCTGGTCGTAAAATGTTCTGAAGTGACAATACAGCTGTGATCAAGTCTAAGTCATACTATATTTATCCAACTTATATTTAACATCTAACTAGGTACCTGTACAGAGATCCTTCTCCTATTCAAAAATCCACAGAGTTACAAGAGTTACTGAGAGAAAATTAGTCCTGTTCTTCTTCTACCATAACATAATGCTCATCTCCATTATTTCCGTTTTAGTCTGTGTCCCAGCAGACTCTCCTGCACTTCATGATTGACATTGCAGCAGGAATGAACTACCTGAGCTCCAGAAGTTTCCTGCACCGAGACTTGGCAGCAAGAAACTGCATGTAAGTTAATCCTGAAAACTTAAAACGTTTTCTCCTCTCTCTCCTTCACCTTCTTCTTCCAACCCATCTTCCAACCCATGCCAGCATGGGTTAAATCAGGCATGGGCAAACTATGGCCTGTGTCTCTGTGATGTGCACATTGTCAAAATAAACAATGGGCGCAGATAGAGAAAGCCATCCAAGTCAATACACGAACGTCAAAAAGCTCATTAGATGCATATTTTTTAAGCGCTAGTGTACTTGGTTTGAAATTTAACGGGCTCAATGAAACATCTAGCGCGCTGGTTTACGTCTGTGTAGTGGCCTCGATGGCTTTCCACTCCCCGCTCAAATATAACTCACCCACAGAGTGACTTGCTGCAACTGTTTCGTCCTTGCATTTTGTTGTAATGTTTTTCTTTATTTTCATTGGAAATTAAAGCACGTGATTTCTGTATATTTTTTTCTCCAGCGAAGTGAGGTTATCAATGCATCCATTTGCTTCTGTTCCGGCCCCTTTGTCAAACGTTAGAACTCAATGTGGCCCGCGAATCAAAAAGTTTGCTTACCCCTGAGTTAAATACCGTAATTTCACGACCATTAGGCGCACCGTACGAAAAGGCGCAGCCTCAGTTTTGTGCGCCATTGCTGTATTTAACAAACACATAAGGCGCACCGTACGAAAAGGCGCAGCCTCAGTCACACACCGCTTTACAACAAGACACACGCAAGCACGCAAATGTGCGTATTAAAAAATAGATCGGGAGCAAAACTGAGTTTGGTTGTACTTTATTTAAGTAGTATAAACAAGCACATTACCGGTAATAGTCTTTATTCAAATCCGTCATGTTCTGTTTTGGAATCGAGCAGCTGCGCAAAATCCAACAGAGCAGGTCCACTTCGCTCCTCGCTGTCAAAGTCACTGTCTGTACTGTGCGGCTCCTCAGAAAGGATACCAGCTTTTGAGAAAGCTCGGATAACAGTACCAGCAGACACGTTAGTCCAAGCATCTACAATCCATTGGCAAACTGTAGCGTAACTCGCCCGGCGCTGCCTTCCACCCTTCATGAAACTGTGGTCTCCTTCGGTCATCCATCGCTCCCACGCCGCTCACACTTCACTCTTTAACGTTCTCATGTGTTTTCTTTCAGGTCCGCCCCACGGGCACCGCGTTTTCTTTTAGGTCCGCCTTTTCTCACACACAAGGCGCACCGCTCATTTTGAAGAAAATCTAAGACTTTTATATGCGCCTTATAGCCGTGAAATTACGGTAGATTGGTTAAATAGATACAAATTTGTGTAAAGAAAAAAAGCTTAACGTAGAATTCAGAAAAGTTCAGATAATGAAATCTACTTCTATTTTCTCTGCAGGGGGCACCACAGCAAGACGGTTTCCTCCATCTAACTCTGTCTCCTACATCCTCTTCTCTCACACCTATTACCTTTATGTTCTCCTTCATTAAATTCATGAACCTCCTCTTAGGTATTCCTTCGGATCGCCAAACTTCCGCCGATGTATTCCCTCTCTCTCCTCTAGAGATGTCCAAACCATCTCAATCTGGCATCTCCAGATTCTTCAAAAGTAACATGTGGTGGTCCTTTAATGAATCCTGGACATTCTAGAAAAGGAGAAGTAGGGTCTTTTATCCCCACTCTGAACTCCTCTGTCACACTTACAGTAAACCTAAGCATTATCGTTCAGTCGGCATACATTTCCTGCACCATTTCAACAAACTTTTCCACCACTCCAGACTTCCTCATTGGATACCAAACTTCCTCTTTGGTCATCCCTCATAAGCCAGAGCTCACGCCAGCCGCTCGCCACGTTCGCAAATGTGAATTTTATTTTAGTGTGGGTAAATGAAATTCTGCAGAATTAGCCACTCTGCCAGTCTGTGTTGAATCTGTTTTTAGATGAATCAAAAGATCGTAATTTCGCCTGTGATTGACGTTGGAATCCATATTGCCTATCGTGCAAAAAACTTAAATTCAAACAAAGAAAATGTATCAGAAGAGGGAAAAAGTTAAAGAAAGGAAAGTATGATCGCGATGACTCACGATCTGTTCAGGCTAAGTGGTTCTTGTACTTTTTTGACTTAAACTTGATGGAGATCTCCTCAAGTGTGCACTCTACATCCAGGGCACTCAACCACTCGATCGCGGTCTTCTGGTAGCCCGCGGACTGATTTCAATTCGACCGCCAGGTGTGTGGGAAATAAAATGAAGACCATATTGTCAACTCAGCGACTTTGACGCTACATTTAATGAGTATTCAGGCCCTCTAGTCGCTACAGTCGCTCAATTTTTTTTTTTTTTTAAGCGTCAATCTAGCGACATTTTCAAATGTTATGGGAGATTTTTGGAGTCTGTGACGTTGAAGCAATTTGTTAACTCTAATTAATAAGCAGCGCCTAGTGCTTTATTTTTTGGGTTCTTTTTTGGCATCAAATCATACTGTTACACACAAATGCTCGGTTCTGACCGTAGCTTTGACTTCTCTTTTCTATAACTTTTTTGTGTTTCTCGTCAGCTTTATTTATCTGTTTCCACAACTTTGGTACATCTGTTTATTTTTATGGTCAGGCTGGGTGAAGGTCTGAGAGTTTGCATAGCCGACTTTGGCCTGTCCAAGAAGATCTACACCAGCAGCTACTATCGTCAGAAGTCCGTTGTCCACATGCCGATTAAATGGATGGCAATGGAGAGCCTGTCTGAGTCCGTTTACTCTACAAAGAGTGATGTGGTTAGTTTATTGTTAGACATTTACAAGCTTTGTTTAACAACCACAGACACGTACGTGGTTTTATGTCTTCCAGTGGTCGTTTGGAGTTACTATGTGGGAGATTGTGTCCAGAGGAATGACTCCATATCCTGGAGTTAACAACCATGAGCTACTGGACCTTCTACAGTCAGGACACAGGCTCAAAGCAACCCCTGAATGTCATCAGGAACTGTAAGCATCTCTACTTTTTAATCAAAACGTATGCTTTTTATTAGTGCTGTCATTTTAACGCGTTACGTGTTAAAAAAATTAAAGCAATTAATTATGACGTCTTAACGGTGGCGAGCCCATTCTTGCCCATTTGAATTTTGGGCTATTGAAGGACCCGTAGTTTTCTCGGCTGGCCTACATCACCTGCGCTGGTAAATTAACAAGGCAGCAGTGGTTCAACACAACAGACGTGGACAAGACTCAGCAGGATGAGACAGACGCAGGGGCGGATCCAGGGAAGGCGTGGGGCGTACGTCCCCCACCCCACCATCATCCCTTTTGGACCACAAAAAAAGTGTTCTTACTACTTTAATTGTTACAAACTTTGGGCAAAATATGCACCAAAATGAAGAATAATTACTTATTTTTCAAAATGTTCTGGGGGGGCAGGCAGGGGAATGCCTCCTCATACTCCCCTCCCTCAGGAAATTCTGGATTCGCCCCTGAGTCGAGCCACAGAACGGCAAGCTTTTATACAAAACAATGAAGACGGTACAATAAATAAAAACGTATCAATTTATAGTTTTTTTAAAAAGGAGTTCTCTTACCACCGGAGCAACTCCAGCCTGACATACCATCTAAATCTAAAACATGTTCAGGCAAGTTCCTCTGTAGTGAGTGTGGCTACCGGGAGCTCGCTCCGCCAAACCAAGCTAGCTGAATTTGGCAAGCAAATGAGTAAATCCACAACAGAGAAATTAACAAATACTATCACAAAATGGGTTGCTGCTGATTGCAGGCCAATGTCTATTGTTGAAGATAAAACAAACCCTAACCCTTGTTTTACTTTTTTAAATGATGCACCTGGCCTCATGAGGCACATTGGTTTTGCACATTGAGACGGTTCCAAAGTTGATTTGCTCTTATCACCTTATTATCACAAATAATAAATTGGATTTAAAATCTTCTCTTCTTACTGGATTCAAATGATTAGTCATACAGTACAATTTTTAATATCCTAGAATTCAAATTCTTTATCAGGAGACCTTTAGAAGATATGACATTAAACTGTAATTAATTCAATTAATTAATCACAAAATTCTATAATTAATTTGATTAATTTTTTTTAATCGACTGACACCACTACTTTTTATGTCAACCTCATAAAAAATGTTAATGTTTTGATTTCTTGAATTTGTATCTTCTTGGAATTACAAATTGTCAAGTTTTCTAATGTTCATCCAGCTCCTGCCCAAACTTGAAAGGGCTAGCTCCATACAGAGAGACATTGGGACAACTCAATTCAGTTTCCATTGCTTTATTTTCTTTTCTTTTGTTTCTTATATGAACTTCAGTTCATTTTAGCAGCAGAATTACTGAATAGGTTACTGAATAGGTTGAAAACCTACAAACAACAAAGTGTATATTAGACATTGTCAAGAGCACATTTGAATTATGTTTTAGCAGTTGACAGTTAATTGACAGTTAATTTTTAGTAAAAATTAATCTATAAAATTAATTTATATAATTAATAAATTTAACTTAAATAATTATATTTTTAAACACCAGTTTTAATCACAGAATAAGTCTAAGAACAAAGAAATTCTGATATATACTGCATAAATGAATAATCAACTTAAACTTAAAGTTTCAAAGAACCAAAGATCAATAGAAAAGAAAAAGGGTACAGAAAATGCACTTGGTACTGTCCATTTGGAAATATATAGTTCCATCATACCAGTAGTGTCTTTGGTTGAAGCTTTGAGCTGAAGTCTGTGTCCGGAACAATGGGAATGCACAGGCGAGCAGATTACTGGAGAAGCAGAGTGGGTGCTGACAGGAGCAGGGAGCGCTTGGCTTGCTGTGTGGTGCACTTCAGTTGGGTGGGCAGTTAGAGATTTGGTTTAAATTTTTTACTGGTCTAACTTGACACCTCCCACTTGAGCTCCTGGTTTAACTTAACACAAATAAACAAATAAACATGTACATATATATATACAAATAATACATATTGTATACAAATAATTACAAAAAGCATTTAAACAACCTACAAAGTATAAAAAACAAATGTTTAGAAAACTGAGTTTCTGACAATGATTTCAAACTGTAGATGTGACCTTCTGTGTTACAGATATGAGGTGATGAAGAGCTGCTGGGAGGAGGAACCTGGAAGGAGACCCAGCTTCAGAGAGCTCTATGAAACACTTACAAGTCTGTCAGGAGAGATGTCAAACTGGAACATTAACCAGAAGGCCAGTTACATGAACTACAGACAGGATGTGAGCAGTGCCGCTGACCCCGTGGATGCACCAGCAACACATGACAGAAGACAGGAAAACATCTACCGTCTGACACTTGGAGGGAGGCCAGACCAGACCCTCCATCATGGGGACAGTTGCGATTCTTCAGAAATGTGACAGAGAGAATAATGATTGTTAGGATGAATGGATTGGTGGGTGGATGAACGGAGGGGTGGGTCAGCTAATTATGAAGATTGGTGTCTGATTAGCAAAATTTTAACTAGTGGCAGACAGGTCAAATAAAACGGGGAAATGCTGTTTTTCTGATTCATAAAAACAGCTGCAATAGTCCGGCAACTTGTTCAGGTTGTACCCCGCCTCTTGCTTGTAATTAGCCAGGAAAGCTGTAGTAGCCGCGCCACCCTGATTAGAATAAGTGGCTCAGTAAATGTTGATGTTTTGGAAGTCACAAACATCATGTGTAAATATGTAATGTATTTTATCCATTCCTTTTTTTATCATCAGACAAATTGAAGGACATATTAAAGATTTGCATCGGGTTCGTCTTACCCTCCAAAAATGCATGTCAGGTTGATTGGACACTGTAAATTGCCCCGGGATGTGTGAATGGTTGTCTCACTGTTTGAGGCCACGACAAACTGGTGACCTGTTCAGGGTGTACACTGCCTCTCACTTGTGATCCGCCAGGATAGGCTCCAACACCTCCCATGACACCAACTTGGATAAGCGGTTCAGAAGATGAATGAATGAATAAATGGCAGCTTCTACAGTTTCTTGCTGGTGGTGAAAAATTGGATTCTCATGCATCCGTTGAGCAACCATTAGCAATACCATACGGGTTTGAATTTCATCATGTTTTTCAACTTTTACTTTAACATAAGGCACTGAGTTTCAGGATGTTACAGAGCATGTAATTACTAATAGCACTTTTTTATTATTATTTGTTTTTATCAGGAGGATAAGCCCCTTGAGATGAGATATCTTGTTTTCACGCATATTTTTTGGAGGGTAGAGAGAGTATATCGACAGAAGGATGCGGGGTTTGGAACCACTAGGAAAGAGGACTAGAGGAAGACCAAAGAGGAGGTTCATGGATACAGTGAAGGAAGACATGAAGATAGTTGGTGTGACTGAAGAGGATGCAGCAGATAGGGTTAGATGGAAGAAACTGACTTGATGTGGCGCCCCCTAAAGGGAAATGCCGAAAGGAGAAGAAGGAGAGTAGAAACTGGAGCACCCAGAGGAAACCCACGCATACACAAGGAGAACATGTAATTTTAATTGGTAACTGTGAAAAAGAGGCACTGTTATTATAAACTTGTATTCTGTTTTTATTTATAGCCCTTCTGTGTTTTTGATGATTGTTTATAACAGTGTGCTATTTTTTATGTTTGTTTTTGTGTGTGTGTGTGTGTGTGTGTGTGTGTGTGTGTGTGTGTGTGTGTGTGTGTGTGTGTGTGTGTGTGTGTGTGTGTGTGTGTGTGTGTGTGTGTGTTAAAGACTAAAGTTAGAAATTAGCTCCACGTTAAATCTGGTTCAGGGAGCCATTTTATGTACCTGCACATTATCCTTAAAATAAACAATGTCCTGAATGATGTCTTTTGAAAATACAAATGATGCTACTTTTTGGGAACCTGAAGTAATCTAGTCAGTTATTTTTATACAGTTATAACAATGTTATGTCACTAAAAATATAAAGTAGCACGTTATTATGATTTGATTAAATAGAGCAGCATAAAGCACTGAAAGAATGTGCTTTATACTGTGTTAGCTGTGCAGGGGGCGGAGCAGAGAGGGCTGAAAATCTTGACACGAAAAAGCTCAAAAGGGCCCATGCTGCAGGTTTCCCAACAGTAGTTTACCAAAGCTTCCCCCTTCTTTGCATCCAGTGGTTTACTGGATAGATCAATTCATTTATTTTGTTTTACTGGTATAGTTGTTTTTAGGAAATATTTAGTTGTGCAATAAGATACTAACGCGCAGAGCTGCAATCCCTTACAAAAAAAATTTTTGAGCGTACATGAAGGCCAAAAGGGTAAAATCTTCTTCTTCTCCTTTCATCATTTCCCTCCAGGGGCCGCCACAGCAAGTCAGTTTCTTCCATCTAACCCTATCTCCTGCATCCTCTTTGGTCACACCAACTATCTTCATGTCTTCCTTCACTGTATCCATGAACCTCCTCTTTGGTCTTCCTCTAGTCCTCTTTCCTGGTGGTTCCAAACCCAGCATCCTTCTTCTGATGTACTCTCTCTCTGTCCTCTGTACATGTCCAAACCATCTCAGTCTTGCCTCTCGAACTTTATCCCCAAAACCTCTAACATGTGCTGTTCCTCTGATCCTGTCCATCCTGGTCACTCCTAGAGAGATCCTCAGCATCTTCATCTCTGCTACAAACATCTCTGTTTCCTGTCTTTTCCTCAGTGCCACTGTCTCTAGACCAATCAGCATGGCCGGTATCACCACAATTTTGTACTTTAATTATGTCTGAAACTTTTCTGTCACACATCACACCTGATACTTTTCTGCACCCGTTCCAGCCTAATATTTTACCCAAAAAGGTAAAATATTACTCTAAAATAAGCACGCTAGCATTTAAAAGAACATTTGCACCGATGTCTGGTGTAAACGATGTATACTTCAAAACAACGTCTTGTGTAACAAAGTGCTGTAAATCATATTTTTAAAGGAAAACGTATGACGTTATGACATATGACAATGTATTATAAAAGTGTGATTTTGTCAAAGCTTTGACTAATATTTGAGCACTTAATAATTCTTCTTTTATTTTTCACATTAACATTGATTTAATCAATTGTAGTTTGCCAGTTTTAAAAAACTTAAAACCTTCTGAAATACACTCAGTTGCTTTAGTTTGTAATTAATTACTTTTACGATGTTATTACTAAGATTATTATGATGTTATTACTCAATTACTTTTGAGAGATGTTATTTGTAACTAAATTATTATATATTTTAAAGTCAGATACACAACACTGCAAATAATCCAAAAATATTTTAACAGATGTGTTAACAGGTGTGTTAAAATACACATGAAAAAGGAAAGAAATCATACAAGTAATAAAGGAAAAACAACCATTAACATACAAAATAAGAAATAATAAACATCTAAAGGAATAATGTGAAAGTAAGAAATAAAATAAGTGATATCATTTAAAATCTATTAACAGACAGTACAGACAAAATGTGGATAAAGGTGATAAAAGGTGATCAATTACATGAACATGAACCAGTTATTTGCTATTCTGTGAGTTATTAAAAAGTGTTATTGTGTTGGGAATAAAAGATTTCCGGTAGCGAGCGGTTTTTGAGCGGAGCTGTCTGAGCCTCTTGGAGAAGGAGCTCCGCTGCTTGTCCAGAAGTGGGTAGAGAGGATGGTCAGGGTTGTCCATGATGGATAAAAGTTTATGCAGTGACCTCCTCTCCATCACTGCTTCAAGTGTGTCCTGTTTGCAGCCAGTGACAGAACCAGCCTTAGGTAAAGTCGGCTGCAGGTCTTCTTGTACACAGCCATACCGTTACTCCTCCAGTTCAGTCTGCTGTCGATGGTCACTCCCAGGTATTTGTACTCCTCCACCACCTCCACATCTCTACCCAGAATGTAGAGGGGTCGCAAGGCTGTTCCTTTCATTCAGAATTCATTTACATATACGTCATCAATAAAGTAAAATTTACTTAATTAATTACTTAATTATTTCTGGCCTTAGCTATTCACATGACTGGGGGGAGGGGGGGCGTATACCATCTTGCTTGTTATACACACCTTACAGTGGTTTGCATAGACACTCCCAAACAAAAATAAATAAAAACTGCGGCTTGAGGGACAAAACCACAGGGTGTTTTAAAACTATGGTGTGTATTTCTCACAACAAGCATAAACAAAGCAAAGACCCTAGAAGACTAGCCAGTTAATCAGCATTTTTCTCGCATTGTATGTGCGGCACAAATAGTTTTGTTTTGCTATAAATACAGTAAGTAGTAATAAGAGGTGTGTAACACGACTTTATATGTTTATGTTGACATATTCAAATGTGGGCGGCACGGTGGCGCAGTGGGTAACACAGTAGCCTGACAGCAAGAAAGTTGTGGGTTTGAGTTCCGGATGTGACGAGGCTTTGAACACTGTCCTTTCTGTGTGGAGTTTGCATGTTCTCCCTGTGTTTGCGTGGGTTTCCTCTGGGTACTGCGGTTTCCTCCCACCCTCCAAAGACATGCATGCTAGGTTGATTGGCCAGTGCCAAATTGCCCCCAGGAATGAGTGTGTGTGAGGATGGTTGTATGTGTGTGACCCCTCGACAACTGGCGACCTGTTTGGGGTGTACCCTGCCCTTCACCTTAAATCAGCCGGGATGGGCTCCGGCACCCCACGCAACCCCGAAAGAGACAGATGGATAAGAAGATAACTGACTGATATTCAAATGTGGTCAGCATGGTGGCCTCACAGCAAGAAAGTTGTGGGTTCGAGTCCCAGATGTGACGAAGCTTGACACACTGGCCTTTCTGTGTGGGGTTTGCATGTTCTCCTTGTGTATGTATGGGTTTTCTCCAGGTACTCCGGCCAATTAGCCAACTTGGTGGTTAGCTGATGAGCCACTATGAAATTGCTCGTAGGAGTGAGTGTGTGTGCGTGTGTGGATGGTTGTGTGTAGCTCTGCGACAGACTAGCGACCTGTTTGGGGTGTACCCTGCTTCTAGCATTAAATCAGCCAGGATAGGCTCCGGCACCCTATTGGACCTCTTTAGGATGGGGAGTTCATAAGACGAAACGAAATATTCAAATGTGTGTACGAGGGTTTTTTATTGTTATTTTACCAACAAATACAAATGTAGTTTCTTCATACCCCACTGGGAAAATTCAAATATCCATTTAAGAAACAAACTGATATGTTTACCAGCAGGGTGCGCCTAACACACACACACACACACACACATACACACAGACAGACATTTAAATAGATAGATTTTTCTTTTCTTTTTTTCACGTGGTTCCAGGAAGGTTGGGTAATAAAAATCATGAGCGCTGCACGCGCTGACTGCTACGAGTGACACGTCAAATGGTGTCACTTCCGCACATGCGCAGTCAGGTAGAGACAGAAAAAATATGTGGAAGCTAAAGGAAGCAAAGCTGGATATGTGAGGAAAATACCATTAATCTGAAATAATTTCAACAGAATCGACACCAGCTAGCACACCGTATTTTAATCTTCTAAAAACCTGACGAGCAGGAGTTCCTGATCGAGTCTCAGTCCGTCCTCAGAGGAAAGAAAAGAAGCGATCCGCCCCGACAGACCAGGGCAGCCATGAATCCGGAATAGTAAGTTAATAAACAGAAAAATAAACTGTTATGAAAACTTCCAGTTGATTATAAACACGAATGGTTTGTTAATAAACAGTAACAATAACAAATAAATGATTTGAATAACATTCGGATGATTATAAATATAAATAGTAAATGATTAACCAGTAAAAATAATAAACGATAGATTAGATTAAAATAAACATGAACCGTAACGATACGATGTTAATATTTATAAATGTGTCTAAAAATGATCTAAATGTCAATAACAGGAGATTATTTTACTTCAATACAAGTTATAGCAATTATTCAGCTTGATTTTGACTTATTGACATAAAACACATTAAATCTATATATAAATAAACACAAGATACATTTTAAAAAACAGTTGAGAAAGATTTGATTTATAAAAAACAAGTTGCTAAATGTCACGAATGTATTTAATCCAAATACAAAACTAGATCTAACATGTAATCTTCTAATTTATGGACTGCTTGTCCGGTTGATATTAAATATAAACATTAACTTATTAAAAATAAGATTCAAACTGACCCAACAGACTCAACAAACTGATTTTGACTCAACAAATCCTTGCCACCGACCCGACCCAGAAATCTCTGTTCTAGCGCTGCCACGCTTTTTTTTTAAAAGGATACTTCTCCATGAACTGAGAAAATAAGTCAGTATTGCCACACAGAAAGCTGGGCCGGGGGCAAAGAATAGATGCTGAACTTTGGTCACTCATGTTTGAACCCCTTCCTTAAACTTCTGGACCATCTGAGGAGCAGATTCGGTAACAGACTCCTGCAACCCTACTGCTCAAAGGAACGGTACAGAAAATCATGTCTGCCGTCCTTCGTTAAACTCTTTAACCCTCATCCTCCAGGTTGTAACTACTATTGCACACAATCGCAAGATTTCTATATAAATTTGTCTGATTTTTAATGTTTTTTGTCGTATTTAATTTGTGTTATTTAATCTGTCTATGCTTGCGTACGTATCTTTGCGTCTAGGTTTTCTTGCTGTTGGACTGCACCACTCAAATCTTAAAGTAAATTCAATTCAAAGACTGATAAACAGTTGTAAAACAACACCAAAAAGAACAGAGATGTATAAAAACTATACTTCTATTATCCTTAAATTTTAAGAACACTTTTTTCTGAGATTTACTTCAGGTAAAATTGTTGAAGTTAAAATCTAATTCAATTTCTGAAGAAGCCAGACTATGATGAACAGGTTTTCTACAGTTAGGGTTTCCAGTGGCAAAGGCCTCTACATTTAAAAAGCTCACTGCTGGTTGGCAGGGTGGTTGCCATGCAAACGCAAACAGGACCAATAACAGCACAGTCCGGCTCCTAAAATTCAACATGGTGCCAAAAAAAAAAAAAAAATAGTGTAAACTAGTTTATGTTCAATAACCACTAAACTTGCTTCAAAAGCTACATGTGATGTCATAGTTACTAGCTCCACCCCTTTTATAGTCAATTTTTCTCGAAAGCATGACAGAAATCAGGTCAATTCTGTTTTTCTCCCGGATAAAACTCTCTAAACTGTGTTTGATTTGGTTTGCTCACTTTTGAGGTTTGATCTACCTCCAAATTTACCGACCAAACTGCAAACAGACCTGGATGGACGCTTCCATTTGACGTCATTTCTTTTCCTTTTTGGCCGACTGTTTTTTTCAAGAAGCTTATTCAAGGTCTCTAATGCATGACGCAGTAGCTGTAGTGAAATCAAATTGAGCTCTACTCAACTCCATTCTTGTTGCCTTAGTTGTAACGAGCCATCGGACATTTTTTATCCAGAGTTTTTCATTCTGAAAGTTTAAATCTCAACCCAAACTGTTCCTTTTTTCTTTTTCAGTGATTACTTGTTCAAGTTGCTCCTCATCGGAGACTCTGGAGTAGGAAAGTCCTGCCTCCTGCTTCGTTTTGCTGTAAGAACTTAGTTTCCTTTCAGTCTGCTTGGTCTTTCTGCTGGTCTAATCCAGTATGTCTTCTCTGTTCAGGATGATACTTACACTGAAAGCTACATCAGCACCATCGGGGTTGACTTCAAGATCCGCACCATCGAGCTGGAGACCAAGACCATCAAACTCCAGATTGTGAGTCCACAGAAGGAACCTACGTCCAGGATGTTCAACTTGTTTTAATATAAAGGATAAATCATTAAACTCGTTAAACATTTCTTTTTGTCTGTGTCTCTTAGTGGGACACTGCTGGTCAGGAGAGGTTTCGTACCATCACTTCTAGCTATTACCGTGGAGCTCACGGCATCATCGTTGTCTATGACGTCACAGATCAGGTGAGTCCAAGTCTGGATTAAAATCCAGATCTGTTCTTAAGTCCATGGTCTTTGTCCTGACTTTTGTTTTTTGTGCAGGAGTCGTACAACAATGTGAAACAGTGGCTTCAGGAAATCGACCGTTACGCTAGTGAAAATGTCAACAAGCTTCTGGTGGGCAACAAATGTGACCTGACTACAAAGAAGGTGGTGGACTACACCACCGCAAAGGTAAAACCATCTATCTGTTAACGACCCACAACATCCTGTTTATAAATATCTCATGATTTCTACATCAGACACTTTAGAACCACATCATGAGTTTATTCTGGAGAGTGGCCAGGCCATTTATTTTTGTTACTAAGTTAGCAGATGGGATTCATCTAGACCAAGCATGGGCAAACTACAGCCCGCGGGCCACATGCGGCCCGTTAAACGGTTTAATTCAGCTCATCAGGACTTCAAAAAGTTAAATAAATAAACCTTGTTAATGTTTTATTTCTCCTGCAATTCTGATATTTCTTCACTAGATGGCGCACTTTAGACATATATGCTTTGTTGCGAAAACAACAACACTGCTCCCATTAAAATGTGTGTGTCATCGTGATGCACACGCTGTCAAAATAAAGTGTGCACAGCCATCTGGCCCAATACACACCTGTAAACAAGCGTGTTAGATGTTAAAACAAGTAAAATGTTACATCAAGCGCTTAAATTTCAAACCTAGTGCCACTAAATGCATGTTTTTAAGCGCTATCGCACCAGATTTTAGACCTAGCGCTGCTAGATTCTAAATTTAAATGAATGAATGAATTACTCTATTCATCCCTCACCGGGGAAACTTGTGGGCTGCACTCCTTACACCGCAGCAGGCTGCCCTTCGACGGCGCCAATGGTGGGAGAAACAGGGGTTAGGTGTCTTCTCCAAGAACCCTAGACGTGCTCTCTGTGGGACGCAAACCCGCGACCTTCCGGTCCGCGTGCGAACGCTTTAACCCCTAAGCTGCCGTCTCCTCCATGTTACACTCTTGATGTAACATTTAACGCGCTTATTTAAAATCTAGCGCGCCATTCTAGCCTTCTAATCTAGTAGTCACCAAAGCATGGCATCCATCTACTCCTGTTCCGGCCCCTTGTCAAATGTTAGAACTCAATGTGGCCCGTGAACCAAAAAGTTTGCCCTCCCCTGGTCTAGACAGGAGTGAGGGTAGTGTCGGTGATTTGATGAAATGAGGTTATGGAGCCACAGATCAGAACAAGAACACAGATGGAATTAGAATTCTTCCTCAGGTGGTAGCCTACTTGAGTCAACGAGTACAGTAGTCCTGGTGTCCCCTTCCAGATTAGGACTAGTGGACTGGTAAAAACTTTTTTCAGAGTCATGAAGTTTGTGTTCGGTTAGAGAAGGCAACAAACTTTGTCCCCGTGGAATTCCTGTACGGGTGGTTCCAGAGTATGACGTCCCGGATCTCTTGGGATGCCCTGTCTCTTTCTGACCAGTACTAGAGCTTGGCACACATTGCCTTTAGTAAGTCAGATCCTATCCCGGTGACAGTCAGTCTCTGCCCACGCTGCTTTTTCTACACCGTTTCCGTTTTATGGACAGAATTTCTTGACTCAGCTGAGGCGGTGGGGGGGATCCGTTTCGGTGACCTCATCTTCTCTTTGAAGATGATGTGGTTCTCTAGGCTTCACCGGGCCTAGATCGCCAACTCTCATTGGGCAATTTGCTGCCAAGAGTGTCGCAGCCAAGATGGGAATCAGAACCTCTTTCATTTGAAACGATGGTATTCAACCTGAAAAGGGTGGGGCGCTCCCTCTGGGTCAGGAAGAGGGTCCTACCCCTAGTGGAGAAGTTTAAATATCTCGGGGTCTTGTTTGCAAGTGAGAAAAAGATAGAATGAGAAATAGACAGATGGATTGGCGCGGCAGACCGTGACCTCCACCTCTCACTGGATCGATTTGCTGGCGAGTATGAAGCCGGGATGGGAATCGGCGCCTCCAAATCTGAGACCATGGTCCTCGCCCGGAAAAGGGTGGAATGCCCCCTGCGGGTCAGGGACAGGTTCCTGCCCCAAGTGGAGGAGTTTTAAGTATCTCGGGGTCTTGTTCACAAGTGGGGGAAGGATGGAGCGGGAGATCAACAGGCGGATCGGTGCGGCATCAGCAATAACTAGGACGCTGCATCGGTCCATCGTGGTAAAGAGAGAGCTGAGCCGAAAAGCAAAGCTCTAGACTTACAAGTCGATCTACGTTCCAACCCTCACCTATGGTCACCAGCTGTGGGTGGTGACCGAAAGAATGAGATTGCAGGTACAAGCGGCCGAAATGAGCTTCCTCCACAGGGTGGCTGGGCTCTCACTCAGAGATCGGGTGAGGAGCTCTGTCATCCGGGAGGAGCTCGGTGTCGAGCCACTCCTCCTCCAGGTCGAGAGGAGCCAGATGGGGTGGTTCGGGCATCTGGTCAGGATGCCCCCGAGCACCTCATTGGTGAGGTGTTTTGGGCCCGTCCCACCGGGAGGAGACCAAGAGGCAGACCCTGGACCTGCTGGAGAGACTATGTCTCACAGCTGGCCGGGGAACGACTTGGGATCCTTCCGGGTGAGCTGGAGGATGCAGCCGGGTGAGGGTAGCCTGGGCTTCCCGTCTGAGGCTGTTGCCCCCGCGACCCGGCCCCGGACAAGCTGAAGACGACGGAATGAACGGAACAGTTTGGTGCAGCATCCGCAGTAATTAGGATGCTACATCCTCGTGGAGGAATTGTGTCTCGTAGCCGGGCATGGAATGCCTCGGAATGAGCTGAATAATTGACTTGGAAGGGGGATATCCAAACTTATGCTGGTGGAAAAGCGACGTATAAGTAGAGTCTATTTATTATTTACATAAAATGAAATAAAAATAAACATCTGTTTATCATTTCAACTAAATTCACATGGTATTAACATATTATTCCTGAACATGTGCGGCTTATTTACATTTCCACAATTTTATAAAATTTATTCTAGGTTTTGCTATTTTTTTTCTAGATTTTATTAACTTCATTTAGACTTTAACATAAAAATATGTCACAGTACATTTGATCCAATAGAATCATCGTCTTCTTTCGGCAATTCCCTTCAGGGGGCGCCACAGCAAGTCAGTTTCTTCCATCTAACCCTATCTGCTGCATCCTCTTCGGTCACACCAACTATCTTCATGTCTTCCTTCACTGTATCCATGAACCTCCTCTTTGGTCTTCCTCTTGTCCTCTTTCCTGGTGGTTCCAAATCCAGCATCCTTCTTCTGATGTACTCTCTCTCTCTCCTCTGCACATGTCCAAACCATCTCAGTCTGGTCTCTCTGACTTTAAAACCTCTAACATGTGCAGTTCCTCTGATCCTGTCCATCCTCGTCCCTCCCAGAGAGATCCACAACATCATCTCTGTTACCTCCATTTCTGTTTCCTGTCTTTTCTTCTAGACCAAACAGCATAGCCGGTCTCACCACGGTTTGTACACTTTCCCTTTCATTTTAGCTGAAACTCTTCTGTCACACATCACACCTGATACTTTTCTCCACCCGTTCCAGCCTGCTTGAACACGCTTCTTCACCTCTTTTCCACACTCTCCATTGCTCTGGACTGTTGATCCTAGATCGTATAGAATATCTCAGAGTTTTTTTTAACTTGGGTTATGACCTTAGTCAAACACAACCACAAGAAATCTCCAAACTTACTGAAACAATTAAACATTGTCCCGAAATGTTTTAACATTATTATGACAACTTTTTCTTTTCTGGGATTTGTTTTCACCTCCAGCTTATTTTGAAGAAAAACACATCAAGAGATTATTAATGATCCTTCTGATCATTACTTATTTGTACATTTATTATTAAAAGAATGTAAACAGACTATTGAAAGGAACATCGGGGCTCAAGGGACCCTTGATCATAGACATAGGGACTCATGAGGTTAGAATAGTCAAATCACCAGGTTTTTGACCAAGAAAATGTAACGTAAACATTTCAATATCTTTTTACAGTGTTTCTGATATTTACAGATTACTGGAGATTTCCTAGTAAAGATAATCCCATGGGTAGGACTTCAAATGATTTTCGTCCCGCTTATTGAGAAACGATTGGTTGTTTTTATTATTTGTTCAGGGAGTTTAATTTTTATAAAAATATTTTTAGAATAAATGCTAATCTCATCTCCCTCGACAGGAGTTTGCTGACTCTTTGGGCATCCCGTTCCTGGAGACGAGCGCCAAGAACGCCACTAACGTGGAGCAATCTTTCATGACCATGGCCGCTGAGATTAAGAAGCGAATGGGACCCGGAGCTACAGCCAGTGGAGACAAACCCAATTTAAAGATTGAGAGCACCCCCATCAAACAATCTGGGGGCGGATGTTGTTAAAAGATCAATCCCATCTCTCCATGTTCCTTCCTTGTGACGTACGACTCGCACATTCACACGCAGATCGAGTAGTCAGACAAATCACTCCTACAGGAAAAGGCTCATTTAAACTGGATTAGACAACAGAACGTACACAGTGTTAAAGGGAGGAGCATGGTAGAGGGGCACACGGTCTTAGAATAGTCCTACTTTCTCCCAGGTTGGAAGAAAAAAAAATCTTTTTGGGTGAAACTGGATCTGACTGGAAGAACACCTGCAGAGCATGATGGGTAGAAATGACTAACAATGACATTTGTAGATTAAACTTAGACGGCTATTCTTATTCACGATCAGACATTTAGAACCATCCAATTAACTACCATCGAATAGTTACCAACACACTTCTACTACATTAAACTTTTTTATTACAAATTTAGTACAAAAAATGTACCTTTAAAATCATTTTGAACCACCAAACATTTACTACCAAATATCTAGTATCACAGATTGTTTTTTACTAACCGTGTACTACAAAATAAATAATTAGACCAATATCAACAGTCAGACATTTACCACTAAATATTTACAACCAAACATTTCGTTTTAAAAATATACCTTTCAACATTTTCCGTCAAATTTCTACTAAAAAAAAAATTGACCCTTATCTCTGAACCGCCACAAACCACCCAATGTTTACTGCCGGATATTTATTAGCAAAAATTTAGCAGTCGACACTTACTTTTGAACATTCAGGATCAAAGAAACCGATCAAAGAATTATTGAAATTGTATTACCAAAATAATCAGAGGTTTACTAACAAATCAAGAAATTTAAAGCAAAACATTTACTTCTATAAACAAATGACCTGATATTTATCTCTAAACTAATTATCTCTAATTTTTACAATCAAACAATAACATGTTTGCTACCGAGCACGTACTATCCAAACTAACTCGACCAGAGATAAAGTACCAAACATTGACAATAAAATTTTCACTTCAATCCGATACGTACCGTTGAAAATGTTCTACCAAACATTTCATCCTAAACGATTACTTTTTGATAGTTGCTACCAAACATGACCTTCAAAACATTTACTTAGTGATACTGTATATCCCGTCTACCATCCTCGGCTAAACAGTTTCAATAACGTGTACTACCAAACATCTCTCACCGAACATTAAAATTTGAACATTTTTAACAGACATTTCCTTTAGAACTGAATACTTGCTACTCATCCATTGTTTTCTTTCTTCGTCCTCTTCTTAGTTACTTGTAGCCAGCTGGCGACAACTAGCTTCTAGTTTTGGTGCAATACAGAATTTGTCTTATCTTTGCGTTTGGATCTTACACACCTTCCTCTTGTATTTTACTAGATTAGATTTATTTCTTAAAGGCTTGAGCTAACACGGTTTATCTAATTTCACACTATGAATTTATCTCACAAGCTGTGCTTTGAGGGCTGTAACAGTTTTTTTTTGTTTTTTTTTAAAGCCATCGGTCTGTAACTAAATGTATAAAAATCATACGGCTAAACAAGGAACCCAAATAGTCGAGTTTTATACCGCACCGCGTCTGTGTGTTATAGTGAGATTGAGACACTAAAGGGTCAGTAGACCTGATGATAACGTCCTTGTACCACTGAGTCACAGTCAGGAATACTTCTCTGACTCAATGGAAGACTTCCTTTCTTAGGGCAGACCTTCTTACCTTGGAAGAAGTCTTCTTATAGTAGGAAGACGTCTCTCAGGGTAACAAGCCTTTCCTTACCTGAAACTCTCTTACCACTTTAAAAGACCTCCTGATCTTCTAAAAAGACTCCTTTCGAAGTATAAACCTAAAAAGAAACCAAACTTGTTCAACGATAAGACTTTCTTACCTAAAAAGAAGTCTTTATCACCATGAAGGAAGTCTTATTACCTTACATTGTAGGACTTTATATTTCAAAGTATGGAAGTCCTTTTAATTTGAAGAAAAAACTTCCTTACTTTGTCTAAAAAAATATCTCCCCCATATGGACAACTTTTCTGCCTTGTTGAAGACCTTTTTCTTACATTGTTGGAAGTATGGTTTTGGGGAAGATTTCTTACCATAAGGTCAGAAAGTTTTTCTTTTTTGAAAGTATCCTACCTTACCCTATTGGAAGACTTGCTAACCCTTCCGGGAAATCTCTCTTGCGATGTAAAAAACGTTTACCCCAACTAGAAAACGTTTTGGGAATGTGGTAAGCCTTTTCTACGTTGAGATACGACTTCCTTACCTTGAGCAAGACTTTGCAGGAAGTCTACCATGCCGTGCAGGTGTTTTTCATTTCTTGTAGGAAGATTTTAATACTATGTGAGAAGTTATTCTTACCATTTAGAAAGACGTCTCGAGAGGTTCGGAAGTATTGCTCAAGTTGAGGAACGTACCCTTCATCCTTTGGAAAGTGTCTTTTCACTGCTGGAAGGTCTCTTTGCCTTGCATAAAGACCTTCCTACCACGTAGAAAATGAAGGCTGGCTTTAATTTTGTGAAGTTTTTTACACCAAGTAAGATGTCTTGTTTACCCCGCGGAGTCTTCTTTGATCCATGGGAAGTCCTTGCCATGTAGAATGACCTTTCTCAAGAAAGAACACTTGCTGACTTTGAGGTAATTCTTCCCTAACGCACAAAAACCTCTTCCAACATTGTAGAAAGACTTCTTTACCATGTGGGGAAACCTCGTTAGTTTGAAGACAGTCTTTTTTAATCCCTCGAGGAAGTCTTACTTAACTTGAGGGAAGGTCTTCCTTTCTTCTGGAAAGTATTCACTTGCACAAAGATTTCTTCACCCTATAGAATGACTTCCTTACTCTGTTAGAAGACTTATTGACCATGTAGAACGTATCTTTTACCTTGTGGGAAGTCCTCCCTAACTTTTGGAAAGACTTTTTATCTTGTCCACAGACTTCATTTTCTTGAAGGAAGAGTTTGTCACCGTACGGGAACTGGAGACAAATTTCCCATGCAAGGTACCTTCTGTAGGGTACCAGGTAGAAAAGTTTTTATAAAAGTAAGGAAGTCTTCTTGACCTCCAGAGAAGCCTTCCTCTGTATGTAAGAAGTCTTTGTTTCTCCTCACTGTACTGATAAATCTACTCTCGTTGAAGTTCCCGTCCCGAACCAGAAACCAGAGGCAGCCATGTTTGAGCTAGTTTCCGACTTGTTGTATCTCTGGATCTTGCGCTAGTTTTAGCCTCTTGTGTGATGATGTTCTCCTTTTTGTGCAAGTCTGATCATTAAAAGCTTATTATATGCAGATGAAGTTTAAGTGAGACTAATTGAAAACAAAATAACAGATCAATGTCACATAGCTTTTAACTGATGGTTGTTTAGCTTCCACAACTGATTGCTCAAGATTGTCCTCCAAGAAAATGTGAAAAAAAAAAAATACTATTCAAAGCTTAAGAGGAAAATTTAAAGATTCAGATGGGAAATAAACCTGTTTGTCAGCTATGGGGGTTCAGGGACTGACTGGTCTCAGTTTGTGTCTGGATATGAAGTCCCATGATGGATCTTTTCAGACGTTCTCTGACTGACTCAAGTTTGGACCCCTCGCTGGTTTCCTGCATCACGTGAAGCAGGATTAATGTAACACTGGAGCTTTTTGTTCCTAGCTTCCCAAGCAGCTATTAGAGCTTCAGTCCCGCTTTCTTTCAAAGTCTCACTGTTGTTGTCTTTAATATATTCGCCTGTTGTCTGCTCTTTCGGATCATGGGGAGGGGGAATTTATCGATTTGATTTGCTGAACTTTATCTTTTAGTTATTTTGTATTTCGGGGGTAAAATATTATTTGTTTGCACAGTTTTCTCGGCTTTTTGATGAAGGCTCTACGTAGAAAAAAAAAGATGGACAGAACTGATTTATTGCCTGCTTTTTTCCTCTTTTGTTTGATGATTATGGTGTTTGATCGTATGTAATTCTGTATATATTATAAATATAAATGTAAGAAAATGAATAAAAATATTACCATCAACACAAAAAACTGGTCTGGTCATTTGTCGAGATTTTAAAGGTAAAAGAAGTAGAGCTAGAATACGATGAAGGGTACTAACTGGACTAAAAATGAGGTCCCATCTCGTGTAAATTTAAATAAATGTATTTATTTGAATGGTCAAGTAAATTTAATTAATGTAAACTGGCAGATTGAATGGCTAATCATGGCTAATTTCTTGAGTCTAGAGTCTACAGGAGTTCTAGTCACACAAGATTTTCTTCAACACTGAAGGAAGGATGGACTGCAGGTATATATTTAGAAACATTGTTTATTTACTTTCCTTTCGGC
This sequence comes from Neostethus bicornis, assembly GCA_902685375.1. Lineage (NCBI taxonomy): Eukaryota > Metazoa > Chordata > Actinopteri > Atheriniformes > Phallostethidae > Neostethus > Neostethus bicornis. The sequence goes on along the minus strand of LR738558.1, from coordinate 21,520,084 downwards.
GTTGCTCACCAGGGGGCGCTACGCCAAGACAATTTAATTTCTATGTCTTCTCTCATTGATGTCCTGTTTCACTACAACTCCTGATTGGTCTTCTTTTAGACTTTAGTTCCAAATTCAGCATTCTTTTGTTAATTCATTCCCATATTCATTATGTTTAGAAAGACTTCCGAGCAGACAGCCAATGGGGTGCCACCTCTACTCTGTCACACCAATAACTACTGTATGTCTCTAACACCATCACGTTCAGATTTGTCTTCTTTTTCTTGGCACTGTCTCAAGACCAATGGTCATCCTGGTAGATTCATCTGTATTTATCCAACCCTCAGATCGGCACAAAAAAAACACTGACTTGTGCTGTGTTTTGGTAAAGAAAAGAAGAAAGTTCCTTAAACTAATTTAGAATGTTCTGGTATTGCTGCAATTTTGTCAAAATAACCATTTTTTTTCTCTTTGTGCCACACAATTTATTTATGTTAATGAGTTTGACTCATCAGATAAAACAAAACCTTATTCTTGTACTTTACTGTGAAAGACAAAAAATATTAGATCATAGGACCAGAAAGTTCACAATAATATTAGGAATTGTGTGTAGAATTCTTTTTTTATATCATCTTAAGTCAAACAAACTATTCTCCAGATCACATACTCTACAGACCTGCTTTGATAGATCAGCAATATCTGTTTTTTTTGTTTGTTTGTTTAATACAATTGAAACACAGGCGGTGGCACGATGGCCTAGCGGAGTGGCCTCACGGCAAGCAGGTTAGGGTTCAAATCCCTGGTGCAGACAAAACTTGGAACACTGGCCTTTTTGTGTAGAGTTTGCATGTTCTCCCCCGTGTATGTGTGGAGTTTTTTTTCCAGGTCCTCCGGTTTCTTCGTACCCTCCAAAAACCTGCATAGTAAGTTAATTGGCCGCTACAAAATTGTCCCTAGGAATAAGTGTGGGGTGCTGACGACCAATGTCGGAAACTGCGCGCATGCGCAATTGCACACTGCTCGCTGATTAACAGTGCATAAAAAAAACGTGGCTACGGCTGGTCAGTCTCTGTTCATACTCTAGAGCAATGATCGAGTTTTGTTTTTGAAATCACAGGGGATTTCGGTTCCCTGTCAGGCGTAATATACCAACACTGGTATCTCGCGACATTCTACAAGCAAGCAAGCAAGAAAACCTATGCAGCGCACAAAATTTAATGTAAACTAAAGATGGGAAAATGAGACAGAGCTGCGGAAACATATCTTTCTTCTTTCTTTCTGAAACAAATGACTTCAAAACGTTGGAGATTGACTCGTTGCTGCTGTTGACGTCACAAAAGAGTCTTTTTTTTTTTCTTTTTTGCTCCGCCCCCTTCTGTTCGGGAAGCTTGCGTGTTTGCTCAGACACGTAGACAATTAGAGGGAACATTGCTGGCGACCTGTTTGGGTGTACCATATCTCTCACTTTGAACCAGGCGGGATAGGCTCCGGCTCCCCTCGTTATCCCGTCAGGGAGTAACCAGTTCAGAAAATGAATGAATGAAACACAGGCTACTGAGGTGAAAATAACCCTAAACTCTCCCCAAATTTTACCTCCAGAAAAAGCTCTTTCTTGTTTGACGTGACATGGTTAAATGTGTTGATAGCTAGTTTGTGCTAAAATGTATCCATCTGCTGCATAGCTGTTGGAACAAAATGGTTGAAAATGTGATAAAAAAAAGTTAGAAAGTTTGGTGAGAGCACTGAGATGTTTGGCACAATCTCAGAAATGTTTCTACGTCTATCTTTCCCTCCAGAGCTTTTCAAATGAGAAAAAGTTTGATTTGTTTCTCAATAAAATAAAAATCAGTGACACCTTTGATTTCAACTCTATTTATTTACAGTTCCTTCCTCCACTGAAGCCTTGGCATCTACTATTGCTGTTATTTGATCATGTTAACAGTCTTTACTTTTCTCGGAGCTCCTTGTTTCAGTCCGGTAGCTCACAGGAAGGTGGTCTGGACTTCAGTTCATGTTCCTGTTGTGTTTTTTTTCTTTTAGTCGACAGGGCCCTGGAAGATGAGTTTGATGTGGCCCTGCTCCCCCGTAAGCCAGGTACCACAGAAGGGACAGGCAGCATGAAAAGCATGGGTACCGTGGGGTAAAGGAATCTGACTCCACCCCACTACTGTCTTTTCTGAGCAAACGTGGCCACAGGGGCAGAAAGCATGAGTCGGTGGTCCTGCATCTAGGTACAACCCTCCCTCACAGCCCAGCCACAATGGGACATACGGACCAATTCTCCTGCACATGGGACACTCCCTTTCACCAGTGGTGGTTGGTGAGATACCCCCCGGGCTTGTGGGTCCTTTGTCCTTGCGGTAGCCCCAGTTGTGATAACCGTGCACATGGCCACAATTGACGTAGACCCACGGCTGCTTTTTGTCGACGATCTCGCGCTGGGCCAAGCTGGGGAAGGCTAGCGTGTTGAAGCCCACGGGACACTGAGGCCGGGCGGCGTTCAGTTCCTGCCGGAGGGACTCCAGCTGTTTGAGGGTAGGGATGTGGCGCAACCCAGCAGGTGTCCTCCAGAGCAGGGTGGCCCCACAGAGATCAATGAGAGAGCCATCCTGGAGGGTGTTGGATTCATTCTCAATCTGCAAATGAGAAAATAAGTCAAACCGGTGTGGCAGAGAAAAAAAGAAACAACAGAAGCTTATGTTTATTTTTATATTGGGAGCTGCTAAACCTGAAGTTTCCTTAGTTTTAATAGTGAGTTCTTTTTTAACCAAGTTTTTCTAGCCAAACTCTATCAAGCCCTATTTATCCAGGAAAAGCATTACCCATGAGACTCAATGATTTCGGGATTCATCCATTTTTTATATATAATAGCCCCAATTACACAAAAACTACCAAAAACAATCTAAAAATGACCAAGAAAAAAGTTTTTAGTTTCTATGCTTGATTTGACATCACAGATGTGAAACATATGGTTCCAAAAAATTGCAAGTTGTTTCCAATCCCTGAATTACAACCCTCTTGGTTCAAACATGACCTCAAAAAGAGTCCATGTTGTTCCAAAAATTATGAGTTTAACATCCATGTCAAAAATCCAAGTTGAGTTTTTTAAACTTGACTGACAAAAAATGACCTGCAGACATGGGAGTTTGTAATGGATCCAAATGAGCTTAAGATCTAAGGGTTGGCCTGATCATGGTAGGCCATTTTTAAGGAGGAATTTTAACAGAATGGCAGACTTACATAAAATAATCACAGACAATCTAGGATGTTATTACAAATACCAGGGATGCATCTTAAACGAAGCCCATATGACGCCATATCAAGAGTGTCTTCATCAAGGCCTCATTATGCCCAACAAACTGACCTTAAAACTAACAAGTCTTTCACAAAGATCATAAAGGCTAATTAACCAAAGCTTTCTTTGCCATCTCACCAGTTTCCCTCTCTGCTGGGCAGAGCGGGTTTCCCTTAGTGCGAAGACATTTCCACAGACTGAGATTTCCCTCCAGACTCCAGGAGCCGGCTCAGACACAAACTCCCCAGTCGGATGCATAACCAGAACCCCGTTGGTGGTGAGACCATCCATCAAACCATCTGAGGTTCTCCACTTGGCAGCCCTTTCCTGATCGTTCATCAGAAACAGAGAGGTAGAAAAAGGAATGAAAGGTAGACGATAAAGTAAATTATGTGTAATAAACAAAGAAAAACCCTTGGTTATTGATACAGTAAGACTAATGTGAGGATTACTAGACAGAAACACATCGTTAGTAAAAGTAAATTCATCTGTAATTGCTAAACTATTACTTTTAAATAGTAAATTTTGGTGAAGAAGTTCAGTGAGTAAAAATCAGCACTAACCCCAAGGAAGATATTTTTGGAAGAATCAAAGCCGGCGGCGTAGATGCGGGCCGTGTAGGGGGCGCTGCGTTCACACATGATCCGGCAGGCGTAGCGAGAAATGGTGCTTTGTGCTGACTGACCTCCACCTCCGCCTTCACCCGCTGCTCCTCCACCCTGACCTCCACTACTCCCCGACGTGTCGGTGACCACAAAGTCGATCATGCTCTCTGTGGACCTGCCAATCTGATAACATACAGAGACCACTTCATCAGGAACTGGATAGCTGTGCTGGCCAATCAAAAGTCATCAGACAAACATAATCCAACCAAAGTACTACGACCATCCAACCATCAAATCAAGATTCGCCCAATACCACTCCTTCAGTTGTAAGGGGAAAACTAAGAGAATTTTATTTCTGCCACCTGTCTATGTCAGGTCTCATGTGATGTCACTTACCTGAAACATGTCTGTGTTAATGTCATGGGTGTACTCCACGATGACAGAGTGGCTCCGGGACAGTGTGTAGGAGATACTGTGCTGGCTCTTGTTGCTGAGTGCCTGCCAACAAAATAGACTTTAGTAAGAGCATGAGTTAGAAAGGCGGCCTCCAGGAAAATGGACCCAGAGGACATTTTGTGGTTTAAATTGCCCTGTAATTCATACAGCTGTCATCCAGTCTCACTTATTGTGGTGCAGAAAGGAGGTCATTCAGTGGTAAGTAAAAGTGGTGATTCATAGACCGAATCATATTTCAGTTTTATTTCAAGTTAACACTTTCAGCTTGAACAGCGATACAAATAGATTCTCCATTTGCTCCGCATTGATGGAAACTGTCCACCATCCCAGAAAACAATAAAACCACTTTTACAACCAGAAATCAGCTGATAACAAGCCAGATTCTTCATGCGATTTATTCTGTTTTCATAAGTTCAGCCTCTCTCAGAAGAAGGCTCTAAGAACTGGAATATCTTGGCTCTGTTTGGTTTAGCTCTAACTTGTGCTGATTGTGTGTATTTGTCTGATTTACTGTGTATGAAACCTCTTTAAGGTGACTTTGTGGTGTTACTGGGCATAATTCAGAAAGGTTTAACCATAAAACAGTTGAACATATCAAAGGAACCCCTGTATTGTTTTTCCACGTGCCAAAATGCTATTCCCTCAATTTACTGTAGATCACTTGATACGAATATTTCCCAACTTGGTGCATGTACTCAATCACTCTAGTTAACGGCAGTACTACCCATTTTTGGATCCAAATATGTCATGTAAGCATAGGGAACGCTAGAGTTATTCAATTCAATATACTTTATTAACCCCCTGATGCAAGAATTGGTGTTTGCCAGCATTGGGATTGTCAGGATCCCTCACCTGCCGCCAAAGGGAGCCCTGGATATTCCTAATCAATCTGATTAAGATCACCTGGGGATGATTCCTGATTCCAGTCATCTGTGCACCCTGCCATCTATTTAAGGGGACTCACCCCGGACTTTCCTGTCGGGTCTTACTATCCCTTCCAGCCAGGTCACCCTGGTTGCCAGACCATGTTTGGACTTTGTTATAATTTGGACTTTTGAAACCTTGAGTTAATCCTGTCCTTCTTGCTTTACAGACTTTGCTGAATTGAGTTAATTAACCTTGTTTGAAATCCGACAATTGGGTCCTCTTCCTTCCACACCCCTTAAAACCCTGGCAGGGATAACTCTAGCAATTGAGGGCATGCATTTAGAGCTGTCTATAGTGAGGGAACAAAATACTGGAAAATGGAATCTCAGAGTTACACTTCTTTTTTATAACTTCAGCCTGAATAGAACTAAGGTCTTCACCTTCGACACCAGAGGAGTGGAAACATTGTGGATAACATCAGGTTTGACTCCATTGGCTTTGGGTCTCTTGTAAAGGGCAAGTCGACTTCTTCTTCGACCTTTGTCCCCACTGGCCAGCGACCCATTGTGTCTGTGAAACAAATATGTTTTAGTCCAGATGAAACAAAGACTCTACAACTTTTTTGGAAATACAACTGTTTTGTTGGTTAAAACGTTTTTGTGGGACAAACTGGGACAAACATCACAGTGAGGAAAAGTAACACGTTTGAAGAGTTCTCAAGCTTCCTTGGATTCTGGTACTCAGGAGACAACTGACAGGTTTCTAAAGGTCTGAGATATGGAGATTTCAAAAAAGAATTTTAGGTTTAGGCTTCTAAAAAAATTCTTGTCCATCAGCTGGTACCTTATGAGAAGGTATCAGTCGAGGTGGGGCTGAGGACCTGCTTACTTCAGGTCAGTTATTGGCATTCAACAGAAATCATTTGCCCAGGAGCTGCTCAGTCTTTTTTTAAAACATCTTAAAAATGAGAAGCAGAATCTGGACTCTTCTCTCTCTGGTCCACACGTTTTTTGACTCTTCATAGTGTGGGGTTGTCATGCTGGGCATGCCGTATCCTGGGCGCAATGGACTGGCAAATGAAGGAACTAAAGTGTGAGCTCAACTCCACAAAAGAGTAACAGTCCCCAGCCTTCCTGGAAGGGATTCTTGACAAAATGGTCAACTGGGAAGTCAAACTTTGAATTGAAAAGGTCAACATGGTTTCCGTCCTGGAAGTAGCAAAATGAACCAGATGTTTAAGCTCTCAAATACACATGAACCTTCTGATCACGTGTTTGATCTACAATCAAACACGTGATCAGATCTACAATCTGATGAATGCAGTTATCAAGTTTGTGGAGGACTCATGTAGAGGTGCTCTGGGAGTACCCTTACTTTGGGGATCTCAAGATTGGATCTTTCCTTTATGGAATTGCCTGATTCTATTAATCAAACAAAAGCACATGGCTCAGACACCTGGTTTACACTAGACACTGAAGACTGGAATGCACATTGTTCGGAGACACCAAGATAACCCTCCATCAATCACCTTGATGAAGAACCAGGGAATCAATCATGAGCTTCATAAAATAAAGAATGAAGGTTTATCGTTTTCAGACAAAGGACATACAGACTAAAAGGTGGTCTTACCCCAAGACAATGAGCTCGCCGTATTTGACAGGCTCCTTGACCTCAGGAAAGACTCCTTCGTTGGTTTGTGAGGTGGAGCCCAGCGGGGGTGAGGGCTGGCTCTTGTTGCAGGATGGGCGCAGCTCCAGAGATGGGGTGGGACACAGTGCCTCTGAGCTACCCTCCAAAACCATGCCCACTGGCCACAGCTGGAGTTTACTGTTAAAAATAAGCAAACAAGAATCCATACAATGTTTATTGGTTTGATTGAGAGATGAAACGAGAGTGACTTCAACAGTAACAAATGTCTCCCAGAAGTTTTTTTATCTTTACTTTTGTTTCAAGAACCTAAACAAACATATTTTTTTCTCTTGACAATTTTTCATGGAACTTGTTCAAAACACAAAAATGTTAACATGATGGAGTGTTTTCTTAATGGCTTTGACTTTGAATTCAAATTTACTTCCTGGTTCTGGTTCCAAATTGACATTTTTTCTTTAGTTCTAGAACCAAAACAAAAGAAAGATTCCCATGTTAATGTTTATTCAAACTGAGGGTGGCTACATGGTGGCGCAGTGTTTAGAACAGTGGCCTCACAGCAAGAAGCTGGGGGTTTGAATCCCCCAGCTACGGGACAAGACATGGAACAATTTTCCTTTCTGTGTGGATTTTGCATGTTCTCCCCGTGTATGTTTGGGTTTTCTCCGGTTTCCTCCCACCCTCTAAAAACATGCATGTTAGATTGATTGGCTGCTACAAACTTGCCCCTCAGAATGAATGTGTGTGTGTCTGTGTGCTCTGGCGACCTGTTTGGAGTGTACCCTGCCTCTCACCTTAAATCAGGCGGGATAGGCTCCGGCACCCCCGCGACCATGTCAAGGATAAACGGTTCAGGCGATGAATGAATGAAGGAAAACTGAGGGGTTACTCCCTGGTAGCAAATGTAAAAATTGTTTGTTTTTACGAGTCCTGGTTTTCTTCGAACCTTCGGGTCCATGTGGAGATTTTATTCATACTTTAGGTTGAAAATGTAAAGTTTTCTTTATGATCCAGGCTCTGAATCAAAAATTTGCCTCATGCTATAATACTAAATGGAGGAAATTCCCCCTAACCCCCAAGGTTTGGTTCCAAATGGACTATTTTAGTCCAGTTTTTGTTCCTGGTTCTTGCTCTAACTGCCTTTTTGTGTTTCCGAATTGTCTTTAGATTTAATTAGACAATATCTTTACTAGTTATTATTCAAATGAGGGTTTCCTTTTCTCTATAAAAAATGTAAATTACTATAGACCATGTTGGATTCACTCAATTTGCTGACAATAAAAACGGGTTAATATGCAGTACATTTATTATTTTAAATCATTTTTGGAGTTAATGGGAGTTGAGGTGGTACAGCTGGGTCACAAATGTGAAGGTGATGACATTGTAATTGAAATAAAACTGGTAAAAATACAGATTAAAAGACAAGGACAAAAAATTTGACAAGGAGATGCCAGTGCTCATCCCCCCTTGTACCTGTTACCTCTTCCAGCTATCAATCAAACAAGCCTTACAAGGTTGTGCACGTTTTGTTTTAGAAACGTTACATTATCACGACAGAATGTCTCCGGCCATGTTCACAACAAGCTCCATAAATATTTCAGATGGTTCTGCTCCACCACGCTGTGGATGCCTAAAATAGCAGCAGGGTGATCGGTGGAGGGAAAGACGTGATGGTGGTGGATGAGTGGTTGTGACGGGGAGGAGGATGGACACGTGATACTGCAGCAGAGTTTCACCGTAACCGTGGCGATGTGCATGGTAAAGGAAGGAGGAGACTGTAGTAATAAGCATGGGAGTGGCCAGATGTGGCAGGATGATGGATTGCCTGTTCTGGACCACACTTAAACTGATCAACCCACAGCACACGGTGGGGGAGGAAAGAGATGGAACAAAGAACGAGGGAGGAAGTCTACCAGAGATTTAGAAAATAGAAACCTCAGCAGATACAATGTATCTTTAGAGGGGATGAAGAAAAAGTAGTATTTGCAATTTAAATATCTACATTCAGATCCAACTTGATTTTGGTCTGAACTAACAATAAAAAACCGTCTTAAATGGTTTTCTCAAAGTTTCCATCACAAATCTATGATGAAAACCTCTTGTTCCACCATCTTCTACAGTGCGAACCTTCCGTTCCACCATCATCCATGATGAAGACCTCCCCATATACAACATACATATCGAGAAGCTTCAATGGAAGTTTTCATCACGGGTGAACGATCTGCTGGAAGTACTGTCATAAGGTGGTTGGCAGGAACCAGTACTTGTTGGACTTCCTGTTGCTTTTCTATCATCTCCAACCAGAATGTCTTCTTTTATTACTTCTGACCTCTTCTTTCATCATTTCCCTTCAGGGGGCGCCACAGCAAGTCAGTTTCTTCCATCTAACCCTATCTGCTGAATCCTCTTCGATCACGCCAACTATCTTCATGTCTTCCTTCACTGTATCCATGAACCTCCTCTTTGGTCTTCCTCTAGTCCTCTTTCCTGGTGGTTCCAAATCCAGCATCCTTTTTCTGATGTACTCTCTCTCTCTCCTCTGCACATGTCCAAACCATCTCAGTCTGACCTCTCTGACTCCAAAACCTCTAACATGTGCTGTTCCTCTGATCCTGTCCATCCTGGTCACTCCCAGAGAGATCCTCAGCATCTTCATCTCTGCTACCTCCATCTCTGCTTCCTGTCTTTTCTTCAGTGCTACTGTTTCTAGACCAATCAGCATGGCCGGTCTCACCACGGTTTTCTACACTTTCCCTGTTCATTTTAGCTGAAACTCTTCTATCACACATCACACCTGATACTTTTATCCACCCATTCCAGCCTGCCTGCACACACTTCTTCACCTCTTTTCCACACTCTCCACTGGACTGTTGATCCTAGATACTTAAAATCTTCCACCTTCTTTATTTCGTCTCCCTGTAACCTCACTTTTCCATTTGGATCCCTCTCATTCACACACATGTACTCTGTCTTACTCTGACTAATCTTCATTCCTCTTCTTATATTCCTCTTCATCACTTCGGACATGGCAGCAAAATAAGGTACCATCACGTAACTATAGACAAAGACTTTTTATTGAAAACTCATTCTGCCTCCAGATCTCCATGTTCAGATGGTTTCAGAGTTTTGGTAACCTGCTGAAAATAACCATATGGAATTTATTTTGAAAAAAATTGCTTCTTTGTTCTAGTAGCTAGAAAATCTCAATCATTTAAACCAGGTGATGACAGATCACTTCACAGGAAAGCGGATGTTGAAAGCAAATATTTGGATGTAGAGATTGGATCTACAGCCTTGCAGCTAAAAGGTTGCCGGTTTAAGCTTCATTCCAGCCAAGGCTTAGAAGACTAGCCATTCTATGTGGAGTTTGCATGTTCTACTTGTATATGAGTTCTTCCCAAGGGTTCATCATCTGCTTCTATTCCGTCATCTTCCACTTATCCGGGGCTGGGTCACTGGGGCAATAGCCCCTGTGACTCGGGTGAGCTGGAGGATGCTGGCTTCTCTCAACCCAGCTGCATCCTCCGGCTCACCCGGAAGGATCCCGAGTCATTCTCCAGCGAGCTGTGAGACATAATCTCTCCCATGGGTCCGGGGTCTGCCTCTCGGTCTCCTCCCGGTGGAGGGGACCTCCTGTCCGAAACACCTCACCAGCGCTCGTGCGGCATCCTGACCAGTGCCTGAACCAACCCAATTTGGCTTCTCTCAACCTGGCTTCTCTCCTCACCCTCCAAAATCATGCATTTCGGCCTATGCAGGACTATATTTGGGTTGAGGGTCTTTGTGAGACATCTCCAATGTTATTGAGGCGATACGTTAAATCAGAAAATCACAAACTGATGTCTAGTATAGTGAGTATCCAGGAAGGATCCGTCTAAAGTCAACAGTCTTATTTTTGTCAGCTCTGAAACACTTGATTTCTCTTTGCATCAAATTTTTGAAGGTTTTCCATAGCGAGGGTTTGCCTGCAATTCTTATGTCTTGTTTCTATATTTGAAAACAAATTATGTAATTAATAGGCACAATAAACGACCCCCGCTTCCTCAAACATATATTAAATACATTTCTAACTGTATACTGTGACACTGCATGGTCAATGACCGCATGTTTTTCTCCCACCTAAATGTATCAGTAGTCATGTTTAGGTGACCACTGACCCCTAAACGTGTCAGTAGTCAGCATTTCAGTTTGGCTAACGTAGCCAGTTGCCATATTTGGACATTTCAGATCAATTAAAAAATGCTTTTTACTTCAAAAGTATAAATAGCTGCAATTTTTGCAACAATTTCCAATGTTTTTAATACTTATTGAGCAAAAGAACATTCAACGTAAGAAAGAGTTGGCTCGTTAATATTAAATGTTTTCTTCATTATTCTGCATCAAAGTTTTATTTAATTAAATTTTTAGTTTTTAAGTCACTCGAGTTCCAACTTTTACACTGTTTTGTTCATTTATTTAAATCTTTCACAAACATATATTTCATTGATATGAAATTACTTTGACTACATTAAAAACCAAAGCAACCACGACCAATGTTTTAAAATTAAACTGTCATTTTGAGGGTAAATTGACAAACAATAAATGGGAATTATTTTTAAAATACGCTTATTACATAGTTTTTTTAAATAAGTTCCACTCTCATTACAGTACATATTTATTTAAAGTAGTTTCTTCATTTTTCTTTGACCTTGCGCTCTCAGCAGCTCCCCATTCACTGTACAAGAGAACTCCACTAGGGGGAGCACTATGTAGACGGCAGCTCCATGGTCAAAGCGTTCGTGCGCGGACCGGAAGTTCGCGGGTTTGCGTCCCACCATTGGCGCCGTCGAAGGGCAGCCTTCTGCGGTGCAAGGAGTGCAGCACACAAATTTCCCCGGTGAGGGAGGAATAGAGTAATTCATCATCATCATCATCATCAAAAGTCAGATCTAGTAGTGTTACTAATTGGTTTGGGTTGAAATACGACCATAAAGATGGAAATAATAAAGAGAGTCAGTATTTGTTTGGTTCTCACAGTCTTTAGTAACTCGATCTCTCCGCTTCCGTTGACCTTTCCATTTGACCGATCAGGTCCCCACACTGCCTCCGAGTGGTTTACTAACGATATTAGACTTGTGAACTTGCGTCAAAATGTCTCCATATTGTTTATTTTACAATAAAAAACACAGCAATTTATTCAAATTTATAGTTTGTCTTGTGGTAAAAAGCTGATAAAACCTTCTTAAAAACTTTATTAAAACATTATCCCTAACCTAATGACTATGAAAGAAGAATATACAGTAGCTGAACCTTCTGGTTGCAGACTGGTCTTAAAGAAGTGACAACATGATGAGGTCATCATAGTGTCACAACATTTTAGCCGTCAAACACACCATCAAATTAGCTGACTCCCAACCATGTGAGAGTCTTTAACCTCATCTTTCAAAGACTGCCTTCTCCCCAAAACCATCTTCGCTGTTTGGATCAAGTTCATCTACACCCTACAAATGTCGACTGTTATTGTAAATCTACCGACAAGACCTCCATATTTCATCATCCCCGCTCCATCAGGATGAAATCCATCCACTCATCCCCTTCCTGGGCAACGCTGGGCTGAGGAGTCCCCCGTTTCTCCATCATGATGAAGAACATCTTTTGACTTCTTTAGATATTTAGCTGTAGAGTAGAATAAGATAATATTTAAACAATAGTCTTAGACACGTTGGATGCTCGTGCCAGGGGAGGGATCTCTCTTTCATGTGGATCCCCACGAGGTTTCTCTTTTTTTCCACACTGATGGGTTTTTTTTAAGAGTTTTTCCTCACCATGAGGGAGAGTCTAAGAGCATAAATGTGCTAGTCTTGTTTAGTTAGCATTTGTCAGTTGTTTTTCTTGCTGTGTATTTGTGTTTATACGTTCTTTTTTTTTTTTTTTCTTGTTTTTTTTCCCTCCTGAATCTTTCATGTGAAGCCCATTGAGACAAAAAAATTGGGATTTGGGGCTTTACAAATAAAATTGAATTGAATTGAATTGAATTAAATTTCTATGTGATTATCTTCGCTTACCAATCTTGGGTTTTTGAAGTTAAAGTAAATTATTTCCTTGTGAACAGTTTTAGCCACACTTTTAATTTCAGCAGGACTTTTCTACCTGGTTGAGATTGATGTTAGGGGTTACCATGGCAATCAGGAAGTTGTTTACAAGTCAAGAACAATACCAATGTTTAACAATGAGGAGGCGTAAATAATAATCACAAGTGAGTCTTCATCGTAGACGTACAGATTAAAGGACCACTTAACTCTGGCCGTGCGTAGAAGTCAAGATTAGAGTGAAAGGAAAGAGAACCAGACGACCTGCATCATGCACTGCATTTATAACAGCTACCCTCGATGAGGCCACGTTACCGCTCATTAACAACAGACAAGATAATGTGTCAAGACTTTACGTAGGGCTTTTAAACCAAAGAAAAATATCAACAAAAACATTACATTAATTATAAATCACTGATCAGATCAAAATGTGAAACCAGACTCTTTTGTGTCTCAGCAGATCCACCAGGGGACAATATGGTGTCCCAGTGACCTTCTGATATAAATCTGGACCCAAACTTTGGGGTCACCAGCTTCTGCTTTCATTTTACCTCCATCAACTATGTCCAGACCCCCTGAACCCATCTAGAACCATTAAATCCCTTCTGAGCCAGAGAGACAGGATGTCTCCCCCATGCCAGAGTGAAAAAGTGATCATGCTGAAGATCGTGATGCGAGAGAAATGTATTTAGGGGTGAGGATAACATTTAGGGAAATGATCTTTGGGGTAAGGATGACATTTGGGGTGGGAATAATGTTTGGGGTGAGGATGATATTTGGAGGAGGATGATGTTTTGGGATGAGGATAATGTTTGGAGGCAGGATGATGTTTGGGGTGAGGATGATATTTGGGGGTGAGGAGGATGTTTGGGGGTGAAGATAATATTTGGAGAGACGAGGATGTTAGGAGGAGGATGATGTGTGGGAGTGAAGATTATGTTTGGGGTGCGAATGATGTTTGGGGGTGAGGATGATCCAGGCCTTGTTACTGCCGTGTAACGCGCGCGCGCTCCGTTGTAGGGAGTACCGCACAAATGCGCGTGCGCGATCCCCCTACGCAAAGCATCCCTCGTAGCGGATCGACAGGCTGAGCTGATTCAGAGGAAAAGAGAAATGATGGGGATGTTTGAAACCTACCCGCTGATGTTCTCAGGTGGAGGTCCGGATCAGTAGGGTTCTGTTGAGAGGAGGGGGCGGGATGTACCGAGGGAGAGATGCAGGGAACATCGCCTCCACTCCGTTACGTTACACCGGAGACACGTCCGGATTTCATCACGTACTGACGCTCCCTCCACGCCCACCCACTCTCTGGCTCCCTCCCTCTCATTGGCTGACTCAGTGAGGAAGATGATGAGAGAAACTCTGAAGGACGTTTCTGTTCTTTTGTTTGTTCTTTTTGAAATAAACTTAAACCAGTCTGCATCTTACTAAAACTAGAATCTCAAAACCAGGTCCACCAGTCTCTAAATTTAGAAAGTAGGACTCATACTGGGAGCAGACTTTAACCAGTTTGAGGAAAGGAATGGTAAGGGAAGAGAGGCAGGTGGGGCCAGTCTGGTAGCCAACCTGAGCAGGTTTATCAAGTTCAGATGAAGGGGGGGCGAGAGGGGGGGCTAAATGTGGGCAAAACTACAGAACAAAAAAGAGGAGCTTGAAAAGTTTGGATTTGTGTTAAAACATAAAACTGTTTGAGTACTAACCTGCAGCAGATCCCACCGGAACATTTCTTTTTCTTTTGGCATTTCCCTTCAGGGGGCGCCACAGCAAGTCAGTTTCTTCTATCTAACCCTATCTGCTGCATCTTCTTCAGTCACACCAACTATCTTCATGTCTTCCTTCACTGTATCCATGAACCTCCTCTTTGGTCTTCCTCTAGTCCTCTTTCCTGGTGGTTCCAAACCCAGCATCCTTCTTCTGATGTACTCTCTTTCTCTCCTCTGCACATGTCCAAACCATCTCAGTCTGGCCTCTCTGACTTTAAAACCTCTAACATGTGCTGCTCCTCTGATCCTGTCCATCCTGGTCACTCCCAGAGAGATCCTCAGCATCTTCATCTCTGCTACCTCCATCTCTGCTTCCTGTCTTTTCCTCAGTGACACTGTCTCTAGACCAAACAGCATGGTGGGTCTCACCACGGTTTTTTACACTTTCCCTTTCATTCTAGCTGAAACTCTTCTATCACACATCACACCTGATACTTTTCTCCACCCATTCCAGCCTGCCTGAACACGCTTCTTCACCTCTTTTCCACACTCTCCATTGCTCTGGACTGTTGATCCTAGATACTTAAAATCTTCCACCTTCTTTATCTCTTCTCCCTGTAACCTCACTTTTCCATTTGGATCCCTCTCATTCACACACATGTACTCTGTCTTACTCTGACTAATCTTCATTCTGATTCTTTCTAGTGCAAACCTCCACCTCTCCAGCTTTTTCTCCACCTCTTCCCTCCTCTCACTACAGATCACAATGTCATCTGCAAACATCATTGTCCATGGAGATTCCTGTCTGACCTCGTCTGTCAGCCTGTCCATCACCATAGCAAACAGAAAAGGACTCAGAGCAGATCCTTGGTGCAGTCCCACCCCCACACTGAACTCCTCTGTCTCACCTACAGCACACCTCACCACTGTCTTACAGCCCTCATACATGTCCTGAACCACTCTAACATACTTCTCTGTCACACCAGACTTCCTCATACAATACCATAGTTCTTCTCCAGGTACCCTGTCATACCTGATGTCCAGAACTGTAGTACCAGAACCAGGATTTGGAAGAACATAAATTCACAGGAATAAAGCTTATAGCTGAGAGCAGATGAAAGTAGAACTTTTTTTTTTTACTTATTTGAATGTTCGTTCGTATGAAAGCAGCACCTGTTCAGACCTGAAGAAAAGAGTGCATGTTCAGACCTGTGTTTATGTGTAGATAATAATTACAGATAACCGTCAGGAAGCCATGGAACACCCAACACTGTTTCTGATTGGATCAACTGAAAGTTTTTTTTCCAGTAAAAGATCTTTCAACAGATCTACTGACGAAGTCATCGAAAGTCTCGGTCTCTCTCTGGTGCTCGAAGGGTCTCCAGATATCAACCAAAAGGTGAAATTATTTTTTTTTTAAATAGCATTATTAAGTTATTGTGATTTAGGTCATTGTTTTGTTTAAATTGATACGAACGTGCTTTTATTGTTTAAAGTTGAGAAGAAACCATCTAATTTTGTGAGTTTGGACTAACACTGGATTTAAGTTTCTTAGATGTTGACCTCAGTTTGAAAAATATTAGCTGTTAAAGTTAAAGGGCATTTGATTTGATCGAAGTAAGACTTTCCATGTGAACAATCCATTTTTGGGCTTTGAAAATTAATCAAAAAGTCTTTATTAACCTGTAACATGTAACACAAAAAAAACCCCAACTTGAAGTCAAAGTAAAGGAAGAAAGAAAGAAAAAAAAAGAAAAAAGAAAGAAAGAAAAAGGTTTTAAGATACAATTGAGTATAAGATTACTTTTATTAAAGTTGGCTGTAAATTAAAACACAATTGAGAAGTAGTTTTTTTTTTTAATCAATATTCTAGAATTCATAGTTTTATGCAGTGCTGTGCCAACACGTCTCTGCAGAACCAGTTTCTCACTGGTTTGTTTTTAGTCGCTTACGAGGCATCATCGCTGACATGTTTACGACTTTAAGCCACAGACAAAAACGCTGGCATGGGGCGGAGGCTTTACATAAAGAGTTAATCGAGGCGTGGCAAAATGGCGAAAGGGGTTCTGGGAAAATCCCACGTCAACGGAAGTGATGACTAGAGCGAATTCTCACATGGCGGATTCGTGATAACACTGAAAATTCCTCGTTCTGAGAAATTTTGCTTAATTTTACATAATCATTTAAATACTAAATTTCTTGTCCGGAATTGTGAAATAATTTTTTATTGAGAGACAACTGTTTACGATCTTTGACAAAAGAAATGTTTAAGCTGTGTCGTCGCATAATGTTGGCAGTCCTGCTGATTCATCCAGGCCTTCTTTCAGGAGGTGAGTTCAACTCCTCAAATACAAACAGTTAATCTGACAATGTGATGATGGGAAAGCTGCCTGTTGATCAACTTTTCTGGCACGTTGCGTTTAGTTTTCTTGCTCTGTCACGAAATTGTTATGATTAGCAAGTCAAACAACAATGTCGAACTCAGTGTTGTAGGGGAACAGAAATGGGGGTTGGATGGGCACCAGTGTGTTACACAGAGACAGACACATAGGAGGAAAATTCATAGTGAAAATTAACAGTGACTGGTTGATCTGCACTTGCCTGCTCTTTTTGGGTAGGTGGAACAGGTTGGGAACACATCCAAACATAAATTCCTCTCTTCAGTTCCTTTGGACTTCCTAAAATTCTCTGTCACACCACCTGCTCCATCCAACAAACATATGTTATAGATGTCGGTAATTAAACTGTAATCCCAGTTCCAGGAATCCTCTCCCAGGATTCCTGCCCATCCTTGGAGAGGAACTGAGTCTCGATCAGGTTTTTGCTTTTTTCTCCACAAGAAGGTTGTCAGGAGAGTAGTCTGTTCCATCTCTGTGTCCTGTTTCCCCCCTTCCTCTTTTCTGTGTGTGTGCACAAGTCACACTTGAAACTCATCTACTCATCTGCTGGAGCATAAATGGATCAGTTTTTGACACACTCTTCACCAGACCGTTTGTTTACCATGCTTGACCTTTTATCCAGTTTTTGGCTCCAGCTCCTACATCAGAACCTGCCTAGTTTATCTGTTTTTGTCTTCTTATTTTGGACTTTTTATCAATCTAATAAATCTACTTGTGATTTCTTCATCTGAGCCTATCTGTTTTGTGTCAAGTGTATATTTTTGGCTTCTGCTCCACATCATGGCAAAGATGGCTCTAAAAACAGTGATGCTGTGATGTTTTTTTAGTTTTGTCAGTTCTTCTGCTGGCTGTGTGTTTTTGTCTAACTGTGTGTGAAGTTGTCTGAGATTTTTGATGATACCGGGATTGAAAAATAAACTGATTCAAACTCTGATCTGTGATGTCTCCTCTCCTGCAGAGCAGACGAAAATCATTCCTTTTAAACCTGGATCTGATGTACCCCTGCCATGTAGAGCTGAACCTACTAAGATTATTACAACTGTGAAATTGACCAGACTTGATCTGAAGACGCAGGATGTTTTTTTCTACAGAGACGGCCATTATGAAACAGACAACCGACATCCATATTTCAGTAACCGGGTGGTTTTTCAGTCAGACAATCAACAGACAGAGAATGGGACCATAACTCTGATTCTGAAGAATACCACCTTCAATGATAGTGGAATCTATAAATGTGTAGTCTACCAGACTGGGAGGTCTGACCCTTTTGTTGTGCTCCTGAAAATGAGTCCACTTGGTGAGTTTACCCTAAATTTGATTTTCCCTCCTGTTTTATGATATAAAACTTAAACGTCTCCAATCCCATATTTTTTTATTAGACTCAGTGGGACACAACTGGTCAGAGACCAGGAGATAATCTGGGACAGCAGTTAGCTCTCTTTTCCATTTGTTACCAACACTCTGATCTGTCTCTCACCTACAGGAGGTTCACAGGATGTAAGAGACAAGAACAGAAGAAATGAGACGGAAACTCAAGAAGATGGAGGAGGAAACGATCGCAAGGACAAAACTAATCAATCTACTGAACTATCTAAGGGGAGCATTATTTTAATCGTCATTGGGGTAATCGTCATTTTGGTAATCATCAGTCTGGTAATCTTCAGGGTGGTAATCCACATGGTCATTGTCAGATGTCAAACAGTCTGTGTGATATATTTAGGTTATTTGACCTACAGGATGAGCAGGCGAGAGGGACCAGTGGACAACATATATTAGTTGTAATAACTTTTAGGATTGTAATGATTATCGTAATCTGGATCTCATTGAAGAAAAATACATTTTCAGCTTCTTCATCTTAGAAAATATTTTCTACAGGCTAGCAACATCTATATAGCCTAATACTGCTATTAATTAACGACGTAAAAGGCTATTAAAAAAATAAACACAACAGAAATCCATCTTATAACTCACTGATGTTAACAGTTAGCTCTGATTAGCATTCCTATCACCAGCTAGTTTTCTTAAAAAGAAACTACAACGTTTCAGCCACTATTTTGGTGCCTACAAATTGGAAAAAACACAAAGAAATGTGTAGCCAGTGTAATCAAACAACGACTTCACAGATTTAACAAAACATACTGCATGAAGGGCTTCTTTTTTATGTTGTTTGGTTTTGCATGCTGCTTTTGACATGGTGACTGAGTCCAAATAATTTTACTTTAAAGAAGAAAAACTCTTTGATTAATTTGGATTATGGACAACTCAAATGCGTTACACCACGCTCACCAATGTCATTTAAGAAGGAAAAAAATTTTAAATAAATTATTAGTGTTTATTTATTTTATTTGAGATCATAGTGTTTTTTTTTTTTAAGGAAGTAAGAATGGACTGTTTGTAGATGTCAATGGCAACACAACCTGTCCACGATAGACAAGCAGACACATTCTGGCATTCTAAAATATTTGAACAGAACAAAAATCCACAAAATAAATCAATCTTTTTACATGTCTAAAACATGCCATTGTCAAAACCCCTCATTTTTATTTAGAATATTTGTGAACCCCATATCAAAATCAGTCGAATGTTGCAATTTTTGGAAAAATTAGTTATTTATAGTACTATATTTTATTTATCTTGTAGAGGACAAAACGAGCTTGAGTGATGATTTTTATTTTTTTTAGGCCTCCTCCATGTTTACAAGCAGACATTTCAGTATTGATATTTTTGCGCATGCGCGAAAGTCACTAGTGAATGAGTTTCTAGCATATTTTTCTCAACAAGCAGACATTTCAGTTTAAACTGTTTATGCAAACATTTTAGTCTCACTAGCTAGTCAATTACTAGGTAGTGATTGACAAACTTTATAACCGTTAAAAACCGTTAATGAGTAAAGCTTTTAGTATAGAAAAGCGAAACATTTTTTTTCGTACTGGAGAGTGTGCAATTTCTTTTATTTTTTTTTGGTAAAAAAATACCAAATACCAAGTAATAAGTTGACACAATCAACTTATGTCAGGGCGAAAAGTGCCTTTAACATGTTTTATAATGTAAACTATGAAGATGAACAAACAATGCAACAACTGCTGTTACAAGTGTTACAATCATATTTTTAAAAAATATATTATGTTTTATAATATTTCATATAAAAAAATTATATGTTACTTTCATTTTTATGTTTTTTAAAGAAGGCGTGTAAAGGATACCTCATCCGATTACCCAATTTATTGAAGAAAATAATCAACAGATTATTTGAGTACTGAAATAATTGGTTGCTACAGAATGGAATGCTTTAACTGTAATATTTTTCCTCTGTTCTGTAAGAAATGATAATACCAGTCATGTTGATGCTCTTATTATTTCTTTACCATGTTTTGCACTCTTTTTTTAAGATTGAAGGAGCTGTACTGTCAATGCAGTGAAGCAATAACATTTCAATTGGTGGCTTCTTTGTATATATCGTTGTTGGTTATATATGTCGTTGCACGTTTTGCCCTCTTGAAATGATCACAAGAAGAAAAAAAAAATTCTATCTTTTATTGGGTGGGTTTTTCAGAAACAGAAACATGTATTATGGAGAGCCTTTGTAAACAAAAAACAAAACAATTGTAAAGTAGATTAGTGTACAGAATCATATTTAAAAGTAGGACCAAACAGATAAAAATATGTACTTACAGCCTCGATGCTCCAAAACTACTTCTTACAGGGTTTGTACTCTATGAACTTAACATGCTGAGGTGTACAGGTGTAGATTATTATTGGATGACACAAAACAGAGATTGTCGGTCACGTGAAACACGAGTAAAAAAAAACACTAAGAGTGTTTAACACTAACAGTCTTTAGTAAAATATGAAAACGGGCAGGCTACACATGGGAGTATTTGGATGTGTGGGGAATAGTGGATTAGTATTCTGAGTTGTATAACATCCTCCACTCAGTGTTGTACATTTTTTTTATTTTCTTCATTTACTCTTTGTTTATGTTCAGTCAAAATATCTTTTTCATTTCAATTTTGAGAAAAAAAAAGGAAATTGTAAAATGCTAAAATGAGCAACTCAAGTAAAAGAAAGTTCTGTTTTTGGATAAATAAAGTCTGTTTTATCCTGAATGTCTGGTGCTCCATCATTTGTAAATTATGCTCTCTCCCTACAATACCGTTGAAACCAGAAGTTTACATATACTACTGTACATAAAAACACACGTTTTTTTCCCTCCCTGTCAGACATGAAATAAAAATAAACTTTTCCTGTTTTAAGTCAATTACAATTAACAAAATTATTTTTATTTGCTAAATGTCAGATTAATGAGACTAGGAGTATTTTTAGACTATTTTTTGTTACTTTTATCAAGGTCAAAAGTTTACTTGTACTAAGATCACTATGCCTCTAAACAATTACGAAAATCCCAGGTGATGATGTCATCTCTTTGGAAGCTTCTGATAGATTAATTGAAAGGCTACTCTGCCCGGAAGAAGCCATTACTCCAAAAGAAACATAGAAAAGACAGATCACAGTTTGTGAAGGCACACACGGATAAATACTTAAATTTTTGGAGACATGTCTTGTGGTCTGACGAAACTAAATCGAACTGTTCGGCCACAATGACCATTGTTATGTTTGCAGGCCTCAGAACACCATCCCAACTGTAAAACATGGGGGTGGTAATAAATCTGTGTAGTCCCTCATTCATCCAGGAGTGATCCATAGTAGAAAAAGTTTCAAAAAAGTCTTCTGGACAGTTTCATTCTTCAACGAATGAAGAATTAAACATCGTTGAAGAATTAAACTGTCCAGAAGACTTTTTTGAAACTTTTTCTACTATGGGGGTGGTAACATCACCACCCCCCCGCGGTGGGAGGGACTGGTGGAGGGACTGGTGCACTTCACAAAACAGATGGCATCATGAAGAAAGAACATTATGCAGAAATATTGAAGCACAATCTGAAGACATCAGCCAGAAAGTTGAAGCTTGGGCGCAAATGGATCGTCCAAATGGACAAGGACCCGAAACATACTGCCAAATTGGTTACAAAGTGGCTTAACAATAACAAAGTCAATGTTTTGGATTGACTTTAACAGAGCCTGGATCTATATCCCATTGAGCATTTACAGTATGGTCAGTGCTGAAAAGGGTTGTACATCTAAGGCGACGTACAAACTTGGCTTAGTTACATCAGTTCTGTCTGGAGGAATGGGCCAAAATTCCTCCCAACACTTGTGGGAAGCTTATGGAAAAATATCCTAGACGTTTGACTCAAGTAGAGCAACTTAAAGGCAGTAGTACCAACTACTAATGAAATGTATGTAAACTTTTGACTTTGATTAAAGTAACAAAGAATTGTCTAAAAAAAAAAAACCTAGTCTCATTATTCTGACAAATCATTTTAATTGTAATTGACCAAAAACAGGAAAAGCTTATTTTTATTTAATGTCTGACAGTGAGAAAAAAACCCACATGTGTTGTTATGAAGTGTATGTACTGTAAATTACTGGTTTTAACTCTGTGTTTTAGTGGCTCATTTGGATAAGCTATTAAATATCTGTCATTTCTGCCATTTTAACCAACTTTACTCAGAATTTAATGTTCCATCCCTGTAACATCTGGTCCAAAAGAATCACAAAGTTTCTGATTCTTGTATTACGGCCTTGTTGGTCAAACATGACCACAACAAGCCTCCAAACGTTTCAAGAAGGAGTTTAGAGAAATCTTGAGTCCAAACCTAAACCATGAGTTGACTAACACTAAGATTGAACACCGGGGGTATATTCCAAGACGGAAGTTTAACCTAGCATCTGGTAAACCCTGAGCTAGAGGTTAATTAACCGACAACCTGCTTACTCGAGTTTGTTAGTTCCAAAACACCTGATAAGTTTGAGTTCAATCTACCTCCTGCTGGTAACCCAGAGGTAGTGCGCGCGCACCAAAAATATAAAGACCCTTTCAATGGATCCCCGAATTCCTGATCAATGTTCCCTCTAATTTTTTATGTGTCTGAGCAAACACACAAGCTTCCTGAGCAAAAGGGGGCGGAGCAAAGACGTTTACTCTTTTGTGACGTCAGCAGCAGTGACGAGCCAAACACTGAAGCAGTGGTTTGAAGCAATTTGTTTCAGAAGGAAAGAAGAAAGAGATATGCTCCGGAGTTCTGTCTCATTTTACCATCTCTAGCTTAAATTGAGTTTCATTTTGTGCGCTGCATAGGTTTTCTTGTGCGCTATTAATCTGCGATCAGTGCGCAATTGCGCAGGCGCGCAGCTTAGAGGGATCATTGTTCCTGATCCAAAATGAAATCTGAAGGTTAGAAATAACGACCAGATTTCTTCACCGAGGTGGAGCTGGAGGCGTTAATGCTAGTTTATGAAGAATTCAAGACCAATTTCAAAATAAAAAAGCAATACATGAGCATCAATTAAAAAAAAGAAAGTCTGCTTGGCTGTGCGAGTTTAAAAATATCAAATTTACACCATTTTTATTAAATGTTTAATGAAAAATTTGTTTGAAAATATATTTCTATTCAAGTCTGACTTTATTTCCTGAGCAGTGTAAGAACCTATCTAAATTAAAAAATGAGAAAAGGCTCACAAGGATTTTAACTGTCTTCTTCTTTCAGAAACTGAAACCTAGGATATTTGGGCCATGTGGGCCACTTGGGATGGACTTTGGGCAACAGACCATTTTTTTTTCTTTTTGCGCCCTTTAAACATATCAATGAATATTTAACAGAAATTTGTTATTTTTGTGTTTTATCTATATATTTATAATTTTTGCCAACTCAGACATCTACTCAAAAGGTGTTTTATGATTTGAGCGTATCTATAGGTGTCACACCCTAAGCATGTAACCCTTTGTGTTAGGTGTGAAGTAGATACGCATATCTCAATATGTGGTATTCACCACCATGCCTGATGATGCAGCAGCACTCGTTAAGTACGGTACTTTGACTCAACCTACGTTTCAGGCCAGCTCCACCACCGTCACGACGTCCCCTCCAATACCAGACCTGGAGTCTTCAGGCCAGTCCGCTTACGCCGCACGCCACCCATGTTCCAACCAGAGAAATGGAACATGCATCAAGCCACCCTCAACAACCAGCCCAGAACCAACAACATCTGTGAGGGCTGGAATAACAAGTTCTTCAGTCTGGTGAACCACTCCAACCCCACTGTCTGGAAGCTGATTGAGTGCTTGCAGGCTGAGGCTGCCACCGTCGATGGTATTCTGCTCCAGGAGGGCATGATAGTGTACCATGCCGTGGGAAGATAGCGTGGTACACTATCTTCCCACGCTATCTTCCCAAGCGTGGGAAGATGGTGTACCAGGAGCTACAGGTTTGTCTCCACAACCTGGTGCTTAACTTGAACACAGGCAAGAAGACCATCCCTGCCTTCCTTCGTGGCATCAGTCACAACCTTCGTGGAGGACAACCAAACTTGTAAAAAATTGTGATTATTTTCTTGTAAAAAATTGTGAGATTTTCACTTGATTTCTGTAATATTTTCGTGATAATGTATCCTGTGAAATGGAATAAAACAGTTGCATTACACAAAATAATTGCTTTTAGTCAGTTTTATCCCATGGCCCAAATATCGTAGTCACAGTGGCCCAAATATCCTAGGTTGCAGTTTCTTGGCCCAAATGTTCGTGGACATGCTTTCTGGAAGACACCGCTGAGCCCACACCCGGGAAAACAACAACTTGCCCCAATATTCAGATGAATTATGTTACCAGATAAGTTAGAGCTGAAAAAGACCATATTTTATTTGGTTGTAAAATCAGAAAACACATTGAAACTAACGTAAATCATGTGTTTTTAGTTTTTTCTTTTAGTGTTTGACATAAAACTAAGTAACATAAATATTTGAGAAAAGGATTTTTATCGCTATAAATTTGAACTTTAGGGGAACGAGGTCAAACTTGAACATTAATCTAAAAGGGGAAAGGTTAGATAAAGCTAGAGGGGGAATAAAAAATTTAAGATATTTTGTGTTTATTATTTTAGTTAAAACCTAAACATTATCAACACGTCTCAGAAATGAAAAAAATTCTGTAACTTTTAAATCCTATTTGTCTCAGAATAGTAAACATTTTTCTGAGAGACTCCGCCTCTCTGAAACATTCCAATGACAGTCATTTACTCCAAAAAAACCTGTATCACACTGGTTTTTCTGTGTTTCTATCTTTATGAAGACAATCGGTTACGTCCTACATAATGTTTAGTGGAGATGATCTAATTTGTCATCCCACTCTGTTTAAACTTGGAGAGAATCTCTTTCCCAAGTTTCATTTATTTTGTTTTCCTCAAACTGTGTTTCAAGGATTTTTTTTCTCCAGAAATGAGGAAAGAAATAGAAATATGTGAAATAAATTTATTTACTCATTTCTACGCCATCTTTCATCCAGCAAATAGGAAACAAATTCTCATGATTTAAACAAAACATTTCACAGAGCAGTACAACTGCAGACAGAATTCTTCTGAGGAATGTCAGGAACCTGGACCCGGTACCAGCGGTAATCCAGGACGATCACGGTCCCGTACGTCTTCTCTGATTGGTTCAGTCCATCTACTGCATCTTCTTCTTCTTCTGCTGTGGGGAGACGTTCCAGTAGTAGAGGACCTGTGCGGCGATGATTCCGTTACAGGTGGAGGAGATGACATAGGTGAGCGCCAGCAGCGTGTCTCCCGTTTCCTGGAAACCACACAGGTTAACATCAACTCCCCATGAGAGGATGTGAAGGGGTCTTACCTGGATGGAGGTGAAGATACGAGCGAGGGATCCGGCGAACAGCAGAAAGACGGAGATGGCCGACAGCTGCCCCGTGTGGCCGTTCTGGAAGTTAGCTGCAGCCTGTATCAGCTGGTACAGAGATACCAGGTGGTGAGGACCTGCTCGTAACCACAGTAACGGCTCACATCACCTGTAACCACGGCGATGGCTTACCTGACCCGTAACCATAGCACGGCTCCCTTACGTCACTAACCATAGGAAGGGCTTACCCGGCTAAAGATGACCGCTGGCATATTGGTGGCTTGCAGCGAGGTGCCCACCGATTTGGGTGTTACAGGGGACAAAAGGAGACCCAGCAAGAGGCAGTAGACCACCACAAACAGGAGCCCTGAAAACCAGAACCAGATAAATCTACTTTATTTATACAGCACATTTTATAAACAACCAGTTCCAAAACTAAAATGATTTTTAAACCAATAAAAATAATGGTATTAATTAAAAATAATGAAATTAAAATAAAAATAAGTTAAATTAAATAATAAAATAAACACAAGGTAGAGACTGGTACCAGTTAAAACCACAAATAAACAAATCATAGCACGTGAGCCATTTGCGGCCCCTTCAGACTTTTCAACATGAATTATTTAACACTAGGACCACCGCGTTCTAACTCTACCTGCAAGTGCCATGACCGTCAAAGTGATCCTTATGTAACTATTCATGTTTTGCACTGCTTTATGTCATAAATAAACTTTTAAACCACTTAATTTTTAAAGTACTGTATTTTCACGACCATAAGGCGCATATAAAAGTCTTAGATATTCTTTAAAATGAGCGGCGCCTCCTATGTGTGTTGTGAAAAAACAGGTGAAGCAGATGAACACTAAGCTTGCTGTGATTCTGGGAGGTCTGACAAAGGAACTCCAACCGCTGGACATTGGCGTGAATCGGCCGTTCAAAGTAAGAGTGCAAGCGTCGTGGGAGCGATGGATGACCTGAGGAGACCACAGCTTCACGAAGGGTGGAAGGCAGCCCCGGGTGAGTTACGCAGTTTGCCAGTGGATTTTAGATGCTTGGCTAACCGTTGGTCCCGTTAGCCCAGCAGACACATTAGCCGCTAATGTGTCTGCTGGCACTGTTTTTCGGACCTTTCGCAAAAGCAGGCATCCTTTCCGAGGAGCCGCACGGTACAGAAAGTGACTCTGACAGTGAGGAAAGTGAACCTGCGAGGTTGGATTTAGAGCAGCTGTTAGATTCAGAAACAGAGGATGAGGACTTTGATAGATTTGATAAATGACTTTATAACGACTGTAACTAATATTTAGATAAAACCAACCAAACTCGGTTTTACTCCCGATCTATTTAAATACACACACTTGTCTGCTTGTGTGTGTGTTGTTGTACGGCAGACGTGCGTAGTAGAGGATATTTACATAAAACCTGCGCCCTATCATCAGGTGCACCTTATGTGTGTGTTAAATACAGAGCACACGAAACTGGGACTGCGCCTTTTAACACGGTGCGCCTTTTGGTCGTGAAAATACGGTAATAATAATGATAAAATGTTAAATATTTTTAAAACCTAGAATAAAAAAACAAACACCAAGTAAAATTATCTAATTCATCGATAGCCTACTTTTTTCCGCATTTTGCGCTGCTGCTTCAAAAATGTCCTTGTTAAAATTGGCTATATGCTATATTCTAATATGTTAACCTGAACTTTCAAGTCTTATCTAGAAAACATGGCTGACTTTATTCAGACTCTCTTCATGGTGTCTCTTCAATATTATCTCACTCAAACTTTCTAAAATGTTTATGTGAAGGCGTCAGAGTCCTCCTTGTCTCTCTCCACAAACAAACACACACACTTATGTGTGGCCGTAACAATGTGTTTGTTGCCATAGCAACATAGCAACAACTTCCCGAAGAAGATATTGCTATGGCAATGTGCGCTTCCTCCCAGCTGCTGCGCCCCAGTTAGAGGAGATAAAGTACTTAGAAATTTTTAAATGATCATGTTTAGAACACAAAACCATGATCAAATAGAAAACATGTTTATATTAAAAGTCATAAAAGTTCAGCCTCCTAGGTTTTGTTTTATTTATTCTAATTAGCATATTTAAGTGACGTGCAGTCAAATTGACGGCTGCGGCAGTCCTAGTGTTAAACCTTATTTGTTCTTTTCTCCAAGTCCCATAGATTTTTTTTGCTAACATTGAGAAGCAGTTCATTTTGTTGCTGTTGGAACAGAATTTTGCATTTTACCAACATTAGGGTGCAACCATGTACATTTTCCCCAGTTATTCTGACAGTGTTTGAACATTTTTTTTAACTTTCCTCTTTTTTGATGCTTCATCAAAACCCTCCATGTTCTCATAACCTGGCTCTTCAGTCACATTTAGAACGCTGTGGGACACAAGCTGAAAAGTATGCGTTTCCAAGATTAATCCTTCTAACAGGTTCAGATTAGAACCAGTTAAACTCGTAGATCCAGATGTGTTGGTGTTACCTTTTCCTGTCCTTCCTCCGTACATCTGGATCAGGAAACCGATGGTGACCGTCTGCAAGGCAAGGAACAGAGCTTCTCCCCATGAACTGAGAAAACATTAGACAGTAGAGCTGTTTTACACGCTGACGCTGACCGCCCAAAGAGAAGAACTCGGGTTTTCATCACCAATCGTACATTAGTCATCTTAGAGTGCCGTATCAGCCAATCAGAGGACTGAACTCACAAAATGAAGAGCTGCTATTGGCTCCAAGGAATTTTAAACGTCCAAGTGGAGATAGAACTCATTTCAAATGAGGGGCCACATAAACCTTGGACTCTGTGTGTGCACGTAGATTCCAGGTTTATAAAAAACCTCCATAACTCCCTTTAATCAAATTTAAGTTTTATGAGCCACATCTACGACATATCTCAGGTGTAAGCTAACTGGGTTTCCATCCCGCCATCTAATATGGATCAAACAAATGATGTAACTCATCGTTGTACGGAAAGTTGTCCTTAAAAAGCCAGTGCCGCCTGTTAGTACTCATCCACACTGGCAAGGTGTCACCATTGTGCAGTCATGGTAACGTCTCCCACAAGCCTAATACAGCAGAGTGGGAAGTGGTCACCATGGACAATTTTTAATTGACACACTGATCTGTCACTGACATAAAAAAAAAAAAAGAAATGGTTCAAACTTAAAGTAGCGACAAGAAAAGAAAAATAGCCGCTCACCGGAAATCCCTGTCAGCCACAGGAGGTGACCCAAGTAATTCCCAGTTTGATATTTTGATGATATTAATGTTTTTACTAATAAGATTGTCTATACAGGGAGGGGAGACGGCAGCTCAGTGGTTAGCGCATTCGCGTGCGGACCGGAAGGTCGCGGGTTTGCAGCCCACAGAGAGCATGTCTAGGGTCCTTGGAGAAGACACCTAACCCCCGCTTCTCGCACCATTAGCGCCGTTGAAGGGCAGCCTGCTGCGGTGTAAGGAGTGCAGCACACAAATTTCCCCGGTGAGGGATGAATAGAGTTCCGTTCCATCATCTTCCGCTTGTTCCGTGGTCGGGTCGCGGGGGCAACAGCCTCAAGCGGGCAGCCCAGGCCTCTCTCTCTCCCTGCCTGCATCCTCTAGCTCACCTGGAAGGATCCCAAGTCGTTCCCCGGCCAGCTGTGAGACATAGTCTCTCCAGCGGGTCCGGGGTCTGCCCCTTGGTCTCCTCCCGGTGGGACGTGCCCAAAACACCTCGCCCGCGAGGCGCTCGGGGGGCATCCTGACCAGATGCCCGAACCACCCCATCTGGCTCCTCTCGACCTGGAGGAGGAGCGGCTCGACACCGAGCTCCTCCCGGATGGCAGAGCTCCTCACCCGATCTCTGAGTGAGAGCCCAGCCACCCTGCGGAGGAAGCTCATTTCGGCCGCTTGTACCCGCGATCTCATTCTTTCGGTCACCACCCACAGCTGGTTACCATGGTGAGGGTTGGAACGTAGATCGACTTGTAAATCGAGAGCTTTGCTTTTCGGCTCAGCTCTCTCTTTACCACAACGGACCGATGCAACGTCCTAATTATTGCTGACGCCGCACCGATCCGCCTGTCGATCTCCCAGTATGAATAGAGTAATTCATTTTTTTTTTTTATGTGTTCAATAAAATATTGCGTAGTTGCAGATGTGTGACAGCACACGATTTACAAACAAGATCAAATGTGATTATGAGATTATGAATTTAAATGACAAACTTTTCACTGATGTGTTACTATTATTTCAACTATAGTTCATCACAAACAGGTATTTCTGAGTGCTTTCTACTGTATTTTTCAGAGTATAAGTCTCAGTTTTTTTTTTCGCTAGGGGTGCGACTTATACTCTGGAGTTACTTATATGTGAAATTATCAACATAATTTCACATGTTATTTTCACACTAAACCACTAGAGGCCGCTCTATGTCTGTGTTGATAATTTAAACTTTGCGGGTAACTTGTTGGGGGAATTATTTTAAAGCGACACTGAGAATGACCATTTCATTGGATTTAATGATTTGGAGTGAATGAAGTGGTTTCAGGTAAACATATTATGATGTGTTTTATGCGATAGTTATCTGAATAACGCATTATATATCTCGGATTACAACCCAGAGGTTAGGCCCCGGACCCGCTGGACAGACTGTCTCACAGCTGGACAGGAACACCTCGGGATACTCCTGGGTGAGCTGGAGGATGCAGCCAGGGTGAGAGAAGCTTCAGTTTTTCAGTCTGAGGTTTTTGCTTCCGCGACACGGCCCCGGAAAAGAGGATGATAACAGAACTTTGCGTAAAAAATGTGACTAATACACTGATGCTAGTTTTAATGTTTTTCCTTTTTCTTTTTCTTTGTTATGCGTTTTTAGTCTGGTGCGACTTATACTCCGGAAAAAACTGTAATTGCTTTCTAACTGCTTCAGATGCTTCATTTCACTGTTCTCAGTTCACTTCATGCTCCGTCCACAAGTATCGTCTTCCTCCATGTCTAACCATTTCCGTACGGCAGCTTTTGACTTCACTTAGAGTCATAAACAAAACTCCATCTTGATTTGATCACTCAGGATGGAAGGTGGTGTACAAACAGATTTGGGCCAAAGCATGTTTTATAAAATGAGAGCTTTAAAAAGAAAGAACCGTTTTACATGTTTATACAGTTTAAAAAAAACTAGTTGTGATTTGTTTTTGAAAACAGAAAACAACGGAACTGAAAACTGGGCTCAGTGTGTGGGGCATGCTGGGACTTGTAGTGCTAACAATAAAGAGTACTACTGATGAATGTGAACAGTGGTGGATGAAGTACTCTCTTTTTGTACTTAAGTAAAAGTACAGATAATTAGGCAAAAAATTTACTTAAGTAAAAGTACCAATAAAAAAAATCTACTTAAGTAAAAGTACAAAAGTAGTTGGTGTAAATTGTACTTTTTAAGTAAAAAGTAAAAGTATTCGACCATAATTCAAATGTTATTTTTGTGCTGTATGGTGTCACCATGGTAACCAGGATAAATACTCTGCAGGGGTGTAACCCCCCTCTCCCGCCTCTTTTGGTCCACAAATAAAATAAAATAAATAAAATAAAAGGAAAGGGGACAAGTCAAGCTATCCCCTAGAAGGGCCAGTGAATGGGCTCCAAAATGGAGGAAAATGACACTTATTTTTTAAAATGTTTTTGGGGGGGGGCCCCCAGTCACTATAGATTGGCTTTGTCAAAGCCCCACCCCCCTTTGGAAAATTCTAGATCCGCCCCTGCTCTGTGTAATGATGGCTCAACTTTTTATTTAGAAGTAAACACAACGAACAACGATCTTCTGACTCTTTTTAATTTTTTCTATATTTGATGTTTGGTTTTTGAATGAATGCGGAAAATGTTTCTCGATTCATGACTTCTTCTCCCGATCAACTGCTTCTTTTGATTTTGACGATGCGGATTCAAGATGCGCTAAAAAAAAAAAACCTGTGTATTTTTCAAATTCCTGAACGAAAATGTAACGAAAAATGTAAAACACACTTTTAAAAAGTAGCGAAGTAAAAGTACAGATATTTATCTAAAAATGTAGTGAAGTAAA
Organism: Neostethus bicornis; assembly: GCA_902685375.1. Classification (NCBI taxonomy): domain Eukaryota; kingdom Metazoa; phylum Chordata; class Actinopteri; order Atheriniformes; family Phallostethidae; genus Neostethus; species Neostethus bicornis. Next base: position 21,488,268 of record LR738558.1, on the reverse strand, counting down.
AGTAAAAGTACCGGTCTCAAATTTGACTTAATTAAAGTACAGATACACAATTTTTTTACTTAAGTACAGTAACGAAGAACATTTAGGAATACCATTTCCTATTTTGCTGCTCGGACACAATTCATTTGCTTTTACTTCGTTACGTTCCACCACTGAATGTGAATAATATCCTACCTGAAAGGAAACTTGTTCCCGATGCTGTAAACCATAGTTCCTGTGATGGCCAGAAGTTCCAGCATCACAGATTTGAAACTCAGTCCTTCTGCACTTTTTGCTCCCATTAGCTTTAAAATCTGTGGCAACTTCACTAAAAAAAAAAAAAAAGCAGAAAAAAGGCAGAAAAAATAGCATAAATTTATTTACATTTTTACAGACACAACATAAAACAAAACATCGGTGGTGACCGAAAGAATGAGATCGCGGGTACAAGCGGCCGAAATGAGCTTCCTCTGCAGGGTGGCTGGGCTCTCACTCAGAGATCGGGTGAGGAGCTCTGCCATCCGGGAGGAACTCGGTGCCGCTCCTCCTCCAGGTCGAGAGGAGCCAGATGGGGTGGTTCGGCCATCTGGTCAGGATGCCCCCTGAGCGCCTCGCGGACGAGGTGTTTTGGGCACATCCCACCGGGAGGAGACCAAGAGGCAGACCTCGGACCCGCTGGAGAGACTATGTCTCACAGCTGGCCGGGGAACGACTTGGGATCCTTCCGGGTGGGCTGGAGGATGCAGCTGGGGAGAGAGAGGCCTGGGCTGCCCATTTGAGGCTGTTACCCCCATGACCCGACCCCGGAACAAGCAGAAGATGACGGAACGGAACAACATAAAACATGTCAGACTAAATATTTCTTTTTTAATTCAATAAATATTTCATTTTATAACATCATTAACAAGATGTTTTAAACAGCTGGAAAGGTGTTTAAAAAAAAAAAAAAAAAAAAAAAGCAACTTCTGGACCTTATTTGTCCTTCATTCTGGATCACATATGTAAGAACTACAGAGCAGCAGGTCCTGAACCCGATCATAGTCCAGGAGTCTGGCCTGCGTACTCGTACCCATCGAGGAAGATGAGGAAGTTAAGCGTGCAGAGCAGGACATACTTACCCATTACTGATCCCAGGATGATGCCGATACCGAGACCTTTACTCAGGACGATTTTCAGACATGGAACTAGAACAGAAAGAGACATCAGGGACCACTTAGGACCACCGAGAACCTGGACTCTGAGAAACTGAAAATTCTTTATAAACGCGTTTCGTTTCTCACGCTGCATTTGGTGCTTTTCTCACCTCCATCTAGTCATGTCACCACATCATAGTCGCTGTGTTTTGTTTTACTTTTCATCACATTGGTAACACAATTACTTTCATACAAATCTCTGATTTTAATGTAGCGTCATTTGCTTCTTCTTCTCCTTTCATCATTTCCCCCCAGGGGGCGCCACAACAAGTCAGTTTCTTCCATCTAACCCTATCTCCTGCATCCTCTTCAGTCACACCAACTATCTTCATGTCTTCCTTCACTGTATCCATGAACCTCCTCTTTGGTCTTCCTCTAGTCCTCTTTCCTGGTGGTTCCAAACCCAGCATTCTTCTTCTGATGTACTCTCTCTCTCTCCTCTGCACATGTCCAAACCATCTCAGTCTGGCCTCTCTGATTTTGGCAAATGCCTGTCAGTCAGAATAAACTAGACATGTGACAGCCGAAAAGTTACTTTATCTAAAAATAATAGTACCGTAATTTCACAGCCATTAGGCACACCGTACAAAAAGGCGCAGTCTCAGTCACACACCGCCTTACAACAACACACACGCAAGCATGCAAATGTGCGTATTAAAATATAGATCGGGAGCAAAACTGAGTTTGGTTGCGCTTTATTTAAGTAGTAACGATACTAAACAAACACATTACCAGTAATAGTCTTTATTCAAATCCGTCAAAGTCCTCATCCTCTGTTTCGGAATCGAACAGCTGCGCAAAATCCAACAGAGCAGGTCCACTTCGCTCCTCGCTGTCAAAGTCACTGTCTGTACTGTGCGGCTCCTCAGAAAGGATACCAGCTTTTGCGAAAGCTCGGATAACAGTACCAGCAGACATGTTAGTCCAAGCATCTACAATCCATTGGCAAACTGCCTTCCACCCTTCGTGAAACTGTGGTCTCCTTCGGTCATCCATCGCTCCCACGCCGCTCCCACGCCGCTCACACTTTAACGTTCTCATGCCTTTTCTTTCAGGTCCATCTCGCGGGCACCGCGTTTTCTTTTAGGTCCGCTTTTTCCCACACACAAGGCGCACCGCACAAAAAGGCGCACCGCTCATTTTGAAGAAAATTTGAGACTTTTAGGTGCGCCTTATGGCCGTGAAATTACGGTACTCAATTGATTGTTTTAACACTAGAACTCCCAAAGCTGTCAATTTGACGATACTCAGAATTTGGCCTCTAATTAGTGTTGTTACGTTGATTTTTAACGTTTCTGGGCTTTTGATTTTTTCTACATTTTTTTTGTATGTTGTTGTAATTTAACCAAAAACAAACACTAAAAACAAGTTCTGAGTAATTCTTTCCTCTAACTCCCAAACCCGTCATTTTGACTCCTCTATTAAATGTAATTTTTCCCGCGCCTGACCGTAGCGCGGTTACTGTTGCCTAGTAACTGTTGTGATGCCACTCGGGTAAAGATGGATTTTAGAAAACGTTTGTCAGTCACTGAGGCACTTCAGGCTATGACGTCATCGCTATAGCACTAATCATCAAATTGACGGCCGTGGGAGTTCAAGTAGTTTTAGAATTCTGGTAGTCCTACTGTTAATCACCATCTTCTTCTTCTTCTCCTTTCGGCGTTTCCCTCCAGGGGGCGCCACAGCAAGTCAGTTTCTTCCATCTGACCCTATCTCCTGCATCCTCTTTGGTCACACCAACTATCTTCATGTCTTCTTCACTGTATCCATGAACCTCCTCTTTGGTCTTCCTCTAGTCCTCTTCCCTGGTGGTTCCAAACCCAGCATCCTTCTTCTGATGTACTCTCTCTCTCTCTCCTCTGCACATGTCCAAACCATCTCAGTCTGGTCTCTCTGACTTTAAAACCTCTAACATGTGCTGTTCCTCTGATCCTGTCCATCCTGGTCACTCCCAGACAGATCCTCAGCATCTTCATCTCTGCTACCTCCATCTCTGTTTCCTGTCTTTTCCTCAGTGCCACTGTCTCTAGAGCAAACAGCATGGCCGGTCTCACCACGGTTTTGTACACTTTTTCTTTCATTTTAGCTGAAACACTTCTGTCGCACATCACACCTGATACTTTCCTCCACTTGTTCCAGCCTGCTTGAACACGCTTCTTCACCTCTTTTCCACACTCTCCATTGCTCTGGACTGTTGATCCTAGATACTTAAAATCTTCCACCTTCTTTATCTCTTCTCCCTGTAACCTCACTTTTCCATTTGGATCCCTCTCATTCACACACGTACTCACCATATGATTAACAGAAAAATGGAAATTAGGTTTGTAATTGCAAAACAAGCAAAATCTCTAAAATGAACAACAAGAGCAAATGTGTGATTGATTGTCTGAGAGTGGCCCTGTGACTGACTCGAGACTTGTACAGTGTGTACCCCTCTTCTTTTACTGTAAGAGAGGAACGTCTGGAAGTGAAGGAATGGTTTCCAGTGGAATGTTTGGAGTATAAAAATCAGTTTCTTTACACTTTACAGTGTATATGTTCATTCAGAGAGTTTGTTTGTAGTTCTTTAGTCTGATCTAGTCTCTGGACCATTTTGGTCTGAACAGGTCTAGTGTTTAGAAAAGTTTTTAATTTGGTCTTTGATCCTGTCTAGTCTGACCTTTGAACCAAATTTCTACCCCTTAACCCTTGAAGTTTAAAATATTATGTGTAATAATTGTGTTTAATTCTGTTTCATTTGACCGCTATTTAAATAGGACGTTAAAAATAATAATAAGGAAATAGACTGAAGCTAACTCCATTAGCATGTTAGCATTAAACACCGGAAGTGAGCTGCTTACCGTCCAATAAGTTGAACTTAAGAAAAAATTCGTCATAGCAGGATTCCGGCATGAAGTAAGAGACCAGAAACGCTTTAAAATAATCCATCATTTCTGAAATATTTCCGATTTTTTTGGCGAACAATGGGAGAAAATGATGGTATATGTGCAACACAAATCACCGTCCGACTAGAATTACTTCCTTTACAAGGTTCCGTTCTAAAAAAAAAAAAAAAAAAAAGTTAAGAAAAAATGTGAATTTTTGAAAAAAAAATTTATACCAATAAAATAGAAACATGTTCCTTTTCTTATTGACTAAAAAAAAGTTAGATAAAGATAGGATTTTTTTTTTCCTTTTTCTTGGAAAAAAAAATCATCCTGATTGTGTTTCCATCAGGATGAAGAACATCTATTGACTTCTTTAGATATTTAGCTGTAGAGTAGAATAAGCTAATATTTAAACAATAATCTGTGACACATTGTTTGCTCGTCCCGGGGGAGGGATCTCTCTTTCACGTGGATCCCCACGAGGTTTCTTATTTTTCCCCACTGATTGGTTTTTTAGGAGTTTTTCCTCACCGTGAAGGAGAGTCTAAGTGCATAAATGTGCTAGTCTTGTTTAGTTAGCTTTTGTTAGTTATTTTTCTTGTTGTGTATTTGTGTTAATACATTCCTCTTTTTCTTGTGAAGCTCATTGAGACGAAAATTCTGTGATTTTGGGCTAAACAAATAAAATTGAATTGAAATTGAATTCATCAAAGAAAAAACATTAATATTTTTTGATTAATCAGAAAAATTAGTTTTTTGAGCTGCTTTTGCTTCGTTTTTGTATAAATAAATTTACACTTTAATACAAGGTATTTATGTTAAAAAACTTTATGTTAACTAACAATAAATTTATCAAATAAAACCTCTTTTTTATTGTGTTTTTCACTAATAACAAGTCAGCAATAAATCCTCAAAAATAAATTTACAATAAGTTTAATAAATTTATTAAAATATCAAAAAATTTGTTTGATTTCAGTTTACTCTATGACTTTACTTCTCCTTCTTCTTTTGGCTTTCCCTTCAGGGGGCACCACAGCAAGTCAGTTTCTTCCATCTAACCCTATCTGCTGAATCCTCTTTAGTCACATCAACTATCTTCATGTCTTCCTTCACTGTATCCATGAACCTCCTCTTTGGTCTTCCTCTAGGCCTCTTTCCTGGTGGTTCCAAACCCAGCATCCTTCTTCTGATGTACTCTCTCTCTCTCCTCTGCACATGTCCAAACCATCTCAGTCTGACCTCTCTGACTTTAAAACCTCTAACATGTGCTGTTCCTCTGATCCTGTCCATCCTGGTCACTCCCAGAGAGATCCTCAGCATCTTCATCTCTGCTACCCCCATCTCCGTTCCGTTCCGTCATCTTCCGCTCGTTCCGGGGTCGGGTCGCGGGGCCAACAGCCTTAAGCGGGTAGCCCAGGCCTCTCTCTCCCCGGCTGCATCCTCTAGCTCACCCGGAAGGATCCCAAGTCGTTCCCCGGCCAGCTGTGAGACATAGTCTCTCCAGCGGGTCCGGGGTCTGCCTCTTGGTCTCCTCCCGGTGGGACGTGCCCGAAACACCTCGCCCGCGAGGCGCTCGGGGGGCATCCTGACCAGATGCCCGAACCACCCCATCTGGCTCCTCTGGACCTGGAGGAGGAGCGGCTCGACACCGAGCTCCTCCCGGATGGCAGAGCTCTTCACCCGATCTCTGAGTGAGAGCCCAGCCACCCTGCGGAGGAAGCTCATTTCGGCCGCTTGTACCCGCGATCTCATTCTTTCGGTCACCACCCACAGCTGGTGACCAAAGGTGAGGGTTAGAACGTAGATCGACTTGTAAATCAAGCGCCTTGCTTTTCGTCTCAGCTCTGTTTCCTGTTTGTTCCTCAGTGCCACTGTCTCTAGACCAATCAGCATGACCGCTCTCACCACTGTTTTGTACACTTTCTCTTTCATTTTAGCTGAAACTCTTCTGTCACACATCACACCTGATACTTTCCTCCGTCCATTCCAGCCTGCCTGCAAACACTTCTTCACCTCTTTTCCACACTCTCCATTGCTCTGGACTGTTTGTCCTAAGTACTTAAAATCTTCCACCTTCTTTATCTCTTCTCACTGCAGCCTCACAAAGTAATGTCACAATGTTTAAATCTAAGCTGAAAACCTAGAGAATAAAATTGTGCATTTTACTGAAGTATTTTTTTTAATTCTAAAGCACTTTTAATGACCTTACGTATGAATTGTTTTATATAATTAAACATGCCTCCCCTTAATTTTTCTGCTGAACGAACTAATAATTAAATATATGGATATGTAAAATATGAATGTTCACCGAAAGAATGAGATCGCGGGTACAAGCGGCCGAAATGAGCTTCCTGTGCAGGGTGGCTGGGCTCTCACTCAGAGATCGGGTGAGGAGCTCTGCCATCCGGGAGGAGCTCGGTGTCGAGCCGCTCCTCCTCCAGGTCCAGAGGAGCCAGATGGGGTGGTTCCGGCATCTGGTCAAGATGCCCCCCGAGCGCCTCGCGGGCGAGGTGTTTTGGACACGTCCCACCTGGAGGAGACCAAGTGGCAGACCCCGAACCTGCTGGAGAGACTATGTCTCACAGCTGGCCGGGGAACGACTTGGGATCCTTCCAGGTGAGCTAGAGGATGCAGCTGGGGAGAGAGAGGCCTGGGCTACCCGCTTGAGGCTGTTGCCCCCGCGACCCGACCCCGGAACAAGCGGAAGATGACGAAACGGAACGGATGAATGTTCACACTTAACAATTTCAAACTAAATGACATAAAAGTTAAATGTGTTCAATCTATATAAATTTATTAATACACAAATAAATGTTCATTTTTAAAAAGTTGGATCAGACAATTTAGATTTTAATATTTTTCACAAAATCACCAATAAAAACAAATTATAACAATACAAACAAACAAAAAAAACCCAACTGTATAGAATTTAAAAATGAATAAATTTAATCAAATCTGAAGGTTAAATTTATATTTTAGAAAATAACAATTTAGTTTTAAAATGATTCATTTAAAAGAAACAAAATAGTAAATTAAATTTATTTTTAAAAATATTAAGACACAGGAAGAGAATTAAATAAACTAAAAAAAAAACATTCATTATCTTACAAAAAAATATAAAAAGGTGTTTTTAAAATCATTCAAAAATTTTGCAAATTTCATCATTTAAAGAATGTTTATATCTGACTGGTTTAATTAAAGTAATAATTTAATTTAAAAAAGATAAAGTGGCACAATTTTGTGATTAATACAGAAAATAAATACTAATAAAAATGGGGAAAAAAATGAAAATAAATAATAACAACAAAAACAATGCTAACTTTAAATAATAATAATAATAATAATAATTTAAATAATATTGTTAACTTTAAAAAAACAATTAAATAACAATAAAAAAACATTGATTGGTAAAAAGTGTTTTAAAATAATTAAATTTAATAAAATATTTAAAATGATATCCTTTAAAGAATCACATTTTTGTTTATTTTTTTTAGTTTATTATTTGAAAAATATTTATGAACTTTGTTTGGTCAGTAGGGGGCAGTATTACATCATGACTCCATTACGACCAGAGGAAGAACCTGACGTCTAATGGAGTCCCACACGGGTTCTGAAAGGTTCCATCTCTCAGAAACCAAGCTGGACTTCCCGGGTCAACCCTACTCGGTGTCGGTCCTGAAGGTGGGATACTGCCACCTACAGGCCGACGGCAGCTTCAAAGCAGACGGATCGATCTCTTTAATAACCGGTCCTATGGTGATCCTGGTGGACACCGGGGGTCCGTGGGACCGGGATTTCCTCCTCCGGTCATTGAAAGAAAGAGGTCTGGATCCTGGAGACGTGCACGTGGTCGTGGGGACTCATGGACACTCGGACCACATTGGAAACTTGAATCTGTTTACTTCCGCTTTAACGGTGGTAGGAAATGACGTCAGCAGCGGGGACACGTATCGACCAAACCGGCTGGCAGATGGAGAGGTTTACCCCATAGACCAGCATGTAGGTCCTTCTAGGACTGTACCAACCTGTAGACCAGCATGTAGGTGCTTCTAGGACTGTACCAACCTGTAGACCAGCATGTAGGTGCTTCTAGGACTGTACCAACCTGTAGACCAGCATGTAGGTCCTTCTAGGACTGTACCAACCAACCTGTAGACCAGCATGTAGGTCCTTCTAGGACTGTACCAACCTGTAGACCAGCATATAGGTGCTTCTAGGACTGTACCAACCTGTAGACCAGCATGTAGGTGCTTCTCGGACTGTACCAACCTGTAGACCAGCATGTAGGTGCTTCTAGGACTGTACCAACATGTAGACCAGCATGTAGGTGCTTCTAGGACTGTACCAACCTGTAGACCAGCATGTAGGTGCTTCGAGGACTGTACCAACCTGTAGACCAGCATGTAGGTGCTTCTAGGACTGTACCAACCTGTAGACCAGCATGTATGTAGGTGCTTCTAGGACTGTACCAACCTGTAGACCAGCATGTAGGTGCTTCTAGGACTGTACCAACCTGTAGACCAGCATGTAGGTGCTTCTAGGACTGTATCACCCTGTAGACCAGCATGTAGGTGCTTCTAGGACTGTACCAACCTGTAGACCAGCATGTAGGTGCTTCTAGGACTGTACCAACCAACCTGTAGACCAGCATGTAGGTGCTTCTAGGACTGTACCAACCTGTAGACCAGCATGTAGGTCCTTCCAGGACTGTACCACCCTGTAGACCAGCATGTAGGTGCTTCTAGGACTGTACCAACCTGTAGACCAGCATGTAGGTGCTTCTAGGACTGTACCAACCTGTAGACCAGCATGTAGGTGCTTCTAGGACTGTACCAACCTGTGGACCAGCATGTAGGTGCTTCTAGGACTGTACCAACCTGTAGACCAGCATGTAGGTGCTTCCAGGACTGTACCAATCTCTAGACCAGCGTAGGTGCCCAGGTGTCCTCCAGTGCCAGGTCTAATCTAATCTGTAAAACCAGTACAAACATCCGTTCCGTCGTCTTCCCCTTATCCAGGGCCAGGTCGTGGGGGCAACAGCCTCAGACGGGAAGCCGAGGCTTCTCTCTCCCTGGCTGCATCCTCCTGCTCACCCGGAAGGATCCCAAGTCGTTCCCCTGCCAGCTGTGAGACATGGTCTCCAGCGAGTCCGGGGTCTGCCCCTTGGTCTCCTCCCGGTGGGACGTGCCCAAAACACCTCAACCGCGTCCAGATGCCCGAACCACCCCATCTGGCTCCTTTTGACCTGGAGGAGGAGCGGGTCGACACCAAGCTCCTCTAAGATGGCAGAGCTCCTCATCCAATCTCTGAGTGAGAGCCCAGCCACCCTGTGGAGAAAGCTCATTTCATCCGCTTGTATCCGCGATCTCATTCTTTCGGTCACCACCCACAGCTGGTGACCATAGGTGAGGGTAGGAACGTAGATCGACTTGTAAATCGAGAGCTTTGCTTTTTGGTTCAGCTCTCTCTTTACCATGACAGACCGATGCAGTGTCCTAGTTATTACTGATGCCGCACCGATCCGCCTATTGATCTCCAGCACAAACTTTTTCAACCTTTTTCATGCCAAGGTACATTTTTCCTTTAAAAAAAAATCTTGAGGCACACTAACAACCAAAAATGAACATTTTGCGCCATATTTGTCGTATTAACGTGTTTAGTTCCAGACAATGAGCTTTTCAGAAAATTTACCTAGAATTAAGACAAACTTTTTCGTCTTTAATGTCTTTAAGAAAATGTGAGACTTTATTAAAATCCGCAAATTTTCTGTTTTGAAACGCAACCTAAGTTTTCGCGCAATGTCTCAAAAACATGTAGAAAATATGATCCACTAGGTGGGGTAGTTTTTGGGAGGGATGGGCAGCAGCATGCAACAAAAAAGCAGAGAAGAAGAGTAGGTTGCTATGGTTACAGCGAACGACCCATCCATTGTTTTTTACACAATCACCCTCATCAATTCAACCAAAACAATCTTTGGAAGCCAGCGTTAGATCCCGATCACTTTATGACGTGAAATAGGATCATTTCCCGCACACACCGGACCATCTTTCACGAGACACTAGTGTGCCGCGGACCACTGGTTGAGAAACACTGCCCTCCGTATCCTGGACTAATCCGTAGAACAGCATGTAGATATAATCCAGAACCAAGTCTAAAATGTAAACCAGAATGTAGGTTCTGTTGCCCCCAAAATCAAGATCCCACCAAGACCAGCTGGTAGACGTTCCGCAGAACCAGGGCTACTTTCTGAACCCCGAACCTTGAACCTCTTTATAGACTAGCATTTCGTGGTGTTATGTAGGTACTGGTGAAAGTCTAGAGACCCCGATTCCAGATCCTCAGTATCTGACTGATAATGTGTCTCCCTTCAGGTGTGCATCGTCCCCACGCCAGGTCATACCGGCCAGGACGTCAGCGTTCAGGTGACGGGAACCTCTGCTGGGACTGTCCTTGTTGCAGGGGACCTGTTTGAATGCCGTGCCGATGAGGATTCGTGGAGGAGTCTGAGTCTGAACCCTGCGGTACAAGAAGTGAACCGCCAGAGGGCGCTGTGTACTGCTGATGTCATCATACCAGGACATGGACCTCCTTTTCAAATAGTTCGGAGTTCATGAGTCAGACATCTGGGTCAGATCCAAGAGTGGGTTTATGTATGTTAGGGTGGCGGATATGGAACCCGGGGCCAGATCTAGACCGTCAGAGAATCTGACCTGGTCCACACGATGTGATTTATTTTTCTATTAAAAAGAATTGTAAACCGCAACCTGTTCGTCTTCTTCTCCACCTCTCCAACGACTCACCCATTCATCCATCTATTGATCCATTCATCCATCTATTGACCCATTCATCCATCTATTGATCCATTCATCCAACCTTTGATCCATTCATCCATCTATTGATCCATTCATCCATCTATTGATCCATTCATCCATCTATTGATCCATTCATCCAACCATTGATCCATTCATCCATCTATTGATCCATTCATCCATCTATTGATCCATTCATCCATCTATTGATCCATTCATCCATCTATTGATCCATTCATCCAACCATTGATCCATTCATCCATCTATTGATCCATTCATCCATCCATTGATCATTTCATCCATCTATTGATCCATTCATCCATCTATTGATCCATTCATCCAACCATTGATCCATTCATCCATCTATTGATCCATTCATCCAACCATTGATCCATTCATCCATCTATTGATCCATTCATCCATCTATTGATCCATTCATCCATCTATTGATCCATTCATCCATCTATTGATCCATTCATCCAACCATTGATCCATTCATCCATCTATTGATCCATTCATCCATCTATTGACCGATTCATCCATCTATTGATCCATTCATCCATCTATTGATCCATTCATCCATCTATTGATCCATTCATCCATCTATTGATCCATTCATCCATCCATTGATCCATTCATCCATCTATTGATCCATTCATCCATCTATTGATCCATTCATCCATCCATTGATCCATTCATCCAACCAAAGATCAAACAATCAATCAATGTTCATTCTGCAACCCAATTTACCATCAATCACTCGTTCATCCCTGATCAACACATCCATTTATTTAATAAGGCAGCCATTGTTTCATCCTCTGACCCACTCATCCCTCCATCATCTTCCGCATATCCGGGGTCGGGTCGCGGGGGCAACAGCCTCAGACGGGAAGCCCAGGCTTCTCTCTCCCCGGCTGCATCCTCTAGCTCACCCAGAAGAATCCCAGGTTGTTCCCCGGCCAGCTGTGAGACGTAGTCTCTCCAGCAGGTCCGGGGTCTTTCTCTTGGTCTCCTCCCGGTGGTACGTGCCCCAAACACCTCACCAGCGAGGCGCTCAGGAGGGCATCCTGACCAGATGCCCGAACCATACCGTCTGGCTCCTCTCGACCTGGAGGAGGAGCAGCTCGACACCAAGCTCGTCCCGGATGGCAGAGCTCCTCACCCGATCTCTGAGTGAGAGCCCAGCCACCCTGTGGAGGAAGCTCATTTCAGCCGCTTGTACCCGCGATCTCATTATTTCGGTCACCACCCACAGCTGGTTACCATGGTGAGGGTTGGAACGTAGATCGACTTGTAAATCGAGAGCTTTGCTTTTCGGCTCAGCTCTCTCTTTACCACGACGGACCGATGCAGCGTCCTAGTTATTGCTGATGCTGCACCGATCTCCCTGTTGATCTCCCGCTCCATCCTAAACCCACTCGTGAACAAGACCCCGAGATACTTAAACTCATCCACCTGTCCCTGACCCACAGGGGGCATTCCACCCTTTTCCGGGCGAGGACCACGGTCTCGGATTTGGAGGCGCTAATTCCCATCCCGGCCGCTTCACACTCGGCAGCAAATCGATCCAGTGAGAGCTCTAGATCACGGTCCCATGAAGCCAACAGGACCCTCCATCAGTCCACTAATCTATCCATACACCCACTGACCCGCACGTGGTAACAGGACGTACCAGAACAGGTACCTAGGTGTGCTATCTGTCTAAATGTTTAACCAAGGACCTCTAATCAAACAATTTTTTCTATGGATCAATAAATTCTCAGTCTATCTTTTATTTATCTATCAATGGTTCCCTCCCTGACTGTGGGTGGCTGATGAACGGGTGTGGTACCTGAGTCAGGTCATGGATCATTCATGAGTTTAAGTTCTAATAATAGAAGAGGAACTAAGAGTTTATGAGTGACCTGAACTAATGGTTGGCTGATTGGTCCCAAGAAGGATAGTCGTTAGTAAATTATGGATGTACCTGATACACTTGAGGAAACATGCGATACTTAAGAATACTTAAAAATCTCCACTAAAGATATGCTTAATTTGGGGAAGGGTAGGTTTCTGGAACAGTCCGAGCCTTTTGGGAGAAAAATTATTTCAATCAGTCAAATAGCTTTATTTGTCAAAACCGTAACAAAAAAAAAAACAGCAGACGATAGAGCAAAATTTTTTATTGTCAGTATATTCAGAGGAATAAAAACAGGTTTCAGTCAAAATTATGATTATCACAGTCCAGATTTTATAAAGTCGGGAGTTCAAGTCACGGGTGAGGACGAGGCTTGGAACACTGTCCTTTCTGTGTGTAGTTTGCATGTTCTGCCTGTATACACGTGGGTACTCTGGTTTTCTCCCCCCTTCCAAAAACATGCATGTTTGGTTGATTTGACATGACAAAAATTGCCCTTCGGAATGAGCGTGTGTGTCCCCGCAACAGACTGGTGACCTGTTTAGGGTGTACCCTGCCTCTCGCTTTGAATCAATCGGGATATGTTCCGGCACCCCCCGTAACCTCAATAAGAAAGGGCGGCTCAGAAGACGAATGAATGTTATTCTCAAAAACTGTATGTTTCATCTCTGCAGTTTTGAGGGATGAAAAAAACCAAAGCAGAGCGAAGCTGTTAAAACAATCAACTTTTAAAAATAAAAACATTTCCAACAGAGATATTTTTTCATAAAACTCAAATCATTAAAAAGCAGAGTTTTTTTTTTTATAATAATAAAAATTTTATTTGTAACGCACTTTCTATCTCCAGTGGAGATCTCAAAGTGCTACAATGATTAAAAGGAACAACAAACAGCAAAATTAAATAAAACCACAAAAAACACTAAAAACTTTGCTTAAAAGCCTTTAGAAATAAAAATGTCTTTAGTCTTTTCTTAAAAGCTTCAACGCTCTGTGGAGCCCTCAAGCTCTCGGGAAGAGCGTTCCAGAGCCGTGGAGCAGCTGCCTGGAAGGCCCTGTCCCCCTTAGTGGAGAGTTTGGTCCCTGGTTGGTGCAGGCAGTAGGAGGAGCGCAGGTCTCGGACAGTGGTGTGGAGGGTTAGGAGTTCTTGGAGATAAACAGGTGCAGTGCCGTGTATGCACTGATGGGTGAGGAGGCAGTGCTTGTACTGAATTTTTGGATCATTTTCTTACCCCAGGTTGTTCCACACCACGGCTTTTGTTCTCCACCTTACCCACATTCTAATGTAAGTGAAACGTTTGTGGGAAGTGCATCCATCTTGGATCAGATAAGGAATCATACATGTAAGTTTGTACAGCAGAGACAATTTTATGTAAATGTACCGAAATTGAATTTTAAAGAAAATATGCTAACTTAGCTATTTTGTCCTTTACAATGTATATGCAGCCTCAAACAAGTTTTACGCCGTGTCGTGCATATGAACCGAGGACGGAATTAAGCAAGGAGAAGAAATTCACATTGTCAAAGACGACAGTGAAACGTCAGTCAGTCAGTCACCTTCTTGTCCATCTAACCATTACGGGTTGCGGGGAGTGCCGAAGCCCATCCCGGCTGATTCAAGGTGAGGGCAGGGTACACCCCAAACAGGTCGCCAGTTTTTCGTGGGGCCACACACATACCAAACACACACAGACTCATTCCTAGGGGCAATGTAGCACCGGCCAATCAACCTAGCATGTATGTCTTTGGAGGGTGGGAGGAAACCCACGCAGACACGGGGAGAACATGCAAACTCCACACAGAAAGGACAGTGTTCCAAGCCTCGTCCCCACCCGGGACTTGAACCCATGACCTTCTTGCTGTGACACCACTGTGCTACCCACTGCACCACCGTGCCGCCCTCGGTGAAAAGTTGTATTTGTATTAGTTTGTATGTATTATATGTTTTTTAATTTGTATGTAATTTAATGTAAGTGTGTTTGTAAAATTTTTGGGCAAATATAGCATTTGTGAGTTAACTAAGGGTACTAGATTCACATATGCTACGAGATAAGAATTATTAACCCACAAAGCACAATACCCCTCTGTGAGGTGGCGCTAACGTGGAGATGTTTAAGGTGGGGTTGACACGATGATGTTTACGAGCTAACCTCTCCCACAACGAGATAAGAGCAGGACTCATGGAAACAGTGACTCACCTGATGATGCTGACAGATCCGTGTGTCCGTGTGTGTTTAAAGTCCGTCTGATAACACAATATAATAATCAAACCATGAATACACACAAATATACACACATTTATTGACACACACACACATATATGAATACAAACACAAATATATGCACACACACATTAAGCCACAGAAACACATGTACCACAACAAACATTTAGATAGTACTTACTACTGCATATTTAAATTTTATATTAAAATAAATAAAGTATATGTATATATACAAATATATACTTGTATAAACTCATATGTATGTTGATATAAATTTAAATACAAACAAATAAACACACCCAAATAAACAATCATATGTACAAACACGAAAAAAACACACAAACACACGTAAATACGTCAATATGTATATAGAGATAGATAAAATATACTCTATCTCACTGATACTTTTAACAGGTCCTTATCTCCTGCTGCTCCACCCCTCCGTCCTCACCTTATTAACAGGTCCTCCTCTAGATCCTCCATTTCCGAAGCAGCCAGATCAGAGCAGACACCAGTTGGACCTGAGAACAGTCATCATGTGTACCGGAGCGTGTTCTAAGATCATTGCCATTGCTCTCTATGTTCTGGCTGCAGTTTCTATGATCTGCAACATCATCCTCTTCTTCCCAGACTTTGATACCAAGTATGCCAGCCAGGACGAGGAGGGAAATGAACGGCTCACCCCGGAGGTCAAATACATGGGGGGTTTCATTGGAGGAGGGATCATGGTGAGTACGTATCGAGCGATGGTTGAAATGAGTCAATTTTGCTCAGAAGACCAGCTAAATTCAGTATTTGGGCTAATTGTTGGCCTGGGCTGGAACTGGTCCTACTCAATTACTCGGTTGGGCTCCAATAATGGTCCTCAAGAGGTGAAGATGGGGTACACACCCATGCTTCATCACATCTGATTCACGTGAAGTTGTTAAAAACATCAAATGAAGTTCTGCCCGATCAATCATGTTGGAACCCGGGTGTACTACGAATAAATAATAAATTTAAGGACGAAGGTTCTCGAGGACCAACGATGACCTCACTTCAGTCGTTGTTTATCAGGAAACATTTAGTGTTAGGAGAAGAAAGGAACTCTGGTGAAGGGAAACATCGATTCAGATCTGGGAGAGAAAATCCTAGGGACGTATTTCTAAAGCTTGCTTATGCTAAAATTTTTGCGTACCCCAACTTTCAGGCAAAATGAGTAATCTATAAAGATAAAGAATGCATGGATTTTTGCATAAATCTAAGCTAAGTCAGAAGCTGCTGTACGCAAATCATTCAACGTGACGGAAAATATGACAATTGTGGTTGAATTTTGATATGAACCGAAGACAGTGAAATGAAGCATTTGAAGCAGCGAAAAAATAATTAGAAAACTTTTAAAATTCTGTCAGTGTGGGAATAAACATAAGAAAATTGGGCCACATTGACCCAAATTGGGGACCAAATTGACCACCAAACTTTACACAATATTTCAAATTCTACACAAAAAATTATCAATAATATTATTAAAATTTTATTAAAATATCCAACTATATATCAGGGCTGGACGGTGTCGCAGTGGTTAGCATGGTGCCTCACAGCAAGATGGTTGGGGGTTTGAGTTCCGGAGTTGGGCGAGGCTTTGATTACTGACTTTCAGTGTAGAGTTTTCATGCTCTCTCCGTGTGCGCGTAGGTTTTCACCGGGCGTTCTGATTTTATTCTGTCCGCCAAAAAAACATGCATGTTAGGTTTATTGGCCACTAAAATAATCCCCCTTGGAATGAGTGTGCAAGTGGATGGTTGTGTGTGTGACCCTGCTACAGACTGATGACCTGTTCAGGGTGTACTCCGCCTGTAATCAGCTGGGATAGGCTCCAGCACCTCCGTGACCCCATCAGATGAATAAATTAGCTCTATAAAAAAATATCTGCCTCCAGTACCTGATATGGATTCCTGGTGAGCAGCTGTTTTATTTTATCACTACTTCAGGTTTGGATCTTTTCTTTTTTATTACACTGACGGATCAGTGTGTGCCACTGTAGCGACAGCCTCCCACTCCACTGTCTTTTGACCAGTGGAAGATTCCACCATGGTCATGGCTTGCAAACACAAATAAGATACATTTTTATCCAATATGTGTGTTATATGTTCACACATACATGGTACGCTCCTCCACTTGGTACACCAGCATCTCCACCTGTGCTTTGTTAAAATGAACCACCTCCCCTTCGTTGTGCATGAGTAATGATAGGCTGTACCGGTGATGGAGAGCCCTGTATATCCAAATTCATTTTGAGGATCATCATTTGGATTTTTTGGGACGTTGTTGAAGCGGGATGGAGATCAAGTTGGCTTACTCCTGAGATTTATCACGGGTGTGATCTATGAAGTTTAGGTTGCGTAACAGGATTTTTAGAGATTTTTATGAATCCCAAATTTGTGTGACAAAATGTATGCTCTCCTTAAGATCTTCATAAATCTTGATAAATGAGACATCCAGACAATGGCACCCCATCTTGTCTACCATTTTATTCATTCTCCTGTCTTCCAGGCACTGATTCCTGCCATCCACATCCATCTAACCAGCTCGGACAAGTGCTGCGCCAACCGCTGTGGGGTGAGTTTCATTCATCCATCTATCCGATCATTCCGTCTATTTCTCCATCCATCCATCTATCCATCCATCCATTAATTTATTTACCTATTCCTTCAACTATTTAAATAAGTCTCTATTCAGATAACCGAAATGTCTCCGAACATAAACTCTCAGTTTTGTGAACCTGGTACAGAAGCTCTGAAAGATGTCGGCCAATCATAACATTCAATTCTACAAGCTCCGCCCCTACACTGTTGTTCTCATCGAAAATTTATCCCTACAGATGTTCCTGTCCATCGGCTTTGCGGCATTGGGCGTGGCGGGATCCATCTACACCCTCAGCGTGGCAGCCCTCGGTCTTTCCAATGGACCGGTGTGCCTCTTTTCCAATCCTGAGAACCCCAGGCCCACATGGGGAACCCCTTTCGCTAACAGGTGCACATCTTCTCCTGAATCTCACTGACCACGCCCAGTCCTCTGCTAACATCTTGCTTTTACATCCGCCAGCTCTGGAAGCTACCTGAGCGACAAGGACCTGTGGAAATGGTGCATAGAGCCCGAGAATGTGGTTTCGTTCAACATGGGGCTGTTCGCTACGCTGCTGGTCACAGGATCCCTGCAGATGATCCTCTGCGGTATCCAGATGGTCAACGGGCTCTTCGGATGCATCTGTGGAACCTGCTCTGACTCAGAGGTGAGCCTCCAAGCAATCTTCTTTAGTAACTTTTTTAAACTAATATTAATGCTAAAAGTCGCAAAACAGAAGCCTCCATTGTTCTAAAACCAGCAGATGGTTCCGTATCTCACCATGACAACGTGCTATCAGGACACGTTTAGGGTTTGTGTGTCCTGGCACGGTGCCTCTCTTTGGCTTTCTAGTGACCACATAGAAAATTCTGTTTACTCTGCTTTAGTGACTCTGGTCCCTCCGGGAAATAATGAAGGCTTTGTCTTCCTGATGAGGAGGTGTGGTGGTCATATGGGATCTGCTTTTACCAACTTGTACACAACACAGTTCAGACCAGAAGATCTGGTCTATAGACCAGGGCATTAACACCGTCGGTCCTAACATTTTACTATTTGTCCATGTGATATTTATTTTAGCTGAATTTCTCCGTTTTTCTAACTTAATCATAGCTGCAAACTTATCTGATGCTTCGATTGATTGAGAACTTGAAACCAAACCATTTCGTGGATAATCATTTATTTCATGTTGCTGTAAAAGTAAACGGTTAGTTATAAAGAGCCGGAAAAGATGAAAGATGAGTCATTGAGATGGAAAGATGCCAAAATCAAACTGCTCCTGGTTCTAAAAGACAGAGAGAAGGTTTATTGAGGTTGTCCGTTAGGACTCTTGTGGACCAGAATGATTCTTGTAAATTAGCCAACGAGGTCAAACTAAGTTGAGGTGAGGGATCTTTTCAAAAAGTGGCCATTTAGGGTTCGATGGGACGTTTCTGGAAAAGACTAGTCCAGATAGTGGTGAATAAATATCTCCCTCTTCCAAAAAATTGAACCAATCTAGCTTTAAGTTTTAAGTTTATTTGTTTTTTTTTCAGACATTTTCTTGAAGCGCAAAAAACAAATATGCACAAAAAAACAAAAAAAACAAAGCCGTTTTGAGCAAAATGAACTTCCAGGAGCATAAATATTGTAAAAAAAACAGAGCCCTACTTTTAAGTAGATGTTTAATATTGTTAAAGTTCTAAATTGATTTGAGTCTAACATAATTAGAAGTCTTTATTTTCCAGGTGAGTTGTTTTGATTTTGTTCTGAAAACTAAGTATTTACATTTTTCTGTTTCTTGAAAATATTTTAGAAATTTTTTTATTTGTTGTTTATGCCATGAAGAGGGTTTTAAATGGGAAGATAAAAGCATATTTTACACAAAAAAATGTGTGTGTATATACATATGTTTATATATATATATTTGTACGTGAAAAGTACATTGAGAATTTTTTAAAAAATTACGTTTTTCTAAATTTGAAACATGGGAAAAAAAAGTTTTAACCCTATAATAAACAACCTTAAAAGTTTTTTTTTTCTTACACGTTTTATTTGGTCGTAGCTTAAAACTGACATTTTTTGAAAACAAAAATGCATTCACTATTTTCTACAATCTGATAGTTAAAAATTATCGCACTGCTATAAAAAGAGTATTTTTTGTGAAATGATAAATAAGTTAAAAAGTTTCAAAAAGCTAATACTTGTTTTCTAAATTTAACAGTTTAGGAATATCGTGATACTTTTCGTTTGACTTTGGAACACATTGATTCTAATTTTTTTTTCTTCTTCTCGCCCTTATCTCCACTTCTACTTTATTTATTGCTTTGCTTTGGAAACAACGTAAATATCAGGTTGTACTTCCTCTTCTCTTTTATAGTTAATTTTTAGACATCCCAACTTGAACAGTGTAGGAACTATTATGGGAAATATTAGGTTAAGCGATATTTAAATTTTAACTAAAGAACCAAAGAGTTGTCCTTTCTTTCAACGCCCAGTCTTATGTGATATCGAAACATGAGTAAAATAATTATGTTTTTCATTCTTTTCTTTTTGATTTACCGTCTCTCACTCGGATATTTTTTTATCTCAGTGAGAAAAGAAGGATGTAATTCACCAACATTTTCCACCATAAATCTTTATGACTTTCTATCTGAATGTCCTGGACCTGCTGTTCAACACTGATAGGTCTTTATCTCCTATCAAAGATAAACTGACATCATCGACCTACACAGTGTAATATCACCTAGATATAAAGCAGCTAAAAATACACTTTTATTATTTCTATTTGAATCAATCCAGTTGAATTCTACTCAGATTCAATTCACTGTATCTCCTGCCATGCTTGTTGTCATGGTGACTAATCCCACTCTGTTTTGTTCATCAGTAATGCGAGGTGTGACCCAGGAGGACTTGTGGAAGAAGATATGATGGCATGAAGTTAGATTTTCTGACCGACATACTTCTGGTTTCTCCCTCTGCCTGGAAGAATCTTCAGGACTCCACACATAGTTTTTCTCCTGGTTTATATGATGGAACGATTAAATTCACGAGTCTGTACATTTGTTTGTCTGAATATTTTGTAATAAAGTTTGGAAGTGTTTGATGGGATGAGTCTTTTATTTTTTTTTACATACTTTATTCATCCCTCAACGGGAAAATTTCTGTGCCGCTAAATTACACCTGCATTACAAGCTGCCACAGGATAGTGGAAGAAACGGGGGGTTAGGTGTCTTCTCCAAGGACACCTAGACATGAGCTCAGTGGGATTCGAACCAGCAAACTCCCAGTCCAAGGGCGAACATTTTTCTACTGACCTATTGCCTCCCCACTCATTGAACTTAAAGCTGGTTAAAAAGAAGAAAGTTGAATAAAATACCATAAATTTGAGCTGATTCACATGTTATGACACCAGTAAGCAGAACTAAAACAATTTTAGGTTTAAGCTACTGAAAGCGATTGGTGATCATTGGACACTGAATTAGTTGGACTTCACCTTTCCAAAATAATGACCAGAAAGAGATTTAACCAAAGAAGACCAATAGTTGTGTTCCAACAACACAGATCCCACTCCTCACCCTACCTGAGAAGGTCTTTTCAGAGGTACTAGAGAGGAGAGTCCATCGGATAGTAGAGTCTCAGATAAAGGAGGAACAGTGTGGTTTTGGACCCGAACATGGAACTACAGACCAGCTTCATACCCTCTCCAGGACTCTGGGGGCGTTAATGAAGTTTGCCTAATCAAATTACATGTGTTTTGTAGATTTGGCAAAGGCATTCAATCGTGTCCCTCAGGGTCTCCTGTGGGGGATTCTTTGGAGTGCGGAGTACCAGAGCCTATATTACTAGCAGTCTAGTTTCAATACGACCAATGCAAGAGATTGGTTCAAATCGAGGGTAGTAGTTCAGATGTATTTCTGATCAGAGTCAGACTCCGCCTACGCTGTCCTGATCAATTTGCCGCTTGTGCAATGATTAGGATGCTGCATGAGTTTATCAAAGTAAAAAGATAAGTGAGTCAATTTAAATTCCTATACTCACTTGTGGTCACCAGCACAGAATAAAATGTACAGTGTACAGAATAAAATAGAATACTTCGAGACTTAAGAAGCTTGTTGTCGTTATAAAAACAAAGATGTTGTCTAGCATCTCAATTCGTTAGCCAAATTAAACGCTTTATAAAATACAAAAAGTGCAATTAATCAATAAACAGTTACAAATAAACCTTATATATTGATGTATGGGAAGTGTGTGTTGTGAATGTGTGTGTGGATGTGAGGTAAGTATTGGACTAGTATTCTGAGTTCTGCAACAGTCGCTTGATAAGAAGAAGCTGTTCTTCTTCTGGTTGGGCTTCAACAGGCCTTCAAAGATTTAAGTAACTCTAGTTACTAATCAGAACTCTGGTCTGCCAGTAGGGAGGTGGCCTGGGTCGGTGGGATCATCACAGATCCTTTTGCCGTGTTGAAGTGGGAAGTCAATAATCTACTGGAGAGTCGTAATGACCTGTTTTAGATTATATGTATGACTTTAGTACTTCTCAGTACTTAAATATTGGTGATCTGTAAGCATGTACAGTACATGTACTTTCCCGTACTAAAACATCACCTAGAGTTACTATGCTTTATCATCCTGATCTTGGTTCATCACAGACCGGATGTGGACTTTCCCTGTCTGAAGGAAATTAAGAGTTACCTGCCTCACTGAAAAAGGTTAAATCAGAAGGTAAACCCTCCTGCTTCTTCCAACTTCCTTATCGAAAGATTCGGCGTCTGTATTTAAGCTGAGGAACTTTCTCAACATTCGGTTTCTCTACAAACTGAAAGTTTATGATGGTGGGACCTCATGAGCAGAGTTGTTCCTGGCCTGACGCTTTACTTACTTCCAGTCCTGATGTGTACATGAGAGGAGGTGAAGCAAAGGTCATGTTTGTTTTAGTTCATTCTAGAAAGCAGAAGTGGAAGTACATGACATTAACACCAGCTGACATAGTCCAGTGTGCTTAAGATTTACATCTAAAGGTCCAGATGTGCACACCCAGTAATACAGAACCCACTATTGAGTTTACAATGGGACTAATGAGGCTAAAAATGAAGAAGTATAGATTATTATCATTAATACAAAATATTCATGGTCGTTAAGTGGGAGGACCACATGGTAAAAAAGTTCATACTGTTTACTGATTGGTGTGAAGAGAGCACTAAAAAGAGTTCTAAACTTGCAGCCAACGCTACCAATGACTGCAACTATATATCTGATAGTTGTTGGGTAGTAGAGACGGAGAGGCATAAACCAGTTTTAACGAGTTTAATGGATGGTGAATAGACTCTACTTGTATAGCGCTTTACCACCTACGTTGGCACTCAAAGCGCTTTACAGTGTAGCTCCCATTCACCCATTCACACACACATTCATACCTGATGGTGGATGTTGTCATGCAAGGTGCAAACCACTATCAGCAGCAATTGGGGGTTCAGTGTCTTGCTCAAGGACACCTACGCATGAACTCTGGACGAGGATCGAACCCTCCGGTTACAGGACGATCACTTTACCCACTGAGCCATCCTTACCCGATGGCAGAACAGGTGAAGAGGGGAAGGCAGGTGTAGCCTGGCAACCATCCTGAGCAGTGCATTTTGATAGGCAGACCTGGGTCTTACGTAGGCTTGAGACCTGGGAAGGAATAGTTGGACCAGATTTGGGAGATTCCAGATGTGGGAGAAACAGACAGGTACAGAGAGAAGAAACCTGGTCAACAGACGACCTTACAAAGGAATGAAGGGCATTGGGGTTTACATGACAAAGTAGAAGACAAGACACGAGTGTAGAATATTGGGGCGAGCCATGAGGATGCTCAAGGGCGCATGGTCATGAATGTCAGGGTTTTGGGGGATGGTGGAAAGAGGAGGACCCAAATGCAGGACTTCAAACATGGTTTATTAACTTAATTCAGGAAAGTCTGTAAAACAAGAAGAACATGATTAACTTAAGGTTTCAAAAGTCAGACTAAAATCAAAACACAAAACATGGTCAGGCAACCAGGGTGACCTGGCTGGAGGTGAAAGTAGTAAGACCTGACAAGGAAGACAGGGATGGTTCCCCTTAAATAGTTAGCAGGGTGCACAGGTGAGTGAAATTCGGAATCACCCCAGGTGATCCTAATCAGATTGTTGATTCATGGCTCCCTCTCAGCTGCAGAAGAGGAGGATCATGACAATGAACTGCTGGGTCAAAAATTGAACCATAACCTTCTGATTGTTAAGACAGCCATCTTACCCACAGAGCCATGCCACCCTTTGTCATACAATACAATGTTGTATTGTATGTAATAAAGTTTGGAAGTATAAAAAAAGTATAAAAAAAAATTCTAACCATAACTGTTCAATACAAAAATAAATGATTGCACCAAACCACCTCACCAATAACAGATTTACTGTCAGCTCCCAGGTTTCTTCTTTCGTTCACTGAATCGATTGTGACTAATTGCATGATCAACAGACAGATTGTCTGTCAAGTATGTTAATGATGGTCAAATGAAATGTTTATGTTCTACTCAGATTAAAAATTATGCTCAGATTTTATTTCTTCCACTCTATGAGTTAACATGTTAGTGAAACCGGTTGATCTTCAGAACAACGCCTTTGATCATGATTGACTGATTCTTGATCCATCAGCAGCCTGAAATTGATCAAGCTACAAAATAAGTCTTTTTAAAAAATATAGAGAATAAACCACATCGTTTTGGGTTTTTATTAAGGGAGGACAGGAAGACTGAACATTGATTATCTCGTTGCTCACCTCCACCACACTGAGATAAGATCTGAAATCATGGAAACCAACGACCAGACTGCAGATCCTTTGTGCTAATGTTTGGTTAAAGTCCGTTTGATAATGAGATCATCAAACCATAAACTCACATATGAAAAGCAGATACAGTCGGGCCATAATGTAGCAGATAAACACTCTTATCCTTCTCTATTTCACAACACCCAGATACATCTCTCTGTCGCTCTGACAGGGAGGGTTGTTGGTTTTACCTTCTAACTACAGATAGAGTCATAACTAGTTGGTTAGAACTAACTCAACTAGCCTCTGGCCGAGGAAGAAATCCATTTGTCAGTGTCCCTTAATTACAGAATCTACTGTATCTACTAAGTTTGGATCGTATCAGATATGACCTCATATTTATTTTCTTACCAAGGATTTAAGCCCCAGGATTCAGTGGCACCTCCATAGTTTTTGGGTGGCTTGAAGAGTAATTTGGGATGGTGCTGGAGATGGGATGTTTAGCCATGCGAATTAACATGACACCATATATCAATAAAACTCTTAGCCAATAAGCGAACAAAATGTACGTAAATACTGGGAGCTTTTCAGTTGGAGCTTTCCACCATTTTTCTTAGAGAAGTCTCAAACTAAAAATATCACAACACAAACCCGAAGCTAGTTCTAACCTCAATAAAGTTTTTACAACACTGACAGTTGTTATCAGGACATTCACCCTCAGAGACCATTGAATCCCAATGATTCATTGCCATGTTACTATTTAACATAAAATATGCAATATTTGTATCTTGTACTGTACATGTTAGTGGACATGTACAGATGTGACACCCCATTGCATGGCGTGAACTTACCTGATCTACACGTACAACAACAGTATCTGTTCTGACACGTTGATGATGTGCAGTTCGTTCCACTTTCTCTTTACTTCTATTTTATAGTTGTTTCCCCAAATTAATTTAACCTGCAGATTGAAAACTCATTTGAAAATTGTCTGCCTTTAACTCTATTTTTTAATGAATCATTAAATGCCATATTATGCTTCCCAAAGCCAGTTGGTAATTATGATAACGTTAGGGCTAGCCATGTTGCTAAGTTGTCTACAATGTTACTGCCATGATGCCAAACTGGTGGGTGGAGTTTGGCATTATGGCAATTGAGATCTTCTGTGCTTTTGTCTTTCTTGGCATAGTTGTTGCTGTTGACTTTTGAAAGAATCGAAGAATGGCTGAAAAGGGTTCTTCAGAACTGCCAGAACTTCATTTCATTTTTGTCCCACAGTGCGGCCATTTTGGACTGGGAAGGACTTGGTTTGGCTGGTGACCTCATGATTTTCTAAACTGATTCAAAATTTATGCAATACCTCATTCATCCAGTAGTAATCCAAAATGATTTCCAGATAAAAGTCGAAACATCTCGATCAGAAAATACATTTTGAAATCTTTTCTACAACTCATTCATAACCTCACAGTTTTAACGGCGTGCATGTATTTGTATCATTGACTGTAGAAAGGCGGAACGTCTTGAGTGTGACATTGCTCTTAATGTTCACCTTCATCCAAACAAAGCCCACTCATTTGCCATTTGCTGTCCATGTGAATGACACCATGATGGATTTTTGGAGCCGGAAGCGTGCAACAAACTTTTTCATTCGTTTTTTGTCTATTCTTTTTACTTTGTGCACTCTTTGGATGTCGTTTTGGACTGCATTGTTATACTTCAAACAGTTTTCTAAGGTAGTAGTTTTTTTCAACGCCTAGCATCGTGTTGGCTAGTTTTGCTGATCATGGAGTTGTCCCACTTGGTTTGCGTGCATGACCAGCTGCAAGCTTTCAGAACCAGATACACCGAGTTGGAGGAGTCGGTGCAGTCCCAAAAAAGCTGAGAACCAGACGAACCAGACGATCTGAAAGGAGGCACTTTGAGCCCAGTGTCCCTATGGTTGTCATGGGTAACATCCGGTCGCTCGCTGGTAAGATGGAAGAACTGAGGATGCTTGCTTGACCCAACAGGACTGTGGAGTGGCCACTTTGGTGTGCTTCGTTGAAGCCAGACTTCCTGGACTCATTACGGACTGGTTTTCCAACTGTTCAGACGCCAGATTTCTCACCGTGTAAGTGGACCAGGGAGGCATCTAGGTGTTAGCACTATAGCATCAAATTTCCTTTCGAGGATTAATAAAGTATTTTCAATTCAAATCAATGCAGGGACATGCCAACAATGTTAAACTATTTTCTCTGTGCCATGCCGCTCGCTACTAAACCCTCATATTGATGTGAAAACACCAGATTATCGTCTGTAAAATAAACAGTCAATTGTCAACATGTTTTTTCCTGGTTTAATTGTTTTCTTTTCTATTGGATTCAGCTGCTATTGTTGATAGTTGCGATAACTAGTAGTATTAGTAGTACTGGGAGTATTCCTACCCTTTCACGTCCTGTCTTTCTTCGTTTTCTATCTTTTTATTTCACCCTGTTTCTTCTGTCCCCTCAAACCACATACGAACAAATTTTAGAAATTTTAATAAAACATGATTGGATGATGCAGCCTGGAAATCAAATGAATGCAATAAAACTTTAATTGAAGAATGAACAAGAAAATACTGGGTATTTGAAATTCACTATCCTGCTGAATCAGACCAGTGAAGGTCTGATGGGAGTGTCCCCATGTCCGATAAGGGAGGTAAACTTTTTTGTTCCTACAGAGGGCATGTAGTCTAAATCATGATGTCAGATTTTCATCTGTCATGAGCTTGAAGAGATTGAAAAACGTAATTCATTTGTATTCTGGGTCAGATGTCTTCTGCCTGGAAATCTCCGCCCCTGAAAACATGGGGAACATGAGGAAGTATTTATAAAGACAAACAACAATAAATACTAAACATCACTAACATTTTATCACTAGGGAAACAGACTTTGTACCTACTTTACACGGAAGATCAAAAAGCATTGGTTTTTTTCTTTCAAGAACAAAAAATTCACTTCAGGATTCATATTTTGGACCAGGATCTCAAACTCTTTTAGACTCAAGACCGCATGAAGCACTTTTTATTTCAGGAGGGGTGATCCAGAAAGTAGATTTTAAATTCACGTTTTTAGGGATCAGCGGTTCAGAAGATAAAACGACACCTTTGGCAAACCCTAAGAAATAACTTAAAATATCTTTATTTTAATCTCTTTAATAACTGCATTTTATGTTTAGATCTTAAACAGAAGAATAAAATAAAAAAAATAAAACTGATGGTGATTCAAAATCTATAACTCAATTTTGTGAAGGTAATCATTTTTTGCTGTCTTGATAGTGTGATAAACGTTTGTCAAGCTAATCAGACAGCCTATCTGGTCCAGATCGGAGAATGTTGCCAGAAATGCTGATTTTTTTTTCTGCTCAGTTATTGCCTTTTTAAACATTACGAAATGAGCTTCCTCCGCAGGGTGGCTGGGCTCTCACTCAGAGATCGGGTGAGGAGCTCTGCCATCCGGGAGGAGCTCGGTGTCGAGCCGCTCTTCCTCCAGGTCGAGAGAAGCCAGATGGGGTGGTTTGGGCATCTGGTCAGGATGCCCCCCGAACGCCTCGCGGGCGAGGTGTTTTGGGCACGTTTCACCGCGAGGAGACCAAGGGGCAGACCCTGGACCCGCTGGAGAAACTGTGTCTCACAGCTGGCCAGGGAACAACTTGGGATCCTTTCGGGTGAGCTGGAGGATGCAGCCGGGGTGAGAGAGGCCTGGGCTTTCCGTTTGAGGCTGTTGCCTCCGCAACCCGACCCCGGAGCAAGCGGAAGGTGATGAAACGGAATGAACATTACGTATATTAAAAGCTGAATTACACATTTTGGTTTTCAATTGAAACACCTATAAAAGGACAGTGGCCTCACAGCAAGTAGGTCAAGTGTTTGAGACCCGGGTGGGGACTACTTCCCTTTCTGTGTGGAGTTTGCATGTTCTCCCAATGGGTTTTCTCTGGGTACTACGGATTCCTCCCGTCCTCCAAAAACACCAATGTGAGGTTGATTGGCCTCCATGAAATTCCCCGTAGGAATTGGTGTTTGTATGGCCCTGCGACAGACTGGTGATCTGTTCAGAGTGTACCCTGCGTCTCGCCTTAAAGCAGCCGGCCCCGCAACCTGGTGTTCAGAAGACAGAAATCATAAAAAGATAACTTGTAGCCCATCAGCGTCCTCCTGTTTCAAAAATACTATAGAGGAAATTTACTTTTAAAATCTTTTAACAGTTTTTTCTACAAATTTGAGGCCAGACAAAACATTTTATTGGACCACACCTGTCCCAGGGCTTTGTGTTTGACACCCCTGTTTTAGATCTGGAAAAGTAATAATATTCCAGAATGGTGAAACAACTCAATTAACCCCACCATACACCAAACTATGGAACCGATAGTCATCCCATCTAACAGGTCCTGCAGAATTTTTTGGCCCAAGTTAAAAAATTTCTCAATATTGCTCATTTTAAAGCCTATTTCTGTGATTCTTTTTTGTTTGTTTGTTTGTTTAATTCACTCTTTAAAACCCGTTGAAATATCTGTCTTGTTATATTTGGCTATCAAGATAAAATTGAATTGAATAATTTTAGAAATGTGTGTGAACGACCTCGAAAACCCAAAGGAATGTTGGTATGAGTTTTACCTCACACTCCTTGTTTATGTTGCAAAGAACGACTTATCTTTGTTACACTACACGATGTTGACAAGTAAAGATGGAAGAAGTGGGGAGTAAATCACTCACATGGGGAGTATGAGAAAAAAAGGGAGTTTTTTTTCCAAACAGTATAATTATTATGACCAGAAAATAAAAATGATATAATTACATCCTTGATAAAGTGTAATTGTATTATTTGCACTTTATCAAATCTCTTTAGCCGCTAATTAAATAGCAGCTAAATTCAGTTGGCCGCTTTAAAATCGCCCTCAGTAATGAATATGTGTTTCTGTGTTTAGTTGCTTGTGCAACAAATGGGCGACCTGTTCAGGGTGTATCCTAAACAGGGTGATAGGCCCCCTCTTTAGAATCCTATCCGAGGTAGGAAAGGCCCCCTATCCGAGATAGGGAGGCTATCTCTTGGGATAAGTAGTTCCGAAAACCAGAGGTGTCAAAAGTACCAACATTTCCTACTCAAGTAGAAGTATAAATACCGAGTTAAAAAACTACTTTAGTAAAAGTAGAAGTATCAACTCAAGTTTTCTACTTAAGTAAAAGTAAAAAGTAACCTATTTTAAAACTACTTAAAGTAAAAAAAGTAAAAGTAATTTTCAGAAAAAAAGGAATATTGTTAACAAAAGCGTATGAACATATTTTTAACCATTATCACATGCTTTAAGGAGCAGAAAATATGATAATAAATGAAAGTGTTTTGGTGAAACTTTATGAATCAGAATTATTTATTTCTTAATAATGGAACCAGCGCATGGAACCAGCGTTGCCAGGTGGGAGGTGCTGGATTATCGTACTAATGACGTAAAATTATCGTATTTTACAAAAAATATTGTACACCCAGTAAAACCACGCCCATTGACAAAATAACACCCTTTACATGCACTCGTAAGGCAGTGGGAGTGAAGGAAACACACAGGAGGCAAAATTCTTGGATTCTTTTTCTAAAATTTTAAGAACTGTAAAAATGAAAAAATAACCAGGGAAATAAGATTTTAAAAAACCAGTAGGGGCGGGACTTAGGAGACGGTTAATATAAATTTACATATATACATATCTACATATATATGTGTACATAAAAGGTTTTTTTTTTAATGTTAACCCAAACATCTTCATGATACAAAATCTAAGCGATGTGTAGTTTTAATCTCCTCAGTCAGTCTTTATAAACTAATCAATAACATTTTAGATGCTTTTAAGCACAAATACTTCATCCACTAATATTTATGGATTAATCAGTTCAACCAGCTTTGTTTATGAAGATAAAATAGTGTGTCACAGATCAAAGTTATTTTTATAAAAATACCATCTACAACATTTTCAGCAAAGACGTTTACAATAACCTAAGACTGAAAATAATAATAAAACATTTCTTTGCTGTTGTTGTTTTTTTTAAAAAAAAAACTGATAATTCAATCAAAGTTCAGTGTTGCAGCATCAGAAACACTTTGATTTCCGAGCCCGAGTCTCAAACACGGAAATTGACGTCCTTGCTCTTTAAACGTTTGTGGGCGGGGCTACTCGCCCCAAAGTAATGATTGACTGGACCTTTCAGCCAATCATTCATCTGTTCCTTTGTTTGATGCATTCAGGGTTCATAAAAAAAAAAAAAATCCGACAAACAGTCGCGGCTTTATAACGGTGACAAAATGGAGAAAGTAGCGACTACTTTTGATAAAACTAACGAAGTAAACGTACAGATAATTGCATAAAAAAGTAGTGAGTAAAAGTAAAAAGTAGACAAAAAAATAATTACTTCGTTAAAGTAAAGATAACGAGATTTTCTACTTGAGTAAGGTAACGAAGTAGTCTTACTTCGTTACTTGACACCTCTGCCGAAAACAAAACAATTTTGGTGATGAAAGATAAATAGTTCCCAAGAAAAATTTTATCATTAATTCAGAAAAAAAAAAAAAAAACATCCTCTTGGTTGTTTGGGACTTTTTTGAAGAATGGCCTTGAAAGACATCTGAAACACTCCGACGTGTAACCGCATGGATTCATGCGCCCCCCACTGGCCATTCCTATACAACAGTTGTGATTGTTCAAATAATGATTTACAGAAATAAAAAAAACTTTTGACAAACATTGATCATCTGAAGCATCCTTGATAATTGCGCGCTTCTAAAATTACATTTTGTAAAACCAGACTTGTGAAAAATTTACACTTTGTGATAACGTTCCTTATTTTCTGTGATGTACAAATAAACATTAGACTTTTATATGTTTTAGATTAATTTAATACAACTGAAAGTAGTTCAAGCCTTTTATTGTTTTAATTTTAATGATTTTGGCGCAGCTCATGAAAACCCAAATTACCATCTCAAAAAATATTTCAACCGACCAATAAAAGAAAAAGTATTTTTAATACAAAAAAAATAAAAAAATTAACCTTCAAATAATTGTGATCAGTTATTCACTCAATACTTAGTCAGAGTCATTTTGCAGAAATGACTGCTTCAATGCGGCGTGGCATGGAAGCAATCAACCTGTGGTACTGCTGAGGTGTAATGCAGACCCAGGATGCTTCGATAGCGGCCTTAAGCGCATCCAGAGTGTTGGGTCTTGCGTCTCTCCATTTTCTCTTCTCAATATCCCACAGATTCTCTATGGGATTCAGGTCGGGGGGGTTGGCAGGCCAATTGAGCACAACAATACCATGGTCAGTAAACCATTTACCAGTGGTTTTGGCACTGTGAGCAGGTGCCAGGTCGTGCTGAAAATGAAATCTTCATCTCCATAAAGCTTTTCAGCAGATGGAAGCATGAGGTGTTCCAAAATCTCCTGATAGCTAGCTGCATTGACCCTAACCTTGATAAAAACACAGCACCAGCAGCTGACATGGCACCCCAGACCATCACTGACTGTGGGTACTTGATACTGGACTTCAGGCATTCTGGCATTTTCCTCTTCCCAGTCTTCCTCCAGACCCCTGGCACCTCGATTTCTGAATGACATGCAAAAATTGAGCAACAGTCTAATGCTGCTTCTCTGGCACTTCTGCTGCTGTTTTTTGGTACAATGTGGGTAATGTGGCACCTGTAACCCATTTCCTGCACACGCCTGTACACAGTGGCTCTGGATGTATCCACTCCAGACTGCTTCCACAGGTCCCCCAAGGTCTGGAATGGTTCTTCTCCAATCTTCCTCAGGGTCGTGGTCACCTCTTCTCGTTGTGGAACGTCTTCTACCACACTTGTTCCTTCCCAGAGACTTCCCACTGAGGTGCCTTGACATAGCACTCTGGGAACAGCCTTTTCTTTTTTTTTTTTTTTTTTACTCTCTTCATCCCTCACCGGAAATTTGTGTGCTGCACTCCTACGCCGCAGCAGACTGCCACGACAGCGCCAATGGTGGAAGAAACGAGGGGTTATGTGCCCTAAATGTGCACTCAGTGGGATGCGAACCCGCAAACTTCCAATTGACTTCCGGGCTAACGCTCTTACCACTGAGCCACCGTCTGCCCCATTCATTCAGAAATTTCTTTCTGTGTCATACCGTATTGCTTGAGGGTGTCGATGATGTCCTTCTGGACAGCAGTCAGGTCGGAAGTCTCATTCATAATTGCGGTTTTTAGAAATGAACAAGGCTGGGTTTTTTTAAAAGCCTCAGGAATCTTTTGTAGGTTTTTAGAGTTAATTAGTTGATTCTGATGATTAGGTTGAAAGCTCCTTTTGGCCCTGTCCACACGTAGCCAGGTATTTTTGAAAATGCATATTTGCTGTCCTCCGTTTTAGGAAAACGCTCGCGTTCACCTTGTAACCGTTTTCAAAATATCCGCGTCCACACGGAACCGTATAAATAAGCTTCTGAGTGCGATTATGAGCATGCCAGGCCAGTAGTCGGCAGTATTGACGTAAACATAAGCTCTGAGCTATCCAATCAGAGCACCTCTGTCGTCATTTCCGCAAAACCTGAAACATGGCGTCAGGCATCTTGTTTGTGTGGACCGACAAGGATGTGGAATTGCTTTTAAAAGTCGTCATCGACGATAAAGTTATTAAAACACAGGAAAATATAGACGATCCAAACAAGGACGCACACGAATGATGTAGTTGCATTACTTGACGCATAAAACACAAATCTCCGTTTTCGCACGTCCACACACAAACGCAAAAACGGAGTTTTCCAATATCTCCACTTTGGCCGGAGGTTTCCAAAACACCGGTCTTGAATGAAAAAACACTCCATTTTTGTGTGGACGGCCGGACAAAACGGATAAAAATATATGCGTTTTCAAAAATATCCAGCTACGTGTGGACGGGGCCCAAGAGAACCTTTTTAAGATATGCTCATTTTTGAGGCAGGAATTTTGAGTTTTTATGAGCTGTGTTAAAATTATCAAAATCAAAACAATAAAAGGCTTGAATTATTTTCAGTTGTGTTTAATGAATCTAAAATATATAAAAGTCTAATGTTTATCAGTAAATTACAGAAAATAATGAACTTTATCACAATATGCTAATTTTTTTTAAAAATGACCTGTAGGCTACTTCTGGAATCCTGGTTGTAGTGGCACATTGAGGCCAACAGAGGGAAGCATAGATTTTATGCCAAAGTAAATACAATCGGTTCTGGGTTCAGCTTGACCCTCAAGACCTGCTCATTGGTTCTTGAGTTTAAAAAAAATCCAGAAATGCTGCAAGCAGTCCTTTAGGGTGAAATAACCCAAATATTTTAGAGCAGGCGTGTCAAGCTGAGACTCTCAAGACCCTGCTGATTTGGAAGGTTTTCCTCCCTGAACACACGTCTTACTAATTAAAAATCACAAATAGACATTATTAAACCAGATCAGGCAAGACGCCTGCAACAAGCTCCTTGTTTAACGTCTTGTTCTAAATTTCTAATGTATTAAAGCAGCTGAATTTTAAAACCACACATTAATATTCTAATCATACAGTCTGAAAGATGTCCATGACTTTCCTTTAAGTAACAAGTAGAATCATGGTCTTCCATCAGTTCCAGACTGAACACAATGAAGGTATTCATCATGTGCTTTCCAGGTCAGGTGGAACAATGCGGGCTCTGCTGAGTCTCTTCCAGTCAGAAGAAAAGCAGCTCCTATCAGAAACACATTGTGCTTATCAACAAAGACGAGCTTGTTCAGTGGGAGGACAGGAAAATCCTGTTATAACCCAGGACGTTCCAGTCATCAGATTCATGTATAGATATAACCTCCCCAAAAAAAAAAAAGCTTGGTCATGAGTTCAAATTTGACATGGATTTATAACCAAGATGCTCTAATCGTTTGACCACATTGGTGTAGGATTCTGATGACGGGGTTTTCATCATGTGAACAGTTTCACATTCAGTTTGAACCTGGGAGGTCCAGATCATGAGACCAGCTTTACATGGCTCATTAGCAGGCCAGCTAATAAGAGAGTTAGCTTAATGGTTACGATGAGCCAGAAGCCAGGGATGTATGGTGGTCTCAGACACTGAGACTCTGTGCTCAAAGTGATTATTTTCCACCATCCCTGATAATTAATTATAACATTTCACACCTCTAATCTGTACATCACTGTTTACTAAATGTCCTCTCTCACCCCCCTCTGGGTGAGTGAGATCTGTTCCAAATGCCTGACTCATGGTGGATGTCCCACTGATGACATAGGTCAGCATTTTTCAACCTTTTTCAAGCCACGGTAAATTTTTCCATCGATAAAATTCTTGAGGCACAACCAATAATGTTCAAAATGATTCTCTAAAGTGAATATTCAAAAGTGAATTCTTATGAATTCTTGAATCGGATGTGTCTGTGATCTCCCAGCTTTGCTCTCCGGTTCTGGAATACTTCTTTATAAACTGTAGACCATTTTATTCTCCACGGGAGTTTGCTTCATTCATTCTGGCTGCTGTTTACATTCCGCCATGCGCAAACGTGCACGAGGCCCAACGCGCGCTCGCGGACCAAATTCTGTGTGTGGAGCAAAACTTCCCGGACTCTCTAGTTATTATCCTTGGGGATTTTAACAAGGGAAATCTGAGCCAGGAACTCCCAAAGTACAGACAGTTTGTAAACTGCCCAACCAGGGAAAAGAACACATTGGATCACTGCTACACTACAGCCAGTAAAGCCTACAAGGCTGTTTCTCGAGCTGCTCTGGGCTTCTCTGATCACGACATGGTTCACCTCATCCCGGCATACAGGCAGAAGTTGAAGCTTTCTAAACCTGCAGTGAGGACTTCCAAGAAGTGGACCAGCGAAGCTGTGGACGAGCTTTGTATGTGTCTGGACACAACAGACTGGGGTGTGTTTAGAGCTGCCACAGATAGTCTGGATGACTACACAGACACAGTGACGTCATACATACGTTTCTGTGAGGACAGCATCATTCCATCAAAAACCAGGGTAAGATTTAACAACGACAAACCCTGGTTCACACCCAGACTAAGACAGATCAGGAGGGAAAAGGAAGCAGCTCACAGAGCCAATGACAGAGAGAGCTACAAAGGCGCTAAGTACCGGTTCTCGAGAGAGGTACAGCAGGCGAGATCCAGGTACAATAAACGTCTGAAGGAGCAATTCTCTGTCAATGACACCGCCTCTGTCTGGAGATCACTTCGGCAAATTACAAACTATAAGCCGAAAGCCCCACATGCTGCTGATGACTTACAACTGGCAGAGAAACTCAACACCTTCTATGCCAGGTTTGATGTCTCACTCTCCTCCCCCCTCACTGATCAACAACCTTCAGACACTTTGAAGCCACTCCCATCCCCCACCCAATTAACAACAGAGGTCACTCCAGCTGACCAGCCCTCCCCCTCCACTGCTTTCTTGGTGACAAAACAGGATGTGCTCAAGCTCTTCCGCAAGCAAAACCCTCGGAAAGCTTCGGGCCCAGATGGTGTCTCCCCGGCCACCCTGAAACACTGTGCTGAGGAACCGTCTCCAGTTTTCACAGACATTTTCAATACCTCGCTGAAGACATGCCACGTTCCAGCCTGCTTCAAGCGGTCCACCATCGTTCCTGTTCCCAAGAAGCCCCGTATCACTGGACTTAATGACTACAGGCCTGTGGCGCTTACGTCTGTAGTCATGAAGTCATTCGAACGCCTGGTCCTCCCTCATCTCAAGCACTTCACCTCTCCCTCTCTGGACCCTCTGCAGTTTGCCTACAGAGCCAACAGGTCTGTAGACGACGCTATCAACCTGGCCCTCCACTTCACCCTGCAGCACCTGGACTCCCCGGGAACCTATGCCAGGATCCTGTTTGTGGACTTCAGCTCTGCATTCAACACCATCCTCCCTACCCTGCTTCAGGACAAGCTCTCTCAGCTCAACGTGCCTGACTCCACTTGCAGGTGGATTACTGACTTCCTAACAGACCGGAGGCAGTGCGTGCGGCTGGGGAAGAATGTCTCCACCTCTCGGACTATCAACACAGGATCTCCACAGGGCTGTGTCCTCTCTCCCCTGCTCTTCTCCCTGTACACCAACTCCTGCACTTCCAGCCATGACTCTGTCAAACTGATCAAGTTTGCAGATGACACCACACTCATTGGGCTCATCTCTGATGGCGATGAGTCGGCCTACAGGATGGAGGTAGACCGGCTGGTGTCCTGCTGCAGCAACAACAGCCTGGAGCTCAACGCTCAGAAGACAGTGGAGATGATCGTGGACTTTAGGAAAGTCACAGCTCCCATTACCCACCTTGCACTGACAGACTTCTCCATCACCACTGTAGACTCTTTCCGCTTCCTCGGCACTACCATCACACAGGACCTAAAGTGGGAGCCATCCATCAGCTCCCTGATCAAAAAGGCCCAGCAGAGGATGTACTTTCTGCGGCAGTTGAAGAAAGCCAAGCTGCCCGCTCAGATGTTGGTGCAGTTTTACAGAGCCATCATCGAGTCTGTCCTCACCTCCTCCATCACCGTGTGGTACGCTGGAGCCACAGTCAGGAACAAACACAGACTGCAGCGCATTGTGCGCTCCGCAGAGAAGGTGATCGGCTGCAGCCTTCCATCTCTCGAAGACCTGTACGTCTCCAGGACTCGGGGGCGTGCAGGTCGGATAGTAGCTGACCCTTCCCACCCTGGACATGGACTTTTTGAGCGACTCCCCTCGGGCAGGAGGCTCCGGTCCATTCGGACCAGAACGTCCCGCCACAAAAACAGCTTCTTCCCTTCTGCCGTTGGACTTATGAACTCTTTATAACCTGGATCCCCACATCTCTTAGTCACCTCCCTCTTGTCACTTCACTATCTTTATTATTTTCTATTATTTTCTATGACATTGCACTACTTTTCTTTTTCTTCTGAGCACTCTTAGTTTTGTAAAAATTATTATTATTTTTATTTATTTTATTTTTATTATTTTTATTTTATATGTTTGCACACCAGTACCAGAACAAGTTCCTAGTCTCTGATGTTTTTCACTGACATGGCAATAAAAGCATTCTGATTCTGATTCTGATTATGCAACCAACTGTCAAAATGAGCACTTTGTTTTTCTGCATTTTTAAAGATTTGCATCTTATTTGCCATTTGGGAGGAAACGGCAGCTCAGTGGTTATAGCGTTCGCGCGCGGACCAGAAGGTCGTGGGTTTGTGTCCCACAGAGAGCACGTCTAGGGTCCTTGGAGAAGGGTGAACGGACATTTCAGCCACGGACATTTCAGCCAAAAAACTGCAACCTAGGATATTTGAGCCACGGTGACTCGGACATTTCAGCCACGGACATTTGAAGAACTGCAACCTGGGCGCAACTGTTTATTTACGATAAAATTTTTACATAAAATATCAGAATATCACAATTTTCTACATAAAATACATAGGTTTTTGGCCCAAATGTCCGTGGCTGAAATGTCCTAAATTCGGGGGCGCACATGGCTCAAATATCCTAGGTTGCAGTTTTTTGGCTCAAATGTCCGTGGCTAAAATATCCGTGGCTGAAATGTCCTAGAACCTTGGAGAAGACACCTAACCCCCGCTTCTCCCACCATTGGTGCCATCGAAGGGCAGCCTGCTGCGGTGTAAGGAGTGCAGCATACAAATTTCCCCAGTGAGGGATGAATAGAGTAATTCATTTTCAGTTTGTTTTTTGTTTTTTTCATTTTAACACATTTAGTTCCAGACAATGAGCCTTTCAGAGGATTTACCCAGAATCCAAAGAAAAGTTTTTCTTTTTAATTTCTAGCAGAAAATGTGTCATTTCATTAGAATCCTCTTTTTTTTTGTTTGAAACACCATCTAAAATTTCTCATAATGTCTCAGAAACATGTAATAAATATGATCCACTAGGTGGGGTAGTTTTTAAGAGGGATGGACAGCAGCATGCAACAAAAAATCAGAGAAGAAGAGTGGGTTGCTATGGTTACAGTAAACAGCCCATTGTAGGACAGCCTGCCTGTCTCTAAATAAATGATAAGATTTTATACTAATAAACATTAATAAAAACGATTTAATCTGTTTTATTTACACAAACACCAGGAGATCAAACAAAACAATCTTTGGGAGCTACCGGCAGATTGCAATCATCGTATGAGGTGAAATAGGATCATTTCCCACGGCACACCAGACGACCTCTTATGACACACTAGTGAGCAACGGAACTCTGAAAAACGCTGAGATAGAAGTCACACTCTTCTTGACCAGAGGGTTGCAAGTTCGTTTCATTTCAACTGGTGTTTGACACCGTCTCTCCAGCCTCAATGAGGCCCGTCTTCTCCATCCAGCAACCATGAAGTAGATGGTCTAATCAAATAATCATGTCAAACAAACGGCCCGCGGACCGGAACCGGCCCACAAATAGGTTCGATCAGGCCCACAGGATAAACTGAAAGTTGAAAAAATGCATAAAAGACATGGATTTTTTTTAATTAAATGCAATTCATAAGTTATCCACGCACTGTTTTGCAACATTTGTTTCTTGTTATGACTTGTTTATAACCAGTTCTAAACCTGCCCGCACCCTCATTAGCAAAAATGCCGTTATCAAAAAAGAGGAAAGTGGATACAGAGTGTAGAATTTTCTAAGAAAAATGACCCAAGTAATTTTTTATTTATTTTTTTTATTAGAAGGATAAGCTAAGGGATACGACATCTCGTTTTCGAGGCGGTCCTCAACCTAACACGCATGTTTTACCAAAACCAGAGTACCTGGAGGAAACCCCACCCATGCATGGGGAGAACATGCAAAGTACACACAGAAAGGCCAGTGTTTTAAACCTTGTGCCCCCACCCGGGGGTTCAAACCCACAACCTTCTTGCTGTGAGGCCACTGTGCTAACCACTGCGCCACCATAAACCTCTGTACTTGGTGTGTTTCACGTTGTGCCTTAAGACTTATTTTACTAGGATTGGTCTTCAACCAATAGAAATATTGAAAGCATTAAGTTTGGAGTGATTAACAGGCTCTGAACCAATGGCTTCGGCTCACTGTACAAAGTGATTATGTGAGGTTTTCAATGACTGACGTCGTCCAGAGTTTGTTTACTGTAAAAAAAAAAAAAATAAATCAATGCACCTGTTTATGAGTACGAGACAAACCAGGGACTAATATTTCAAACAGAATTCATAAAGATTTTCTATATATCGGTAAATTTTGAGTCCAAATGTCTGATCAACTACTGTATGTGTTACCCTCTGAAGGGACTCTATAGGTGTTGAACAGTAGGTACATCTTAGGAGCTCTGAAGAACTCCACCAGCTCTACAGTTTGACCTAGTCATGTAATTACCCCCACTGGCTTTGGCCGGTTCAACCTGGTACATAAATATAAAACTTTTGTTTTGACTGATCAGATAATAATCAGCTCGATGCTCAACCTGGATAGTTCAGATTACATGGTGGTGAGGGCGTGGTTAGGTCTGTGGTGGGTAGTGCCAGGCTCAGTGACCTCCTTCATAAAGACACCAGGTTAAGTGATTAGACTTCTAAATAAAGAGCCAGAGCTGATCCTCAGCTGGATTAGCTCTGACTCTGTGGCCTCTTGGTTTGTCGTTTCCTCCTCTGGCAACACCGTAGAGATTCTAGAGTTCTCAGAGGACCAGTAAGAAGAAAATCAAAGCTAACTGAACTGGAAACACGTGAGGAAATGTAGAAAGGGTGAAGATTACAGGATCAGCTACGGGAGCAGGTGAGTCGTGAGAGGAATCTGGAGGTATGCAGGCAGAGGGAATGCTGGGAAATGAAGTTAAATCGTGAGAGCTGGAGAAAGCTAACGTATCACTGGAGAAGGGATGAATAGAAAGAAAACATTCCGAAGACCAAAAACCAATAAGGTGGTCGAAATATAGATCCTCATCTTTGAAACTTCGACTGGCCTTGAACTGGTCTGGTCCAAAACCCAGTCATAGAACACAATCATTTTTTTTATATAATTTTAACTTCTGTCCAGGTTAGGTCTACCACTAAAAGTCTGGTTTGGAGTATGGGATAGGTACATCACTGCTGTTTACAACGCTATTTACATAGCGTGTCCAGCTCTATGGGTTTAGCAATAGCCACGTGGGTCAGCGGGTTCAGCCTTATTATCGTGGCCGCCTACTGTTTTTATAAATGTTTATGTAAAAATGGCGGCAAACCTAAAGAGTTGGACAATAAACATCCTTTGACTTTGATCGATAGACATGTAACGACATTTATGTCTACGGATGGATGAACAAATAGATTTTATTACATAGAATTTATGCACCTTCTAAGGCCCCGCCCACATGTAGTTGAGTATTTTTGAAAACGCACATATTTTTATCCGTTTTGGCCGTCCACACAAAAACGGAGGGTTTTTTTTTCACTCAAGACCGGCGTTTTTGAAAACTTCGGCAAAATGTAGATTTTGGAAAACTCAGTTTTTTGCGTTTGGATGTGCGAAAACGGAGATTTGTGTTTTATGCGTCACTACCTGCGACAAGTAATGCACATACGTCATTCGTGTGCGTCCTTGTTTGGATCGTCTATATTTTCCTGTGTTTTATTAGCTTTATAGTCGATGACGACTTTTAAAAGCAATTCCACCTCCTTGTCGGTCCACACAATCGAGATGCCTGGCGCCATGTTTCAGGTTTTGCGGAAATGGCAAGAGAGGTGCTCTGATTGGATAGCTCGGAACTTACGTTTACGTCAGTACTGCCAACTACTGGTCTGGCATGCTCATAACCGCTCTCAGAAGCTTAATTATACGGCTCAGTGTGGACGCGAGCGTTTCCCTAAAACAGAGGACATCAGATAGGCGTTTTCAAAAATACCGGGCCTGTACGGGGCCTAAACTGTTTATCCTTAACAGGATCATCGGGTGCCAGAGCCTATCCTGGCTCATCAAAGGTGAGAGGCGGGATACACCCCGAAAAGGTCACCAGTCTGTTGCGGGGCTACACTCACTCACACAATCACAACCAATCCCATGCAGAGTCATTCCCAGGAGCAGTATCCCAGCAGCCAATCAACCTAACATGCATGTTTTTGAAGGGGAGGAGGAAACAAACATACAAATTCCAACCTCACCCACCCAGGACTTGAACCCCTGACCTTCTTGCTGTGAAGCCAAACTGCTAACTACTCCACAGCATATAAAAAGTACATTTAAAAACTCCTTCACACTTGAAAATGTAAGGGCTAAATTACTGTTAACATGTTTTAGGAAAAAAAATTAAGGCTTTTTTGTTTTTGTAAAATGGCCATTTATAAAAAATGGTGGAGGGTTTTCTTCTACCCGTTCCAAAATACAGTAGATACAAATGCATTTTTCTGTTTTTTGTATCATTATTATTTAAATGTAAAAAATATTAAGTATATTACAGAAAATTACGCAATTCAACATGTCTTTTTCTGTTTTTAAAGTTTTTTTTCCCTTCTCACCCTCCTGCGGGTGGTCTCCCGCACTCTCCGAGCTCAGGTCCTCTACCAGGGGCCAGGGCACAGCTCAGTTAGTAGGAGCTATTATATATATATGTGTGTGTGTATTTTGTTCCGTTCCGTTGTCTTCCGCTTATCCAGGGCAGGGTCGCCGGGGCAACAGCTTCAGACGGGAAGCCCAGGCCTCTCTCACCTTGGCTGCATCCTCCAGCTCACCCGGAAGGATCCCGAGTCATTCCCGGCCAGCTGTGAGAAATAGTCTCTCCAGCGGGTACGGGGTCTGCCCCTTGGTCTCCTCCCGGTGGAACGCGCCCAAAACACCTCGCCCCCGAGGCGCCCGGGGGGCATCCCGACCAGACGCCCGAACCACCCCATCTGGCTCCTCTTGACCTGGAGAAGGAGCGGCTCGACACCTAGCTCTTCCCGGATGGCAGAGCTCCTCACCCGATCTCTGAGTGAGAGCCCAGCCACCCTGTAGAGGAAGCTCATTTCAGCCGCTTGTATCCACGATCTCATTCTTTCGGTCACCACCCACAGCTGGTGACCATAGGTGAGGGTAGGAACGTAGATCGACTTGTAAATCGAGAGCTTTGCTTTTCGGCTCAGCTCTCTCTTTACCACGATGGACCGATGTAGCGTCCTAGTTATTGCTGACGCCGCACCGATCCGCCTGTCGATCTCCCGCTCCATCCTTCCCCCACTCGTGAACAAGATACTTAAACTCCTCCACTTGGGGCAGGACTCTATTTTTGTAATAAATAAAAATTTATTCTCGTTTTTTTTTTTATCTATAAGTGATAAAAATCTTTCTCTAATTTATTTTTTATTTGTATGTTTCAATCCGCACACACCCACCTGGAAGCTTTTATTATGAAGGTATTCCGTTTGACCGGAAGCAGTGAATGACTGTGAGACTTTTACTGTGAAATCTCAGAGTAGTGCGCTGGGTGGGTCCTGCAGGAGAATCGGAGCCTGTTCGCATCTCCGTCCAGGTTCTGGTTCTTATCTGGGGTCCATGGCCTGGACCAGATCTGCTGCAGTCCGACGTCCCGACATGCACCGCGCAGTCCGGGGACACCGCGATGTTTTTCAGACGGAAAGCCAGGTAACAAGGCGCGAGGTTGTGGGGTGGGGGGGTGGATGCTCTTGGAGGGGGAGGGTCGCTGCAGGATGGAGGTGTGGGGGGCTAGTGAAGGCCTCCTTAGATCTACTAGGATCTGCAGCGGCGTGGCGTGGGCGTCCGAGCCTCTTTGTTCTGGAGTCGCTGCGTGATGTTTTCTGTACACAAAGGACCAGATTTACCGATCAGTCCGGAATGTGGTGCATCTTCACCTGGTGGATCATTTTTATCTGTAAACACTGCCATTAAAGCAGATTATTTTATTCTAAACATCTGAAGACAGGTTCTAATAAAGAAGTAGAGAATCCTTCTCTAAGGCGGGATTATCGGTCCTCCTCAGTCCGTGATCTTCTCGTGATGATGCGGATTTTATTTTTCTCAAAGGTCCAAAACCAGGGGTCAGCAACCTTTAAACTCAGAACCATGTGAGGTTTGTTTGTAGTCTTCATCGTATCCAGGTTTGAGTTTTAGAGACCACGGCCTTAGCAAAGAAGTCTAGACTTACCTGCAAGAATTCTGAGAAAATCCCGCCACTTGGTTCTTTGACCGCCTATTGGTCTGAACTCAGTTTTATTTTGGGAAAAAACACAATAAGCCACAAATAATTTTAAAATAATTACCTGGAACAGTTTGTTTAAATTATATTATAATCAACTAAAACAAAAAAAGAAGAAAAAAAAGAGGCAAAACTGAAAAACCGAATTATCTGTTCGGACTAATCTACATTTTGTTTACTATCCTTTTTTGAAAAAATAATCTTCTTAAAAACCCATTTAATCTAAAACTTTTTACAAACTATTTTTTAAGGTTTATTCACATTAAATGTTTTTTTTTAATTGTAAGTTTCGGGGTACGTAAAAGCCGTGCGTGCTGTAGGAACCACTTCCTTTAAGAGGAAATGATTCGATAAAAAATTTAAATGAGGTACAACGGGTTGTTTTTTTTTTTTTTTTTTATTTTTACTGATTATTATCTTTTTTGTTATATTCACGTAAAAAAATAATCCAGGAGGAGCTTGGTGTTGAGCCGCTCCTCCTCCAGGTCGACAGGAGCCAGATGGGGTGGTTCGAACGTCTGGTCGGGATGCCCCCCAGGCGCCTCGCGGGCGAGGTGTTTTGGGCGCATCCCACCGGGAGGAGACTAAGGGGCAGACCTCGGACCCGCTGGAGAGACTATGTCTCACAGCTGGCCGGGGAACGACTTGGGATCCTTCCAGGTGAGCTGGAGGATGCAGCCGGGGTGAGAGAAGCCTGGGCTGCCCGCTTGAGGCTGTTTCCCCCGCGACCCGACCCCGGAACAAGCGGAAGATAACGGAACGGAAAAAAATTTGTCGTTTTTATCGCAGGTGTCAGAGCAAGGCTAAGTTTTGCATCATGTGGCGACCAGATAATCACATCCTGATGGTCACTTTTTGACCATCAGGATGTGGTTATCATTTTTAATTAACTCAATCTTAACCAAACTTTCTGCTACAATAAACTAAAATAACCAATAAGTTTTCAGTCAGTCATCTTCTTATCCGTCTATCCCTTATGTGGTTGTGGGGGTGCCGGAGCCCATCCCGGCGGATTTAAAGCGAAGGGCAGGGTACACCCCGAACAGGTCGCCAGTCTATCGCGGGGCCACACACACACATTCATTCCTAGGGGCAATTTGGCATTGGCCAATCAACCTAGCATGCATGTCTTTGGAGGGTGGGAGGAAACCGGAGTACCCGGAGGAAACCCACGCAAACACGGGGAGAACATAAACTTGGTCTGTAATAATTTAGAAATAAAAATACAATTTAACAGCACATTGCTCAGGCGTTCACTACCATCTCTGAACAAAATAATCTGTTCTGACTTTAACTTTGAAGGAATTTATGTATTTTCCAGATGTTTCTTTGGGTATCAAGTAGAAGAAGGAAGGTTCACATTCTTATTGCGTGACTGAAGACAAGCTGGAACATGAGGGA
Organism: Neostethus bicornis; assembly: GCA_902685375.1. Lineage (NCBI taxonomy): Eukaryota > Metazoa > Chordata > Actinopteri > Atheriniformes > Phallostethidae > Neostethus > Neostethus bicornis. The sequence continues at coordinate 21,443,400 of LR738558.1, read as the reverse complement.
GTTACAAGTAGAGAAACGTGTTTTATTTAAACAGAGACAAACTTTCTATAAGCAGCTGTCCGCCTCGGTGTTGTACCATAAATAATAAGCCAAGTTCCTGGTGTTTGCATGGTCCAGCACCTTCTCTGCTAACACTTTATCTCCCATTATGGAGCGGTGAAGGAATTCGGTGGTCCTTCCCTCCCTCTGGGATCTGACCTCATAGATGGAATTTAATCTAATGAAAATGAACGTTTACAGAAGAAAATCCACTTGCAGAAACATTTCCACACACAAGCCAAAAGACCGTCATGGGCATCAACAGATTAAGTTATTTTCTGGAATAGAACCAGTGTAAATATGTGGGAACTGTTCCTGGACTTTGTGGAGACTGAAACACTATTAGTTAAAGTTATCATTTTAAGGTTTTACATTTTTATTCAAGGAGTCAAAATGACTAAAATCACAGTAACGTCTCAATTTAGATGTTTTGTTTTTTTAAGGTCCTATCCACACATAGCCGGGTATTTTTAAAAACGCATATCTGCTGTTCTCCGTTTTAGGAAAACGCTTGCGTCTACTTGTAACCGTTTTCAAAATATCCACGTCCACACGGAGTCGTATAAAGACGTGGGAGACGGTGGATCAGCGCTAGAGCACAGGTTCGATTCCCACTGAGACCACCGTCTAGGGTCCTTGGAGAAGACACCTAACCCCCGCTTCTCCCACCATTGGCGTCGTCGAAGGGCAGCCTACTGCGGTGTAAGGAGTGCAGCACACAAATTTCCCCAGTGAGGGATGAATAGAGTAATTCATTTATATTTATTTTTATATTTAAATACGCTTCTGAGTGCGGTTATGAGCATGCCAGACCAGTAGTCGGCAGTATTGAGTGGAGGAGGAGAGAGGCGTATGTGATTAATAATCGCATTGCAACACATTTCTCCTCCTTTGCTTCTCGACAAGAAGCAGGAGCAGTTGAGAGTGGACAAAAAGACAAGAAAAGAGGGTCTGCAACAGGGTCCGTGGATCCATGCTGCCCACTGTCTGCTTTTGTAAACAAGGACGCACATGAATGATGTATGTGCATTACTTGTCGCAGGTAGTGACGCATAAAATCGCAAATCTCCGTCTTCACACGTCCACACGCAAACACAAAAACTGAGTTTTCCAAATTCTCCACTTTGGCTGGAGTTTTCAAAAACGCCGGTTTTGACTGAAAAAAAACTCAGTTTTCATGTGGACGTCAGGCCAAAACGGATAAAAATATATGCAGTTTCAAAAATACCCGGCTACGTGTGGACAGGGTCTAAATACCAGTCAGTGTTTTAGGTTGTTTTCTGGTTTTAATCTATGGTCCTTAAAATTGATCTGGACCATAGTACTCCTGGTGAGAACAAAACCTAATCATCATCAGCTCTGTTTTGTTTAGATCTTTGGTGTATTTCAATTATTAGTCCTCAGACGCTGAACAACAGGGGCCAACATTAAGCTTTTAGGATTTCTAAATATAGGAAGCCCTTTTTTGAGCCCTGAGGAATTCAACATTTAGATTCTAAATGTTAGATTCTAAAGATCCACATAGATCCTCGGGGTACTCTATGTACAGATCCTGAATTATTGGTGGGCGGGGCATTGAGGAGCCATAAACATTTCCACATGTGCATGTTGAACTTTAAAGAGGCAACATTGATTCTTGAGAAACTTCACAAGGAGGCCCGATGTAAAACTTTGAAAAACTATTTGTAAAAACAAAGCCTTGTGAAACATATCGTTTAAATGCTGAAAAAAACTGAGTGTTTCAAAGAGCCTTTAAAAAAACTTCGTAATCAGAGAGCGAACCTCTTGGGAGCCAAATATAGAGATTTGAAATTCATTTCGTAAGATGGACCCTAGTAGGCAACCTAACATAAAAGCCTTCGCAATTCAACATGCACATGCTAATTTATTGCGGCCTGAAGGTAGAGCCTTGAGGAACTCCCCATGTTGATGTGGAACAGAAGGAGGGCAAAAACGTAGACACTTGGAAAACTTTTCACATAGATGCTAACTTTTAGAGGGACAGGGAACTTAGTGTAAGATGAACAAGGATCTCCAGGCAGGGTTGTCCTGGGTCTGTTTAGTTTGACCATGAGATGTTGTTTATCTTAAAAGTGATTTTTGTAAGAGTTTTTTGTTCAATTTAATTTTGTGTGAAGATGTTGAAACAACTATATTGTGATTTTGGAACATACTAATAAAATTGACTCAGAATTTAAACGAGACTCTTGAAGAACTTCCGTATCAAACGATAAACTAAGCAGGTCAGGGCGGAACGTCCATTTAAATGATACAATATGGAAGCGGCAATAAAGTCTTGAGCGTTTCCACGTCTAGATATCAAATAATTGGGGGCCCAAAGTGGAATCTTGAGGAATTTTCACATGTGAATAATGAACTGGAGAGAGGCCTTTAGAAACTTCTAATGATAAAGACTAGGAACTCCAGCTAAGAGCCTTGGGGAATCCCAAGGGTGCTATCTGTTTTAATAGACTGAATATTTCTTTTATCCAATCAGCCAAATTAGGAGTGTATTTTTTATGTTAGTTTTTCACCCCGCCTAAGGAGCCCACTGACCTAGAGCCTAATTCAAATGATCAAATCAGAACAGTTTTATTATAGAAAGCAATCGCAGTCTAACCGGGTGAATTCGATTGCCACGCCATGAGAAACCATGCATCAGAGGTTTATTTCTGTGTCCTCCCAGAATGCTGCGATGGTTGGTGTGTGGGCGGCTGGGTCCTGTGTGGATGTGGAAAGCTCTGCTGCTTTTCGTGGCCATCGGTTTCGCCGGCCAGCTGCTGGGCGTCATCTTCAACAAGAGGTGAAGCATATCTTCTTCTAACGTAATGCCTGCTTTTTACTTGAGATGAACTTTGAAAACACGGTAGCGTGCCCAGATAAATAAGATAAACAATCTAGTTCACTATTATTTATTTATCTGCACTCTTAACTCTTTAAAAAGAAACAATAAGAAGTGAAAATGAATAAAATCTCCATCTTAATGTGAGCATGACTCGTATGTTTAGGTCGTTCGACTTCTGCTCAAAATCACTTCAACATGTCGAGTCATGCTTTTCTTGATTTTCTGGTTTCTTGTTTGCTGAATTTTAAACGGCGGGCGTTGAAGCATGTAAAAAAATGTTTAAATCACCTCCAGGCTATTTTTTTTTTTTTTTTGGTGGTATGCATGTTGATGCTTCTTCGGTTTAAATTTTTTCCACATGTCCTACTGGGACAAAAAACTCTGTACAGCAGGGGTGGGTAAACTTTTTGACTCGCGGGCCACATTGAGTTCTAACATTTGACAAGCGGGCCGGACCAGGGTAGAGGTTCGGAGGGGTGTGGGGGGCTAGGTCGACAAAAAAAAAAATTGTTCTTACTACTTTAATTATTGTCAACTTCGGTTAAAATATGCACCAAAATGCAGAAAAATTACTTATTTTTCAAAAAGGTTTGGGTGGGGGGGATAGAATGGAGCGCTAGATTTTAAACAAGTGCTAAATGTTACATTAAGAGTGTTAAATTTTAAATCTAGCGGTGCTTAATGTCAATTGTGAACCAATCTAGTGCGATAGCGCTTAAATACATACAGGCATGTGAGAAAATTAGGACACCCCATTAAATAATCAGCTCTTTATTTAGAAATGGTTCACATACCAATATCCAGCCATGTTTAAATAAATTTTTCAAAAAGAAAGTGATTTGATTGCAATTTAACAACAAAAATGAACATTGTTTGACAAATCCAAAAAAAGAAAAAAATAAAGTATGTATGTTAATGGAGGAAAAAGTTAGGACACCCTACCCCTTAATAGCTAGTGTTGCCCCCTTTTGGCTGATATAATTTCAACGAGACGCTTTTTGTAGCCTTTTACCAGTCTCTGACATCGATCAGGAGAAAGTTTGGCCCACTCCTCAATGCAGAATTCTTTTAGCTGTGAGTGTTTGAGGGGTGTCTTGCATGTTCAGCCCGTTTCAAGTCACCCCACAGCATTTCGATGGGATTAAGACCAGGGCTCTGATTTGGCCATTCCAGGACTCTCCACTTCTTTTTTAGCCAGTCCTTGGTGGATTTGCTGGTATGCTTTGGGTCATTGTCTCGTTGCAGTATCCAGCTACGCTTCAGCTTTAATTTTTTGACAGATGGTTTCACATTTTCTTCAAGCACCCTCTGATACACAGTAGAATTCATGGTAGATTCTATGATAGTGAGCTGGCCAGGTCCTGCTGCAGCAAAGCAACCCCAAACCATGACACTGCCCCCTCCATGCTTTACAGTTGGTATGAGGTTCTTTTCTTAGAAGGCTGTATTTGGTTTACACCAAACATGTCTTCTGTTCTGGTGTCCAAATAATTCAATTTTAGACTCATCTGTCCAAAGAACCTTATTCCAGAAGTCGTGGTCTTTGTCTATGTTCTCTCTGGCAAACTTCAGTCTGGCCTTGATGTTTTTTTTAGAGAGCAAAGGTTTCTTCCTTGCACACCTCCCATGCAAGTCACACTTGTGCAGTCTCTTTCTGATCGTAGAGTCATGCACTTTCACATCGACAGTTGCCAGAGCCTGCTGTAATTCCCTTGATGACACTTTAGGATTTTTCAGGACCTCTTTGAGCATCTTGCGTTCTGCTCTGGGGTAAACTTGCCCGGACGGCCAGATCTTGGCACGGTGGCAGTTGTTTTAAATGTCCTCCACTTGTAAATAATTTTGTGAATGGTGGAATGGCTGATGTTAAATTCTTTTGAAATCTTTTTAAATCCTTTACCAGACTCGTAAGCGGCCACAATCTTCTTTCTGAGGGCATCAGGAAGCTCTTTAGACCTCACCATGGCGCTCACCTCAACATCTCAACTGTCAGGGCCACACCAAACTAAATCTGAGGTTTAAATAGGGCAAGGCTCCATTCAAATGCTGGATAACGATGTACTAATCATGTGCACCTGACGTGATGCACCTGTTTGGGATTTTCAACATTTTAAGAGGGATAATATAGGGGGTGTCCTAATTTATTCCTCACCAGAAATTGCATTATTTTTTAATTAGATTTTACAGAAAGTTTTAAAAAGGCTTTTCTTATTTTTTTATTGTTTAGTTATATTACTTGGATCCCTGAGTTTAATTAAAATTGACATTAACTACCCATATGTCCAAATATATTTTAAAATACACAGGATTTCATAAGGTGTCCTAATTTTTTCACATGCCTGTACATTTAGCGGCGCTAGGTTTGAAATCTAAGCGCTTGATGTAACATTTTGCTTGTTTTTAATATCTAACACGCTTGTTTACGTGCATGTATTGGTCCGATGGCTTTCCATATCTGGCCACACTGTTTATTTTGAAAGTGCGTGCATCACGGAGACACACACATTTTAATGGGAGCAATGTTGTTGTATTTTTGGCGCCATCTAGTGACGAACATTAAAAAAAATCAAGAAAAATCAAACTAATATGTTTTTTTTTTTTGTTTTTTTTTCTAGTTCAGTGGGCCGGATTAAAACGTTTAGCGGGCCGCATGTGGCCCGCGGGCCGTACTTTGCCCTTGCCTGCTGTTCAATCTTTAAGTAGATAAAAGAGGCAGATAGGTCGAGGTTTTGGGAAGTCTATTTGGATTATATCATGACTGACCGCCATTAAAACCGTTTTTTTCTGGTCCCACAGCAGCGTCCAGCCTGCGCCTCAGTCCATCTTCTCCTCCTCTGATAAACGTGGACCCCCACTGGGATCATGTCGGCCCCACACCCACATCATGTTCCTTAAGACTCATAAAACAGCCAGCAGCACCGTGCTGAACATGCTGTACCGCTTTGGGGAGGAGCACCACCTCCGTTTTGCCCTCCCTTTGGGCTACCAGCTGGGATACCCGCTGCCCTTCAACGCTCACAGGGTGAAAGGTTACCGAGGCCCCAGAGTCGTGGAGTTCCACATCATGGGAAACCACATGAGATTCAACAGACCAGAGGTGAGTTAACCTCGTAAGGTCAGGAGGAGGGGGTAGAACAACATGGCTGTTAGTTACAATCTGCCCCACTAAGGGGATAACTTCTTACTGTTTTCATACAGCCTGGTTTCAATCGATAAAATTTTAAATTTGCCTCAGCAGCGCCTCCTAGTGATGTCCTGATTTTCTGACATGCTGGTTACGTGATCACAGCTACGCGGCTAAAGCTAACAAACAACATTTGAAGCGAGAGATGCACAAATGGAAAGATTGTTTTGTTGGTGTTTAATTTATTTTAATGATCTTATTCAAGATCAATTTTCCAAGAAAAGAGCTGGAGATGGTTAAAAAAAAAAAAAAAGATAGAACTAAATATCCTGTCCAAAGTGGGACACGTTTTTTGCAGTGACTTGCTGAAACTAAAGCACATGGATCATTTGTGAAGCAGAGTGATTGAAACATTTGTGAAGAAAAACAAGATTGGTTTTGTCTATAAAAAATCCAATCCCCTTCTTTGGTTTTGGTGGGTGACCTCACCTATGGTCACCAGCTGTGGGTGGTGACCGAAAGACTGAGATCGAGGATACAAGCGGCCAAAATGAGCTTCTTCCGCAGGGTGGCTGGGCTCTCACTCAGAAATCGGGTGAGGAGCTCTGCCATCCGGGAGGAGTTCGGTGTCGAGCCGCTCCTCCTCCAGGTTGAGAGGAGCCAGATGGGGTGGTTTGGGCATCTGGTCAGGATGCCCCCCGAGCGCCTCGCTGGTGAGGTGTTTCGGGCATGTCCCACCGGGAGGAGACCAAGAGGCAGACCCCGGACCCGCTGGAGAGACTATGTCTCACAGCTGGCCGGGGAACAACTCTGGATCCTTCCGGATGAGCTGGAGGATGCAGCTGGGGTGAGAGAAGCCTGGGCTGCCCGTTTGAGGCTGTTGCCCTCGCAATCCGGCCCCGGATGAGCGGAAGATGATGGAATCAAAACCAATTCCGTTCACCATTTGGTGAACCAATTGTGAACCAATTGTGAACTAATTGGTGAACGCAATTGGTCCCACTTTGAAATTTACTGGAAGTTTGCAAGGTTCTTATTGGTGTTTATGTGGGTGTTTATCTTGAAGTAGAAGAAGACGTGTTCACTACTGGTTTGTTTTTCAAGTAAAGATTATTTCGGAGTTTTTAATCAATGATGCAGCAGCTATTCATGCTGCTTTCTAAATATCGGAACGCTCTGTAACTTTAAAACAGGAGGTGCATCAAATCAGACGGAGCACTATTGAAGCTCTGTGTAGGAAATGCATGGTTCACCACATGGTACGGCCAGTTCGTTGTGGATCTACTCTGTACCAGTTTGTTCTGTAAACCCCGTCAGATGACCAGGGAGAGGAGTCAAAGTAGATCTGTTAGAATGGAAATGAGGATAAAAGACAAATAAAAGAAGCTTTATGTAACAATGAACAGGTCGGCACCACCAGGGTGATAAGCTCCATCTGGCTAGTGGATACCCCGCTGGGGTATTTCGCACTAATTAGAAGCGTGACAGAGCGGCATGGCCATCCCCCGGTAATCTCAGCAGGAGGTTATAAACGCCTGGATTACTAACTGCCTGTCACACCTTCAATAAAGAGCTTGACCTCAGAGGGACAACGAGACGATGAAGGAGGATTTTATCATCCTGATAAAACGGAGATAAAACAGGGGAGAGAATCTAGGTTTGTTCCAAGGGTGGTGACGGCAGACTTTCTGCCTGAGTTCAGATCCCTGGAAGAGTGTAGAGAAAGCTGTTTATGTCTCAAACCAGAGAAAGTGGAGAAAGCATTGAGCACCCGGGCATTTGTGCTTCTGTAACATTGTGAACATAATATCAGCTAAACCTGTCTTCCTGTGGGTCATGGACAGAGTTCTTGCCCAAGTGGAAGAGTTCAAGTATCTTGGGGTCTTGTTGACGAGTGGGGGAAGGATGGAGCAGGAGATCGACAGACAGATCGGTGCAGCATCCACAATAATCAGGATGCTGCTTCAATCCATCGTGGTAACTGAAAGAGCTGAAAAGCAAAGCTCTTTGTTTACAAGTCAGTCTACGTTCCGATCCTCACTCATGATCACCAGCTATAAGTGATGTACAGTACGAAAAAACAAGATCGCGGATACAAGCGGCAGAAATGAGCTTCCTCCGCAGGCCGGTGGCTCTCACTCAGAGAAAGGGTGAGGAGCTCTGCTGTTTGGATGGAGCTTGGAGTAGAGCCGTTGCTCTTCCATGTCAAGAGAAGCCAGATGTGGTGGTTCAGGCATCTGGGAAGCATCATGCCTCCCGAGTGCCTTATTGGTGAGGTGTTTTGGGCACGTCCCACTGGGAGGAGACCCAGAGGCAAACCCCGATCTTAATGGAGAGACTATGTCTCACAACTGGCCGGGGAATGACTCGGGAGGTTGCACCCAGCATCCCGTCTGAGGGAAGCATGGGCCCTCCCGTCTGAAGGCCCACGCAATCTCGCCCCAGATAAGCGGAAGACGATGGAACGAAACGGAAATATCTTCCAATCCATTGAAGGGATTTTAGTAAAACGGCTCACAGTTGCACGCAGCGTGACTGGGCTCTCACTCAGAGATCGGGTGAGGAGCTCTGCCATCCGGGAGGAGCTCAGTGTCGAGCCGCTCCTCCTCCAGGTTGAGAGGAGCCAGATGGGGTGGTTCGAGTGCCTCGCGGGCGAGGTGTTTTGGCCACGTCCCACCGGGAGGAGACCAAGGGGCAGACCCCGGACCCGCTGGAGAGACTATGTCTCACAGCTGGCCGGGGAACGACTTGAGATCCTTCCGGGTGAGCTGGAGGATGCAGCCGGGTGAGAGATGCCTGCCGTTTGAGGCTGTTGGCCCCGTGACCCGGCCCCGGAACAAGCGGAAGATGACGGAACGGTACAGCTCACAGTTGCTCAGTACAACTATAAATGAACTGATAAAGTTTGTGAAGTCAAGAGCAGCATTTTCTTTGGCATGGACTTAGTTTTGTTTATCAACAAGTTTAATCATAATTCACACAGGATTAAAGTAATGAATGGATATATTTAAATTATTACAGGTAAATTTTGACATTCAGAAACTATTTTTGTCATAAAAAGTCTTTTTATATGTTTTATTTTAACTCTTTAATTGGCAAAAGTTTTTCACCTTCTTTTACTTTGAAAGGGCGCGCGCGCTTTTGAACGAACAGGAACAATTTCAGCTAAACTAATTTCTTCACTGAGCTGCTTAAATATGTAAAAACCCAAAAGTTATTTTTGAATTTTTAAATTTAATGTTAGAACTTTTTTTTTCGCCGACTGGAAACTGATGGTTTGATAAAGACGGAAACATGAGATAGCGACATGTTGACGACCTGATGCATTATTCACGTGAAAAGAACAATGAGCTCTAAAAAGAGGGTTTAAAAAAAACCAAAATCTTGAAATGTAAATTTAATTAAACCATAAAAAAAAAAAAAAAACTTATTTTTAAAATGAAATGTTTGGGCTTTTTTTTAAGTTTTTTTTTTTAAACCTATTTAAAGTTTCTTAATGAATATTTGCAAGATTTAAAGACTCGTTCTGAGAAAAATCCTTTCATTTTTGTCAGAATTGGGTGTTTTAATCTAATGAATAATGTCTATAAATTTTTAAAGTGAAGCTTTTATTTTTGTGGGATTTTTGTAATGAAATTAAGATGTCATGTGTTTAGCCTGACCAAATTGGGTCACCACAGCCCACACAGATGCTCACTCCGGGTTAATAGTGACGTTGATGTGGGTTTCTGGACTGGAAAGAAACTAGAGACGCTTCAGCTTTCAGACTTTCTCACAAGCTTCCTGCTGTTAACGTGATTAAGTTCAGAACTCTGAAAACTGAACCAGACTGCTGGACCACGACTTAATAAAAATAAGATTCTTTTTGGGTTTTTTTTGTGGAAAGTATCATCCATCAAAGAAAGACCAGATGGCAAAAACAGATTTTAATTTTATACTGGTACTGGTTTTTCAAGTTTTTCTCCTGGATAAAAAAATAAAGTAAAAATAAATTACTCTATTCATCCCTCACCGGGGAAATTTGTTTGCTGCACTCCTTACACCGCAGCAGGCTGCCCTTCAACGGCGCCAATGGCGGTAGAAGCGGGGGTTAGGTGTCTTCTCCAAGGACCCTAGATGTGCTCTCTGTGGGACGCAAACCCGCAACCTTCCAATCCGCGCGCGAATGCACTGACCACTGTGCTGCCGTCTCCCCAGAATCAGACCCTCTAACTGTCACAAGAACTGGTCCTTTCAAGGTTTCAACCCTAGTATTGACCTTTCCGGGTCTTATGTCAGGTCCAGGCTCAGGTCTTTCTATTTGGTTCACCGTCAACTTCACATTCAGATCCCAGTCATGCTTTTAGATTTGGACCAAGTCCTGGTCTTGTTAAGGAACAAGCTGTAAATTTTAGGCCCTGGTCGGACACAGACTGGTTGTGCTTCAGACTTAAACCCCTGGCTTTAAAGGGTCCATTTCATGCAAAATAACTCTTTTCACATTGTATCCTCTGCACATACACACGCAAAATGTGGGGTTTGCAACATGCATTACATCATAGTTATGAAAATATATTGATTTGGTGGAGCGCAGTCACAGACCCGGAACTAAGAAAGGCTGGGTATTGCTCATCCCCTCGCCCGTCCTGAGAAAGTACAAGCTCCGCCCTCTGCTCTCACTGAGCCGCTATTCCTCCGCCCATCTCTGAGCGGGAGAGGGAAGGCAGGCGTAAACCCGTGCGTAGCGGTTTGGTAGCGTCTGAAGTAAGATTTTATCATGTCGATTCATCATGTTCAGCCCCACATTTTGGATCCAGAATCCGACGAGGATTTTGAGGTGCACAAAGCACAAGCACCGCTGTGGCATGGGATGAATGTTACTGATTGGTAAAGTATTACAAAATGCTTGTAGATTAGTGGAGTGAGGAGGGCGGGCGGGTGGTGAGGAGAGAGGGTTTGCTGCGGAGGGGGGCGTGTCCGAAGTCCGTCCTGGCTACGTCAAATGCGTCATACTTTAGACATCTGCTCATTGGTTGTTTTGTCTGAGCGTACCAGAAATCCACAGAAAAACGGGCTAAATCAATCTAGAAACCCCTTTGGTGACATATACAAGGCCCGGACATCACACACACACACACACACACACACACACACGCACACACACACACACACACACACACATACAAGGCCCGGACATCACTCTTACAAGGTAGAAAACTCTGGAAAGTCCATTTTGCATGAGATGGGCCCTTTAAGCAGGGTGCTGTTCTCTATGATTTATTTTTAAGTTGGCCTCTCCTTGAACTGTTCTTTTAATACCAAGGCTAGTTTTGCATTAAACCCCCCCAAAACATCTGGTTGTTTCTGGTTGGTTTTTTTTCCAGCATGATGATTGTTTTTTTCTTTTCATAGGTGGAGAAGGTGATGCCTGAAGACACTTTCTACTTCTCCATAGTCAGGGATCCAGTGGCCTTGGCCGAGTCTTCCTTTGCCTATTACAAAGAAGTAGCACCGGCCTTTCGGAAAGCCAAAGGTTTGGGCGATTTCGCCGATGATCCAAGGAAATACTATGATCCCCGTCTTCGTAACAACCACTACGCCCGAAATCTGCTTTGGTTTGACTTCGGTTTAGACAACAACGCCAACTTCTCCTCTTCTTTGGCTAAACATGGAGAGGACTTGATTCGCCGGACCTTCCCCCTGATTCTAGTGTCCGAGTACTTCGACCAGTCCATGATCCTGCTTAGACACGCCCTCTGCTGGCCGCTCGATGCCATTGTCTCATTTAGCCTAAACGCTCGACAGCAGAAGCCGAGTGGCATGGGAGGGATTAGTGGGAGCTGGATGGGGAAAGCGGCTGCAGTTGCAGCTGTTGGAATCGGAACGGGACGTTCTCACGGCAGAACACCACCCAACCTGTCCCTGACGGAGGAACAACGGGAGAAGCTCCGGCAGTGGAACGCCTTGGACTGGCACCTGTACAAAGCCTTTAACCAGACTTTCTGGGAGAAAATAGAGAAGTTTGGCCGAACCCAGATGGAGGAGGAGGTCGCCTTGCTAAAGATGCGTCGGGATGAACTGGCGCATGCTTGTCTCAGAGATGGTGGGAAGCCTGTGGAGGCGCAACGCATCCGAGACAAGAACATCCGACCTTTCCAAAGCGGATTAGTCAAAATTCTTGGTTATGAGCTCCAACCGGGGCTTGACAATGTCACCAGGATGTCATGTCTCAGGATGATCAGGCCTGAAATCCAATACAAAGACGTGTTGGATTCTAAACAGTTTCCACAAGCCATCAAAGTCCATCCTCGGCAGAAAAACCAAGCCCTAATGATTGTTGCCGGGGCTTCTTTTGTAAGACAAGATGCAACCAGAAGAGCCGAGAACGAACCTGTAGGAAGGACTGTGGTAGAGGGAAGGAAAGACTGGGACGGGAGCATCTTAACCAGGAGCAATCAGACTTTAAAACAGGGACAAGAAAAAGGGAGGTTAAGATAAGATTAATGGTTTTCTATCAAAAAACGGGAACAAAGGAACTCATGATGGCTGGGTTTACATGAAGACAGGAAGATCTTCTTTTGCACTTCCACATTTACTTCTTTTCCAAATACTTTATTTTATGTCATTCTAGCGGCATGCTTCTCTGCTGGACAAGAGAGTTTTTTTAGACTGTTTGTGATAGTTTTATGATTATATTTTCATGTTCACTCAGTATTCATGAACAAAATCTTCCAGAAAGGTCAGCACGTTAACCAAACTGTGCATTAAAACCACAGATCAGACATCGTAGGAGTCGTCCGCTTCTGACCTGTTCGGCTTTAAAATATGGTACGAAAAGTAAGAAACATGGGGAAACCATGAGAGTACATTACTGTGGTAGGGGTCTGATCTTAGATTGAAATGTATTAATCGATCTCTGTAGATTAACGTATCACTGACCTGTACAGAGATGTGGGCAAGGACACACTGACTGCGCGATGTCAGCCAATGAGTCGTTATCAATTGGTACATTGATGCGTTACGAATTAACTGGATAATCAAAAGTAGAATTATCCTATTGAACTGTGAGTGGGGATTGATCTGGATTAATCACAATGATTGGTCAACATACTGCAGATCGTTCTGAAATGGATCCATGTTGAGCCATGATTGGTACAATTGATTGGTCACTATCGTATTGCTCATTAATGCAGATTGTCTGTAATTAAAATGACTCGGTGTTTAGAGAAACAAAGCTCTGGGTTGATTGGTCAACTCGATGTTGGTGATTGATACAGATCAATCAAATTATTTTTGATCAACACGTCGACCGGTATGTTCAAACGGATCCATGTTGAGCAATGACTTGGTTTGTGTCAGTTGGTCAGCATGTTGATCGATGCAGGATGTCCAGGAGGTCTTCAAACGTCTTATCGATTGATCCACATTGATTAGTCAGCATGATGTCGCCATTCTAGATCATTTGGATTGACTATTCAGATGAATCGCTGTGGAATAACACATTGCGCAAATTCAGTTTTTCAATATCGTCTTTCTAATTGATATTGATTACATGGATTGAAATAGAAGGATCAATGCTGAATGATGGGTTTCTCCATATTGATTGATCAGCATGTGGAGAACAACAGAGAATAGCTTTATGTTGACTAACATCTGGTACGTTGAAACGTTCAGATGAAGAATGTTGAGTAAGACATTGGTCTGCATCAGTCGGGTACATAACATACGATGGATACGTGACATATTCAAATAGACTGTTGTTGAAGAACTGATTTTTCTGGATTGTCTGGTCAACATGTTTTGATCTTATTCAAATCAATCCTGAGTAAAATGTTGACCAACTGGCTTGACATGTTCAAATGGTCTGGTGATGAGCGATGGATTGTTCCACTTGGGTTGGTTAGCGTCATGTAGCGGGTTGGTCATGTTAATCTTGATACTGTTACTCTATTCGTGTAATGGCTAAAAGCTCTGATGTACCTACGGGTTTATTTTTGTAAATCTCTTCTCTGTCTTATCAGGCAGTGGAAAAATTAAACGTGTGATTTTCTTTCTTGGTCTCGGTGACCTTTTGGTTTGCATGTGACTCTATCAGTGATGAGCGAGGCGCTAGTGGAACGGATCAGCTTCCACTGTTCCATCAGTCAGTATTGTGTGTTTTAATGAAGGTTTTCTGGAGCTAATGTTACATTTAGACATGAATATTTGATGAAAGCTTTGTGTAGAAGATCTACGGTAACAGAACAAATACGACGCTAGATATCCTACAAACCGCCCGAGCCAAGCGGTGTTGTCTTGCAGCTAATCTACGAGGTGTATTTGGACACGTTCTCGTTCTACCTTCAGACTTTTATTGTTCGTCTTATTCCACGCGGTACGGTGGTGATCATGTGGTACATCAGTTTCCTGCAGGGAATTTGGTCCAACGTCGTCATACACACCTCCTCTGCTTTCCTAAAAGGAAGTACTTCCTCATGTGTGTGATGTCATTGAGGTGGAGGCCACGCCTCCCTTCCTACTTGAAACCTGTCGGAGACAATGTTCTTCATGTAGTTGGTTTTTAATAAAAAATATGATTTGTTTAACTTCACTCGTTCTGCTGTTTTTTTTTGGTTTTCAATGATTTTACTTTTATTCAACCAGCTGTTTTTATGTGGCGTCGCCTCGTTGGGGCTTTAATGTCTATTCTGAGGACAGCCTTGGAAAAAATTATGTAAAAACCATAATTGTGTTCTTAGTTGAATTAAAAACTAAACATACTAAATTTAATTTAAGAAAACCCTCTTATTTTCCATCACGAGTCTTCCTGGAAGCAGAGTCTCAATCCTGTAAAAACAGATTCATCATTCGTCGGACAGTCAGCGTTATGTAACTAAGTAAAAAAACATCAGGTCCAGTTTTTCTTTTAGATTTCATACAGCACACTTGTCTGGACCCAAAAATGTATATATTTCAGTTTTATTTTTTTTTTTGACAAGGACCATACAGTCCAACATATTTACAAGCTGCTGAAAATGTAAACAAAGTGTAAAACTATTGCTAATGTTCTCCGTTCTTTCCTGGTTGAGTTTTTTCATATATATGTATTTTAAAAACTAGTAAACCAATAGCATATGCAACTGGGGGTCTGAGCGCCAGGGCCCCGTTTTTGGCTGCCGCCCTTCTCCTCTTTCACCCGACACCTACTACCCTTCCTGCAGGTGGGGAGTCCACTGGAATGATGGCCCATGTTCTCTGTTCAGGCGGAGCCCAGCCAGGCCCCATGGATATAAACCCAGGCACTCGCTCTCGTGCGCCACCCTTAAGCCTGGCTCCAGTGGCCCCGATGAGCCACGTCCGGACAAGAGAAACTTGGCCGTGATTGTTTTCCCAGCTGGATAGGGAAAACCTCGGGATCCTCTCGGGTGAGTTGGAGGATGTGTCCGGGGCGAGAGAATACTAGGCTTGCCATTTGGGCTTGTCTTCCGGTTGTACGAGGCCGGGTCGCTGCCGGGAAACCCAGGCTTCTCTCACCCCGGCTGCCTCCTCCATCTCAATCGGGAGGATCCTGAGGTGTTCCTTCTCCAGCTTTAAGACAATATTTCTCTAGCTGGTCCAAAGTCTTCCCCTGAGTCTCCTCCCTGTTGGACATGCTCGAAACACCTCACCAGCGAGGCGTTCAGGAGGCATCATAACCAGATGCCCGAGCCGCCCCATCTGGTTTATCTCAACCCGGAGGAGCAACAGCTCTTTCGGATGGCTATCTCTGAGTGAGAGCCTTGCCACCCTGCAGAGGAAGCTCATTTTCGTTCTTTCCGTCACCACCCACAGCATGACCATAGGTGAGGGAACGTAGTGAATCGAGAGGTTTGCTTTTCGGCTCAGCTCTGTCTTTACGACAACGGACCGGTGACATCTATTTTGTTCTAATATTTTCTAGCCCACCTGGATGGGGTTTTTCCAATAAAAAAGTTCCTCCCGTAAAGCGACATACACATCTGTTCCTCCACATTATTAGCAGATGATAATCCACTGTTGAAATGATCATTTTGATTGAAAAAAACTGAACAAATCTTTTATTTTTAAATGCATTTTATTCATAAATGACACACAACAAAATTGACAAAAAAAAAACTTTTCAGTAAAAAGAAGCTTTTTAAAAGTATAAGTTAATAAAACAGTAAGAAGGGAGGGAGTGCGGAGGAGCCGCTCACATGTTGGTCACTTTTTCATCTTTTGGCTGGTCCATGTTCTCATAGGGAACACCTGAAACACAAAACAGAAGGTTCATTAAAAATATCAAATGAAGCCAAAAAAAAAATAGTTTTAAATACAATTATTTTTAAATACATAAAAAAAAGGATGTTTTTATTTTTACTTTTTTAAAAATGTATGTTTTTTAATAATATTTTCAAGATAAAATATAAACATTTTATGTAAAGTAAATATTTTTTAAAATAACTGAGATGTTATAAAAAGTTAAATAAATATTTATATATGACCCCAAAAAAATAAGAGTAAAATGGCTGTTCTTTTTTATAAATACATAAATATTAAATAAAAATGTCTAAAAAAAATACTTCATACGTTCATTTATCATCTGTCCTTGTTATCGCACTCTGGGTAATTAAAAAAAGAAACGCAACTAATTAAAACATATTAACGGTGGCGAGCCAATGCTTGCGCATTTGAATTTTGGCCTATTGAAGGACTCGTAGTCTCGGGTTAATTTGTCGCCTGCGCTGACAAATTAACAAGGCAGCGGTGGTCAAACAAGACAGGCATGGACAAGACTCAGGAGGATGAGACAGTCGCAGGGGCAGATACAGTTGGAGGGGGTGGGCGCACGTCCCCCATCCCTTTTGGTCCACAAAAAAAAATGTTCTTACTACTTTATTACTATAAACTTTAGGCAAAATATGCACAAAAAAAAGAGGAAAAATTATTTATTTTTCAAACTGTTCGGGGGCTGGAGGGCTGCCTCCTCACGCACCCCTTCATTTCCCCCACCCACTCCTTTAGAAAATCCTGAATTCGCCCCTGAGTCGAGCCACTGAACGGCAAGTTTTATACAAAAATAATAAAGACGGGACAATAACTAAAAACGTAGTAATTGTAGTTTTTTTAAAAAGGAGTTCTCCTACCACCGGAGCAACTCCAGCCTGACATACCATCTAAATCTAAAACATGTTCAGGCAAGTTCCTCTGTTGTGAGTGTGGCTACCGGGAGCTCGCTCCGCCAAACCAAGCTAGCTGAATTTGGCAAGCAAATGAGCAAATCCACAAAAAAGAAATTAACAAATACTATCTCAAAATGGGTTGCTGCTGATTGCAGGACAATTTTTCTCGTTGAAGAAAAGAATGAACCCTAACGAACTCAACCCTTGTTTTACTTTTTAATAATGATGCATCTGACCTCATGAGGCACAGTTCACCAATAATATATTGAATTTAAAATCTTCTCTTCTTACTGTATTCAATTAATTAATCATACAGTATAATTTTTTAATATCATAGAATTCAAATTCTTTATCAGGAGACCTTTAGCAAATATGATGTTAAAATGCAATTAATTCGATTAATTAATTGCAAAATCCTGTAATTAATTCGATTATTTTTTTAATCGACTGACACCACTAGTTTAAACTTGTTCTACAAAAACTATTTTTTTTTTTACAAGAGTTTTGAACACTTATGTTTCTTCATTTTTTCTTAATTCTAGTTCTTTTAAAATTTCTTTCCACGTTCATTCTTACTTCTTGTTTTCAGGCTGAGTTTTGCTCCAGAAATCTTGTGTTTCCTGCAGAGAGAAAAATCTGAATGAGATAACAGAGCAAACCAGCATAACCAGTTACATACTGGTAATGAAGAGGGACCACAGTGTGCCCAGTAAAACCAGCAACTAAAGGTTGTTATGGTTACATGGTGTGTGATGGTTCTTACTTGTGTTTCTTTCTGCAAAGACAAACTGTGGTGATCACGATGGCTACCGCAACGACTGAGACCAGCACAGCGATTAGGATGATCCACTTGACCTCTGCGGGAACCAGCATAGTGTCCTCAGTAAATCTCTCTCAATGTTTGATCAATGGAAATGAACTGGTTCTTACCCAGTCCCTGGCTCGGCGTTACTTCCGTCTCACAGTTGGAACCCTCGTATCCCTCTGCACAGCGGCACTTGTAGGAGCTGCCGTCCTCCTCACATGTTCCTCCGTTCAGACACGGAGAGCTGAGGCAGGGACTCGCTACGGAAACACAACATGCAGCTAATTAGCACTGGCTACATGCTAACACCCTCGCTTGAGGTTAGCGGGGCTACCGAACCCGCCACAGTTATCCTACAGGTTCCAGATTGGGTCCATTTTACACACTACAGGAAGTCATGGTGCTCCTCAGGGTTCTGCATTGGCTCCATTTTTTTTTTGCGCTTCATCATTCTTTCAGAAAGCAAAACTGACTAAAGAACAAGTTCCCAGTTTGGCCACAAAGACCCTTCAGCATTCAAATTCTGGTTTTGAAGAAGCTTTCTGTTCTTTAGGTTGTACTTAAATGACAAACAGAATCATATCAAACCATGTTTATCAGACAAATGCCACATTGGGTCTTTTTTACACATTGGAGGAAAGGGTGTTCCTCAGGGATGTGTACTAGTCCCGGTGTTTTTTACAAACCACATTCATTTCATTAAACTAAACTTGCAATAACCAAACCAGTACCCTGTTTGTTTTTTATTATTTTTTTTTTTTTTTTTTTTTTTTTTTTTTTTTTTGAATTACTCTATTCATCCCTCACGGGGAAATTTGTTTGCTGCACTCCTTACACCGCAGCAGGCTGCCCTTCAACGGCGCCAATGGTGGGAGAAGCGGGGGTTAGGTGTCTTCTCCAAGGACCCTAGACGTGCTCTACGTGGGACGCGAACCTTTTCTTTTCTGGTTCTAGTTCTGATCGAGATCCAGGACTCTGTTTGTGTTATTGGCACAGTGGAACCACCAGGCCACTTTATGTCACAAATTTCAAATTTAGTCCATTTTCTGTCACAAAAAATTATGGCGGTTTTCAGGTCTTTGGTTTTTTTTTTTTCTATCTCGATGCCTTTCAATTTCTACAAACATTTTGAAAGCCTCTATGAAAATTGTTCTGATGGAGGTTTTTCATGGTTTGGGTCTACTCGGAGTATTTACCCCTGCTTCTGTTTCCGACTGTACCCACCTTTGAAGCAGTCTCGTTTGAAGTCGTAGATGGCACAGACGTATCCTTCCTGACAGGTCTTGGTTTGACAAACAGCACCTGTCGCGGTACATTCACAGGACTGGGAGCAGTCTTCAGTAACAAACTTTTCCCTGAGCTGCAGGACAGAAAGAAAAAGGTAAGACCTGGCAACCCTCTGGCATGTCCGCCCTCCTGGCTGATTTGCCTACCGGGTAGTATCTGTTGAGGAAGGTGCATCCGCACTGTGTGTACGGTACGCAGCTGCCCTCGCTCATCACAAAGCCAGGCCCACACTGACAGCCCTCCACACAAGAAGTGATGTCACAGTCAGAGGGTGCGGCCAGGTCAGCGCAAGAGGCGGGACATGGCGACATGCAGGATGAGTAGGTGCTGTTAGCATCACACTGCAGAGCTGGAACAGAGACACACTGTTAATGTCCGCAGATATCGATGAAAGACATCATCCTCTTCATTTTCTTACCACAGCCCAGCTGCTGCCTCCATGAACCCAGCTTGACCCCTGCCTCTTGGCAGGCTGCAGCGTACGCCTCATAACTGCCGCAGCGCAGATCATCATTGCCCTGCTCAGCGCACAGGTCAAACACACAGTTCCTGGAAGCAAACACACGCTCAGCATCCGCAGAACCCACATAGAACTCCAGTGGGGTCCATTTACTCACTCTTGGTAGGGTCCTGACAATATGGTGGCATGGCAGGCTGCGAACAGACCCCCAGTCATCGACAGAGCTCCACACTTCTTCTCACTGTTGTAGTCGTTCAGCTCGTCCTGGGAACAGTCTGTTGTCTCAAAACCAGAATCTGGATCGGTCTCTACGTCCCGCCTGTGGACAGGGAGCACGGCAGGGTCTGGTTAGAATGAGGTGACGGTGTAAAGAACCCCCCTCTCAATCATTCGTTCCCTAATATCTTCAGATCCTGCCTTTAGTCATTCAAGCTTCCGCTCTTAAACCACTGCTAGCCCAGCCGACATTTTTTTATTTTTTTGCCTAATCAAAGCAAACTTTAGGTTCTTTTGTCAAAAACTATCTAAATGTGGGTGTTATTAATGTAAAATATAGAAAATCCTTCAATTGAGTTAACTTCATAATCTCTCAACAAGACAGTCCCCGGTTCAAGCCTCAACTTTGGCGAGGATTAGAACGCTGGCCAGTAAATTGCCCTTGTCTATGGTTGTTTGTTTTTGTGACAGTCTAGTGACCTGACGAGGCGTAACCTGCCTCCTGAGTACTTCCTAGTTCAGGGTTCTAACTCAGTTCCTGGAGGGCCAGTGTCCCTGCAGGTTTTCTTTGTGTTCTTGCATCTACACAACTGATCCAGGTTACCGAGTCAATCTGCCAAATTAATTGGCTGTTGATTTCACTTTATGTGCATCAGCTGTGTTGAACCAGGAACACAATGAAAACCTTCAGGACACCAACCCTCAAAGACCGGAGTTTGACACTCCTGTCCTAGCTGGAATAAGCTCTTTTACCCCTAAGAACTTCTGAGGGGTTTAGGTGGATGGATTGAGGATTTTTTGGAGTGGCGTCAGGATCAAAAAGAAACAACAATGCTGATATACCAATACTTTGTAGGAGGATTATAAAACGGGAGGACAGCTGTTCTACTGCTTTTTATTCCAACCATCATTCTTCTTCTGTTATCTAAACATGGAGGAATCCTCTTGAGATGGGCGTGGAATCAAACACAGCTCTTTGGAGGGAAGCTTCCAGCTCTCCATTCCAACAATTATTAACTCATTCTGGGTCAAGAAAACACAACAGTTCTGTTCAGTGTTGTCAAAAAATGAGTACACATCTGAACCCAGTGGTAGATTACAATAACAATTACAATAACAATCAGGCTTCTTTTCGGAAACAACCAAAAGCTCAGTTGGCAATGAAAAGTACTGTTGAGTTCATGGATGGACCAGAGCAAGTCAAGGTTTTATTCATGGACCAAAATAAGTCTGCTCCCTTGGCATCTAGCACACCTGCTACACATGACGCTGAGTGCTTTTGCAGACATGAGAAACTGGGACATTCCAACAAAAATCTAGACAAGCCACAATGTGGCAAACTCAGATTTTAACATGAATGCCATACAAATGTTCCATGAGGATCAGGGCTGTGTCTTCAACTCTTTCCTCAGGTTGAGGAGCTTCTGGATGAGCAACAGCTGGCTCAAAATTTATTTTTCTAAACTATGTGTAAATGTGCAAAAAAAAACTCTTTAAATGCGAGAAGCTTCCACCTACCTGTGGACGTGAGCATTGGAAAGAACATCACGGGTCTCCAGGCCTTCAGCTTGTCGGTCACTGACCCTCCAACTTTCTCCAAACTCGTTCAGGCTCCTGACCACGGTGCCGTCTGGCTTCATGTACTCATTCCTGGTAAGGCCGTCATAGTTTCCACACAACCCTCGGACAGAGTGCCTGTAGGTGCTGGGCAGGATGATTTCTGAGGTGCAGAAATGGAGTTGGGAATAAGTGAACTCAAACAGTAGAGACCAAATACTCTGTCAGGGTCTTTACCTCCACGACTCTTTCCATCAAAGCGTACAGTGAGTCCAAAGTCGGTGGTCAGCTGGACCTGCTTGGAATTCATGGTGATGGTTAGACCATCAACTGGACTGAGAGGAGGAGTAACGCGCTCACCATTGACCTGGCAGAGAAAACATTGGTTTCATTAGAACAGAAACAGTCTCTCTATTTCCTGTCTTAACAAAGCCGAAGTGCAAGTCCATTTTCGCTCATTTAAAGCAGTAATTATCCTCTCATCCGGTGCAAATTACAAACATAAATGTTGCTTTATTGATTTCCATGAGGTAACCATTATAACCTGAATCGAATTGACCATCTGAGCACCGTGCTCTACTAACCAGGACAGTCTTCTTTTGCATGAAGCGAACGTCCAAACCATAGACGTTCATGTACATCTGATCCAGAAACGACACTTTCTTGTTTCCTCCACGTCTAATATTCCTTCCTCTCACCACCAGGGGCACCAGTGACCCTTGTAGATTGTGATCCTGAGTTAAGACGTAAGTGTAGGCACCCTGGAAGTGATGTGTAAAGCCATCGAAGGTCCGATAGTGGGGGTCTCCAGAGACGCTACACTGGTCAAACTCTGAAGTGATAAGTAACAACAGGTTATTATCTGAACATTCCACGGGATATCTGAGTGGACACCAGAACTCACTGCTTGGTCGGCAATACAGGTCTCCATCCTTATCCAGGGCACACACAGAGTTTGGATTGCAAACGTGGACCTTACAGGAGATCTGACCACCGGAGTTACAGGTACAGGAGTCAGCACAGCGTTCTGTCAGCCACGAGTCTCCCACCTGGAAACAGAGGACTGATTACAGCTACGTCCCTAGAGATGAATTCAGTTTGTCCAACACGCAGCAGCAACATTGTGTAAAGGAAAAACAAATGACTGAGTGGACGTTAAACTGGTATGTGGTAACTCACATCATGATACTCTCCATCCTCATCCACGCAGCCACATTTGGACAGAGGAACACAGCTGCTGTCACTAAGAACGAAGCCAGCATCGCACTGGCAACCCTCCAAGCAGGTGGTTGGAGGCAGGTGGCAGGAGGTGGGGAAGAGGTCGGAGCATGTAGGGGGGCATGGTGCCGTGCACTCTGAGTAGTGGCTGTTTGGAGGACAGGGTAGGGCTGCAGAGATGAAGGACAAGAAGGTGAGGGGACAGCAGGGTACATGTCTGATGATGGAGGTAGGAGGACTTACGGCAGAAGGTGGAGTTCCTCCAACTGATCTTCACGCCCGAGCTCAAACAGGCCTGAGCATACGCCTCCACATTGTCACACAGTGTGATCGCCATGCCATCGTACTCACACAGATCATAGATACAGTTACCAAGGAAAGCCTCAGGTGGCACCAGAGAGTGGCAAGGCTTGAAGCGATCAGAGAGGATGACCTCCGCACATCGAGCCTCAAACAGCTTTTCCTCCTCTGCTGTGCAGTTGGGATGGATGTCTGGACGATTGTCTGGTGAGCACCTGGAGACGATAAAGACAGTGTTAGATCAATGGTAGGGTCCTGACAACCCTACAACCAACCCGACCGACCAAAGCATTCAGGGATTCTTTGGACGATTTCATTCATAAAGATCACTGACCCGGGATCGCTGTCTCCTTCTGACTTCCAGCTGTTCCCCAGTTCAATCACGTCCTTGGCTGGCTTCTTGTTGGGCATCAGGTTGTCGTCAGACATATCATGGTTGTAGTTCCCGCACATGCCACACAGCTATGGGACAGGGAGCAGGTCAGGAGGACGTAACAAAGAGCAGCCAAAATAAACGTTAGGACCTCACTACCTTGTCAAAGTAGTCTCCAGGAACGGTGATCTCCAGATGGTGGACTCCATCAAACTTAACGCGCAGACCAAAGTCGGTGTCCAGCAGAGTGTAGGAGCCGCTGGTGATCACTTTAGCTCCAATCAGGTTGATGGTGAGAGGGGTTCTTACCCTTCGTCCATCCAACTACAATAGAGAAGATTTTCAATTCTTAAAATCAGGGTTTTTCTACAACTTAACACTGTGATTATTGATTGTTGGTGACTATTACACTTGGGCACAGTATGTCAATAGAAAACAGCCCCTCACCCTAGGGCCCACTGAATCATGATGACCCGAGGTCACTTTATTCATTCTTAGATAACTTTAGTTACTTGTAGGAGAACTTAGTCCTCCTCATGACACTTACACTTAGGACACTTCAATCATGTCTTTCCTAGGACAGTTTTTTTGTGCAATTTTTTAGACTGCCTTACTGATTGCCAGGAGTGTTTTCCACATCTAAAGGACAATTTTGCAAATTCTAGGACCACTTCACCAATGTAAAGGGTACTTTGGTCATGGGTTATAATCTACTGGAGCTCACTGAAAGAAATATGTTTTTTTTTTTTTGGATAACCCATTCCATTTTAAACGTACAATTTGGCAGATGAATTTACTTAAAAAATTGCACCAAATATCTTGGTTTTTTTTTTTTGCAGTAATCTCACATGGCTGATGTATCTTTTGAAGTATACGTACAAGCGGGCTGCATGTGGCCCTCCAGAGGTTTCGGTACGGTCCATGGGATAAACATCCATTATTTAAAAAAAATGGAGTAATTTACTGTAAGTTGTTTTAAACTTGGTAACTGGGGGCGCTGTGTTTTAGTACACACACGACACAAAAGCAAAACCCCGGTTGAAGTAACTCCAAGAGGTGGAAGTATTTACGTCTGTTGTCGGATTTTGCATTTGCCATTTTTCCTTCAGTCTTTGTCTTTACTCAATTGGTATCTCGAAACCTGATTGGTTCTGAGCATGTGCAGAACGTCCTACTTCAGCAAGCAAGAGGAGAAATTACTGTGAAATTCCTTCATTTGTTCAAATTACTCTTCAGATGTTGAAAAATATATATTTTTAAAGTTCTACAAAACTGTGACTAAATGTTTTGCAACTCTGGTATGATTGTGTGATCAGTTATTGATAACAAACTTAAACAAATGTTAAACTGAGTAAAAGTGTTGCTGAAATTACACAAACTTTTAAAAGATTTTAGGTTCATAACGTCCGGAAAAAAAAGTCAGTCTTTGCACTGATTATAAAATTTAGCAACAATACCAAAAAAAAAAAAAAAAGGACTTGTTTATAGTTCAAAGTAACTTTACAACAAATTTTCTGACCCGGCTCACTTAAGATCAGATTAATGTGGATTTGGCCCCCAGACCAAAATGAGTTAGACACCCGTGCTCCTTACAGTAGTGTATCAGCAGCATGTTGTGTGGTTTCGTACCAGAACTCTGCGGCCTTTTTGTAGCTCCACCACGGTGTCATGAGGCAAGTAGACTTTGACAGAGCGAACGTAGGAGGCCTCCGGTTGGCCACGCTCCTCGTTTTTAGCCACTATCTTGAAGGGAGTGACTCGGGTGGCGTTACACACCTGAAGGAATCAGACACAGATCATCAAACCTTCTCCATACTTTATATACACACATGTATACTGTGATCCTTCAAATTTTACCTCCACCAACGTGTAAGTGCACGTTCCCATGAAAGTATGCATCACTCCATCAAAAGTGTAATAGTGAGGATCTCCAGCGACATGACACACTCCTTTACCTGAGGAGCAAGCGGACACCAGTCAGAGGTTTGTAGGTGTAGGGATAAGTTCCTCCAGTGTGGGTGGTTCCAGGTTACCTGTGGAGTGGCAGTCCAGAACTCCATCCACCACCTTGCACTCCTGAGCGGGACTGCACTGCCATGGCTCACAAGTGATGTTGTGGTTCCCGTTGCACTTGCAGCGCTCTGAGCAGTCTTTCTCTGTGAACCAGGTGTCTCCAGTCTACAAGGGGACAGGGCAGCTTAGTGCCAGACACATACAACAAAAAAAAGAGGGTCTCCCTCTGATACTTACAGGTCGGTATTTTCCATCTTCATCCGTACATCCACACTCGCTCAGAGGGACACATTTATCTCCACTCAGGACCAGGTTGGGATTGCACACACAACCTTCCACACAAGGCAAGTCACAGGAGCCGCCGGGGCCCGCGGGGTCCTGGCAGGTGGGGGGAGGGCAGGCAGAGCCACAAGGGGTGTAATGGCTGCCGGGAGGGCACTTCAGTGCTGTCGATGGAGATGTGAAGATGTGTTTTAAAATTGAGTTTGAATTAAGCTGTGAAAACAATAATTCTATCGAGTTATTTATATGCAATGCTTCTCTGTAACCTCACCCAATTTTGGTGTGTGTGTGTGGGGGGGGCGTCTTTATGTTATCTAATTGCGTTAATACACTAAATATGTAAACAGCGCCTTGCCAGTTTAGGACTTTGTAAATTGTTTTTTAAATTTTTTTGTCTGTTGTTTTTTGTGTCCAATTGGTGTCGTAAATGTTTAAAAATTATGTGCTTTTGGGGACAAATAAAACTGGTTTGCCTGTGTGTCAATAGAGTTTGTTTGTGATTTCCTGTTATACTTTGAAGTTTAATTTACCGTATTTTCCGCACTGTAAGGCGCACCTAAAAACCTTAAATTTTCTCTGAAGTCCATGATGCGCCTTTTAACCCAGAGCGCCTTATATATGGATTAATATTGAGCTACAACAGGTGTCGCAACTGCGGTAAGCAGTCACCGACTCCATTTCCCCCGTAGACGAAGTGGTACGCAGTGCATGCTGGGATATATGAAAGGGCATCTCATTAGGTGTGTTCGACATGACACAGGCAGACGCGGTTCTGATCGGCGTAGGTTTTGCATTCAAAACCTAACCGGCATACATTGCGCACCGATCTGCGCCGATCAGAACCGGGTCCACCTGTGTCATCTCGAACGCACCTATTTCCATTTGTGTGTTTGTGTAAAGACCCTGAAATGGCTCCTACCAAGAGACACTGTTACACCACAGAGTTTAAACTCAAGGCGATCGGTCACTCCGTAGAACACAGGAATAGAGCCGCAGCGAGAGAGTTTAACATCAATGAATCAATGGTGAGGAAGTGGAGGAAACAAGAGGATGTGCTGCGCCAAGTAAACAAGACTAAACAGAGTTTATCTCCAATGGAAGATAAACTGTGTCACGAAAATACTAATACTTTATCTCGGAGAAAATAATAAAGCAGCTGTTTATTCATTTTGGGAGTAAAAACAGAAAGCTGTTTTGTAATTGTTAATAAAGTTTGACTGACCTATCTGACTGTTTTTGGTTTTTTTTACATTCTCTTTAGCGCAGCACCATTTAGTGAAGCATAACGTAACCCCAGCCTTTACTGTAGCGCCTTATAATGCGGTGCGACTTATATATGGAAAAAGTTTTTTAAATTGTCATTTATTGAAGGTGCGCCTTATAACGCGGAAAATACGGTAACCTTTTTCGCCTGGCACTCGTGTTTACAATCTGTGCTCTCCATCATTTTAATGCCAGATCGTCTGGCCTTTTTTAGGGGTTGTTTCTGCTTTAGTGTTTTCCGTCGTGTTCTTTATGTTTAATCCCATTTTTTAGATTACTTTTCCAACTTTGTTACCTTCACCCTTTTTGTTTCGTCCCTGATTGTTTCATAAACACAAACCACTACTGACTCCTTCATTATATCCAAAACAAACTGGTATAAAAACCAATAAACATGTTCACTTTTATGATCAGTTGTCATGGTAACTAATTATGGTAGAGTTCAGACTTACGACAGAATGT
Organism: Neostethus bicornis; assembly: GCA_902685375.1. Classification (NCBI taxonomy): domain Eukaryota; kingdom Metazoa; phylum Chordata; class Actinopteri; order Atheriniformes; family Phallostethidae; genus Neostethus; species Neostethus bicornis. The sequence goes on along the minus strand of LR738558.1, from coordinate 21,416,018 downwards.
GTTGTTTCTCCAGGGAATGTTGACTCCGGCGGAGGCACACATGTCAGCGTAGCTTTCGATTGCTTGGCACAAAGCCACCGTTTGACCCCCGGTAGCACACATGTCGTAGACACAGTTCTCAAAGAATGATTCCGGGGGTACGACGGAGTGGCACGGCTTGAAGATACCTGGAAACAAAGACGTCAGGAATCAGGGTTACAGACAAGGGTTGGTACTACAGAAGGAATCGATTTAAAAAGTCAGCCAACCATTGAAAAATGAGTCTAGTCTCACCTGCTGGATCCAGGATGATTCCACAGCTGGTTGGTTTCTGAGCGTCCTCCTCTACATCCTCATCACAGTCCTCCTGTCCTCCACCATTTGTGCAGCTGAAACAGAGGAAGAGTTTCTTTAAAATGTTCGCTGAAGATGGGTTCAAATCACAACTGGATCCACGCTAGGTTTTTTTCTAGCTGGAGCTATTTCTCGACAAGATGGAGAGACTAAAGCGGGGTATCAGTTCATTTCATGGGTCATGAAAGTCGATTTGAGTCAGACCAGAAAAGCAGAGCTAAAACTCTGATGGTCTGAAAGAATCGTAAAAGGCAAAAAATCTATTTTTTGTTTTCATCTAACGTTTGCTGTTTTATTTATACTTACTTTGTACAAAATATTTAAATACAGTATGTTTTTTTTAAACACACACGCTTATAATAAATTTTATTAAATAAATTGACGTATGTTTGTGTGTTTTTAAAAATATATTTTTAAAAATATTATATTTGGATTTAAAAATAAAAAAATAAACCAATTTGTATTAATTGATAATTTGTTATTTTTGTTACCATATTTTTATGTTTTATTTTCATCCTCTCAGATTTACACAACCAGGTCACATTCGACACTCTGATGGAGCAAATCTAGCTCTCAAGGCTTATGTTTGACACCAATGGCCGAAGGGCAGGGACGTCCTGTCCTTCTCTGTTTAATTTATTTATTATTCGTGCTGTTAGTGTGTTTTTATTGGGTTGAACAATTGTAAAGCTCTTCAAGACGACTCTTTAGTGATATTGGAATAAAAATCAAATCAAATGAATCAGAGAAGGAGTACATTTATACTCGGATCAATCGCACTGAAGGTCGGGTATGTTTTACGGAAACCAGAGGAAACTTTTACTCCCAGTGATCTAGTTTCAGACAACACTATCAAATCCTTGGTCTCAGTCCGTCTGGTTTACGTTTCCCTGACTAGAGATAAGATAAAATCAGGAACAAAACAGAGCAGAGAGAAGAAAGCAGTGTGTCCTGGTCGTGTTACTCACTCGGGTCGTGGGTCAGGAACCTGCCAGCTGTCACCCAGCTCGTTGCTGTTTGAGGCCACCGTGTTATCAGGCTTTATGTTGTCGTCTTTAGAGTTTCCATTGAAGTTTCCTGAATGACGAAGATTTATCTGTGAGGAATCTGTTGATCTTCAAAGTCTCTGGTTTGTTTGGATAAATCTGTTTTTTAAACTAACTCAGTTTGACTTTGTTTGGTTTGTTTTGGCATTGAAGTGTTTGACAAAATGGACCTCCTTTTGGTTTATTTGGAGCACCTTTGATGAGGTGTTCAGTCAGTTTTACTGAGTTAGTTGAGTTAGTTTTAATAAACTGACTCACTAACGAGCACCTGGAAAACCGCAGTAGCGCGCATTCATTTGCACACCCACATGCATGCAGTGTCACACTGTTTCCCGTAAGCTATATCCCCTGCTACCAATCGACAGTGTTGCTATGGAAATACCAATTTGTCTTGTGTGCAGTTTGTTGTTCGAAATGGGAGATTTATTTTTGCTGTTGTTTGTTTTTATGTGCGTGAAGTTTTTTTGTTATTTTATTATTTACTTCCTTCTCTGTGTTTTGCTTCCGCTGTTGTTAAAAACAAACAAACTATTAAATACATTTGAAACAGAAGATTGTTTACTACAGATTATTGCAATTATCGCCCTTATCACCTCGCTTTTCTTGTACTAATTTATTTGCTCTGCATTTCAACAAATGGTGCCATGCTTGGCAGAGTAAATCTGTCCAACAAAAGTCAATAGACAGATCACCATTCTGTTTGTTGGTGAAAAGGGATCTAGGGATGATGATCAAGGGACCCTTTTATTTGTTGCAGAAGGGTTCTGCATGTTCAAACTCAGTTTGGATCAGGTGTAATGAGTCTTCACTAAAATAGACAGGATGGTCTGTTTTGGTTTGGCTCATTTGGGAAGCATCTGGATAGCCAAAAAAAAAAAAGAAGGGAAAGGTTTCTGATGTTTGGTTAGTTTGTCAAGACGTTAAGTTCTTACCACAAAGCCCGCAGAGGAGGCCGCTGTAGGACGTTGGCACAGTGACGTCTGCATGGTGGTTTCCATCAAAACGAACCCTTAGGCCAAATGTGGTCTCCAGAACCACAAACTTTCCACTCAAATACACTTTCACTCCCTCGATCGAGGTTACAGGTGGAACAACCACCACTCCGTTGACCTGAAGGGACATATCAAACATTCTGGTTAGAATAAGATTTAGAAGGAATTATTTTTATTGAACCAGAAGGAAAGAACTAAAGTACAGTTCCAGGACTCGTGACTCAAGATGAAGATGCACAAATAATTACAAGTGACTGAACTAGGAAACTGAGCACCAAAATAGCACTTCTTTACATCGAAGAATTTGTCGAATTCAAATGTATTACCCATCTTACCTAGCCCTTTGGGTAAGCAAGTGAGAAAAAAATGGGATCAGGCATGTAGGCAAACATTACAGCACATAGACACAAGGTTGGAATGTGTGGAAGGCAGTGTCATGGTCATGGGCTACCAGCTCACGGGGTAAAGCGCCTCTGGAAGCTCAAAGCCATGCCATAAGCTTTATATCAGCTCATATTATGTGTTGTCTCAAAGAGAAATCGAGAAACGGTGGGGGATCTGGAATTAAACCAGTCTGGAGTCACTGTATGTCCCTACCTGGATGGTACGGCCTTTCCCAAGAATGATGGTGGCATTGTTGATGTTGATCACCACCGCTCTGACGTATGAAACCTTCTTGTTGCTGCCTCGGTGCTCGTTCTGGGTGTCCACTGAGAAATAGGGCATGTCCGAGGAGACGTTGCAGGGCTTGGTCAGGGTGTAAGAGCAGGCACCCATATAATGGTGGGTGTGTTTGTCGAAGGTGGTATAGTGGGGGTCACCGGAGACGGAGCAGATGCCATTACCTGAGGGGGATAAACAGTTGTTGAGATCTGGTGTAACAAAGTTTCTTGAGTGGTTGATTTAAATCAGATTAGAAGGTTTTTACACACCCAGAGGACGGCAGTCATACTCTCCATCATGAAGCTGGCAGCTCTCCGTGGTTGGTTTGCAGCTGGTGTTGTAGCAGTGAATCACACCTCCGCTGTAGCACTCACACTTCTGTGTGCAACCCTCTAAGTACCAGTCATCCCCTGTCTGTAAAACAGAGCATCAGTAAACACATGATCATTGTCTCCAGACTACTGCAAGAAGGCCGTGGGGGCCTCATTTATAACGAGTAGATCCAAGCTAAGAAATGCTGGATTTGGAACCTCCAGGAAAGAGGACTAGAGGAAGGCCAAAGAGGAGGTTCATGGATACAGTGAAGGAAGACATGAAGATGGTTGGTGTGACCGAAGAAGATGCAGCAGATAGGGTTAGATGGAAGAAACTGACTTGCTGTGGCGACCCCTAAAGGGAAATGCCGAAAGAAGAAGAAGATCCAAGCTAAGAAAACGTTGCTTGGCTAGAGCACCTTGCATACGCCAAGCAAATTTGGGACTTACAAAAACCTCCATAAGTTCTATTACACAACCTGAACGTAATAGATCACAGCTGCAATAAATATCAGGCATGAGACAAAGTGACCATCCAAGTGAAACCCCGCCCCCAGAACTCAAAACATATCTTCCACAAGAGAAAGAAAACAGAGCGGGAGGTGGTCCCCACAGTAGCTCTGTGAGTGGCAAACACTAATCTGTCACTGAAAAAATAAAAAAGCCAAAAAGCCGAACTTAAGCTAGTAGCAAAATAAAAATGGCTGTGCACTCGGAATCCATGTTAGGCACTGGCAGCGATACAAGTGATTGGTTGTGTTTGATGATCAAATTATTATTAATTATCTTTATGTCTGGTGAGAAGCAGGTGTACAATAGGATACAGTTTGAAAATTATCTCTAATAAGATGATTGAAAAAGTGCCCATATCTTAATTGACAATCTTTTCCGTTAAGTCAAGTTTTCATATGTACAATTCCACATTGACGTTGATTTGTGTGTGCTCTCTAAATGTTTCATTGGTGCTTAAAATGCTTCATTTTATGATCCGCAGTTTACTTCAGGGTCGGTTAACAAGTGTCTTTTCCCTAAAACTTAGTATCTGTGTGCAGCACATTTGGAGTTTCCATAGAGTTTTGTAAAAGTTCACACATTTCGCCCTTTAAAAATGACTAAATTTGCATGAAAGTTGGCATGTGAAAGGATTTATAAATGAGAGTCCAGGTTTGATCTACTTACAGGATGGTAGCCTCCGCTGTTGTCCACACACCCACACTCGGCCAGAGACACACAGCGGTCATCACTCAGGACAAAGCCGGGGTTGCATTCGCATCCCTCCACGCAAACTTCGTCACAGCCGGGAGGTCCCACTATACCTAAACAAGTTTCAGGACAGGAGCTGACACACAGGGAGTAGGAACTGTTGGGAGGACAGGCCAGGGCTGAGGAGGAAAGAAGAAGATGTTGGTGAGATGATGGTGATTCTGCTAGTCCACATGCTTCCTGTTAGCTGGATCAAAACTCACGACAGAATGTTGGAGTCCTCCATTGGTGGACGGTGGCACCGGCCCGCTGGCAGGCATCGGTGTAGGCCTGAAGCTGGTCACAGAGGACCTGCTGCTGTCCGTTCAGCTGGCACATGTCATAAACACAACTCTGGAAGAATGGAGTGGGATCTACCACTTTGATGCAATCTCTGGAATAGAGACAAAGACTCTGTTAGACAAGGTGGGAAAAGACTGGTTAGGAACAACCTCGTAGGACCGGCTACTGTGGTACACCTCCAGAAACAACAACTTGTTAGACTAGAAAGATGAGGATAAAGAAACCCAACATTAAGATACGTCAGTGTCCCAAGTTCAAATTTAAGCTTCTTTTCAGATCAAATTCCGATTTAAGCATCTTTGTAACAAAGCCATTCAATAAAAGAAGTATTCGAGTACTGAGAAGGAAGCATGTGGGAAGTATGGTGTACTGAGCCTTCTCGCTCGCTTTGATCAGTTGCTCTTTTAACATTATCAATGACTGAACGTCTTATTGCCCATTCCAGTGAGAGTCAGACTCAACCAGATTGGTCTTCCGTGCGGAGGCTATTGCCCCCACAACCCAACTCTGCATAAGTAGCAGACAACGATTATTACACCCTCCAATTAGTATCATCTCAAGGAGCCAGAAGACGGGGGAAGTATCTATTACTGGGCTTCTGTTCTGAGTTCATCTACTGTTCCTCTATTTTTTCTTCTTCGCTAATTGAATATCTTCCATCCTTAAATTCAATGCAGCCCCATTTAAAAATATTTGTCTCAGCATGTCCCTTCAAGCAAGAACCATTCCAAATGCTTGGCTTTTGGTGGGTACCCCAATGATGTCTAAAGATAAGATGTGAAGAGAAGTGATAAGCTGGTTCCATCAGATGTTCTGGCCTTACCTGTGGACCTTTAATTTTATCTATCTCACCTGCTCCCTCCTTTCGCTCTACAGTATACTACAACCTGTAAACATGATCTAAGTAATGATAAATAATCTGATATGTCATTCTTATAGGCACAATCTCGCTGTCCATCCTGTGAGAGGATCCCTCTTCCAACTGGGTTTCCATCAAGTTTCTGCTCTTTTCCCTCCAACTGGGTTTTCCAGGGAGGGGTTTTTAAGGACGGGGATATCCTGGCTCTGTTTTTTTCTTTACTTGATAAACATTCTAAAGGTCATCCGATCATCTCTTGTACCTAATCTAGATGTAAGAGGTCACTGAGCTATTTTGGAAAATGCTTGCTCAGATGTGAGGAAAGAGGAATTTGGATGCCAAACTAAACGTGGAAATAAATTCAGTCATACTGTAGCTATTAATATTAAGGCAATGAAATTTTACAAACCACCAGCCAGAGTTTTGAGGGTGTGACTTGCAGGAGATTTTTCTATAATTTTGTTCAGCTCACCCAACGTGCTCTGATGATTTTTCTTTAATAAATTGCCTCAAACATCATTTTTTTTTTCAAACAGCTCTGTCAGACACCGAAAAACCATAAGCTCACGTCATCAATGTAAACTGAAGTAAAGAGGCACACAGGAACAGAAAGTTGCCTTTTGATGTGGTTTGAGATTTTTTTTACTCTCAGCAGCCAGACAGGAAGTACTTTATTTCATTTCCTATAGAACATTTTGTCTGCGGTCACATGTCACGTCATAGGAAACTTAGAGAAAGAAATATTTTTAACAAAATTTCCTGATTCAGCCCCCTGTTTTTGACTTACACATCAACAAATATGTGTAAAAGAAAAAAGGTTTTTGTCTTACTTGAATGGTCCTGCAGGGTCTTTGATTTTTCCACACTTTTCTGGTTTAACTACTTCAGCTTCCAAGTTGGGGTCACAGCCGGGGTCAGGACCAGTTCCGGAATTACACCTGAAAAATAAAAAGCAGATAATCTGACTGTAGGAGACAAACAGTTTCTCTTACTTTCTAACACATTACAGTAAGAATCGGTAGCAACAGTTTAGACAATAAAAAAAAAACTAGATTTGTTTTGGATGTAGTCATGCTCTGATGATCACTGAAGAAGATCATGAAAAGCATAGTTCAGATAGAAAGTAATCCATTATTGACATAATAGAGAAACTCAAAGTGGAAAGTATGAGTCTTAAAACGGATCCTTGTGGAACGCCACAAAAAAAGGTTATTTTTCTCAGAGTCTGTAAACTAAAATCTGAAGATTTATTCTTTCATAAGGTTAGTTAAACTGAAATGTACGCGGATGGAAAATCCCTGCGACTCAAAGTTACGCCATTGGGTGTTTATCGGTTTTAAAAAACTATTGCAACCCTGCCCTCTGTTTTGTCTAAAATCTGAAATGAAAATGCTTCAATTATATATTTGAATTAAATATAAATAATCTTAAATCCCAGGAAAGTAAATTGGACACAAATTGAAATACATTAAAAATGCTTGGGTGTAAACTTTCCTTCTATGGAATTCTATTTGAAGAAAATATGACACATCTAAATGCTTTCCTAACTTTTTAGTAAGGGTTTAAAAGGAGAAAGCTTGACTCAATTCCTCATTCTCTTAGTGAAGGTCAAATCTGAGAAGTTATGATGTCAATGAAAATAAAAGTCTCTTTAGTAATCCCTCGTTTCCTTCCATGTTTTAGTAGTGCCTTCTGCTGGTTGAAAGCGGTGGTAAAACTTTAAATGAGTCTGATGCAGACAGGTAAAAGGTTTTATCGACTCTTGTGGTAGTGGTCACCATTGAGCGCCACCAAACTGATATCAACAGCAATCTGGAACATTCAATTTGGAATAATAAAAATAACCCATTGAAATTTCAAAATAAAACTACAGTTTTTATCTCCAGCTCTTGCTGGACCAATTTGCTGCCGAGTGTGAAGCAGCCGGGATGGGAATCGGCACCTCCAAATCCAAGACCATGGTCCTCTACCGGAAAATGGTGGAATGCCTCCTGTGGGTCAGGGATGGGCACGTCCCACCAGCAGGAGACCCAGAGGCAGACACCTGGACCCGCTGGAGATACTATGTCCCACAGCAGGCAGAGGAACGACTCGGGATCCTTCCGGGTGAGCTGGAGGATGCAGCTTGGGTGAGATAAGCCTGGGCTTTCTGTCTGAGGCTGTTGCCCCCGCGACCCGACCCCGGATAAGCAGAAGACGACGAAACTAAAGTTTTTCTGATCTGCAATGTTACTTTCCGGTAATTTCATTACAAACAACTAAATAATTTTAGTCCAATTTACCTAAAATCCAAATCAACATCTGTAAATATCAGTCCTCTTTTTTTGTGTTTTTTCTCAAACACTCAACAGTCTAACTTTTTTTTAAAACTTACGATTCGTCCTCGTCTTCTTTTGTTTGCCAGCTGTTCCCAAACTCATTGACGCTTCCGGCAAGGTTTCCATCTGGTTTGGTGAAGTCGTTATTTGGGTTTCCATCGTAGTCACCACAGAGGCCACACATCTGGTCGTAGTAGGAGCTACAGAAATAACAACACATCAGTTTATCCTGTGTTAATTTTAAATGGAGGTCCCAGGATCCTGAACATGCAAATAGAAAATTTAACACCAACCTGGGAACTGAGATCTGAGCGTAATGGTTTCCATCCCAGCGGACCTGCAGTCCAAACGTGGTCTGCAGAGTGATGTACTGACCAGCGAGGCTGATGGTCATGAGGGGAGATGGAGAGTGTGGTAGAGCTACACGGACACCGTTCACCTGCATAATGGAGGAGAAGAGAAGTCATGAAGACACTGTCACAGACCTGTTTGCTGCTTTAGTCTGAGCTCTTGATGTTTCTACTGACCAAGGTTCTCCTGGCTTTCATCAGCGTAACAGTGACCCCATTCACAGTGACGTAGAGTTTCCTCAGGTAGGACAGACCTGGAGCTCCTCTCTCCTCGTTCTTTCCCTCCACAGAGAACCAGGGACCTGCACAGCAATCGATAAGCAATTAGAACCGAGATAAAACAAAATATATAAAATAAAATATGGACAGCTATTCTTTTTTTTGCTAAGTCTTTCTGTAACCACGAATTAGGTTTTTGAGGTTTTGGTGTGAAAAACTGAAATATTTTGAAGGGTCTGAAATAGTAATTATTGATCCAACTGCTCGATGGACCAAACTTTATAAACTTTACTCTCAAATTTTAGATGTTAACAAATTTTAAAGTGCTCATTATGATAAATATGACACGTAGAAAACAATAACTTAAACTGTCCATAGACAGTGGACACACAGAAGGGGGTCACACAGAGTTAGAATTGACATTAAGTCAAGCATTTTTCAATTTAGGGGGAATTGAGCTGTGAAAAAAATGATCGCCAATCCGGGCAAATATGACCACAAATTATCAAATGTTCCTGGCAAAACTATTTTAGAAGGATTAGTTTGTCCCTGCCTTTTTATGTTTATATCCAGATAAATAAACCATCAAAGTGAACAAGTCAGTGTAGTCCCTCATTCATCCAGGAGTGATCCATAGTAGAAAAAGTTTCAAAAAAGTCTTCTGGACAGTTTAATTCTTGATCGAGCCTTTTCGACTTCCATCCGGAAATCATTTTCAATCTGAATAAAATGGACTGTAAAAAAAAAAAAAGTGAAGGAATAGAGACATTAGGATGCATCCTACCTGTTGTGTTCCTGCATGTTCTGGCCAGTGTGTAGGTGCATGTTCCCATGAAGCTGAAGAACTTTTTATCAAAGGTGTTGTAGTGAGGATCTCCAGAGACCACGCAGTCCTGAGAGCCTGAAAGAAACAAGATGAGACATCACTTCTAAAGAGCTAACTGTGAATATTCATGGATCTCAAATCCAAAGTCTTTCCTTTGGAAATTTAATAGAAAATAAATGAATTACTCTATTCATCCCTCACCGGGGAAATTTGTGTGCTGCACTCCTTACACCGCAGCAAGCTGCTCTTAGACGGCACCAATGGTGGGAGAAGCGGGGGTTAGGTGTCTTCTCCAAGGACCCTAGACGTGCTCTCTGTGGGATGCAAACCCGCGAACTTCCGCTCCGCGCGCGAACGTTTTAACCACTGAGCTGCCGTCTTCTACTTATTATATCTCTATATATATCTCAATACAGTATATATTATATAGAGATATGGCATTATCTGGTATTATCTTCTTATCCGTATATTATATTGTTTATATATAGATATATTGTATAAGTCTATATATATTATTATATCTCTAAACCAATTTTTTAACATTTCTTTGGAGTTTTTAAGCTTAGTCTCAGTAATAATAAACATTGTATAAAACAAGTTCTGTAGTTAACCCTAAAGCAATGGAGGCACTCTAAATTTTCAGGTCTCTCTTCTGACAAAGTAGCTCAAACACATAATTTGTTTGAATGGAACACATACATGTTTGTGTTTCATGTATGAGATAAGTTAACGGCTGACTCAGCTATTAAACTAACTTAGTTAGCTTGATGTCTAAGTAAGCTACTAAGCTTACTTAGTTATTGATTAATGTTTGAAAAGGCGCCAAGCAGCCTACTAGCAGCTATTAAGCTAACTTAGTCAGCTTAATGCCTGCTAGCAGGCTATTTGGCGTCATTTTCTCTTATCTGCATACCATTGATGTGACCTTGCGGTCTTTATTGGTCTTGTTCTGGGGTTGTTGGTAACTTACCAGTGGGATAACAGCCCAGTTCTCCACCCTGTAGTTTACACTCGTGCAATGGAGGGCAGTCAGCAGCAAAGCAGGTGACAAAGGGGGCGTCACATCTACACTTCAGTTTACAGTCTTCTACATAAAACTCCTCACCAGGCTGAAACAAACAAACACTTTCAGACACAAACACTCTCTGAAGATCCAAACACACACTTCATGCTACAACACTGTACCTCATAGTATTGTCCGTTTGTATGTTTGCAGCCACAGGAATCCTTCTTCACACACTTTCCAGCACTCAGTACATAACCTGGATTGCACACACAGCCCTCTGAGCAGGATCCGCCACAAGAAGAGGGTTTTCCAGAACAGGTCTCCTGGCAGGGGTCTGCACAAGGCTCATAATGGCTGTTGGGCGGACACTTCAATGCTGAAGAATGCAAATGAAACTTTGAATTAGAGGAAAATTGGGAAAAGATTCACTATCACAGTTTTAAAATTACTCAACCAATTGCTGTATTCTTTGTTGGTCAAGTAGATAATTTTATGTGTTTAAAGACTAAGGTAAAGAAATGTCTGAGTAAAATTGTCCAGTGCAAGCAAAAGATTTCCTCCTAAAGTGGCCATTGGAGGTGAGGACACATCCAAGAGCAACAATGGGTAGAACTACTGCACCATCACATTCAAGGAAACCAAATGAGGCACCTCTGCTTGACTTGGGAAATCAAGCAGATTTCCCAAGGCCATGCATAAAATATCTTGTCTTTGCGACAACCAAAATATGCCGAGGACAGTGCAACTTTTAAGGTGCCTTACAAAAGCCTCAGATTCCCAGAATAAGGTGGATGAACTTAAGATTTTTAGGACCTCATCAAAAAATGCTGCTTTAATTCCAAGACTTTATTTTAAAAATTGATGCCACTTCCAAAAACCTTCACAACGTGTCACTTTCTTGACATTAATCAATGGCCAAACTTGTTGTAGAGGTGAACAAATAACTCAAACAACTCCTTGTGTATAATGAAATCCTTGCACACTTTTGAATGCCCTTCAAGTTGGCTTGAGCACATAGACCTAGTACTTACGACAGAAGGTTTCATTTCTCCAGGATCCAATATTGACCCCGCGGTCCTGACACTCATTGACGTAGGCCTCTATGGCTTCACACAGAATGGGTTTGGCTCCGTCCAACTCACACAAGTCAAACAGGCAGTCTCTGAAGTATTCCTGGAAACAAACAACCGGTAGGATTAACCACTAACATCTACAAATGATGTAACAAAAACTGTAGCTTAAAACTGTAGCAACGTAACTCAAGACTCAATATTACTCCTCTATATGTCAAATATCAGGAATATAAGACGGAAAAAGTATCATGAACATACGTACGTTAGGGTTTACTTTGGAGTGGCACACAGCAAACGGACCCTTTTTGTCCAACAAAATACCACAGTATCCAGAGCTCTCATAGAGTTCCTTTTCTTCATCATCACATCCAGGGATGGTGGCGTTGGGTTTCTTATTGCACCTACCAAAAACAAAGTTACCAAATTACAATTTGCCCTCAACGCGTAGTTTGCCTACAATTACTACAGTATCTAAAGTTTTTCATCTATTATTTTATCTTTAAGAAATCTCTTTAATACGCACTCAGGATCAGTATTCCAACTGTTTCCAAACTCATTTGTATTGGTTGTCAAGTTTCCATCTGGTTTGCGGAAATCATCTTTGGCGTTTGCATTATAATCTCCACACAGCCCACACAGTTTATCCTGGTAGCTGGAGATAAAACACACCAGGTTCAGGGTTAATACTGACTAAAAGAACATTTTCAGACCAACACATTCCTCTTTTAGAAAAGTCCTACAGTTCTTTTTTAGTCTACACTTACTCCTTGATTACTTTGATGTCCATGAAGTGGTTTCCATCATAACGAACAGTTACACCAAAGTCCATCGACACTGTGTAATGTTTTCCTGATTTGAACACAGAGACACCAGCCACTGGAGTCACTGGAAGGTTGGTGTTGGTCCCATTGAGCTGAATGGATAAAGCAAGGACAGAGACGGTTTTAGATTGAGAATTAAAACCGCAGCAGTGGATGCTTCAGACTATGAGTAATGACTGCTATCATTCAAGAAGTGTTTGTGGTCTTTTCTCACCTGCACAGTTCCACCTTTCAGGATGGAGATTTTTTGCATGCGGACATACACGTGGACAGCCTTCACGTAGGAGATGGTGGGTTTGTTATACCGATGTTCATTGTCAGTATGAACCTCAAAGTACGGCAGACTTGAGTTGTTGCAGGGTGCTGACATCAGATAACTGCAGGTTCCCATGAAATTGTATTTGCGTTTGTCAAAGGTGGTGTAGTGGGGATCACCAGATGCTATGCACGTGGACGTTCCTAAAGGATACCGGAATATAGATTCCCATTATTGATTGGTAGAGTTTCTTGCTCGAGTTCTGTTCCTCTGACATTCAACAACATTTTAATATGAATGACCTTTCATCAAGTTAGTCCTGTGGAATCTGATGAATGTGTTATAAGCTTGATTAAAATTGCTCTTCACACATTGCTCACTCACACACTTAAATTTCTCTGTACTTTCACACATTTCACGCTTCTTTTTTCCCAGACAGGTACAACACACCACGCTTTTTCTGATTAAAACAGGTGGTCTATGTCTTTCAAAACACTCTCAACATATAATCCGGGTGTATTTTTAATGTCTTGTGAGTTTTAATTTAATTCGATGATAACATTATTACCTTTAGGGTAACAAGCTGCTACTCCATTGACCTCACGGCACTCCTCAGTAGGGTCACAGGAGTTATCAACACATTCCAAAGTGTAGTTCCCCACACAGCGACAGAGCTTGGTGCATCCGTTTCCAAATACAACCTCACCCGGCTGAAAAAAATGAAAAATTAGTTGGTTGTTCATAGTAGCAAATTTGGCACACAGCCGATCTAAAATTTGAATGTCTTAAATAAAGTCAACTATCCAGTGCTTTACCTCATAATAATTGTTGTCGTCATCAAAACAGCCACATTTGTCCAGAGGAACACAACTTTGTCCTTTTAAGACAAATCCTGGTTTGCAGAAACAGCCACTGACACATGGGCCAGAACAGTTAGTGGTTGGTGCCATGCAGGTGGGGACACAAGCCGGACCACATTCTAGATATTCTGCATTAGGAGGACAAGGTTCTGTGCAGAAACAAAGGAAAGAAAAAATGAGTTTTTTTGGGTCAGAATCTTGTTGGAATCTTAAATAAACGTCTCTTACTTGGTGTGGGTGTGGTTGGCTTTGGTGTGGTAGGTCTAGGAGTTGTTGGAGCTGTAAAGCAAAACAAAGTGTTATTTTATAGAATACTTTTGCTGATTTTTAAAGTTAAACTGAGGTTTTTACTCACCTAGAGGACGGCAGTCATACTCCCCATCAGTAAGCTGGCAGATCTCTGTGGATGGTTCACAGCTGGTGTTGTAGCAATGGAGCACACCTCCACTGTAACACTCACATTTATGTGTACAACCCTCTAGGTACCAGTTATCCCCCGTCTGTGAAACAAAACAGCAGCAAACGTGTGAATATTGTCTCTATAAAGACTTGTGGAAATCTTAAGCCAAGCAAGGATTTTTGCTCAGCTTAAGGCCATGCAAATTTTGGAACTTAAAAAAACTTCCATAAACCTCTGCAAACAATCTAAGCTTTATAAATCACACCTGTGACTAATCTCAGAAGTAAGCCTACATGATATCCATTATGCACCAACCATGCCTCTAGAACGCCAAAAATGGACAATGTAAGCAGGGTAATGGTAGCCTTCAAATGAGCTGCCGCCAGGAATCCATTTTAGCCCCTGAAGGATTTCCAATTACAAGCTTGATGTTTTAATAAAATTACTCATTTCACTGTTATTAATCATATTTAGTAAAGTATCTGAAATACTGCATAGATGCAGGTGTCAGGATCCCTCACCTGCCACCAGAGGTGTCAAGTAACGAAGTAAGTCTACTTCGTTACCTTACTCAAGTAGAAAATCTCGTTATCTTTACTTTAACGAAGTAATTATTTTTTTGTCTACTTTTTACTTTTACTCACTACTTTTTTATGCAATTATCTGTACTTTTACTTCGTTCATTTGATAAAAAGTAGTCGCTACTTTCGCCATTTTGTCACCGTTAAAATGCCGCGACTGTTTGTCGGAGTTTTTTTTTTTTTTTTTATGAACCCTGAATGCATCAAACAAAGGAACAGATGAATGATTGGCTGAAAGGTCCAGTCAATCATTACTTTGGGGCGAGTAGCCCCGCCCACAAACTTTTAAAGAGCAGGGACGTCAATTTCCGTGTTTACGGTAATGCACCCAGGTTGGTGCTTCATGCCGCAAACTAAAGAAAGAAGATTTCCGTGTTTGAGACTCGGGCTCGGAAATCAAAGTGTTTCTGATGCTGCAACACTGAACTTTGATTGAATTATCAATTTTTTAAAAAAACAACAGCAAAGAAATGTTTTTTATTATTATTATTATTTTCAGTCTGCGGTTATTGTAAGCGTCTTTGCTGAAAATATTGTAGATGGTATTTTTATAAAAATAACTTTGATCTGTGACGCACTATTTTATCTTTAGAAACAAAGCTAATTGAACTGATTCATCCATAAATAGTAGTGGATGAAGTATTTGTGCTTAAAAGCATCCAAAATGTTATTGATTAGTTTATAAAGACTGACTGAGGAGATTAAACTTACACATCGCTTAGATTTTGTATCATGTAGATGTTTGGGTTAACATAAAACAAAAAACCTTATATGTACACATATATGTGTAGATAAGTATTTATGTAAATTTATATACCGTAATTTCACGGCTATTAGGCGCACCGTACGAAAAGGCGCAGCCTCAGTTTTGTGCGCCGTAGCAGGATTTAACACACACATAGGGCGCACCGTACGAAAAAGCGCAGTCTCAGTCACACACCGCTTTACAACACACACGCAAGCATGCAAATGTGCGTATTAAAAAAATAGTCCAGTGCTTCTCAAATAGTGGGGCGCGTGTGATCCTGTGGAACACGTTTTTCTTTTTTGCCGTACTAGAATAAAGTGTAATTGTACATCCACTACAGTAGTTGTAGTTTATAGTTTAAATAAGAATTCATTTTTTTTTAATTCAAGTTAATTGATGCACTTTAAATATTTTCTTTTACACACTAAAAAACAATGTTAATAAAGATGTTCTTTTTTTTTTCTTTAATGTTAACGAGGATACAATGTTATGTAGAAGTGTACTTAGAACCAGGGGTCCCCAACCTTTTCTACGCCACGGACCGGTTTAGTGTCTGATAATGTTTTCATGGACCGGTCTACAGGTGATAAGACCAGCCGGAAAAACTGGCTTTTTTAATCAATAATAATACATTTAAACCCACGTTGTCTTCACGAGAAAATTTATTAGCAGTGTCTTTATAACGTGGAAACATTCTCTCTGCTCGAACGCACTCTGGTTGCCATGGTAACGGTAAACATACCTTCAAAATAAAGACATCACAAAAACAAAGTGAATAAAAATACTAGTTAGGCCCCTCACATCAGGGGTGGTCCACCTGGTGGTTGGGGACCACTGCTTATAACAATTTCATTGACAAATGATACTAATTATGGTCATGGCGGAGAGTGGGGGAGAGCGGGGGGCGAAATATTTTCTTCTTTCTAGGGGGGGCGCAACAGGATATAATTGAGAAGCACTGCGTTAGTCCAAGCATCTACAATCCATTGACTCGTTTATGCTGAAATTACTCGCGGCGGCTCGATTCCAATGTTCCTCCGCGTAGCTGATTGCCTTCAGCTTAAACTGAGCGTCATAAGCGTGTCTCTTTTCCATTTCAGGGTTAAAACAGCAATGTTGTGCATACAGAACATACCTTTTTTATACACAATCCACGCTCACACTTCACTCTTTAACGATCTCATGCTTTTCTTTCAGGTCCGCCTCGCCTCACGGGCACCGCTTTTTTTTTTTAGGTCACACACAAGGCGCACCGCACGAAAGGGCGCACCGCTCATTTTGAAGAAAATTTTAGACTTTTAGGTGCGCCTTATGGCCGTGAAATTACGGTATACCGTCTCCTAGGTCCCGCCCCTACTGGTTTTTTAAAATCTTGTTTCCCTGGTTATTTTTTCATTTTTACAGTTTTTAAAATTTTAGAAAAAGAATCCAAGGATTTTGCCTCCTGTGTGTTTCCTTCACTCCCACTGCCTTACGAGTGCATGTAAAGGGTGTTATTTTGTCAATGGGCGTGGTTTTACTGGGTGTACGATATTTTTTGTGAAATACGATAATTTTACGTCATTAGTACGATAATCCAGCACCTCCCACCTGGCAACGCTGCCCAGGCTGTATGTGGCACTCCCATACTTACTAACTTGTTAAAGACTATTCAGCATTGCCTCAAAGAACTTTGAAAACTAGCTGCCTTCAAGGCTTGAAAAAGCCTTTTGGTCATTTTTTTTTTTCATTTATTTATTTTTTTTAACATTGAGTGTGTTTGTGTCTTATAGTTGGTTAAATTAGGTGATGCAGAGTGAAGCTTGATAGCTGAAGGGACGTTACATAATGCCCTGCTTATGATAATACATTTGATTGTGTTCATTAATCGATTTCCAATAAAGATTAAGAAATAAATGTTTCAGATTCATAAAGTTTAACACCAAAACACTTTCATTTATTATCATATTTTCTGCTCCTTAAAGCATGTGATAATAGTTAAAAAATATGTTCATACGCTTTTGTTAACAATATTCCTTTTTTTCTGAAAATTACTTTTACTTTTTTTACTTTAAGTAGTTTTAAAATAGGTTACTTTTTACTTTTACTTAAGTAGAAAACTTGAGTTGATACTTCTACTTTTACTAAAGTAGTTTTTTAACTCGGTATTTATACTTCTACTTAAGTAGAAAATGTTGGTACTTTTGACACCTCTGGATCCCTCACCTGCCACCAGAGGTGTCAAGTAACGAAGTAAGTCTACTTCGTTACCTTACTCAAGTAGAAAATCTCGTTATCTTTACTTTAACGAAGTAATTATTTTTTTGTCTACTTTTTACTTTTACTCACTACTTTTTTATGCAATTATCTGTACTTTTACTTCGTTCATTTGATAAAAAGTAGTCGCTACTTTCGCCATTTTGTCACCGTTAAAATGCCGCGACTGTTTGTCGGAGTTTTTTTTTTTTTTTTTTATGAACCCTGAATGCATCAAACAAAGGAACAGATGAATGATTGGCTGAAAGGTCCAGTCAATCATTACTTTGGGGCGAGTAGCCCCGCCCACAAACTTTTAAAGAGCAGGGACGTCAATTTCCGTGTTTACGGTAATGCACCCAGGTTGGTGCTTCATGCCGCAAACTAAAGAAAGAAGATTTCCGTGTTTGAGACTCGGGCTCGGAAATCAAAGTGTTTCTGATGCTGCAACACTGAACTTTGATTGAATTATCAATTTTTTAAAAAAACAACAGCAAAGAAATGTTTTTTATTATTATTATTATTTTCAGTCTGCGGTTATTGTAAGCGTCTTTGCTGAAAATATTGTAGATGGTATTTTTATAAAAATAACTTTGATCTGTGACGCACTATTTTATCTTTAGAAACAAAGCTAATTGAACTGATTCATCCATAAATAGTAGTGGATGAAGTATTTGTGCTTAAAAGCATCCAAAATGTTATTGATTAGTTTATAAAGACTGACTGAGGAGATTAAACTTACACATCGCTTAGATTTTGTATCATGTAGATGTTTGGGTTAACATAAAACAAAAAACCTTATATGTACACATATATGTGTAGATAAGTATTTATGTAAATTTATATACCGTAATTTCACGGCTATTAGGCGCACCGTACGAAAAGGCGCAGCCTCAGTTTTGTGCGCCGTAGCAGGATTTAACACACACATAGGGCGCACCGTACGAAAAAGCGCAGTCTCAGTCACACACCGCTTTACAACACACACGCAAGCATGCAAATGTGCGTATTAAAAAAATAGTCCAGTGCTTCTCAAATAGTGGGGCGCGTGTGATCCTGTGGAACACGTTTTTCTTTTTTGCCGTACTAGAATAAAGTGTAATTGTACATCCACTACAGTAGTTGTAGTTTATAGTTTAAATAAGAATTCATTTTTTTTTAATTCAAGTTAATTGATGCACTTTAAATATTTTCTTTTACACACTAAAAAACAATGTTAATAAAGATGTTCTTTTTTTTTTCTTTAATGTTAACGAGGATACAATGTTATGTAGAAGTGTACTTAGAACCAGGGGTCCCCAACCTTTTCTACGCCACGGACCGGTTTAGTGTCTGATAATGTTTTCATGGACCGGTCTACAGGTGATAAGACCAGCCGGAAAAACTGGCTTTTTTAATCAATAATAATACATTTAAACCCACGTTGTCTTCACGAGAAAATTTATTAGCAGTGTCTTTATAACGTGGAAACATTCTCTCTGCTCGAACGCACTCTGGTTGCCATGGTAACGGTAAACATACCTTCAAAATAAAGACATCACAAAAACAAAGTGAATAAAAATACTAGTTAGGCCCCTCACATCAGGGGTGGTCCACCTGGTGGTTGGGGACCACTGCTTATAACAATTTCATTGACAAATGATACTAATTATGGTCATGGCGGAGAGTGGGGGAGAGCGGGGGGCGAAATATTTTCTTCTTTCTAGGGGGGGCGCAACAGGATATAATTGAGAAGCACTGCGTTAGTCCAAGCATCTACAATCCATTGACTCGTTTATGCTGAAATTACTCGCGGCGGCTCGATTCCAATGTTCCTCCGCGTAGCTGATTGCCTTCAGCTTAAACTGAGCGTCATAAGCGTGTCTCTTTTCCATTTCAGGGTTAAAACAGCAATGTTGTGCATACAGAACATACCTTTTTTATACACAATCCACGCTCACACTTCACTCTTTAACGATCTCATGCTTTTCTTTCAGGTCCGCCTCGCCTCACGGGCACCGCTTTTTTTTTTTAGGTCACACACAAGGCGCACCGCACGAAAGGGCGCACCGCTCATTTTGAAGAAAATTTTAGACTTTTAGGTGCGCCTTATGGCCGTGAAATTACGGTATACCGTCTCCTAGGTCCCGCCCCTACTGGTTTTTTAAAATCTTGTTTCCCTGGTTATTTTTTCATTTTTACAGTTTTTAAAATTTTAGAAAAAGAATCCAAGGATTTTGCCTCCTGTGTGTTTCCTTCACTCCCACTGCCTTACGAGTGCATGTAAAGGGTGTTATTTTGTCAATGGGCGTGGTTTTACTGGGTGTACGATATTTTTTGTGAAATACGATAATTTTACGTCATTAGTACGATAATCCAGCACCTCCCACCTGGCAACGCTGCCCAGGCTGTATGTGGCACTCCCATACTTACTAACTTGTTAAAGACTATTCAGCATTGCCTCAAAGAACTTTGAAAACTAGCTGCCTTCAAGGCTTGAAAAAGCCTTTTGGTCATTTTTTTTTTCATTTATTTATTTTTTTTAACATTGAGTGTGTTTGTGTCTTATAGTTGGTTAAATTAGGTGATGCAGAGTGAAGCTTGATAGCTGAAGGGACGTTACATAATGCCCTGCTTATGATAATACATTTGATTGTGTTCATTAATCGATTTCCAATAAAGATTAAGAAATAAATGTTTCAGATTCATAAAGTTTAACACCAAAACACTTTCATTTATTATCATATTTTCTGCTCCTTAAAGCATGTGATAATAGTTAAAAAATATGTTCATACGCTTTTGTTAACAATATTCCTTTTTTTCTGAAAATTACTTTTACTTTTTTTACTTTAAGTAGTTTTAAAATAGGTTACTTTTTACTTTTACTTAAGTAGAAAACTTGAGTTGATACTTCTACTTTTACTAAAGTAGTTTTTTAACTCGGTATTTATACTTCTACTTAAGTAGAAAATGTTGGTACTTTTGACACCTCTGCCTGCCACTAGAGGGAGCCCTGGATGTTCCTAATCAAATCGATTAGGATCACCTGAGGATGATTCCTGGTTCCACTCATCTACGCACCCTGCCATCTATTTAAGGGGAATCACACCGGGCTTCCCTGTCAGGTCTTATTATCCCTTCCAGTCAGGTCATCCTGATTGCCTGACCATGTTGAACTTTGTTATTATTTGGACTTTTGAAACCTTAAGTTAATCCTGTGCTTTTTGCTTTACAGACTTTCCTGAATTGTGTTAATAAACCTTGTTTAAAGTCCTCCTTCTTCCACATCCCTTAAAACCCTGACAGCGCACAGTTTAAAAATGATTTCAAATGTGATGATTCACACTGCATCTTAATTGACAACCTTTTTTTTTACTGTGCGGTTCAATTTTCCAATCTATGGTCCCACACTGAGAGGCATGTCTCTGTGTGTTATCATTGTTTCCTTGTCGATTCATTGTAATGTCTTCCGGTCTCTTCAAGTTTTTTCCACGTGTGTTTTCTCTAGGTCTTAAGGTTTGCGTATGGCAGTTTCTGACTATGCATAGAGTTACGCAACAGGCCAAGCATTCCGCTTTCTTATAAATTGGCGTTCGCATGGATTTTGGCCTCAGCATGTTTATAAACAGGGCCCCGGGTCTGCTCCACTTACAGGATGGTAGCCTCCACTGATGTCCACACACCCGCACTCAGCCAGAGACACACAGCGGTCGTCACTCAAGACAAAGCCGGGGTTGCATTCGCATCCCTCCACGCAAACCTCATCACAGCCGGGAGGTCCCACTATTCCCAAACAAGTTTCGGGACAGGAGCTGACACATAGGGAGTAGGAGCTGTTGGGAGGACAGGCCAGTGCTGAGGATGAAACAAGAGGATATTGGTGAGGCAATGGAGGTTTTGTTGCTTCACATGCTTCGTATTTGCTGGATCAAAACTCACGACAGAACGTTGGAGTCCTCCACTGGTGGACGATGGCACCAGCCCGCTGGCAGGCATCAGTGTAGGCCTGAAGCTGGTCACAAAGAACATGCTGCTGGCCGTTCAGCTGGCACATGTCATAGACACAACTCTGGAAGAATGGAGTGGGATCTACCACTTTGATGCAATCCCTGGAAGAGAGACGGATATGGAAATTTAATCTTGGTGCCATCAACCACACATAATCAAACAATAAAGGAGATGTTAGGAAGGTTTTAATGTATGTGGAGTATTTCTGATTAAAATGGGTGGATAGATTTGGTTCTTGATCTAGATCAAAGTTGGCACAACTCAGACTTTTCCATACCTGAAGGGTCCAGCAGGGTCTTTGATTTTTCCACATTTTTCTGGTTTTACCACCTCAGCCTCCAGATCGGGGTCACACCCAGGTTCAGGACCAGTTCCTGAGCTACACCTTCAAAGTAAAAGTAAGTTTTATTCCTGTTGAACACGTAAACATGATGTGTCCAGAGAAAATTGACTAGTGACGCTAAAGGAGTGCAGAGCTTCCTGTTACACTTAAACCACCATCATTAGCATGAAGACCCACAAAACTCTGTCCATATAACAAGAAACGTTCATGTCCAGAGACTTTTTCTGCCTCTACCTTTAGGTGTAATTGATTTCTTATTTTTGTTTTTGTAATTGGGATTCTGATTTTACACTCAGGATTCTTACTTTAGAAATTGTTTCCATTTGGACATTCTCATCACAAGACTATGATCACTCATGTTACTCAACATTAGAGAAGTTGACCATGTAAAACGGAACATGTATTCCTCATCTGGGTTTGAGGCATGCTTTTAAGACAACAATGTGAAATCTTTGGGTTTTACACCAGTCAACTTCTCAAAAACAAAATTGTCTAACTTTTTTTTAAAACTTACGATTCGTCCTCGTCTTCTTTTGTTTGCCAGCTGTTCCCAAACTCATTGACGCTTCCGGCAAGGTTTCCATCTGGTTTGGTGAAGTCGTTATTTGGGTTTCCATCGTAGTCACCACAGAGGCCACACATCTGGTCGTAGTAGGAGCTACAGAAATAACAACACATCAGTTTATCCTGTGTTAATTTTAGGAAGAGGTCTGAGGATCCTGAACATGCAAAGAGGAAGTTTAACACCAACCTGGGAACTGAGATCTGAGCATAATGATTTCCATCCCAGCGGACCTGCAGTCCAAACGTGGTCTGCAGAGTGATGTACTGACCAGAGAGGCTGATGGTCATGAGGGGAGATGGAGAGTGTGGTAGAGCTACACGGACACCGTTCACCTGCATAATGGAGGAGAAGAGAAGTCATGAAGACACTGTCACAGACCTGTTTGCTGCTTTAGTCTGAGCTCTTGATGTTTCTACTGACCAAGGTTCTCCTGGCTTTCATCAGAGTAACAGTGACCCCATTCACAGTGACGTAGAGTTTCCTCAGGTAGGACAGACCTGGAGCTCCTCTCTCCTCGTTCTTTCCCTCCACAGAGAACCAGGGTCCTGCACAGCAATCAATAAGTTTTTATACAGAGATAATCAAAGTTCTTTGAGAAACAAAATAATTTTCCAAAACTACCTAATGAGCAAAAATTGATCTTACAGTCCTGATTGGAATTACAGAAACACTCTGGTCATGTAGTGTAACTCAGGCAGACAAATCAACCATTTCACTGAATGAACAGAAACATCAGGATGTCTCCTACCTGTTGTGTTCCTGCATGTTCTGGCCAGTGTGTAGGTGCATGTTCCCATGAAGCTGAAGAACTTTTTGTCAAAGGTGTTGTAGTGAGGATCTCCAGAGACCACGCAGTCCTGAGAGCCTGCAAGAAATAAGATTTGGGGATTCATCTGTTGGTAAGGAACCATGTAAGTAATGGAACAAGTACACCAAGTCTTAGGACCTTTAAGAGACTCTGGTCCTAAGACTGTAGGGCACAACGGGATGAGGTGCACAAGAAATCAACAATTAAACAAATCAAGGGATCTGTTACTTTGAAGTTAAATCTAAACTTTGAAATCTATTTGATGTTTTAACAGCCAGTGTATAGAGGATAAAAGTGGTGTGATCTCTCCTTCTGTCCAGTTACAACAACAATTTTTGACCAAATGCCCAAATGGTGGCCCAATGACATTGTCCAAATCAGACACAAATATTGGTAATCTGTGCTCACCCACAGAAGAACTAATTATGAATATTTATAGAGGATCAGTCTGAGTACTGGAACCAATGGAGTTTTTTAACTTCACTCTGAGTTGTTGAAGCTTTAATAAAATTGACATAAATGACACCAAAACTAGGACGCTGCGTCGGTCCATCGTGGTGAAGAGAGAGCTGAGCCAAATAGCAAAGCTCTTGATTTACAAGTCGATCTACGTATGTTCCCACCCTCACCATGGTCACCAGCTGTAGGTGGTGTCCGAAAGAATGAGATCGCGGGTACAAGCGGCCGAAATGAGCTTCCTCCGCAGGGTGGCTGGGCTCTCACTCAGAGATCGGGTGAGGAGCTCTGCCATCCGGGAGGAACTCGGTGTCGAGCCACTCCTCCTCCAGGTCGAGAGGAGCCAGATGGGGTGGTCCCGAGCGCCTCGCGGGCGAGGTGTTTTGGGCACGTCCCACCGGGAGGAGACCAAGGGGCAGACACCGGACCCGCTGGAGAGACTATGTCTCACAGCTGGCCGGGGAACGACTTGGGATCCTTCCGGGTAAGCTGGAGGATGCAGCCGGGGGGAGAGAGGCCTGGGCTGCCTGTTTGGGGCTGTTGCCCCCGCGACCCGACCCAGGAACAAGCGGAAGATGACGGAACGGAACACCAAAAAGTGGTCCGACAAATAAACCACAAAAGTTCTCTTAATTGTTACTCTTTCTCTTTTTAAAAGTAGTCCAAAACCCATTTGAATACATGCCTGGCCAATTAGAAACAGAGTTAGCTTAATAGTTGCTAGCAGGCTGCTAAGAGCCAGAAGCTAAAGGAAGTATGGAGCCTTGGGAGTCTGTGCTCTTCTTTTATCAACTTACAGTATGTACTAGAGGTGATGGTTTACTCAATGGACCCATCATTTCTAACCATTGAATGAGATATTTTCTTCATTTAATTAGCACAACAGTCATACATGGTCCCCATCCCAGTCTACCCTGTGAGGGATTGAAGACTGCTCTAGTCAGAAAAAGGGCACTGAAAAATGGGTGTAGCTATTGGTAACTTACCAGTGGGATAACAGCCCAGTTCTCCACCCTGGAGTTTACACTCGTGCATTGGAGGGCAGTCAGCGGCAAAGCAGGTGACAAAGGGGGCGTCACATCTACACTTCAGTTTACAGTTTTCTACATAAAACTCCTCTCCAGGCTGAAACAAACAAACACTTTCAGACACAAACACTCTCTGAAGATCCAAACACCAGAGGTGTCAAGTAACGAAGTAAGACTACTTCGTTATCTTACTCAAGTAGAAAATCTCGTTATCTTTACTTTAACGAAGTAATTATTTTTTTGTCTACTTTTTACTTTTACTCACTACTTTTTTATGCAATTATCTGTACTTTTACTTCGTTCATTTTATAAAAAGTAGTCGCTACTTTCTCCATTTTGTCACCGTTATAAAGCCGCGACTGTTTGTCGGATTTTTTTTTTTTTTATGAACCCTGAATGCATCAAACAAAGGAACAGATGAATGATTGGCTGAAAGGTCCAGTCAATCATTACTTTGGGGCGAGTAGCCCCGCCTACAAACTTTTAAAGAGCAAGGACGTCAATTTCCGTGTTTGAGACTCGGGCTCGGAAATCAAAGTGTTTCTGATGCTGCAACACTGAACTTTGATTGAATTATCAGTTTTTTTTTAAAAAAAAAAAAACAACAACAGCAAAGAAATGTTTTATTATTATTTTCAGTCTTAGGTTATTGTAAACGTCTTTGCTGAAAATGTTGTAGATGGTATTTTTATAAAAATAACTTTGATCTGTGACGCACTATTTTATCTTCATAAACAAAGCTGGTTGAACTGATTAATCCATAAATAGTAGTGGATGAAGTATTTGTGCTTAAAAGCATCCAAAATGTTATTGATTAGTTTATAAAGACTGACTGAGGAGATTAAAACTACACATCGCTTAGATTTTGTATCATGAAGATGTTTGGGTTAATATTAAAAAACCTTATATGTACACATATATATGTAGATATGTATAAATATAAATTTATATATACCGTCTCCTAAGTCCCGCCCCTACTGTTTTTTTTAAAATCTTATTTCCCTGGTTATTTTTTCATTTTTACAGTTCTTAAAATTTTAGAAAAAGAATCCAAGGATTTTGCCTCCTGTGTGTTTCCTTCACTCCCACTGCCTTACGAGTGCATGTAAAGGGTGTTATTTTGTCAATGGGCGTGGTTTTACTGGGTGTACGATATTTTTTGTAAAATACGATAATTTTACGTCATTAGTACGATAATCCAGCACCTCCCACCTGGCAACGCTGGTTCCATGCGCTGGTTCCATTATTAAGAAATAAATAATTCTGATTCATAAAGTTTCACCAAAACACTTTCATTTATTATCATATTTTCTGCTCCTTAAAGCATGTGATAATAGTTAAAAAATATGTTCATACGCTTTTGTTAACAATATTCCTTTTTTTCTGAAAATTACTTTTACTTTTTTTACTTGAAGTAGTTTTAAAATAGGTTACTTTTTACTTTTACTTAAGTAGAAAACTTGAGTTGATACTTCTACTTTTACTAAAGTAGTTTTTTAACTCGGTATTTATACTTCTACTTGAGTAGGATATGTTGGTACTTTTGACACCTCTGCCAAACACACACTTCATGCTACAACACTGTACCTCATAGTATTGTCCGTTAGTATGTTTGCAGCCACAGGAATCCTTCTTCACACACTTTCCAGCACTCAGTACATAACCTGGATTGCACACACAGCCCTCTGAGCAGGATCCGCCACAGGAAGAAGGTTTTCCAGAACAGGTCTCCTGGCAGGGGTCTGCACATGGCTCATAATGGCTGTTGGGCGGACACTTCAATGCTGAAGAATACAAACAAAAACTAAAATGAGAGATGAACGTGCAAATTATGAACTACAGTTTTGTCATAATTCAATCCCTTCAAAGATTGCCTCAAAACAACTATCGAGGTAATTTTGTGCACCAATAATATTGGGCACTGTTTAAATCCTCGATATGAATGCTCAAAATTTTCGGCTCAAAATTCAAATGATACATTTTAGTGAGTTCTTGGAATGTCTCTTTTCAAGCCCTGGCAACACCTCCACATTTGTTCAAAAAGACAGAACAATTTCTATGAAAGAGCAAAGTTTGAAATTTGCTTGTGATTCAGCCTAGAACATCAAGCCTTTAACATGATCAGTGGCAACCAAAAGATTAACTTCACTATTCCAAAGTAAAGAATCTCTCAACCTATTGTGAGCACCAGTTTCAAGACTGAAAAGATGAAAATCAAAAATCCATTTATTGATAGTCTGTTACCAAAACCAAAACTCTGCCCTGCACACAAAAAAGGGGAAGTGCCTTCTGCAAGTACGGGATTGCATCCTGACATATGTGGATGAGTTTAAGTCTCTCTGGGTCTTGTTCATAAGTACTTGAAAGATGGAACAGGAGATCAACAAGCAGATTGGTATAGTGTTCACATTGATCACAAATTCAAGTGACTAAAATGAGTTTCTTCCACAGGGTGTCTGGGTTTTTGGTTTTCATTCAGATAGGCTGAGGAACTCTGCCATCCAGGAGAGTCTGGGAGTAGAGTCAAGTTCTCTGCTTGGAGAGAAGCCAAATGGCTTGGTTTGGGTGCCAGCGGAAATCCCACCCAGAAGAACTCCGGTACGGACCCAGACTTTGCTGAGGGGACTATGTCTTAAAGCTTTTTGGGTGAGCAGCAAAAAGCGGGCAGGGTGAGGAAAGTCTTGGATTCCTACCTAAGGCTGCTGCCCCCGCAACCCATCTATGGATAAGCGGAAGAGTCTGGTATGGGACTCTTAAACCTTAACGCATTGACTCAGTACTCACGACAGAAGGTTTCATTCCTCCAGGATCCAATATTGACCCCGCGGTCCTGACACTCATTGACGTAGGCCTCTATGGCTTCACACAGAATGGGTTTGGCTCCGTCCAACTCACACAAGTCAAACAGGCAGTCTCTGAAGTATTCCTGGAAACAAACAACCACTAGCATTAACCAATTGGATCTTTGATCTAAATGATGTACCAATGTAACTCAAGACTCAATATAACACCTCTCTATGTCAATTATCAGGAACATTAGTACAGAAAAAACATGAAAAGTATCATGAACATACGTTAGGGTTTACTTTGGGGTGGCACACAGCAAACGGACCCTTTTTGTCCAACAAAATACCACAGTATCCAGAGCTCTCATAGAGTTCCTTTTCTTCATCATCACATCCAGGGATGGTGGCGTTGGGTTTCTTATTGCACCTACCAAAAACAAAGTTACCATATTACAATTTGCCATCAACTTTTATACCTGCAAACACGTAATTTCCCTACAGTTAATAAAACGTTTATAGTTTTTAAACTATTATTTTATTTTTGAGAAATCTCTTTAATACGCACTCAGGATCAGTATTCCAACTGTTTCCAAACTCATTTGTATTGGTTGTCAAGTTTCCATCTGGTTTGCGGAAATCATCTTTGGCGTTTGCATTATAATCTCCACACAGCCCACACAGTTTATCCTGGTAGCTGGAGATAAAACACACCAGGTTCAGGGTTAATACTGACTAAAAGAACATTTTCAGACCAACACATTCCTCTTTTAGAAAAGTCCTACAGTTCTTTTTTAGTCTACACTTACTCCTTGATTACTTTGATGTCCATGAAGTGGTTTCCATCATAACGAACAGTTACACCAAAGTCCATCGATACTGTGTAATGTTTTCCTGATTTGAACACAGAGACACCAGCCACTGGAGTCACTGGAAGGTTGGTGTTGGTCCCATTGAGCTGAATGGATAAAGCAAAGATGGAGACGGTTTTATATTGAGAATTAAAACCGCAACAGTGGTCTCTTTAGACTGTGAGTAATGACTGCTATTATTCGAGCAGTGTTTGTGGTCTTTTCTCACCTGCACAGTTCCACCTTTCAGGATGGAGATTTTTTGCATGCGGACATACACGTGGACAGCCTTCACGTAGGAGATGGTGGGTTTGTTATACCGATGTTCATTGTCAGTATGAACCTCAAAGTACGGCAGACTTGAGTCGTTGCAGGGTGCTGACATCAGATAACTGCAGCTCCCCATGAAATTGTATTTGCGTTTGTCGAATGTGGTGTAGTGGGGATCACCAGATGCTATGCACGTGGACGTTCCTAATAACAATGACAAAAAGAAAATGATGATAGTATAGCTGGGTTTGTGCTCCTTTATTATTTGTGTTCAACAGTTTCCCAAACAAAGATGTCTTAGCTTTCGAACATTATATGCTAATGAACTCTTTCACTGCCTCATTTGTAAAATGTAAATCAGGAACATTGCCAGCAAATGGTTCAGAGATACCATGAAGAAGTGAGGGCTCTAAGTTTCTGTTTGGGTCCACTCAAACAGGTTGTTAAAGAAAAAAAAATCTTTCAAATAAATCCAAGGACTTCAGCAGTCAAGAGTAGCTAGTGCTCTCGGGAAAATTGTAATGCTCATAAAGACTTTTGAAATATGCAAAAGCATAGTGAACAGAAAAAAGTTGACACCAAGCTTTTGAACAATATTTCTCCTCCTGCCATCGTTTAGGTGTAACCCTAACCCTATCTATTTTGAAGCAGTCAGATATATCTTTTTAGATATTTTTTTGCTAACTTGGTAAGTTATGGAATCTTGTGGTTTTATTGTATAGATTTCTAAAACAGGTAAACCACATAATTTTATTTATAGTTAGTACTATGTAACTATAGGCAGTTCCTTTTTAAAAAAAAAACTGGCCATGAAAACTCAATCGGTTAACCTATAGTTGTCACTAAGTAACATTGGGAAGTTGAGTAAAATCTGCTCTTTGGTTTGGGAACTATTTTGTTGACCAAAGAGTTATGGAAGCAAAGACACATGGGCAGCCAGAGTGCCTAAGGCCTTCTCTGTGGACAGAGATTGTAATTTGATGATCAAATTAGTACCTTTAGGATAACAAGCTGCTACTCCATTGACTTCTCGGCACTCCTCAGTAGGGTCGCAGGAGTTATCGACACATTCCAAAGTGTAGTTTCCTATACAGCGACACAGCTTGGTGCAACCATCTCCAAATACAACCTCACCAGGCTGAAAGATGGAAAAGTAGTCAATTGTACCCGTTCTTTTATTGTCAGTGTACCAGTCTAAAATCCAACTAATTCATGCCTTACCTCATAATAGTTGTTTTCATCATCCAAACACCCACATTTTTCAAGAGGAACACAGTGTCGTCCCTTGAAGACATATCCTGGTTTGCAGAAACACCCACTGATACACGAGCCAGAACAGTTTGTAGATGGTGCCATGCAAGTGGGGATACAGGCTGGCCCACAGTCTATATATTCCGCATTGGGAGGACAGGGATCTGTAGAAAAACAAAGCAAAGAAATTAATGGGTTTCTGTACAGGTTGTCAAAGAAAATGTGAAAAAAAAGGGCATATTGCATACTTGGTGGTGTGGTTGGTCCAGGAGTTGGTGGTTTTGGTGTGGTTGGTCCTGGAGTTGGTGGTTTTGGTGTGGTTGGTCCAGGAGTTGGTGGTTTTGGAGTAGTAGGTCCAGGAGTTGGTGGTTTTGGTGTGGTTGGTCCAGGAGTTGGTGGTTTTGGCGTAGTTGGTCCAGGAGTTGGTGGTTTTGGTGTGGTTGGTCCAGGAGTTGGTGGCTTGGGAGTAGTTGGTCCTGGAGTTGGGGGTTTTGGCGTAGTTGGTCCAGGAGTTGGTGGCTTTGGTGTGGTTGGTCCAGGAGTTGGTGGTTTTGGTGTGGTTGGTCCTGGAGTTGGTGGCTTGGGTGTAGTTGGTCCAGGAGTTGGTGGTTTTGGTGTGGTTGGTCCTGGAGTTGGTGGTTTTGGTGTTGTTGGTCCAGGAGTTGGTGGTTTTGGTGTTGTTGGTCCTGGAGTTGGTGGCTTGGGTGTAGTTGGTCCAGGAGTTGGTGGTTTTGGTGTGGTTGGTCCTGGAGTTGGTGGTTTTGGTGTGGTTGGTCCAGGAGTTGGTGGTTTTGGTGTTGTTGGTCCAGGAGTTGGTGGTTTGGGCGTAGTTGGTTCTGGAGTTGGTGGCTTTGGCGTGGTTGGACCAGGAGTTGGTGGTTTTGGTGTTGTTGGTCCTGGAGTTGGTGGTTTTGGTGTGGTTGGTCCTGGAGTTGGTGGTTTTGGTGTGGTTGGTCCTGGTGTTGGTGGTTTTGGTGTGGTTGGTCCTGGAGTTGGTGGTTTTGGTGTGGTTGGTCCTGGTGTTGGTTGAGCTAAAATTGAAATATAGAATCACCTAAGTAAACTTTTTCTGACAGCTATCCTGAAATTGAAAAGAGAAGTTGATTGTTTCGGACATGGACCTCACCTTCACAGGTTCTTATACACACAGCGTCCACAGCAATATCCGACTTTGAAGTTTCTCCATATTTACCAACAATCACAAACTGAAATGAAAAGATTTGTGAACTTTTTCCGAAATCACAGTTACATGTAGACAGAAATAGAGGTTTTCTATCCACCTGAGTGGTTGTTGCTCCCTCAAAGCGGACATCTACAGGCTTCCAACCTTGACCTTGGTTCCCCGTAACGGTGAAAAGAGCTGGACCAAGACTTCCAGCTGAAAAACAGGAAGCCCCGCAAACATTCATTAAAAATTTCAGTTCTGCTTTATCCATTCAGCTTTGCGACCTCATTTAGTTGTATTTTATTTTTGTATTTTAGTATCACAGCAGTCATCTAAAAGGGCTTCTGCCCAAACTATGAGGAATTTTGAAGGCCCGGAAAAACATTCTACTAGATCTTGTTTCGCTATTGAGATGTACGTATATTACTATAATTCCCTGTATCTGAGCTTCTGGTTGTCCAGCTGTTCTAAAACTCTTTGTTATGGGCTAAACCACGCGAGAGATGTGTAAATGGGTTTTTTGTCTCCCTCTTATGTTTTTCCTTGCCTCTTTTACCCAGACTTCCCCACCTGTTGCCCATCTTGGAGGATTGGCAACTGGCATTTATTAGGACTGTGGCAATCCTGGAGGAGGAGAGTTCGTCATATTTGGTTGTTTATTCTTTAGTTATTTTTGTCTTTGATTGGTTAAGCACTTTTATTTGATAAAGTACTTTCAGTATTTCTTTACTCGTTCTCATCCTTCGTTTGTTCCAATACTGCAATTTCTTTTTCTTTTTAACATCTATTTACATGCCAGACCATATACTAGCTCGTCACACTCATTTTGTTGTGTTGAGATAATAAAATGTCCTAAGATTTGTTCAAACTCAACATGAATCTGAGAAAAAGCACATGTTTACCATTGAGGGTGTGGACTCGGAGCTCCATGGTGGTGCTGGTACCATACAAATAGTAGTGAAAGCTGAGTTCCAAACATCCAGTGGTGAATGTTACCGGAGGACTTCTGAGCTGAGCAATTCCTCCAGCCAAATAGTCAAGTGAATCCATCAACATGTATGATCCCACTGTATGAAAAGTTTATCATAAGAAGCTGGCCAACCCAATGCTTGAAATATAATGTGGTAATAAAAATAAATAAAAAAAACCTACATCCAGGTTTAGAGAAGTCATCATCAGGTCCAGTTCCCTCAGTTTCTGTTGAACCGGTCCATTGCACAAACCCAAACACATTGGGATCATCAGCATGTGGGATCCACCCACACAGGTCATCGATAACATCGAAATCACAGCCGGACAGACAAGCTACAGGTAGAAGATTTGCAGGTCAGAGAACAAACACTGTTTATGTGTCTTGTTGGAGTAGGAACTCACATGGACACGCTCCTTCAGTGATGATGATGTTATCTAGAGCTGTGTCACAGGATGAGGACAAACCTCTCTGAGCCTCAAAAACCATCTAAAGGGAGATAAAACCTTTATAAAGATGTTTGAGACATTAGGTCAAAACATTTGGAGACACCCACGGTGAGGCTCTGGCTGCTGGGTTTTGACACAGTAATGGATCCTTTCAGCCAGGATGGACTCTGGATGCCGGTTTTGCTCCAGACCTCCTGTTCAGAGCTTCCTGTTTTGGACAAAACTCTCAGCTTATTGGCTGAATCTGTACCGTACATGTAGTATCGGAACTGGATGCAGATTTGTGAGGCAGATGAGGACAGAGCTGGACTCAGCAGACGAGCTTTCTGCCCATTGGCCACATTGTCACACTCATGGTAGATGTAGTAACCATCTGAAACCACCGAAACACAACATTCAGACTTTGATCAGACCCCTTGACACCTCCAGTTTTTCTCGCCCACTTACTTCCATCAGGGTAGTCACCACTGGGTCCGGTGTTGGGTGTAGGAGTTTGCCCCCTGTGGCGGGTCCAGTCACTTTGATCAGCGGTATCCTGAATGAACCGGCAGAATGGTTCGCTGTCCATGTTAAAGTCACAGGAGGTCAAAACCACTTCTGGAAACACAGATGGAAGATAGAGATTCAGTATCTAGGGTTATCTACCCAGGGTTATCTGCCTATCTGCAGGATTTATCCAGTTCTCTGATTGGTGGACACCGCCCCTGTTATATGAGCTCAGTGAGAACAAGATGGAAAACTCGCCAGACCAGGAATATCCGGGTGAGTCACCATGGTTACAGAGTTAGGGCTAGCCCAGGGGTGGGCAAACTTTTTGGTTCTCAGGCCACATTGACGACTAACATTTGACAAAGGGGCCGGAACAGGAGCAGATGGATGTTATGCTTTGGTAACCGCTAGATTAGACCAATAGAATGGCGTGCTAGATTTTAAACAAGCGCGCTAAATGTTATATCAAGAGCTTCAAATTTCAAATCTAGCGAAGCTAGGTTTAAATCAAAGCACTTAAAGTAACATTTTGCTTGTTTTAACATCTAACACGCTTTTTATGGGAGCAGTGTTGTTTTCTCAACTAAGCCAATAATTATAGTGCGCCGTCTAGTGGTGAAATTTCAGAATTGCAAAGGAAATAAAACATTAACAAGGTTTATTTATTTAAAAAATTTTATGTTCGGCGGGCTGGATTAGATCGTTTAAGTGGCTGCATGTGGCCCGCGGGCCGTGGTTTGCCCATGCCTGGGTTAGGGGATGGGTTAAGATTTTTTCAGTAGGTTGTCTCTTCTTCCTCCACAGGCTGGGGGTCTAACTTCCTCACATCTCACCTGCAGCCACCAGGCTTTCCATTTTTACTGAGTCACTTTTTTTTCCATTTTCTGACTCATTGATGATCTCCAGATAAGAAACTGTAAAGTGTAAAGTTCACATCTGGATCACATGTTGACCTCTGTGTGACCGGGGGATGTTTCCATCAACTCACCTTCTGCCCTCTTCTTCTCCTGCAGGCTGTAAAACACAGAACAGGTGATATGAGAAAATCGTCAGTTTCCGACACAATGATTAAAATTAAACTAATTAAATAATTACAAATTAATTTGAAAAATAAACTTGCATTTTTTAAAATAAAAAAAAATATAAAACGCACAAATAAAGCAACAATCGATTCACTCAGAAAAATAAGAAAAACTCAATTTAATAATAGAAAACATTCCAATTGAAAACAGGAGTAAAATTAAAATTTTTAAAAATGACATAATTTTAAAAAATTAGCAGCAGTAAAGTTGACGTCAAAATATAAGAAAAAATATTTAAATTAATCAAAAACCAATAAATAATAATAATATCTGTATTTATCCATTAGGAACTTCATTTGCAAACAGATCGTCGGGATAAACACAGACGCATTAAATACATAATAAAACAATAAAATAAGATCATTTAGTCATTACTTCATCAGCACATGGCCACCAGTCAATAAAAAGCATACACATCCTTAGCAATCATAGAAATAAAAGTTTCAGTTGGTTTATTTTATATTTTTTGGGTTTATCGTTAATTAGGTATCTTTAAATAGATTGGATCAAAAAATAGCATCAAGCGAGATAAACTAAAAGTGTTTATTCATTTGATCATCTTTTGAGTCGCTTATTACTGACGAAATTGTGGGAGTGCCGGAGCCTATCCCTGATGATTTCAGGCGAAAGGCAGGGTACACCCCGAACAGGTCACCAATCTGATGCGGGGCTACACACACATAACACTCCACACATATTCAGTCCTATGGGCAATTTTCATAGCGGCCAATCAACCTAACATGAATTCCACACAGGGTGGCCAACCCCCCACTCTCATAACACTATGAGGGTGGGGGGAAACCAGAGAACCTGGAAAAAAACGAACGGAGAACATGCAAATTCCACACAGAAAGACCAGTGTGCAAAGCCTTGTCCCACCTGGGACTCGAGCCCTGACCTTCTTGCTGTGAGACCACTGTGCTAACCAATGCACCGCTGTGCCATCCTCAAGTAAAATTTAATTGATTAAATTAAAATATAAAAACTTGTCTCATTTTAAGTAAAAACAAATTCTATTGAAATCATTTAGAAAAAACAGAGTTTAAACAAAATGAAGACAAAATTTTTTTAATATAAATTGTGAATTAAAAAATTAAATCACGATTAAATTACAGTGAATTAAAAAATAATTGAAATGAAGCATGGATTTAAAAAAAATAAGCAAAATAAATTTATTTTAAAAATTAAAATAAATATGTATGAGTTTTTATTAAAAAAAATGTGTATTATTATAAAAATTAAATCAAACGAATCTATTTAATCCGTCTAAATTTGATGGAGTGTAATAAATGTCTCACCTGGTCTCTGATCTGCAGCCACACATCCATAATAATACAATAAGAAGTGTTCGTGTCTCCATAGTGGACTGCAAGAAGACTGAGGATCTGCTCAGAGGGGGCTTTTAAAAGGCCAGAGGATACCTCCACATCAGCTCACTGCGTTTAATAATCTTACAAAATGAGTAAATGAGTAACAATGAGCGATACGGATAGGGTGTGTTCCCCTGGGTGGGGATGCCACTCAATGTTTTCATAAAAAGAACGTGTTCTCTCTCTTAATTATGTAATAAACAGAAAACTTTGGTCTTTTGGACACACCCGTTTAGGGTGACAACAAACACTCTATCCTCAGTCTTCCAAAACACAACACATTACGGACCTTCCAGCTTCCTTTGAATCATACTAACAACAATGAAGGTCTACTTAAACCCTGAAGACCTTCTTTGTAGATATTCTATACCTGCCTGGTTGACTGATCTGTCCTACGTAAATTTCTACGAGTCTGGAAGACACGCCCCATTCCACATAGCCCTGGCAAGACTACTAGCCCCTTGTCAGTGGTGGAACATAACGAAGTAAATGTACTTCGTTACTGTACTTAAGTAAAAAAAAAATGTGTATCTGTACTTTACTTAAGTAAAATTTGAGACCTGTACTTTTACTTTTACTTCACTACATTTTTAGATAAATATCTGTACTTTTACTTCGCTACTTTTTAAAAGTGTGTTTTACATTTATTGTTACATTTTTCGTTCAGGAATTTGAAAAATACACAGGTTTTTGTAGCGCATCTTGAAGCCGCATCGCCAAAATCAAAAGAAGAAATTGATCGGGAGAAGAAGTCATGAATCGAGAAACATTTTCCGCATTCATTCAGCGCCAAAAACCTAACATCAAATCTACTACAAATTAAAAAGAGTCAGAAGATCATTGTTTGTTGTGTTTATTTCTAAATAAAAAGTTGAGCCATCATTACACAGAGCAGGGGCGGATCTAGAATTTTCCAAAGGGGGGTGGGGCTTTGACAAAGCCAATATATAGTGACTGGGGGCCTCCCCCCCAAAACATTTTAAAAAATAAGTGTCATTTTCCTCCATTTTGGCGGCCCATGCACTGGCCTTTCTAGGGGATAGCTTGACTTGTCCTCTTTCCTTTTATTTTATTTTTTTGTGGACCAAAAGAGGCGGGAGAGGGGGGGTCACACCCCTGCAGAGTATTTATCCTGGTTACCACGGTGACTCCCTATAGCACAAAAAATAACATTTGAATTATGGTCAAATACTTTTACTTTTTACTTAAAAAGTACAATTTACACCAACTACTTTTGTACTTTTACTTAAGTAGATTTTTTTTATTGGTACTTTTACTTTTACTTAAGTAGATTTTTTTTTATTGGTACTTTTACTTAAGTAAATGTTTTGTCTAATTATTTGTACTTTTATTTAAGTACAAAAAGTGAGTACTTCATCCACCACTGCCCCTTGTAGACCCGTTTTCCTGTCCCATACAGGCATAGATATTATTTCACATTAAATATTGGAGTATAAGTACATCTGGTTTCTATGGCAACCAATCAGAGTGAGCTCTTTGAACCCTCAGACTTTTTTTTTTTAGACTTTGAGGAAATGGAAAATAGTGCTCATAGCCTCCTCCCAGATTGTCACATAAAATGTACAGGAACGATGAGACATCAGTAATGAAATGGAGTCCAACATCAGGGAGAGAATCTGCCCTATCATACAAAATTCTGCCACACCCGAAGCCATCACACTTCTGTACACGTTATCTTGATTGTTAAACCACTCAGTCACACCTATAGATGATAGGAGGAGGAGGAGGGAAAAAAATGATAAGATGAAGGTTAGATTTGTCTCTTTGGATGTTTTGCCCTGCCAGAACAGGGGCAGGCCATGTGGAGACGTCCATCGGCAAAAATAGACCTCATAATCATTTCTAAAGAAAAAACAACTGCTTTCTTTTGTCTTCAGACAGTTGTCAATAATTTTCCAAAGCAATCCGACAAAAAGAGAATACGGTTCGTAGAAGAGAGGAGGCGCTCACTCCCCTATTAGTTATTAATAAAAGTCTGACACAATGCACAATAAAACTATTTATGTCAAATATTAATCAGAAGGGATATTAGAAAGCATATTACCATCCCCCATCCCCCATTCCAATGGTGAGGCTCTGTCAGACTCTATGGCTAACCACGACACTTCTTAGAGCTTTAAACTTCCACTACATGGAACGATGGATGGTGGAGTCCAAGCAGAAGTGATAAAGAAAAGTTTGGTGGCAGGTTATCCACAGTTCCCTCAAATAAAATAAGTTTAATCGGTAAAAATCAACTCAAAGGGTTTAGGAGATGAGGTGAGCCAACAGGTTGGGATAGGAGCACAGATGGGACATTCCCGAGACCCAACCATTGGGGGTCGTCATCAACAATATGAAGGAAAGAGGTAAAAGTATGGCACTGTTCTAACTAGAGAACAGTTAGTTTATGCCCGACCTGTTCTCTAGGTCAGGCATAAACTGTTCTCTAGGTCGGGCATAAACTAACTGTTCTCTAGCTTGGTTGGCTCTTCTCTAGCTTGTGCTTGGCTCTTGGGAATGTCCCATCTGTGCTCCTATCCCAACCTGTTGTCTTACTTCATCTCTTAAACTCTTTGAGTTGATTTTTACCAATGAAACGTATTTTATTTGAGGGAACTGTAGATAACCTGCCACCAAACTTTTCTTTGTCGCCGACCTAGAGAACAGGTCGGGTATAAAAAATCCAGCCCAACCTGACCTGGCCCGCGGGTATTAAAATCTGACCCGGCCTGAGCCGGACCAATTAACTTGATTTGCAGGCCCAAGCCCGAAGCAAACCCGAAATGTCATATTTTATTTGTGAGGACTCAGATGCTCTGTCTCTGCGGATCGTGTTTAGTAGTTAAATAGTAATTATATTACATTACTTCTCTGTTTCATGCAAATGATTCATTTTATAACAAGTATCCCTTAGTTTAGTATCAACGCCTTGTTTTAGTTTACATTTTATAATCATATATTTATTTGAAAAAAGTCAGCGAGAGAGAAGCCCGAGCCCAACCCGCAGTAACGATTGACATTTTAGACCCGACCCGAATTTAAACCCGACGGCATTTGTGTGGTGGAAAGCCAAAGCCGTCGGGGTGCCTTGTAAACTTCTAGTAAATCTGAAGCTGAGCCCAGACAATATTCCATAACCAGCCATCAAAGACCATTGGATCTTTGATGGTCTGTTGAAGCCCATGCTATCGACCCGACTCGACAAATTTCGGGTCGGCTCGGGCTCTTACCTCTAGTTCTATCTAGGGGTATAGAATGTTATTAGCCAGATGTGACAGACAGCTTCTTTCAATCCATAGAAAACCACTTGACCTTGGACCATTGGGGATCGTTTGCTCAACACTCAGTGGGTAAGTTTTTTGTTTTCACCAATCTCTGCTTTCTGGCAGGGACTTTTGGAAAGGCTCCATGTTTGATGTAATTTAGAACGCCCTTCCTCTTCTTTGTTAACAAGATCAACTGAAATATCAAACTTTTCCCAAATCCTGTCAGCAGTAAGGCAATCACGTCTTCCCACCGAATAAAAATCTCTAAAGACTGAGTCTGTTTTTACTTTAAATTCTCAATATATTGAGGTGGCTCCTAACAGAATAATTTGGTCTACCTACATGCTGAATGACAAACAAACCCAGTTGAACGCTTGTGTTTGACATCATTGCTCAATCTCTGTTTGCCGATTGACCAACAATTTTTCTGGGGTCTTACCAGCAGATCGCATTTTTGTTGATACAGAACCTAGTAGTTGTAGCGAAACAAAATTGAGCAGAGGTGAAAAATGCTGCCAGTCTATCTCAAATATTATATCAAATTGATAACAATATTAGAGCAACAGAGTTCTAGTGGACCAGCCTCCCCCTGTCTTCTGACTCCTTTATCAGTCTGCTTATACTGTATCTGTTGAGCTAACTCTGCTTCTTAACTTTTCCAGAGAGGAATGTTTCAAGCCTACTTTCTGATGGAGAAACTGTGTCTGCCTCTCAAATGGTTGGGAACCAATAAGCGTGTGAAGAGGTAGCTTAAACTACCAGTCTTGAGGGCAGATGTGTTCTGATCCATCAGAGCATAGTTTATTTGTATATTCTAATGTCATGAACAATTGAACCCATCAGATGTTAACCGAGTTTGTTCCCCTCTTCATTCTTCTCATCTCATTATTTCTGCACATCATTCAGGTCTGGAATAAGTTCCCTATGGGCCATTTCTTCCTGTTAGGTTTTCTGTCTACACGACTAGTTTAATCCCAGTCTCCATCTAAACGCAATGCATTCAGGACCACCTCAGATGTCAGACCATGGGCTGAAACTGTGTAAAACAGTAGATCGATAGACGCAGTGAACCAGGCATTTTTTATCTGACAGAGTTATTGAGCTACAAATGCCCACAAGGCTTTGACCTTTTATTGGAAGGTCGCTAAGAAGGTTCTATTACTACCAATGAGAACATCACTCCCTGGTGATTCAAAGTCTTACCAAATTGGGTGTTTCACCACAATAAAAACAATAAGATAATAATTCTTTCTTGAGTTTCTATTACTTTCTAACCATAGACTCTGTTAACCGAGACCTGGTAGTTTCTTTGGCCCAGATCTTGACATCTTCCATACCTAGACTTGACTACCTCCTAAAACTGTACCTAAATGCCACCCAAACCTGGACTGGGTACTTTTCTGAATTTAATGGTGGTTAATTAAGAAATAGAGACTCGGTTAACATCTGAACCTTGTATTGGCACCCCTCTGAAACTAGACCAGTTAGTTCCTAAACATGGACTTTGTTCCATCCCAAAATTAGAACCTGATTATTTCATAAACCAGGACTTATTTTGTATTTTTCTCAAACAACAACTGTTTTTGTCTGAAAGCAAAACAATTCTTTTAAAATCAACTTCTAAATGGGAAGATCCAGATCATAAAAAGATGACATCATCATTCATTTATGCGAGTTCTCATAAAGATAGTCCTCTGAAGAACCTTTGAACAGGGTTGAATCATTTTTAAACCATTTTTCTTTCAGTGGTTGCTGGCAGTATTTAGTGATCTTTAAAATGTAGTAGTCCCTAGGCTTTAGGGGCTTCTGGAAAGCTTTAGTAACTATAAAAGGCCTCCGGTGGTCTGTGTTTCTGGTGGTTTTTATTGTTTCAAGTGCTCCAGGGGTCTCATGGGCCTCTCAAGAGTCCTGAAAGGTGTCTTTTGGTCTCTGGAGCCCTGTTTGTTATTCCGTAAAGGTTCTTGAAAATCTTCAGTGGTCTCAAATGAGTCTAAATTTGTCTATTCTCCTCTGTGGTCTCTATTGTGATTTGTGGTACACACCAGTCTTTTGTTCCTTCTGGTTGACCTAGGAGATCTAAAGAACTCTTTGGTGTTTTCTGATGGTCTTTCTTGATCTTGGAAAGCCTCAAGATGCCTCTGGCTTTCCCTTGCTATGAAAGATGAGTAGTCCTTGTTACTTATCTTTAGTTATCTCTGGAGTATTCTTTCAATTCATACTGGCAGACTTTGGAAGTCTTTGAAAAACTCTGGTGGTCTTGTGTGTGTTCTGGACATCTTTAGTGTCACCCATAGCTCTCTGGAAGTTTTAATTCTAGATGGCTCAGTGGTAGTGCAACCATTTTGTTGCAAAGGTTTCAAGTTTGATCTCCAACCAAGGACATATTTCAAGATGTGTCCTTGGTTAAAGATCAAACCAAGGATCTCCAAGAATCTCCAACCTTGGTTGCAGATCTTGCTTGTTTTTGGGCAAGAAACCTGAACCCTAATTGCTCCTTATAGGTCATAACTGAATGCCTTGCATGGCAGCTTTTGCCATCAGATTTGAACATACGGGTGAATGTGAGGTACATTGAGAATAGCTGTAGGCTACTCTAACAGGTAGAAAGTGTTATATAAGTGTGGTTTACCATCTACAGTTCATTTCAAATTACACAAATGGAATTAAAGCAGCATCAAGGTTATTCCTAAGGTTTATTTCAAGTGTATTGCATCTCAAATTTTTTGGATTCCTGAACCAGAATTTGCGACAATTGGTTGGACAGTTGTGCCCAATTAAAAAAAAATGCACTTCAAGGTGGTTCCACATTATTGAGTAAATTAATATTTCCAGCAATCTCAGAAAAATTTCTCTGCTGCTGGAAAACAGAAAACAGGTGGATGAAAAAAATGCACTTTTTACAGAAATGTAAGCATTTAAAAAGGTTTGTGTCCATTCAGAGCCCACACTGTGTCGTGCAGATAAAGGCATAATGAGAAAGACAAATATGGAGAGCAGCTGCTAAAGTGACAGCAAAAAGAAAATTCTATCAACATTCAAATCTTGAATCCTACAGAGAAACCTCTGTAATTATGCAGAAACCTCTACATAAAATTTTTATGTTTATAATAACTTGGAACTAAGTGTAATTGATCTTTGGCTGGCCTTGGATGCCTCGTAAGTTTCTAGTGGGGAATTGTGCAGGTAGTGTGTGCCCTAGAGTATTACAGGAAAACTAGTTTCTGTCATATTGTTTTACTTGAGGCAGTGGTAGAGAGGAGGTCACTGAACAAACTTTTGTCCATCATGTACAATCATGACCATCCTCTCTACCCACTTCTGGACGAACAGCGGAGCTCCTACTCAAAGAGGCTCAGACAGCTCCGCTCGAGAACATCTCGTTACCGGAGGTCTTTCTTTCCGTACGTGATCGGGCTCTACAACGACTCACTTAGCAGATAGGAAGTTGTTGCTGTGACACACAAATTTCCCATGTGTGGGATCATTAAAGTATATTCTGATTCTAAAACGTTGAACCATTCATCCTGATCTGACTGCCTGATTAATAAAAGGATTCATTTCATATGGAGAAATTTTAAGCAAGAGCATGTTTGAGCAGGTACAGTATGTGCACAACGAGTCAGTGCACCTAGACACACACATGTATATGTGTATGCAATCTAACTATTACTTGTCATCTGTAAACCATTATATGTTTTACCATCATTTGTTTGTGCAAATTTACGAGCAGGGCCGTGGCTGCTAAAATATGGATTATTTCCCACTTTTCAAATCCAACACCAACACACATCTTTTCGGAAAATAATACAGTTAGTCCAGATTTATGCTTTGATCTGTTTGTAGTTTTATTTTGTTATTTTATTATTTTTATTATCATTTTATTTCTGATTTATGTTTTATTAATATTGTGAACTGTACAGGGATCTTGGGTGTCATGAAAGATGCTTTTAAATAAAAATTTATTATTTTTATTATAAAAATGGAAACTAAAATTGTTTAAAAAAAAAAAGTGTTGAAAAAAGGCCCCGCCCCCTTTTCCGTGTTTCGTCGCAGTCGCACATGTTGCTGAACGTAAGAACATTGTGACGTCGTTAAAATACATTGGAAAAATGGAAGCAGAAAACAATCAAACAAAAGAAAACGAGACTCATCAATCGCAGGTAAAAGCTGTTTAAAATTTTCAGTTTGATTTTCGGTTTTATTGAAATGATGCGACATTGAAATAAGCTAACACCGCTAGCACTGTCTGCAGCTTTATGCTAGTGGCTAGCCATGTCAAGAATGGCCGCTGTTATCACTAATTAAATCTAAATGATGCTGCTAGCGTGTTAGTTTTTCTTTAGGATAGATAAAAATGACTGAAAGCAGTTTTCAGCAAATATACAGCATGATTTTTTTAGGTTGCATATTCAACAAATATTTGCTGGGTGACAAGTGTAACGTGTTTGGACCAAAAGAAAAGGATTACTTCTCTGTTCAGAAAGTCTTGATGTTTAATTTACGTGTAAATCCTTTGACAGGATGTTTACAGTACTCAATGTCCAAACACATGGATCCAAATGGAAAAGTGAGGTTACAGGTAGAAGAGATAAAGAAGGTGGAAGATTTTAAGTATCTAGGATCAACAGTCCAGAGCAATGGAGAGTGTGGAAAAGAGGTGAAGAAGCGTATGCAGGCAGGCTGGAACGGGTGGAGGAGAGTATCAGGTGTGATGTGTGATAGAAGAGTTTCAGATAAAATGAAAGTG
The DNA here is from genome assembly GCA_902685375.1 of Neostethus bicornis. Taxonomy (NCBI): domain Eukaryota; kingdom Metazoa; phylum Chordata; class Actinopteri; order Atheriniformes; family Phallostethidae; genus Neostethus; species Neostethus bicornis. Next base: position 21,372,690 of record LR738558.1, on the reverse strand, counting down.
AAAGTGTACAAAACCGTGGTGAGACCGGCCATGCTGATTGGTCTAGAGACAGTGGTACTGAGGAATAGACAGAAAACAGAGATGTTTGTAGCAGAGATGAAGATGCTGAGGATCTCTCTGGGAGTGACCAGGATGGACAGGATCAGAGGAACAGCACATGTTAGAGGTTTTGGAGATAAAGTCCGAGAGGCCAGACTGAGATGGTTTGGTAATGTGCAGAGGAGAGAGAGAGAGGATATCAGAAGAAGGATGCTGGATTTGGAACCACCAGGAAAGAGGACTAGAGGAAGACCAAAGAGGAAGTTCATGGATACAGTGAAGGAAGACATGAAGATAGTTGGTGTGACCAAAAAGGATGCAGCAGATAGGGTTAGATGGAAGAAACTGACTTGCTGTGGCAACCCCTGAAGGGAAATGCCGAAAGAAGAAGGGTCCAAACACATTACATACACCAAAAAAAAAACAAAAACAATGTCCAAATAGTGAGACTAATTGTTCTAACTTCACTATCTTCTATTAAAAGCACGTTCAAAAAAAAAAAAAGACATGTTTTGTTCTATAACATCTATAACACAGGTGTCAAAGTCTCGTCCCGGAGGGCCGGTGTCCTGAAGGTTTTCTATGTGTTCTTACGTCTGCACACCTGATCCAGGTTAAAGAGTCATTGTGCCAAATTCTATTGGCTGTTGATTTCACTTTATGTGCATCAGCTGTATTGAACCAGGAACACGAGGAAAACCTTCAAGACACCGGCCCTCGAGGACCAGTGTTTGAGACCCCTATAACATCAGAATCAGAATGTTTTATTGCCATGGTCAATGAAGAATATCAGAGACTAGGAACTTACTGTGGTACAGGTGTGCAAAAAATAAAAATATAAAAATTATTTTAACAAAACTAAGAGTGCTCAGAAAGAAAAAGAAAAGTAGTGCAATGTCATAGAAAATAATAGAAAATAATAAAGATAGTAAAGTGACAAGAAGGAAGTGACTAAGAGATGTGGGGATCCAGGTTATAAAGTGATTAAGAGATGTGGGGATCCAGGTGATAAAGTGACTAAGAGATGTGGGGATCCAGGTGATAAAGTGTCTAAGAGATGTGGGGATCCAGGTTATAAAGTGTCTAAGAGATGTGGGGATCCAGGTTATAAAGTGACTAAGAGATGTGGGGATCCAGGTTATAAAGTGAATAAGAGATGTGGGGATCCAGGTTATAAAGTGATTAAGAGATGTGGGGATCCAGGTGATAAAGTGACTAAGAGATGTGGGGATCCAGGTTATAAAGTGTCTAAGAGATGTGGGGATCCAGGTTATAAAGTGACTAAGAGATGTGGGGATCCAGGTTATAAAGTGATTAAGAGATGTGGTGATCCAGGTTATAAAGTGACTAAGAGATGTGGGGATCCAGGTTATAAAGTGATTAAGAGATGTGGGGATCCAGGTTATAAAGTGATTAAGAGATGTGGGGATCCAGGTTATAAAGTGACTGATAGATGTGGGGATCCAGGTTATAAAGTGACTGAGAGATGTGGGGATCCATGTTATAAAGTGACTAAGAGATGTGGGGATCCAGGTTATAAAGTGACTAAGAGATGTGGGGGTCCAGGTTATAAAGTGACTAAGAGATGTGGGGATCCAGGTTATAACGTGACTAAGAGATGTGGGGATCCAGGTTATAAAGTGACTAAGAGATGTGGGGATCCAGGTTATAAAGTGACTAAGAGATGTGGGGATCCAGGTTATAAAGTGATTAAGAGATGTGGGGATCCAGGTTATAAAGTGACTAAGAGATGTGGGGATCCAGGTTATAAAGTGATTTAGAGATGTGGGGATCCAGGTTATAAAGTGACTGAGAGATGTGGGGATCCAGGTTATAAAGTGATTAAGAGATGTGGGGATCCAGGTTATAAAGTGATTAAGAGATGTGGGGATCCAGGTTATAAAGTGACTGAGAGATGTGGGGATCCATGTTATAAAGTGACTAAGAGATGTGGGGATCCAGGTTATAAAGTGACTAAGAGATGTGGGGGTCCAGGTTATAAAGTGACTAAGAGATGTGGGGATCCAGGTTATAACGTGACTAAGAGATGTGGGGATCCAGGTTTTAAAGTGACTACGAGATGTGGGGATCCAGGTTATAAAGTGTCTAAGAGATGTGGGGATCCAGGTTATAAAGTGACTAAGAGATGTGGGGATCCAGGTTATAAAGTGACTAAGAGATGTGGGGATCCAGGTTATAAAGTGATTAAGAGATGTGGGGATCCAGGTTATAAAGTGACTAAGAGATGTGGGGATCCATGTTATAAAGTGACTAAGAGATGTGGGGATCCATGTTACTGTATAAAGTGACTAAGAGATGTGGGGATCCATGTTATAAAGTGACTGAGAGATGTGGGGATCCAGGTTATAAAGTGACTAAGAGATGTGGGGATCCAGGTTATAAAGTGACTAAAAGATGTGGGGATCCAGGTTATAGAGTGACTAAGAGATGTGGGGATCCAGGTTATAAAGTGACTAAGAGATGTGGGGATCCAGGTTATAAAGTGATTAAGAGATGTGGGGATCCAGGTTATAGAGTGACTAAGAGATGTGGGGATCCAGGTTATAAAGTGACTAAGAGATGTGGGGATCCAGGTTATAAAGTGACTAAGAGATGTGGGGATCCAGGTTATAAAGTGACTAAGAGATGTGGGGATCCAGGTTATAAAGTGACTAAGAGATGTGGGGATCCAGGTTATAAAGTGACTAAGAGATGTGGGGATCCAGGTTATAGAGTGACTAAGAGATGTGGGGATCCAGGTTATAAAGTGATTAAGAGATGTGGGGATCCAGGTTATAAAGTGACTAAGAGATGTGGGGATCCAGGTTATAAAGTGACTAAGAGATGTGGGGATCCAGGTTATAAAGTGACTAAGAGATGTGGGGATCCAGGTTATAAAGTGACTAAGAGATGTGGGGATCCAGGTTATAAAGTGACTAAGAGATGTGGGGATCCAGGTTATAAAGTGACTAAGAGATGTGGGGATCCAGGTTATAAAGTGACTAAGAGATGTGGGGATCCAGGTTATAAAGTGATTAAGAGATGTGGGGATCCAGGTTATAGAGTGACTAAGAGATGTGGGGATCCAGGTTATAAAGTGACTAAGAGATGTGGGGATCCAGGTTATAAAGTGACTAAGAGATGTGGGGATCCAGGTTATAAAGTGACTAAGAGATGTGGGATCCAGGTTATAAAGTGACTAAGAGATGTGGGGATCCAGGTTATAAAGTGTTTAAGAGATGTGGGGATCCAGGTGATAAAGTGACTAAGAGATGTGGGGATCCAGGTTATAAAGTGACTAAGAGATGTGGGGATCCAGGTTATAAAGTGACTAAGAGATGTGGGATCCAGGTTATAAAGTGACTAAGAGATGTGGGGATCCAGGTTATAAAGTGACTAAGAGATGTGGGGATCCAGGTTATAAAGTGACTAAGAGATGTGGGGATCCAGGTTATAAAGTGACTAAGAGATGTGGGGATCCAGGTTATAAAGTGACTAAGAGATGTGGGGATCCAGGTGATAAAGCATTCATTAATCCAACAGCAGAAGGGAAGAAGCTGTTTTTGTGGCGGGATGTTCTGGTCCGAAAGGACCGGCGCCTCCTGCCTGAGGGGAGTTGCTCAAAAAGTCCATGTCCAGGGTGGGAAGGGTCAGCTGCTATCCGACCTGCACGCCCTCGAGTCCTGGAGACGTACAGGTCATGGAGAGATGGAAGGCTGCAGCCGATCACCTTCTCCGCAGAGCGCACTATGCGCTGCAGTCTGTGTTTGTCCCTGGCTGTGGCTCCAGCGTACCACACGGTGATGGAGGAGGTGAGGATGGACTCGATGATGGCTGTGTAAAACTGCAACAACATCTGGGCGGGCATGTGACTATTTACAGCAACATTATTGAACGGAGAAATGTACACATACAGTACATCGTCTTTGTGTCCGCAATGAACATTCTGCAATGATCGCCCACATTTTAATAAGGGTGGTTTTGTTTATTTTAAAACTATGTGTGATGATTTTTTTTTTATTTATTTATGTTTTTCTTAAATTTAACTTTTTTGTGTAAATTTGTAATAAGAATTGTCATGGCTTTGATGTGGTTCTATATGTCTTTACCACATGTTAAGTTCTCCAATGGAAATAACGACAAAAGGGGACCATGTGCAAGTTTGACCCCTGCATGTGGTATTTTTTGTAACTCCCAGACCACATGAAGACCCCATCGGATACATACTTGCTGCTTAAACAAAATAAAATATGTACTGACTATAGAACTATTTAATTTTTTGCATGAGCATCAATGGATGCTCCAATTGTTAATTTTTTATTTGAAATTATTCTAAAATTAGTTAAGAAATTTAAATGTTCCATGTGAAACTGGAGACTTGTACAGATAGCCGGCAAGGCCCCGTTAGCCAGGAAGACCGGCCATACTCCACAACCCAAAGTTGAAAAATAAGTACAGCCTTATACTCCATGACAGTGGTGGAATGTAACGAAGTAACTATACTTCATTACCGTACTTAAGTAAAAAAATTGTGTATCTGTACTTTACTCAAGTAAAATTTGAGACCGGTACTTTTTACTTTTACTTCACTACATTTTTAGAGCAAATATCTGTACTTTTACTTCGCTATTTTTTAAAAGTGCGTTTTACATTTTTCTTTACATTTTCATTTCGGAATTTGAAAATTACACGTTTTTTTTTTTTTTTTTTAGCGCATCTTGAAGCCGCATCGCCAAAATCAAAACGAAGCAGTTGATCGGGAGAAGAAGTAATGAATTGAGGACCAATCAGAATCGAAAGTAAACATTTTCCGCATTCATTCAGCGCCAAAAAACTAACATCAAATATAGAACAAATTAAAAAGAGTCAGAAGATTGTTGTTTGTTGTGTTTACTTCTAAATAAAAAGTTGAGCCATCGTTACACAGAGCAGGGGCGGATCTAGAATTTACTAAAGGTGGGGGTGTGGGGACGGGGTGTGAGGTCATTGACAAAGCCAATATAGGGTGACTGGGGGCCTCCACCCCCAGAACATTTTAAAAAACAAGTGTAATTTTCCTGCATTTTGGTGCCCATTCGCTGGCCCTGCAAGGGGATAGCTTGACTAGTCCCCTTTCCTTTCTTCTTTTTTTTTTTTTTGTGGACCAAAAGAGGCGGGAGAGGGTGCGGGGGTCCACGCCCCTGCAGAGTATTTATTTGTGACCCTACAGCACAAAAAATGACATTTGAATTATGATCAAATACTTTTACTTAAAAAGTACAAATTACACCAATTACTTTTGTACTTTTACTTAAGTAGATTTTTTTTATTGGTACTTTTACTTAAGTACAAAAAGTGAGTACTTCATCCACCACTGCTCCATGATTTTTGCTTGAACAGTCTGAGAATCATACAGCACCTCTGATTGACCAGCTGTAGTCCAAGGGCCCTATGGTATAAGGAGAAAGCAGAGCAGCACCATGTGGTGGACTACTACAGGTGCATCCAGGATGTGAGAGGCTGTGGGATTTCTGTGTTACCAGAAAAATTTCCCTACATAAATATCCTTTCTTGGAGACCAAGATTCAAACCATATTCAGAACAGTCTACCGTAGGGGTTCCCCAACCTTTTTGGTCCCAAGATCTACTTTACAAATATCAAACCTCCTGAGATCTACCAGTCCCATGTTACCATCGCAAACCCCACAGATAGTTTTCAGTCTGCTGTAACTACCCTTACAACACGATTTGTTACACACGCACACACTCGCAGCGCTTTGCGAGGGGGAGGGGCCAAAGCATCACTGCAGGCTACTTATTGAATAAAGGCTTAACAACATGATTTCACGTCACAGACTCCAAAAATCTTCAGTAACAGCAGAAAAGCTGCCAGATTTACACCGCACCGCCTCCCGCCATGCGATCTACCCATAATGCCTTTGCGATCGACCAGTCAATCGCGATCGACCAGTCAATCGCGATCGACCAGTCAATCGCGATCGACCAGTCAATCGCGATCGACGTAATGGGCATCCCTGGGCTACTGGTTTTGATTAGATTCCGATGGGTTCGTGAAGGAGTAAAAAAACAAACAAACTGGGTTACTTATATAAAAAAGTTCTTTATTGATCTACAAAACTCGTTATGAAGTATCGTAACTTCTGTCCCGTGTGACCTCAGCCCGTGAGTCGTCCCGGGTCACATTTGTGGAGTGGGCTGCTCCAGCATGGCTTCGCACGTTCGTCCAAGTTCTCCCAATTTGACTTTGGCGTACTCGGCTCGGTTCAGAGCCATCTGGCAGTCCTTCCTGGCCGAGTATGTGGAACCTTCATGGGGCTGACCAGTGGCAACCTGCAAGAGACCAGTAACAACATTCAGTTCTACAATTACACTGGTCACATCTATAAGACTACGGCAGTGCTTCTCAAATAGTGTGGCGCCCCCCCTGGGGAACATGTTTTTTTGTTGACGTACTAAAATAAAGTGTAATTGCGCATCCACTACAGTAGTTGTAGTTTATAGTTTAAATAAGAATTTAATTTTCTTAAATTAAGTTAATTGATACACTTTAAATTTTTTCTGTTTCAGACTAAAAACAATGTTAATAAAGCTGTTCTTTTTTTTTTCTTTAATGTTAATGAGGATGCAATGTTATGCAGAGGTGTACTTATAACCAGGGGTCCCCGACCTTTTCTGTGTACGGACCGGTTTAGTGTCTGATAATATTTTCACGGACCGGTCTAAAGGTGACAAGATCAGCCTGAAAAACTGGCTTTTTTAATCAATAATAATAAACTTAAATCCACTTTGTCTTCACGAGAAAATTTATTAGCAGCGTCTTTATAACAAGGTAACATTCTCTCTGCTCGAACGCACTCTCGTTGCTGTGGTAACGGTAAACATACCTTCAAAATAAAAGACAAGACAAAAAACAAAGTTAATAAAAATACTTGTTAGTTTCCTCACTGTAACACTAGATCAATCAGAGTTCTGAGTTTGTTTTGCTGGAACCAGACAGTCCCATCTTGACCTGAAACCTGAAGAGTGTTTCTAAGGTCCAGTCTGCTTCGTGACTCTGTTACTCCTCTTAAAGAAGATTCTTATAAATCTTTGGTTTTTACTAATTTTGCTAGTTTAAGGGTTTAAATTTAATGGGATGACGCGTCATTGGTGAGTCAATGATGGATGTAAGGAAGAAAATCCGGTGACTTTTCAAATTAAAACAGCATTATGGCTCGAATAACAAACCAAATGGAAATAATAAAAGTTATTTCTTCTTTCTGTGCGGCCCGGTACTACATGACCCACGGACTGGTACCGGTCTGCGACCTGGTGGTTGGGGACCACTGCTTGTAACAATTTACTAGACAAATGATACTAATTATAGTCACGACAGGGAATGGGGGGCGTGGAATATTTTCTTCTTTTTAGGGGGGGCGCAACAGGAACTAATTGAGAAGCTCTGGACTACGGGGACTAATCTGATATTATGAGGAAACAGGTAATCCAAACGTCGGAAAGATGTCGCCTTTTACAGCGATGGCCAGCCCCCAATGTAAGGCCCAGTACCAGTCCGTGGATCATTTGGTACCAGGCCGCTCAGAAAGAGTAAACAACTTCAATTATTTGTTATTTGGTCTTTTATCGGAGTATTTATGATGTTTTTATTTTGTAGCCATTTTTATTTATTACATCAATGACTCACCTCCGACTCATCAGGGCTTTGACACCAAAGGTCGTATGACACATAAATTGAAACCCCAAGCAAGCAAAAATGATCTGCTCAACTGCTGGAGATTACAAATGAAGGGGGTCTTGAACATTTGTTCTAGACAGATCGCAACAAAGGCAACACTTAAAACCTTGTTGCCATTTCTGGCATCTTGTTTGTGTGAAACGGGGTTTTCTACAATGACAGCAATCAAAACAAAGTTACAGAGCGGACTGGACCTTAGCAACAATCTTCAGGTTTCATCGTGACCCATTAGTCTAAGATAAGACAGACCTGTTGCAGAAAAACAAGCTCAAGGTTTCCACTGATTCAGTTACTGTGAAGAGACTAGTTAGCATTTTCATGCACTTTGTTTTTATTATGTCTTACATGTTGATGGCATGTTTACAACAACACTAGAGCACTTTAGGGCAGAGAGAATGTTACTCGTGTTCTGTTGACACCATTATATAAAGGCCCCCTCCACAGGTAGGCGGGTATTTTTGAAAACGCATATAACTGTAATTTCACGGCCATAGGGCGCACCGTATTAAAAGGCGCAGTCCAAATTTTGCGTACTCTGTATTTAACACACACATAAGGCTCACCTGATGATAGGGCACGGGTTTTTTATACATATCCTCTTCTACGTAACAACACACACACATACACATAGACGCGCGCGCATATGCACACACACGTGCGTATTTAAAATAGATCGGGAGTAAAACTGAGTTTGGTTGGTTTTATTTAAATATTAGTTACAGTCGTCATAAAGTCATTTATCAAATCCATCCAAGTCCTCATCCTCTGTTTCAGAATCTAACAGCTGCTCTAAATCCAACCTCGCAGGTTCACTTTCCTCGTTGTCAGAGTCACTTTCTGAACCGTGAAGCTCCTCGGAAATGATGCCTGCTTTTGGGAAAGCTCGGACAACAGTGCCAGCAGACACGTTAGCCCAAGCATCTACAATCCACTGGCAAACTGTGGCGTAACTCGCCCGGCGCTGCTGATTGCCATCAGTTTAAACTGAGCTTCATAAGCGTGTCGCTTTTCCATTTTCAGTGTTGTAAAAACAGCAATGTTCTGCATAAAGCACACACCTGTTCTTTTATACATAATCCACGCACACACTTCACCCTTTAACATTCTCATGTTCTCAACTGCGTCCGCCTCATGGTTCTCTAATACGTCCGCAAATCACAAATCAAATAGGGCGCATCGCTCATTTTGAAGAAAATTTGAGACTTTTAGGTGCGCCTTATGGCCGTGAAATTACGGTATTTTTATCCGTTTTGGCCGTTCACACAAAAACGTAAATTTCACTCAAGACTGGCGTTTTAGAAAACTCTGGCCAAAATATAGATTTTGTAAAACTCAGTTTTTGCGTTTGCGTGTGGACGTGCGAAAACGGCGATTTGCGTTTTTATGCGTCACTACCTACGACTAGTAATGCACATACGTCATTCGTGTGCGTTCTTGTTTGGATCGTCTATATTTTCCTGTGTTTTGTTAACTTTATTGTCGATGACGACTTTTAAAAGTAATTCCACCTCCTTGTCGGTTCATATAAACGAGATACATGGCACCATGTTTCAGGTTTTGCGGAAGTAACGACAGAGGTGCACTGATTGGATAGCTCAGAACTTACGTTTACATCAATACTGCCCGCTACTGGTCTGGCATGCTCATAACCGCACTCAGAAGCGTATTTATACGGCTCCGTGTGGACGCAGATATTTTGAAAACGGTTACGTGTGGACGCGAGCATTTTCCTAAAATGGAGGACAGCGAATATGTGTTTTCAAAGATACCCCGCTACGTGTGGACGGGGCCAAAGACACTGCACTTCAAGACAAAGTATGTTATTGCGAAAATCGCTGTTGGTCTTATTTTAATTTTTCTGCTACACCTTTACAAAAATTTGTAAAAATTTTGACAGACCAGTCGATGGTGCAGCAGACAACAGAAAAAAAAGTCACCTTCTAGCAGATGACTGAAAGACATCACCATGTACGGAACAACTAACATGGCGTTGCCTCCTCGAAGACAGTCAGAAGTCGTCACCTACTTGTAGACGACCAAAGACCAGAGTTATTCCTGTTGTGGTGAGATTGAGCTAACCAGGTGTGATGCTAGGACTGACCTGTGTGAGGTAACGAATCTGGGAACTCAATTCATTCTCCACCCGACTCATGGAGCTCTGGAACTGGATCAGCTGTCTGTCCAGCTGACTGGCGTTGTGTTTGTCTTTGGACAGCTCCAGGATGATGTTCCCTGATTAAAAACAAAAGAAAAAGTTAGGGAACGTCAGCTACAAACAGAGCAAGGACATCTGGACCATGGACCATACTCAGCAATGTTCCCGCTAAGCTACGCGCCAGCGCAATAGCGCACTGGTCGCAGATTAATAGCACACCTATGCAGCGCACAACATAAAAGTCTATTTCAACTTCCGTTCCGTTCTCTTCCGCTTATATAGGGCCGGGTCGCGGGGGCAACAGCATCAGACGGGAAACCCAGGCTTCTCTCTCTCAGCTGCATCCTCACCCGGAAGGATCCCGAGTCATTCCCCGGCCAGCTGTGAGACATAGTTTCTCCAGCGGGTCCGGGGTCTGCCCCTTGGTCTCCTCCCGGTGGGACATGATTGGAACAACTCACCAGCGAGGCGCTCGGGACGCACCCTGACCAGATGCTCGAACCACCCCATCTGGCTTCTCTCAACCTGGAGGAGGAGCGACTTGACACCGAGCTCCTGGCCGGATGGCAGAGCTCCTCACCCGATCTCTGAGTGAGAGATCTAGACCCAAATCTAGATAATTTGGGTCGAAATAATTTAATTGGGTTAATTAAATAATTAACACTGGCCTTTCTGTGTGTAGTTTGCATGTTCTACCCATGTATGCATGGGTTTCCTCCCACCCTCCAAAAACATACATTAGGTTGATTGACCGCTATAAAACTGACCCTAGGAATGACTGTGTGTGTCACCCTGCAACAGACTGGCGCCCTGTTCAGGGTGTACCCTTCCTCCCGCCTTAAAAATAACCAGGGCTAGGCTCCAACAAACCCTGCGACCTTTCAGATGACAATAAAAATATTATTAAAAACAGGGTGAGTTATGATCCACTGACCTGTTTACTTTGTAAATATTTGTTGTACTATTATTTACATATCGTTCCTTCGTTAAGAGCTGAAGCTAGCAGATTTGAATCGATCAGAAAATGAGAACTTGTTTACCTGCACATTGAAGAACCATGGCTATCTCCTTCTCCACATCCTCCAGAGCACGAAGCCGTTCATTAGCCATCAGAAACGTGGTTCAGAACCCCAAAATCTTACAACCCCTCACTTAAAAAGACAGAAAACATAAAGAGCCTCCAAAATGAAACAAGAAAACTGAGGGGACGAATACAGATCCTTGGGAACTAGACACCTAGATTCCCGCAGGAAGGAAACGGAGTTTTTTAGGAATAGAAAGTGGGACTAAAACTCGCTCAGGATTCACGCCAGATACCTCGAACCCGTAAAACCCCTAAAAAATCAACCGATTTACGAGGAGGACGAAAATAACCACATTTTCACCCGCCGGATTTTTACTGCGCAGCTACACTGATTTTTACGGTACTTCAAGCAGCGCCATTAAAAAAAAACCAAAATTAAAAATTACATTTTTTTTATCTATTGTTTCTTAAAAGAAATTTAATTAAACCAATAAAAAAGTAAATATTTAACCCTTGAAGGTAAATAACAACTATTTTTATTTAATTAGTTTGTTTGGTTGAAAAAAACAAACGTTTATTTTCTGAACCCTTTTCTTTAAGAACATAAAATGTCCGCCATTGTTTTATAAACATAAATAAACACATAAATTATTTAATTTAATTAAAATTAATTTATAAAAACACACAATTTAAATTTATTTATAAGTTTATTTATCTTTTATGTTCTTTATTTGACTTGTTCAACCATATTACCGTAAGTCCCTAACACTCTGAATGTGACGTTTAATTCCGTCGCAGAGTCGCAGTAAAGTGACGTCAGCCGTGCAGAGGGAGAAAATGGCTACATCGTCTTGGCTGCATGGCTCCTCTGCCCTGCGGGTTAGCGAAGGCTTGTCGCTTCTCCTCAAAGACCTACGTCCAGAGTTCTTACCGGGGGTGTTAACCCGGTCCAGGGAGCACGGCGTGTTTCCCGCTCAGGTGAGACCGGAAGTAGCTTGATCGTGCTGGTTGTATTGTTCAGGTGGATGGTCTACCTTTGTTTTCTTTATTATGATCAATATTTACGTGTTTATTTCCTGCAGGGTGGGAGTGACGTCACAGGACTGGTGGGGTGCACAAATGCTAAACTGAGCGCCAGTAAAACCAGGTGAGAAACACTTGCTCCACATCACATGGGGTTGAGCACATTGGATCCCTGAATATTATGGGATGTGTCACAGCTGGAGGCAAGAAGCTCTGAGTGAAAAAAAAAAAAAAAACATCCACTACTCACTATATATGACTCACTAAATTATTATTGATCAACTGGTTACCGAGGCTTGGAACACTGTCCTTTCTGTGTGGAGTTTGCATGTTCTCCCCGTGTTTGTGTGGGTTTCCTCCCACCCTCTAAAGACACACGGGCTAGGTTGATTGGCTGGTGCCGAAATTGCCCCTAAGAATGAGTGTGTGTGGATGGTTGTATGTGTGTGTGGCCCCAAGACAGACTGGCGACCTGTTCGGGGTGTACCCTGCCCTTCACCTTAAATTGGCCGGGATGGGCTCCGGCACCCCCCGCAACCCCGAAAGGGATAGACGGATAAGAAGATAACTGACTGGTTACAAATTTAACTACAAGACTCCCTTCAGGTGAGAGGCAGGGTACACCCTGAGCAAGTCCACAGTCTGTTGCGGGCCGACACACAGAGACAACCATCAACACACTCGTTTCTAGGGGCAATTTCTTAGTGTTCAATCAACCGACCATGCTTGTTTTTGGAGGGTGGAAGGAAGCCCACACAGACAGGGAGAACATGCAAACTTCACACAGAAAGACCAGTGTTTTAAGCCTTGCCACCACTCCAGGACTTGAACCCTTGATCTTCTTGCTTTGAGGCCACCGTGCTAACCACTGCACCACCATGCCGCCTCAATACTGTTCAATTGGATTTTATTTTGTTAAGGAGATCGAAATACACGATCAATTTCGTTTCATCCTCTAAACCGGTTATCCGTACCAATCCCGGCTGATTTCAGGCGAATAGCGGGGTACACCCCGAACAGGTCGCCAGTCTGTTGCAGGGCTACACACACATTCCAAGGGGCAATTTCATAACAGTCAATCAACATAACACGTATGTTTTTGGAGGAAACCAGAGAAAACACACTCATACTCAGGTAGAACATGCAAACTCCACACAGAAGGGACCATTTTTCCAGCCTTGTCTCCACCCGAAACGTGAACCCCCATGCTTCCTGCAGTGAGACCACCGTGCTAACCACTGATTAGCCTACACAATCAGTATATTTACTAAACTAATCAGAGACAGAACGCTACTGCAGTTGTCGTAGAAGTTAAAACATATGTTTTCTATAGAGGGGTCTTCAAATCGTAACTTCGGATTGCTTGCGTTGGGGTTTGGTAGCCAAAGGCTCCACCTCCAATGCCACTGTAACATGGTACTATAGAATTGGGCCAGTAGCGCTCTTTGGACGTCGTTTTGGACTGCACAATTTTGCTCCAGACAGCTGTTTTTAGGTTAGCCGTTTTTTGGTTTCAATGGCTAGCTCTCCGTTTTGTTGGTCATTGAGTCGTTTCACTTTGTTAGCGTGGACTCAACCAGCAGCTAGCTCTCGGAACAAGATCCATCGTGGCTGGAGGAGTCTATGCAGTCCCGACAGAACTGAGAAAGAGACGATCAGAAAGGAGGCGCTTTGAGCCCAGTGTCCCTGCGGTTGTCATGGGTAACATCCGGATGCTGGCTGGCAAGATGGAGAAACTGGGGGCGCTCATTCTGACCCAGCAGGAATGTTGAGGGGCCACTTGGTGTGCTTCATTGAAGCCTTGGTCATTACCATATTTTGCGCAGTATAATTTCCCCCGTAGAAGAAGTAGTGTGCGGTGCATGCTGGGATATATGAAAGGGCGTCTCATTTCCATTTGTGTGTTTGTGTAAAGACCCGGAAATGGCTCCTACCAAGAGACACTGTTACACCGCAGAGTTTAAACTTAAGGCGATCGGTCACGCAGTAGAACATGGGAATAGAGCCGCAGCGAGAGAGTTTAACATCAATGAATCAATGGTGAGGAAGCGAGAGGATGCGCTGCGCCAAGTAAACAAGACTAAACAGAGTTTCCGCGGGAACCAATCGAGATAACCACAGTTAGAGGACAAAGTTGAACAGCCTTTACTGTAGTGCCTTATAATGCGGTGCGCCTTATAGTGCGGAAAATACGGTACCTTTTTTTTGCGCAGTAACTCTTTGCTAGCATGTTACATGTCTTAGATTTCTTTGGTAACCATTATGTTGTTGGTGAAGTTCCAGTAAAAAGTCTGAAATTTTGACTCATTAAAGACCTTTGATTAATGATGACTGTCATTGTTTGGCTCCAGGTTCGAAGGACTGTGTATGCTCTCGGTCTTGGTGAAGGACAGTTCCACTGACCTCTTCCAGCAACACTGTCTGTCATGGCTCCGTTCTCTCCAGCAGGTCATACAGGTACGTTACTGCCCGTACATTCAGGTACCATACTAGTGATACTGGTATGTTACTGGTCCTTCAAGTCCATTACTGGTTTAAGCCCTTACTGGTTCCAGGCCGTACGGGTGTGTCAGTGAAGCTCACAGCAGGCAGCTATGAGCAGACGCCAATAGTGTAAATAACTCAGGGAAGTTGGTTGTCTTCTCCAGGGACACTTAGGTTTGAGCCCAGTGGGAATCAAATCGGTAACTCCTTGGTTTAAAGATGGCGATTCTACCACTGAGCTATGCCTCCAACCTTCCAAGTTCACTTGAATTTTGACAGAAGGTAGTCCGGGATGGTCCTGCTGCCTTGCCACATGCTGTGTGCGCGAGTAGGAGCTACATCCCTGCTCGCGTAAGGTCGCTAGCTTTTGCTCCTCAGATGAGGTGGTTCAGGCATCAGCTTAGGAGGCCTTCTGAACGTCTCGCTGGTGAGGTGTTGCAGGCGTGTCTCCCTAAGAGGAGACCCAGGACCCGCTGGAAGGGCTGTGTCTCCAGTTCGCCAACGGTATGCCTCGAATTCCGGTCGAATGATCTAGAGCAGGGGTGTCAAACTCAGGTCCTGAAGGTCCAGTGTTCCATAGAAAACCTTCAGGACACCGGTCCTCAAGGATTGGAATTTGACACCCCCGATCTAGAGGGTGTGGCCAAGGTGAAGGAAGGTCTTCCCTCAGCCTAACCCAGTGCTTCTCAAATAGTGGGGCGTGATGCCAGGGGGGTGTGGGTGTAACCCTGTGGAACACGTTGGGTTTTTAGCCGTTCTAGGATAAAGTGTAATTGCATATCCACTACAGTAGTTGGCGCTCTCATCGTCAGAGTGTGTGCAGGGAGTATTAACTCTATGATGTAGAGTTTTTTTGCACCGAGCACAGAGCAAGGTATAGGCCAGGGGTTCACAACCTCTGCGCCAAGGACCGGTTTAGTGTCGGATAATATTTTCGCAGACCGGTCTACAGGTGATAAGAGCAGTCTGAAAAAAAAAATGTTTTTTTTTTAATAAATAATAAACTTAAATCCACTTTGTCTTCACGAGAAAATTTATTAGCAGCGTCTTTATAACGTGGAAAAATTCTCTCTGCTCGAACGCACTCTGGTTGCCTTGGTAACGGTAAACATACCTTCAAAATAAAGGACATCACAACAAAAAAAAAAGTCGATTAAAAATACTAATTCGGCTCCTCCCAGTGAGACTAGATCAATTGGAGTTCTGAGTTTGTTTTGCTGGAACCAGACAGTCCAATCTAGACCTGAAACCTGAAGAGTGTTTCTAAGGTCCAGTCTGCTTTGTAACTCTCTAACTTCCCTTAAAGAAGCTTCTTATAAATCTTTGTTTTTTACTTATTTTACTAGTTTAAGGGTTTAAATTTAATGGAATGACGCGTCATTGGTGAGTCATTGATGGATGTAAGGAATAAAATCCAGTGACTTTTCAAATTAAAACAGCATTAAGGCTCGAATAATAAACCAAATGGAAATAATGGAAGTTATTTCTTCTTTCTGTGCGGCCCGGTACCACACAACCCACGGATTGGTACCGGTCTCCGACCTGGTGGTTGGGGACCACCGCTTATAACAATTTCATAGACAAATGATACTAATTATAGTCACGGCGGAGAGACAGAGAGAGAGAGATGGGGTATGGGGGTTCGCAGAATATTTTCTTATAATAATAATAATAATAATAATGCATTGAACTTATATAGCGCTTTTCTAGACACTCAAAGACGCTTTACATATATACATGCATTATTCATTCACTCCATACAATCATTCACACACACAACATTCATTCCTGATGATGGGAGCTACCATGCAAGGCGCAGACCACTATCATCAGAAGCAACTGGGGGTTCGGTGTCTTGCTCAAGGACACCTCGGCATGGACTCTGGGCGGGGGATCGAACCTGCGACCTTCCGGTTACGGAGCGGTCGCCCTACCCACCGAGCCATCCTTCTTCTTACTAGGGGGGGGCGCAACAGGAAATAATTGAGAAGCACTGGCTTAACCCAAGGTGCTCTGGTGAAACGGGCCAGATAAGCTTTGTAAAAGAAGGATGGTTCTCCAGCTGTTCTTCTAAAATCCTCCATCTTTTTAGTCCCAGGCTCCGGTTCCCACCATCCAGCTAGCAGTGAACATCCTAAAGGACCTGCTGCTTTACTCCCGCCAGCTCCCAGAGCTGGCCAGGGAGGTGGGCATGAACTCCATTCTGGGAATCCTTACGTCTCTGCTGGGCCTCAAGACAGAAGTAAGTTGTGACGCTGCGCCCCTGCTGGTCATTTGATGCACAGCAGGTTTAGAACACGCAAAGATATAATGAAAACGTAAACATTCCAGTTTTATATCTGTTTTCTGAAATAAATTAGTTTATCTATGAATTTGCAAAGCTTTGAAATTTAGTAACTTAGAGGTATTCATATTTTATGCTGTCTATTAACATTTTATTTTGAAAATCAGTTTTGTTTTCTGTTTGCAACAAAGTAACAGGTGTAAATGTTTTGTCTGTTTTAGCATCTTTTGTATTCATTTATTATCCTGACCGTTGAGGGGCAAATAAAAAAATTAAATGCCCTTTCAGTTATTTTTTTATCATAATCAAAATGATTTTTTTCATATTTTACTGTGTATATTATTATCTTCACTGGGGCAGGTCTGGCATGGGTAAACTACAGCCCGCGGGCCACATGCCCGTTAAACCTTTTAATCCGGCCCGCCAAATAAATAAACCTTGTTAATGTTTTATTTTCCCTGTAATTCCAATTATTTCTCACTAGGTGGTGCACTCTAGAAATAACAACACTGCTCCCATTAAAATGTGTGTGTGTCTGTGATGTGCAAGCTGTCAAAATAAACAGTGTGTACAGATATGGAAACCTATCAGGGCCAATACGCACACGTAAACGAGTGTGTTAGATGTTAAAACAAGCGCTTAGATTTTAAACCTAGCGCCGCTAAATGCACGTTTTTAAGAGCTATCGCACTAGATTTCAGACCTAGCGCGCTTGATTTGAAATTTAACGCTCTTGATGTAACATTTAGTGCTTGTTTAAAATCTAGCGTCTTTCTATTGTTCTAATCTAGAGGTTACCAAAACATGCCATCCATCTGCGCCTGTTCTGGCCGCTTTGTCAAATTTTAGAACTCAATGTGGCCCACGAACCAAAACATTTGCCCACCTCTGGGCTAGGTTCAACAATGTCATTGTTATTTTTTGCATTTAAAATGTTATAAATAAAATGTAGTTATAGAATTCTCCAAAAAGTTGGAATAAATATTTAATGTTAAGCAATGGCTAACAATCATTTCGAGTCCAGTAACTAAACAACAAAAAGAAAACACTTTTTTTTTTTTTTTTTTTTTACAAAAAAAGATGGGCCCCTTGATGGAGCCCTGTGGAACACCCCTGGACAGAATCAAATTTCAGAATTTAAAAACGTTCTAAAAAATATTTTGTTTTATTTGTAAATCAGACAAAATACAAAATAAAGACTTAAAAGAGTATTTATTTTTTTTGTTTTTCAGTGTGAGTTGGCGACCATGGAGGGCATGATGGCCTGTATGGTCTCCTATCCCAGAGCCTGTGGCTCTCTACGGGTGAGGAACCCTCTCACTCTCTTCTAGTTCGTCAGTTTGCTCTTTTTTAACAATAATTAAAGTTATTTTTTATTATTTAGGATAAACTAGGAGCTTATTTCATCTCTAAGATGGACAGCACCAATACGAACACGCAGGAGGTTTGTGATCATGACTCATTTAAACTTTAACGGGTTTTTATTTGGTTCAAACTTTTTTCTATGCTTTAATCGTTCTTCCAGATGGCCTGCCAGTGTTACAGCCGCCTGCCGTGTTTGGGAGGAGTGTTGGACAGATCTTCTGGTGGGGGACGGGCGGAGAGTTGGACCTATCAGATGCACTGTCTTCTAGCTACGGCCAATAGTCTGCTGGCTCAGATCTACCAGGGCTCCGAACCAGGTGCTGCTTTTTCTGGTTGAGTCCAGTGGCCTCATTTATAAAGATCTCAAGCATTTTTTTTTTTTGCCCAGTTTACGCACTCTGCTAAACTCTTGAATTGTAAAAACTTCTGTAACTTTATTTTCGGGGTAAAACACCTTCAGATGCAGCGGTGCAGTATGACGGTCCAGGTATGGAGCTGGTCTTCCCTCGTCTGGACCAGACGGACCCACTGCTAGTCCTGCAGTTGCAGCAACGCTACATTGCCGTCTGCTCCGCGATTAAACACACCCTGAGGTCAGTGGAACGATCATACAAATTATCCTAAAAAACAGAAAGCTGCCTGATGTGAAGCTGGTTTTCTCTCTGCTACAGGGTGGACCCCGCCTCAGCCGTCTGTCTGCCGGTCAGACTGATCCTCAACACGGTGTGCCGCGCCTTGGCCGTCACTTCAAAGAGTGTGGTGAGTCTGTTTAGCTGCTTTTTCAGGCGTGAACTCTTGTTCAGATGGGTGTTATTTTTCTACAGTTTATCTTAGCAACAGATTCTATGGACAATGATGTTTGCAGATGACATTGTGATCTGTAGTGAGAGGAGGGAAGAGGTGGAGGAAAAGCTGGAGAGGTGGAGGTTTGCACTAGAAAGAAGAGGAATGAAGATTAGTCAGAGTAAGACAGAGTACATGTGTGTGAATGAGAGGGATCCAAATGGAAAAGTGAGGTTACAGGGAGAAGAGATAAACAAGGTGGAAGATTTTAAGTATCTAGGATCAACAGTCCAGAGCAATGGAGAGTGTGGAAAAGAGGTGAAGAAGCATGTGCAGGCAGGCTGGAACGGGTGGCAAAAAGTATCAGGTGTGATGTGTGATAGAAGAGTATCACCTAAAATTAAAGGGAAAGTGTACAAAACTGTGGTGAGACCGGGCATGCTGATTGGTCTAGAAACAGTGGCACTGAAGAAAAGACAGGAAGCAGAGATGGAGGTAGCAGAGATGAAGATGCTGAGGATCTCTCTGGGAGTGACCAGGATGGACAGTATCGGAGGAACAACACATGTTAGAGGTTTTGTAGATAAAGTCAGAGAGGCCAGACTGAGATAGTTTGGACATGTGCAGAGGAGAGAGAGAGAGTACATCAGAAGAAGAATGCTGGGTTTGGAACCACCAGGAAAGAGGACTAGAGGAAGACCAAAGAGGAGGTTCATGGATACAGTGAAGGAAGACATGAAGATAGTTGGTGTGACTGAAGAAGATGCAGGAGATAGGGTTAGATGGAAGAAACTGACTTGCTGTGGCGCCCCCTGAAGGAAAATGCCGAAAGAAGAAGAAGATCTTAGTAACAAATTCTGAGAGCTCGAAAGCTCCCAGTGAGGAGTTGAGGTTCTACTTAAACAGGCATGGTTGTCATGAACTGGGCTGGAGTACTTGGATTCATTCGGATAGGATTTGATCATTTGTGGAAGAACATGGTTAGGTCAGTATGGTCCGGCAGTTTCACGATAACTGGAAGAGCGGCGCTCTCACCGAACGCAATAGTCTTCATCACTATGATTAGTGATGAAGTAATTAAAAGTAATTTGGTCCTTATTGGACCCCAGCCCTCTTTAACCCGTTGATAAAAACGTCTACCATCTTTGTTACATATAAAATAATTTTAGAGCAGGGGACTCCAACCTGTTTTCGTCCCAAAATCTACTTTTTAGGTGCCAAACCTCCTGAGATCTACCAGTTAAAATCACAAACACACAGATAGTTTCCAGCCTGCAGTGAAACTACTTTCACAACACGTTTTGTTGTTGCTACGCAACCATTAGACATCATAAACCCACTCTCTCTCAAACACACACACACAGACAAATTCCTCTCTCTCGAACACACACAGACACATTCCTCTCTCATTCCTCTGCAGTGAAACTACTTTCACAACACGTTTTGTTGTTGCTACGCAACCATTAGACATCACAAACCCACCCACTCTCTCTCAAACCCACACACACACACACACACAGACAAATTCCTCTCAAACACATACACACACAGATAAATTCCTCTCTCTCAAACAAACAGACAAATTCCTCTCTCTCAAACACACACAGACACATTCCTCTCTCATTCCTCTGCAGCGGAACTACTTTCACAATACGTTTTGTTGTTGCTATGCAACCATTAGACATCACAAACCCACCCACTCTCAAACACACACACACACACACACACTCTGACAAATTCCTCTCAAACACACACACACACACACACTGACAAATCCCTCTCTCTCAAACACACACAGACAAATCCCTCTCTCTCAAACACACACAGACAAATTCCTATCTCCCGCACAGACAAATTTTTGTCTCTCAAACACACACACAGACAAATTCCGACAGACACACAATTTTTTTAATCCTTTTTTTGTAGCCGTCTACAGGATCTTTTCTAGTGTGTATCAGTGTGTCGTAGAGTGTCACGTTTCTTAGATCAAACCAGATATTTGGTTTTAAAACTCTCTCCGTCTCTGATTTCCTCTTAAGTTTTGTTTTTTTCTCCATCAGAGTTCTTCAGGAGACGGAAGCCTGAAGCTGCTGATCCTTCCTAACATCCACAGCAGCACGTTGGAGGTCCTCTCTGAGCTCATCACCACGTCAGTATTCTCACACGATGAACTACTCCTACCTAAACGTAGAGATGAATGTGATCCGGAACATCTCCCTACAGAGTCCGTAACGGGATGGTCCAGTACACCGCGGTGATCCAAAGGCTGTTCTCCCAGACCCTCTCGGCCTGGACGCCACCACCTGAAACCGGCATGGCCAAACAGAGAGCTTACTGGTAACTATTGCACTAACTGGTTATTACACGTGTTTTAAGTAAACTTTGGAGCTGAAATAGTTTCCTCCAGGTTCTGGTTCTAACAGCCTTTTAGCAACTAGAGCCCGACTGATTTATCAATCGGTTGGTTGAGCGAGAGCCTGGTGGATGGGGTTTTACTGGTAGGGTCGGGCCAGGCTCAGCCCCAAAAGGGGACTCACCACCTGCAGGAAGGGCAATAGGGACTGGGTGACAGAGGAAATGGGCGGCAGCCAATGGCAGAGACCCTGGTGGTCAGACCCTCAGCTGCATAGGCTGGTTCAATTGTATCATTTTTCATGTAAATATACAAGTCGATCTACGTTCCAACCCTCACCTATGGTCACCAGCTGTGGGTGGTGACCGAAAGAATGAGATCGCGGGTACAAGCGACCGAAATGAGCTTCCTCCGCAGGGTGGCTGGGCTCTCACTCAGAGATCGGGTGAGGAGCTCTGCCATCCGGGAGGAGCTCGGTGTGGAGCCGCTCCTCCTCCAGGTCGAGAGGAGCCAGATGGGGTGGTTCGGGCATCTGGTCAGGATGCCCCCCGAGCGCCTCGCGGGCGAGGTGTTTCGGGCACGTCCCACCGGGAGGAGACCAAAGGCAGACCCCGGACCCGCTGGAGAGACTATGTCTTACAGCTGGCCGGGGAACGACTTGGGATCTTTCCAGGTGAGCTGGAGGATGCAGCAGGGGTGAGAGAGGCCTGGGCTGCCCGTTTGAGGCTGTTGCCCCCGCGACCCGACCCCGAAACAAGCGGAAGATGACGGAACGGAATGTAAATCATTACAGATTTTTATGACTAAATTAAACTATTTGTTATTTTTAAAAACTGAATATTGATTTTTGACAATTATAATAATAAAAAAATGTCATGAACACTAAAGTTTTTAAAAGATTGTTCAGTTAATCGGAAATTGGCCATTTTTTTTTTGGACCGAATTGGTTTAAATCAGTATTATCTTTAAAAAAAATTATAATCTGTTGAGACCTTTTAGCAACAATTAAGCTGATTGTTTCTAAAAAATAAACAAGCATTTCCAGAGAAAAATGTTTTCATCTTGACCTTGAAGGGAAACACTGTCTGCCTCCCCCAAAAAAAACAGGGAATCTAATCTGTAAACTGAAACATTTTAACAACGAGAGCGACGAGGGTTTTCATAAACTCTGTGTTTGAAAGAAGGGATTGTTTGTCTGAACCTCCTGAAATCTTCTGGGTGGAATTCTGAGTTTATCATGTTTGTTTTGATACATACAAACATATGTTTCTGCCCAAGTTTCTAATCTCTGCAGAAACACTCAGCCTCGTGTGAAGCTGGTTCACTTCACTCTAAGCCAGGCATGGGCAAACTACGGCCCATGGGCCACATGCGGTCCGTTAAACGGTTTAATCCGGCCCGCCAAATGAAACAGATAAATAAACCTTGTAAATGTTTTATTTCTATGCAGTTCTGATGTTTCGTCACTAGATGGCGCACTCTGGATATATTGGTTTGTTGAGAAAACAACAACACTGCTCCCATTAAAATGTGTGTGTCTTCATGATGCACACGCTGTCAAAATAAACAGTGAGCACAAATATGGAAAGCCATCGGGGCCAAAACACACACATAAACAAGCATGTTAGATGTTAAAACAAGCGAAATGTTACATCAAGCGCTTAGATTTCAAACCTAGTGCCGCTAGATTTGAAATTTAACACTCTTGATGTAACAATTAGCGCTTGTTTAAAATCTAGTGCGCCATTCTATCGGTCTAAGCTAGCGGTTACCAAAACATGACACCCATCTGCTCCTGTTTCGGCCCCTCTGTCAAATGTTAGAACTCAATGTGGCCCGCAAATCAAAAAGTTTGCCCACCCTTGCTCTAGGCTGAGACCAGAATGACTGTGGTCTTAGTACAAAACCCTGTGGAACGCCATTAGATTCAGACACTTTTCAGCCTGCATATGTACCTACTCACTAGACCTCTTTCTTCGTTCTGCTTAAAAAGTAACCTATCGATGTTTTCTGAACAGGAATGTCTGACATCAGAGTGGCTCATCACTGCCACCTAGTGGTGGGAGGATGATTTGCTAGAGACACTGTTTCTCTTTAGAACGATATAAAAATAAATCTGTGTTTGTTTGTTGTTGTTTTTAAAGAATCTGTCGGCTGTAGATGTTTCTAATGAGGTATTTGTCCTTTCGCAGTGCGGTGAGGGTCTCTGTGTACAGAGTTCTAGAGCTTTGGCTCCAGGTGGTCGGAGCCTCGGCGAGCATCCTCCAGGGAACGCTGACAATCAGTGAAACTCTGTTCAACCAGCTTTTAGGAGACATCACACCCGGAGCAGAGTCTATAAAGGTTAGAAGAAACCGTTTGAGTAGCTTTAAAAGTGCAGGTTTCTGAGTTCTGGATCATCCTGTAGATCCGAGGCAGTCTGTCTGTGGACGTGGTCCTCGGAGGGAAGCCGGGGCCTCGCAGAACCAAACAGCTGGTCCTCTCTGATTCAGCAGAACCGTCTCTCCAAAGGAAAGGAGACGTTCAGCCAAACCAGGACACATGCTTCTCTGCTCTTAGAGGTCAGCTGAACCCATACTGGTTTTATTGGTCATATCACCAGTTAAAGTTAACCAAACCTCCTCCTGTTGTAGCTCTGAGACAGATCATCCAGACCAGCGGTAAGCTCCTGAAGGACGACTTCCATAAAGTGAGTGTCACACTCCGAGCTCGTCATGATTATCTTTACGGTTAACGCTAACTGGTGTGTGTTTGGGCTTCTAGCGTCTTCATGAGCTGGTGCTGCCGCTGTGTGTCCGTCTGCAGCATCAGTGCAGCAGCAGCTCCGTGTGTGAGGGAAGCATCGGTGGTCAGTACGGCAGCGCTCAAACACGCAGGGAGCTCTTCAGGTACGCTGATCTTACTGGTGGTCATCGTATTTAAATATTGGAGGGATTGAAAAGCAGAATGTGGTCCAACATCTGGTTTCATTTGGTCTTCAGGTTGCTTCTGGCTCTGCTTTTAGTCCCGTCACCATCTTGGCCTCCACCTCTCAGTTGTGCCGTCTCCATCTTCAGCCGAGGACGCACCGACCGAAACCTGAAGGTGACTGACGGAGACGTTGATCCGTGTTTATTTGATTGATCTTTTATTTGTTCTAAAGCATTTTTGTCTAAATACTAATCAAAACACATCTTCACCCTTCGTTGATTAGTCCAGTCACCACTTCTACCGAGTCATTCTGACCTGATCCCAATTATCCCGAGTCCATCTTCCCTGATTTGAATTGGCCTATCTTAGAGCTAGCTCAGTTCTACTGGTCAAACTTCAACCCCCCACAACCCCCTACGGACCTATCATCCTCGTATTAAGTCCTCTACCACTAGTTCCCTTTAGATTCTCCTCTACTTGGCCCAGCTCTTGATGACCGGTATCATAGAACCCCTTTCTGAGCCAAACCAGTCTGACTGTTGCTGTCCACTGAGTTCTTACTGGTGTGTCTAAACACCATTTATTCTTACAATCCCAACTGATCCATTCAGCCTCAGTTCCTAATAACGCAACCTTTTACAAACACTAGTCCTTATCCTTACGGTTATTTGCTGCCCCACCCTAAACTAGTTTCTCTAGTTCAGGCACGGGCAGACCACAGCCCGTCGGCCACATGCGGCCTGTTAAAGGGTTTAATCCAGCCCGACAAACTAGAAAAAATTAACAAACCTTGTTAGTTTTATTTTCCCTGCAGTTGTGTCGTTTGTCACTAGATGGCGCACTCTAGATATATTGGCTGTGTTTAGAAAACAACAACAACATGACTCCCATTAAAATGTGTGTCTCCGTGATGCGCACCACTTCAAATGTGCACAGATATGAAAGGCAATCTGACCCAATACACACACGTAAACAAGCATGTTAGATGTTAAAACAAGCAAAATGTTACATCAAACACTTAAATTTCAGACCTAGTGCCGCTAGATTTTAAATTTAACTCTCTTGATGTAACATTTAACACTTGTTTAAAATCTAGCGTCATACTATTGATCTAATCTAGAGGGTACCAAAGCATGCCATCCATCTGCTCCTGTTCCCAGGGGTGAATACATGATTTTCTAAAGGGGGTGGGGGGGTGAGGTCATAGATAAAATGAGCACCTGTGGTGCTTGCCAGTTTAGGGGTTCTGGGGGCATTCCATCCCTGAACATTTTGAAAAATAAGTAATTTTGGTGCATATTTTGCCCAAAGTTTAAAATAATTAAAGTGGTAAGAACTATTTTTTTTTGTGCCCACCCCCCTAGATCCGGACCGCTTGTCAAACGTTAGAACTCAATGTGGCCCGCGAGTCAAAAAGTTTGCCCACCCCTGATCTAGTTCCTACTGAGTTGTTCTGATCTGTTCCTACCGATCCCATCCTTGTTCTACTGACCAATTCTGGACAATGAAAAGGGTCCTTTCCACCCCTTCCTACAGCAACCCTACTCCACTGCTCCATCTCAAAAGATCCATACCGACAAATCTAAAAACCCAACCTGTTCAAAATGATCCCTATTGATCAGTTTAGATCCAATCACTAGTATTCTCCTTCCTGACATACCCTTCTGTTACGGATCCATTCAGGACTGACCTGCCTTTAAACGGACTTGATCACTAATTTAAACAGAGTCGTTCTTTTTTAATATCCTCCCAATGAGCACTCTGACCCAACCCCTCTATGGCCTGTTCCCACCTCCACTGATGTGCCCCGCCTACCACAGTCGATCGAACCTCACCAACTTGATAAAAATGGATAAATTCACCCCTGCTGACATGTCTTAATACCAACCTGTTCTTGCCAATCCAAACTGGTATTTGCCCACCCAATCCTTGACCATTACCAACACGATGCCCACCAGCCATGGCACCGCTAATCAACCCAGATTTTACCCCATGGATCCCATCCTATAATCCCAGTTGATCAACCGTAAACCAATTATTGACCTCCTAAAGCCGCTTAGCTCTAATGAACAGGCTTGAGTCTGTTTGGAAAACAAAACCATCTCTCTTTTTACGGAGGCTTCGTTTAGAGTTTACCTCTAAAAATACATTCTCTACCAAAACTATAACCATTTGTTTTTTTGGCCACTGTTTGTCGTCTGACTCCTACTAATTTTCCACTTCCTGCTCCAGCCGACCCTTTCCAATCCTTCCATTACTGATTCTTCCGGGTAAATTAACACCAACATGTTCCAGATCAACTCACCTCTACTACTGTAATTTATCTTGTAAAATTTATACTTGCAAACTAGTCTGGCTGTGTACCTGCCTGTTTCGTCCAACTAGACCAGGCATGGGCAAACTACAGCCCTCGTTTAGAGTTAACCTCTAAAAATAAACCTTGTTAGTTTTATTTTTCTGTAATTCTCATGTTTTGCCACTAGATGGCGCCAAATAAACAACAACACTGCTCCCATTCAAATGAGTGTGTCTCCGTGATGCGCACGCCTTCAAAATAAACAGTGTGCACAAATATGGAAAGCCATTGGGCCCAATACGCGCACGTAAACAAGCGTGTTGGACGTTATAACAAGCAAAATGTTACATCAGGCGTTTAGATTTCAAACCTAGTGCCGCTAAATCCACGTTTTTAAGCGCTATCGCACTAGATTTCAGACCTATAGTAACACCGCTAGATTTGAAATTTAACGCTCTTGATGTAACATTTAGCGCGCTTGTTTAAAATCTAGCGCCCCATTCTATCGGTCTAATCTACCGCCCCCTTTTCTGCCCCTTTGTCAAATGTTAGACCTCAATGTGGCCTGCGAGTCAAAAAGTTTGCCCACCCCTGAACTAGACGGAACTTGTCCCAATTTATAAACTCCCACGGCCACTCTCACTGATGCTAGCGGATCTAAACCATTCATTTGTACCACTACAGCAATTTGTTGGTCCATTTTTGACCCAATCCCTACTGATTAATCCCAAGTCAAAACGCGTCCTAAACAAGGTCTACTTCAATCCATAGACCCATATCGGTCTGAAAACCCAACTGTCTCTACTGATCCAACCCAATCCAGAGGTCTTTGCCAATCACTGTTGACTTGTCTTGTATTGGGCAGGGGGTTGGCGAGGTCTCCATCCCCCTGATGAGCATCTCTGTTCTCTTTCAGGTTTCCACTTTCTGTGCTGAAGCTCTAATCATCTGTAACTCCATCGTGCATTCCCGCTCACCCTCCATCTCTCTCCCCATACCCGCCCTCACTCTAAAACCATCGGCTTCGGTGCTTTCATCTCAGGGACCCTCTTCCCAGCTAACCCTTCCAAGCCTTCTAGAAGGTCCCGTTCCTGCTCCTCCATTCCCAAGTCGTCATTCCCTGAATCTGGGCCCCGCGTCTATGCTTGGCTCTCTGGAGAATCATCTCTCCTTAGTTTCAGGACTTCCAGGTCAAGGTCCTCCTCCAGCAGACCTGATCCTGTCCCCTCATGGGCACCACCAGCCAGACCTTTCTGGGCTCGGCCCTCCAGAAGGAAAGAGATCGGTGTTTGTTCGCTACGACAAAGAGGAACCGGACGATGTGGAGATCTCACTGGAGAGTGATTCTGATGACAGCGTAGTGATCGTTCCTCCCGGTATGCTGAACATGGAGAACCAGCAGGAAGACCCATCGGGGAACCCTCAAAACATGCTCCCTGTTACCCCAGCAACCGTCGCTTTGTCAGGAGAAGAATCCGTTTCCATGGTTCCCACCACAGCAACCAACAGCACCATTGACGTGTCGTCTCTGTCCAATGACCTGGCCACCTCCTCATCCCTCCTCACCACCTCCACTGCCCCCATCAACTCCTTACCCCTCTCGAGCTCCTCCGTCGTCTCCATGGTGCCTCCATTAACGCCTAGCACCGCTTCGGCGCCCCCCGGAGGTTCAGGGGATTCGCTACCAGGGAAACCACAGCTTCAACAGATGCTGATGCAGCCCCCCACAGCAGGCCAGCCGCCGATGGGACTCCCCCTCCACATGCACCCGCTCCAAAACCAGTTAACCCAGCAGGTACGGCACCCCCCGCCTCCGGCCAGCAATGAGGATTCGGCTATTATAAACATCAACAGCACGGACGACGAGGAGGACGAAGAGGAGATGGAGGACGACGAAATGGAGGAGGAAGGAATGGATGAAGAGGACGAGGAGGAGGAAGGAAGCGAGGAGTTCTTCGATGATGAAGGAGAGTATGATGAGTTTGAAGAGGAGGAAGCAGAGGAGCTAGAGGAAGAGGAGGAGGAAGGGGACATGCCGCCTATGGAGGGACCGGATGACAGGTCGGAGGAGGCGGGGATAGAGGGGGCTAAAATGCTGCGAGCGGCCGTAGACGATGGAGGGATGACGGGCTACATCGTGGAAGGAGGGATAGAGGAGCTACAGACCGGTGGAGGAGTACTGCCTGAAGAAAGGATTAAAGTCCAGGAGGTGGAGAGCATAGGGGTTCTGGAGGAGGCTCAGGTTGGAGAAGAGGAGGAGGATAACGAGAGGATGGGAGATCCCAGCATGCCGCAAATCCTGTGTGTGACCGGAGGAGCTCTGGAGGAGAGTTTAGAGGTCACCGAGGTGGAGCCGGAAGAACGAGAGAGAGAAGAGGAGCCGGAGGAGATGAGGAGCCAAAACATCAAAGAGAGGGAGCAGGAAAGTCCTCCAGAGGAGCAGGAAACCAGTCTGCAGGTCAGTAAAACACACAACCAGAGATGATCAGAAAGTACGTTCTATTTGCTCACAAACTGGTTTTACTAGGGACGGACCAATATCCAGATATCTAAGGCAGTACCGATACCAAAAGGCCGATACCACAAGAAATTTTTGTAATTTATATGAGCACTTAACCATGTAGCGCACGGCACTCGATTAGTGTATGTGCTATTCCCAGCTCGATCAGTACCCAATCATACCAGAGTCTTCCGCCCCACAAAGACAGTTTCATACAGCTTGACTAGGCATGGGTAAACTACAGCCCGTTAAATGTTTTAATCCAGGCCGCCGAACTTGAAAAATTCAATAAAAAAAAAATCTTGTTAGTTTTATTTCCCTTGCAGTTCTGATGTTTCCTCACTAGGTGGCGCACTCTACGCATATTGGGTTTGTTGAGAAAACAACAACAACACTGCTCCCATTAAAATGTGTGTGTCTCCGTGATGTGCACACAGTCAAAGTAAACAGTGTGCACAAATATGGAAAGCCATCGGGCCCAATACACACATTAAGTAATATTTACAACTAAAACTACAAATTAATCAGAGTGAATCGTTTGGTACTCCAAGCATAAAAAAAGTAATATCAATTAGATGTTAAAACAAGCTAAATGTTACGTCGAGCGCTTAGATTTCAAACCTAGCGCCGCTAAATGCGCATTTTTAGGCGCTATCGCACTAGATTTCAGACCTAGTGCCACTAGATTTCAGACCTAGTGCCACTAGATTTGAAATTTAACACTCTTGATGTAACATTTACCAGGGAAGAATGGCTCAGTGGGTAGGGCGACTGCTCCGTAACCGGAAGGTCACAGGTTCGATCCCCTGCCCAGAGTCCATGCCGAGGTGTCCTTGAGCAAGACACCGATCCCCCGGTTGCTTCTGATGATAGTGGTCTGCGCCTTGCATGGTAGCTCCCATCATCAGGAATGAATGTTGTGTGTGTGAATGAATAATGCATATATATACAGTATGTAAAGCGTCTTTGAGTGTCTAGAAAAGCGCTATTCAAGTTCAATGCATTATTATTATTATTATTTAGCTCTTGTTTAAAATCTAGCACCATTCTATCGGTCTAATTCAGCGGTTACCAAAACATGCCATCCATCTGCGCCCCTTGTCAAATGTTAGAACTTCTCGTGTCCCGCGAGTCAAAAAGTTTGCCCACTTTTAAGAGCTAGACTCTTAAATCTCATATACTGTATACCATGGTGAATACACCAATCTGATTGGCTTCAGAGGTCCTTTTATGTTTGCATTATTTCCACCTTTGAAAGATGTTTTTGTCTTCTATATTTTTGCACCTGTCTCAAGTAACCATAACAATCAAAGTTCAAAAACCAGGATCAAAGGTTATTTTTGTTTTTAATCCCAACAGTGACTCGATTGATTGATCTTATTTTGCATCTTCTTTAGACAAAAAAAATCAAGAAATAAGTTCCCTTATACTTTAAAATGTTCCTTCTTTTTACTTGTGCAACTTTAAGTCTGTTACTTTCTTTTGCTGGTGAGTTAAATTAATCAGGTACATTTCTATGACATTATAAAAAAAAAAAAAGTAAGATTCAGACAGTAAATGAGCAACGTTCATGTAATCAATGTGATTTTTTTTTTTCTTAAACGACCACGTTAAAATGAGGGTATTGCTTTTTGAGGTGTACATTATCCAAAATGCTGTATATGGGCTTTTCAAAAATACTGTAACTGTCCAACATGACGTTCGTTGATTCCAAGTAACAAACACCGCGAACACATGTTACCGCTTACTAGTCATTACTTCGGGTCGGGCTTCTCGAGGTGTGTGTACTAAGCTAAGGAATACTTGTTATAAAATTAATAATTTGGATAAAACAGAGAAGTAATGTTTAACTACTAAACAGGATCTGCAGAGCCAGAGCATGCTCTGCGCACATGAACGTCTCCTCTTATTTTGGTAATCCTCTCCTGCGCACCTCTTTATTTTATTTATTTTGAACTGGTATCCCCGATATGAAGGAGTAAGAAGTTAAAGATAAACTAAAAGCAGGAGAACTGAAAAGACAAACACGCACCGGTAAGAGTGAGGTGTGGAAAAGATTCAAATTTATTGTTCAAAATGCTACAGAAACTTGCGTTGGTTTCGCTGGATGTAGTCAATGTGGCGCTTTGCTTTCATACGACACCAAAAAGACTGGCACCTCGACGCTGAGCGGGCATTTAAACAGCTGGACTGGTAAAAGTGATGATTGTTAAAGATCTATTTTATCATTTGTTTCAAAGACCGTCCCTCCTCTTCGCGCTAAACAGGCCATCAGAGACAAGTGCGTTAGGGGTCCGATAGTGTGATTTTTTTTTTTTTTTAAATTAAAAAAGCGTGTTCCTCAAAATGTTCCTATTTATAAATAACCCTCCCCCTCCTGAGTCCTCACAAATAAAATATGACATTTCGGCCTTGTTTCGGGCTCGGGCCGCAAATCAAGTTAATTGGTCGGGCTCGGGTCGAGTTTTAATATCTGCGGGCCAGGTCAGGTCGGGCTGGATTTTTTAGGTCCAGAAGTTCGCAGGTTCGTATCCCACTGAGCGCACGTCTAAGGTCCTTGGAGAAGACACCTAACTCCCTGTTTCTCCCACCATTGGCACCATCATAGGTGGCAGCCTGCTGCGGTGAAATGCAGCACATAAATTGCTCAGTGAGGGATTAATAAAGTATATTACAAAACATATTACTCATATCGGTTTTAGGAAGTGTTATTCACTCAACGCCGCTTTTACAAAAGAATGGAGCTCTACAGATTTCCAAATTTTATGTGGCCTTCAGATTAGCTCAGGAAGTAGATCTTTATTGTGTCCAGCTGTGTCGTCCACAAGGTTACTCCACAGGAGCTGGACTTGGAACCTTAGTTCACCTGGAAGGAACTTCCGAATTTGTAAGAGTAGTTTGATTCCATCGTCTTTTATCGTGATTGAACACAAAGTCTAAAACCTAGGAATGTACACTTAGAATCTAAAGCCACCTAAATTCAAATGTAAGTACAAACTTCATGATATCCATTAAAACCGGTCTGATTCTTTCTGTTTTAACAGGAAGTGGTTTCTGAAAGTGAGCTAGAAGATGGATCCAGACCTCCCAGTCATCAGGAGGAGCAGTCAATGGAAGGAGCAGGAGAACCTTTACCAGCTGACCAAGCAGATGAAGACCAGGAGCAATGTACGTCTGAAATATCAGACGTACAGGAAGCAGAACCAGAAAACATCGATCCACAAGAAAAAGGGACAAAAAGAAAACGAGAAAAAGAGAAAACGGATGAAGAAGACGAAGAGCGTCCCGAGAAAAAACGAGTGAGTAGACTTTTAGATGGCTTGCAATGGGGTCGCCCTGCCACCATGTGGCGCCAACTGACTATGAACATGTCTCCCTACAGGAGGACGAGAACATGGCCTGCATGCTGGCTGACTTTGTGGCCTGTCCACCGGATGATGAAGACGTTACCTCATCATCGTAACGGAAAACGACAGTCGTCTTTTTGCAGTCCTCTTGTGTTATGAATTAAACATGTTTTTTTCGGTCTGATGTTTCTAATAAAAGTGAACGTTCACACAACTCCATCATGGGTTCTACTTCACTGAGTTTGTTTACTTGTACACTAAAGAAAGACGCACAAGCTGGAGAGGTGGAGGTTTGAACTTGAAAGGACAGAAATGAAGGTTAGCAGCAGTGAGACAGAGTACATGTGCGAATGAGAGGGAACCAAATAAAAGAGTGAGAGATAAAGTAAAAAAAAAAAAGGATTACTCTTCATCCCTCACCGGGGACATTTGTGTGCTGCTCTCCTTACACCGCAGCAGGCTGCCACAATGGCGCCAATGGTGGGAGAAACGGGGGGTTAGGTGTCTTCTCCAAGGACCCTAGATGTGCTCTCTGTGGGATGCAAACCTCCGGACCGCGGCCAAACGCTCTAACCATTGAGCTGCCGTCCCCCTCCCCCCAAGTAGGTGGTGGGTTTGAAGGTCACAGTCTTCGCCAGATCCTATTCTAGCTAATTTAAGGAGAGAGGCAGGGTACACCCTGAACAAGTCGTTAGTTTGTTCTGGAGCCATACACAGACTCAAATCCTAGGGATGATTTCATAGCGGCCAATCAACCTAACACATGTTTTTAGGGTAAGAGGAAACGAGTAGCTGGAGAAAACCCACACAATGGGGAGAACGTGCAAACTACACACAGAAAGGTCAGTGTTCCAAGCCTCGTCGCCACTATGCTACCCGCTGCACCACCGTGCCGCCTCGATAAAAGAGTTTCAGCTAAAATAAAAGGTTTTTAAACCTGCTTAGATCAGCTTAGTTTCCCTAACGCTACCTGTTATTTTGGGGTTCTAGTTCTACTTTTAGATAGTTGGTCTTATTATTGAAGTTGTTCTCTGCAGCTAGGTGGCAGTAGAGAGCTGAGCATGACCCTTTAACCTGGTTTACCTCCTAAAAAAAGATGGAGAAAACTCAGCATCTGATAAATAAGAAGTTCACCTTCTAAAAACATTTCCACTCTGTTCCGTCTTTAG
Organism: Neostethus bicornis; assembly: GCA_902685375.1. Classification (NCBI taxonomy): domain Eukaryota; kingdom Metazoa; phylum Chordata; class Actinopteri; order Atheriniformes; family Phallostethidae; genus Neostethus; species Neostethus bicornis. The sequence goes on along the minus strand of LR738558.1, from coordinate 21,339,223 downwards.
AAGTTCTACGCTTTTCTCCGAAACGGTTCACAAACCAGACCATGACCCAGAGACCCCGTTAGAGTAATCAGATTACATGACGAAAAAACAAGTCCCCATATCGGAGCAATCAGATTACATCCATTATTTATGGGATTTAGATGACACAGATATCCATTCAAACTACATAAAAAAGTAATCAGATTACTATTAGGCCAGAGTATACCTAGTAATCAAACAGAAGTAATCTAATTAGTAATATTTCAAACTGAGAAATCACACTATTTAACTCAGTAATCAGATTACAGAATTAATGAATAGTAATGATTCTAAATAATTAGATTATGATTTACACACAAAAGTAATCAGAGTAAATCATTTAGTACTCCGAGTATAAAAAAAAGTAATCAAATCAAATATATACGAAAAATCATTTATTGTTACAAAACTAAGTAATGATACAAAAAGTAATCTGATTACAAACCTAAGCCATCATGTATAATGAAGGACTAAATAAATAGTGTCTATATATCAAATACTTTGATTACAAAATCTAGTAATCTGATTACTTAAACACTAATGAATAATTAGTACAGACACTAGTTTTATTAAAGTTTATCTGTAATTGTAACGTTACTGGTTTGATCCAGTGAAAGAGGATGAACTGGACCAGGCTGGACTGGTGGAAGTGGGAATGATGGCAGCTCTTTGTGGACTCTTTAAAGTCACCCTCAGCATCACCATGGCAACCACTTGTTGAAGCCTCACTGCTCGTTGCCGGGCAGTGTGATGTACTGGACCAGAAAATCCTCCCATTCACAGCCCACCCCTCACACCCCCCGCCCCACACCCCAGTACCCCCAATCCCTCTCCCACACCCCTCCCATTGGCAGAACAAGCCAGGCCTGTGCTGCTGGAAACTGGGAGGGAAATTCCCAGTTGGCAAACTGGGAAGTTAGAGTAGGATGAACATCACTCATTCATCCATCCGGCCTTCAGACTGGTCCACCTGTTCATCCCAGGATGGCTCCCAGTATAACAAACAGAAAACAGTAAACCAGTTTATGTTTCCTTGAAGACGTTACTGTTGTTTTACAATCGAACGGGAACCAAAAAAAAAAACTAGAAAACTGATAAGAATGTACGAATACGGTATCCTAGCAACAAATCAGTATCATGACTGGGTTTAAATGAGAATCTGAGAACGATAGAAACTTTAAATTCTTTCTATTTTCAGATTTTGACTTTTATGACCAAATATCTAACTACGTAAAAATTTAATCTGATTGCAAAGCCTTGTAATCTGATTACTTTCTTGAATGTCATATCTTATATATCAATTAAATTATATTTGTACAACCCATTGGGTTCTATCTTCCTCCGCTTATCCAGGGCCGGGTCGCAGGGGGAACAACCCAATATCACAAAAAATTGTCTGAACGGGCTTCAGTTTGTAGAAAAAAGTACAAACACACACACAAAAAAACAACAACAACAAAGAGAAAATAATGTATAAACACAAATCTACCGCTAAAAGCTAACTAAACAAAAGCTAGCTTAAACAATTTCAGCAAATTTCTGCCCAAAGAGCCTCCGTCACGAAGAGGAAAAACTCTGAAAGAAAAAAAAAATAACAGCAGTGGAGGAAAAAAAAAAGAAGAAACCTTATGGGGACCCACATGAAGGAGAGTTCCCTCCCCAGGATGAGCATCCAATGTCTCTAAGACTGTTAATTAAATAGTATGTTAATCTACTCTTCAGGTTTATATCTGAAGAAACCAGTAGATGTTCTCCATTCTGATGGAAACGGGATGGTAGATCAAACATAGGTCCGTCCTCAGTCTGGCCACGCCCAGAAGAGGAACACACATGATCCACTCAGCCAACTCAAATTTACCGAATTATAGTCCAATCACTGAAACATGGAGCCTAATCATTCATTTAGTCTGATTATATTGAACATGTTTGAACCATGTCATGAACCTGTTTTTTTAAAGAAGAAATTTAAGTTATTATTACTTAAAAAATATGCAAGTGTTGATGGTTAAATTCAAGCTTATATATAATGTAAACAATTATAGTAAAAATTGTATTACTTTTTGTACTTGTATTACTTTTTCATTTGATGTTCTAATTTTCATTTTATGTATTATGATTGATTTCTAAGTATTTACTTATATGTTTTTTTGGTTTTTATGATGATTTAAAAAAAGGGTCGGCGAAATAAGCGTTTGCTTCAGCCGATACGTTTTCGGCCCTTTGGTAAAAATTACTGCTGTGTAATCTGATTACTAATACATAGAATCTAATCCTTTGTGGTTTTTGTCTGATTACACAGTTACAGAATGTAATCGGATTACTAAATGATGTAGTCTGTTTTATGTAGTCTGATTACTAATGTCATCCAATTAGTAATTCAACAATATCAGTTTATTGTGTAATCTAATTATTTATAAATGTAACTTGATTACTTGTGGTCTGAATTCTGACAAATTTATCTCTATGTTCACTTGAGTAATCTGATTACTTACCGACACTGAACTTATGCAAGCTGATCCAATGTTAGGTAAAACAATTTTAATATGTGTAAACTTACAGAATCAAATTACTAAATTGTGCAATTTAAAAAAAATATTTTGTAATTTGATTACTTGTGATTTTTATGAAAACATTGAAGTCTAATTGTTTATTTATGTAGTTCATGTTACGATGTAGTTCAATTATTTAGATTCAGTTGATCACAAAATATGGCAATTTGTTCCTTTCGAAGTGTAGCCTGTTGTAATTTGGTCATTTTTTAAAGTAATCTTATTACTTTCTGTTGTAGTCTGATTTCTTCCAGATTACATTCTACTCTATGGCTGTAGAGTAGAACCAGCTAATAGTTAATTAACAATCTGCCCGTACAGGGGGAGGGATCTCTCTTTTATGTGGGTCCCCTTAAGCTTTCTTCTTTTTTCCCACTGCTTTTTTTTCTTTTTGGAGTTTATCCTCACCATGAAGGAGGGTCTGAGGGCAGGATTCCGCTGAATTTGTTTAGCTTTGTTTGGTTTTTACTGTGTATTTGTGTTTATACATTTTTGTTTTGTTTGTTTTGTTCTTTCTGTTTTTTTTCAGGGGGCGGGGGGCGCATTCAATCTACAATTGAAACCTGTTGAACCAATTGTTTTACGATATTTGAGCTGCACAAATATAACTGAATGAATAAATTAAAGAGATGTAACCAAGTTACTCCTTTGTGTAATCTGATTACTTAGTCTGATTACTATATTGCGTAGTACAATTAACGTATTCTGATTATTCGTGTCGTTCATCGCTAATTTATAAACTCAGAAAACCTACTTAGAAAATCCGATTTCTAAAATATAGATATGGATTTATTTAGTCTGACTACGGACTTTCTACAGTCTGATCCAGGTATGTAATCTGATTACTAAATGGTGTAGCTTTAATCTTAGTTCGGTCATGTAATCTGATTACTTACCTTGTAGTTCAGGTTTTTAAATGAGGTATTATAATTACTTACAAATGACTTACTAATGTAATCTGATTACTAATAAATGACTTACTAATGTAATCTGATTACTAGTAAATGACTTACTAATGTAATCTGATTACTAATAAATGACTTACTAATATAATCTGATTACTAATAAATTACTTACTAATGTAATCTGATTACTAATAAATAACTTACTAATGTAATCTGATTACTAATAAATGATTTACTAATGTAATCTGATTACTAATAAATAACTTACTAATGTAATCTGATTATTAATAAATTACTTACTAATGTAATCTGATTACTAATAAATAACTTACTAATGTAATCTGATTATTAATAAATGACTTACTAATGTAATCTGATTACTAATAAATAACTTACTAATGTAATCTGATTATTAATAAATGACTTACTAATGTAATCTGATTACTAATAAATAACTTACTAATGTAATCTGATTACTAATAAATTACTTACTAATGTAATCTGATTACTAATAAATTACTTACTAATGTAATCTGATTACTAATAAATAACTTACTATTGTAATCTGATTACCACTTGATGCTGTTTGAATCTTATTTTTTAATAAACTCTGGTCACTAATTCATTTGATTCGAGTATAAAATGATTAAATCTAATTAATTTTCCATTTAATTGATTGATTGATTACTATCAGGACCAGTTTAATGATACCCGTCTGTGTTTTGGGACCAGTCTACAGTCTGGAACCATTGGACCATTCATTGTACCAGTCGTTACATCAGGACCAGTCTACTTTCTGGAACCAGTCTTGAGTCCCCAACCAGTCTATATGCTATCTGTATACTGGGACCAGTCCCACAGTCTACATGCTGGAACCAGACCATTTGCTGGGACCAGTCATTAAACTGGTCCTAGTCCATAGGTAGGGTCCTACATACTGGGGCTAACCTACCCACTTGTTCCAGCATAGAGTCTGAGACCAGTCTACGTAACAGGATGTTATGTCCTCATATGGGAACCAGTTATGACATCAGGACCAGTCTACTTTCTGGAACCAGTATACATCCCAACCAGTTCATTTATTTAGACTACTCAGGCTGGGTCCTAACCAGTCCAGATCCATTTCCCTGCTTTTGTAACTGGTCCAAATGGTCTTTATTTTTTAGGATGTTACCATGGTGACTTTCTGTCACCTTAAGGATGAGCAGGTCCTCCCCAACTGGACCAGGACCGGGTCCAAACCCCCCACCATTCCCTCCCCCTTGGTGACCGATTAGCCGGTGTGGGGTTCCCTCCAATTTCCATGAGAAAGCGTCGGTCGGTGAAAGGGTTAAGCTGGAGGACACAGGCCCCAGAAAGCAGGGCTAATTTTCTGCCCGGCAGGGGGGCGAGGGGAGCAGGGAGTGGGAACAAAGGCTCCCAGGGGAGGAGCGGAGGCTCAGGCTTTACTATATGCACCTGCAGCCTGAAAAGCCTCCAACAAAGAGCCTGAGAGACGGCCAATTACAACGGTTTCTAAGGAAGGTTGGAGGAGGAGATGCTCTCCTCGGCAGCTTAGAGGAAACCCACCGAAAAAAAAAAACTCCAGAAAAACAAGTTGGAGAAAAAAAAAAAGAACTTTGGAGGTTTTTTTTTTTTTTTTTTTTAAACAGCAAACTTTTTTCTTTATACATAAAAAGTATAAAATGATCGTAATTTTTTTTCTAATCGAGCAAAAATCCTATAGTTTAAGTTTATTTTTAAAAAATGAAGATAAATAATGAAAAATTTAGTCTTTTTAACTAAATATTGTTTTAGGTTCAGAAAATGTTTAAAAATCTGAATCTAATGTTTCAAACTAAATATTTTTTTATAGTCATTTAAAAAATAACTGATTTGTTTTCAATTTTTCAGTATTTGTCTTTAATTATTTGTAACTTTAAGACTTTAATAATTTGTTTGCTTGATTGTGTTTTAGACCCAAATTAAACCTAAATTGAAATCTTTTTTCTAAAAATAAACTTTCACTATTTAAAATATTTGTAAAAAAAAACAATATTTTGAAAAGATAAAGTTTTAGAAAAAAGTTTTAAAAAACAGAAAACATTGTTTTTAAAACATTTAAATAGTTCTTTAAATGAATGGAAATCTTTTCAAAACAAATCCCAACAAAATTTTTAATACCCTAAGTTTTTACAAATAACCATTTTGGTCCATTTTAATTAAAAATGAACTGGAAACTTAACAGAAAAAAATGGTCAAACTACCTTTTAAAAAATTTAAAAAATTGATGTGGATTTCAGATTTTAGAGAAAATATGTCCAAAAGTATAAATATAATGTAACCCTGAACACATCACACACACCAGACATCATGTTCTACCCCTCATGGTCGGCCCACATGAGCTCAGACTGGTCTGGTTTTGGGTAAATGGATCATTTTTTAAGGAAAACAAGATTGTGTCAAACAGAAAAAAAAAATGAGTCAGAATGAAAAAAAAAAAAGGTTGGAATTTTATTAACGAGTTTTAATGAAAAAGACTCTCAGAGTCTGATCGTAGGGCGTATTTACAGAAGCCTTCCTGCCCGGCCTGACGAGAGCCACACCAGGACCTCATACAACGTCCAAAACCAGGTCCTCATTCAGGTGATGGTCCCAGAGCTCATCCAGCTCTCGGTCTAGTACCAAGTCCTGGTTCGGTGCCAGACTCTGGTCCAGTCCAGCCTGATTTCGTTTGGCTCTCCGTCTTGGTACAGCTCCAGGTTGATTACAAAGTCCCACTTCTGTAACAGGTCCAGTCTAGTACAACTCTTGGTCCTGGCACCAGGTCTTAGTCTGGCTCGTTGTCCCGTCAGGTCCAGTTTGATCAGTCAGGAAGTCATAAAAACCCAAGTTAGAGAAGCAGAACTTTAAAAACTGGATCTAAGTTCATAAAATCATCAAAAGGATCAGGTCTACGCTAAAAAACTACTCATGATCCAGAGTCTAGTCCTGCTTCCAGGCCATCATCTCATAAAAACCAGTCTGTTTCCATGGAAACAAAGTCCAGAAAAGCCAGAACATCAGCCAAAGAGGAGGCGGTCCACCAGAACAAGGTAGACCCAGCAGACTTTGGTCCCTCAGAGGTCAAACTGAGCCCAGATTGAGGTCTGTAGAGGAACCAGTCCACCAGCCGTTCTGGTCTAGATGTGGGTGAGTGGGACGGTCCCAGTGAGGTAGTGCTGCTGGACGCTGCTGTAGCCCCGCTGGTTGGAACTGGGGTCCGGGGCGTCCCCTCCCGGCCCAGGGATGTACATGCTGATCATGTCCCTCAGGTCGCCCTGGAGCGCCCCTCGGTGATGGCTGGCAGAGCCGGCAGAGGGCGAGTGGCTCACGGGCTCTGGTTTCACCATGGACATGGAGACGGGACTGGGCTGCTGGGGACTGCTGCTGTAGGACATCGGGCTGCAGAAGAGACGCACAGTTAGAACCACAGAGCACTGAACCTGGACCACATCAGAACCACACATCATAATTATTTAAGCTCTTTATAAACTAAACTAACCAAACTTTTTTTGGCTTTTTATACTTTGAACGTGACTCAGGATTAAGCTCTCTGATTGGTTCAAAATCTGACAGGAATTGACATCATTGCCTTGCAAAAGTATAGATCTGACGGCTACATAGAAAACTTTTTCAAGGAAATCAGATATGATTCTTAGTCATGGGGTCGGTTTGTGAGTTTAACAGTCTGTTACCAAGTCATTTGTTTCGAAATCTTTAGGAAGTTTTTTATTACTTTTTTTGGTCAAAGTAGTCTTGAGTAGTCTTCATTGAGAAGTCGTGTGTCTGCCTGACTTCTTTAAAAAGTGAGTCATTACGGAAAGTCGTTCAATACACCCAGTAGTTTGTGAGATTTTCAATAAGTTGTTCAATGAGTTAAGAAATCATTTATTGAACTCCATTGAACTCAAAAAGTTCAGCAAAATGTTCCGAAACCCCTTCAATTCATGGCTTTGAACGTCGGGAAAAGTCATTTGACTAAACAATTTGAGCACTTTATCAAATAAGTTTCAAAACTCATGTTGTTTAGTGACTTTGAATACAATGGGTTTTTCAACAAGTTTTTGACAAAGTTGCTAAAAAAGTTTTTCACAAAGTCATTTGACTGATAATTCATGTGTGACAGAAGAGTTTTAGCTAAAATTAAAGGGAAAGTGTCCAAAACCGTGGTGAGACCGGCCATGCTGATTGGTCTAGAGACAGTGGCACTGAAGAAAAGACAGGAAACAGAGATGGAGGTAGCAGAGATGAAGATGCTGAGGATCTCTCTGGGAGTGATCAGGACGGACAGGATCAGAGGAACAGCACATGTTAGAGGTTTTAAAGTCTGAGAGGTCAGACTGAGATGGTTTGGACATGTACAGAGGAGAGAGAGAGTACATCAGAAGAAGGATGCTGGATTTGGAACCACCAGGAAAGAGGACTAGAGGAAGACCAAAGAGGAGGTTCATGGATACAGTGAAGGAAGACATGAAGATAGTTGGTGTGACCAAAGAAGATTCAGCAGATAGGGTTAGATGGAAGAAACTGACTTGCTGTGGCGACCCCTGAAGGGAAATGCCGAAAGAAGAAGATTTGACTGATAATTCAATCAGGGTTTTGATTAGTAATGGAATAAATTTTCAAAGAATATCCTGGTCTGATTTTTTAATTGATTGTCTAATTACTTGTCCGGTTTGTCTTTCATTGATTATCCACTGGCGCCTTCAACAAGTTGTTCTGTGAGTCATGAATGAGTTTGAGAGTCTCTTCTTGGGTCAGTCAACAGGTTTGTCAGTTGGTCTTTCACCAAGTTACAGATTATTGCTAAAAAAAATGGCAGACATGAGGCTTTTAACATGGATCATATTGTTTCTGAATTTAACTGCATTGACAACCTCGTGGACAGGATAGAAAAGACTGGAAAACCTCTATAAAACATTTAAAGAAGATACTTTTGAGAGACCAATGAGAGTGTTCGAGGTCTGGTAGAGTTTTATGTTAACTTTGACATTTCTGAATCTGGATATCCGTTCAATAGAAATGAGTTGTTTAACTAAACCGATACTCTGGTCTAGAGTGGTCTTAAAGAATTGAATCATCCTTGTTAGACTCAGAAGAGCCATAAAACCTAGTATGTGTTGTTTTGGTGCCATTAAAGCCGTTACTCCTGCTGGTTTCCTCCCCGAAGCTTCCTCTGAGGTTGGAATGGCCTTCTGAGGAACATCTACTTGTTATGCATGCGGCATTCCCTGGAATGTTGATCAGATCCACTGGATGGAAGGAGGAGCCGCTCCGTGTGAGGCCACCCACCATTCAAACCAGCCCCCACCTCATCTCCCACAAAGGCTTTGTCCCAAAACAACACTTTCCTCCTCCTGTAAACGGCCCAGATGGAGGAACATCCCAGATGAACTATTAAAATGGACCAAATATTAATTCCAGTCTCGGCTCAAAAGAGAATCCAAAATGAAACTTTGGGGGTTAAATAGTGTCCAGTTACTGGAAACTTGTTTACTCTGTAGATCAACAGGTGTCTTTCGGACCTTCTATCCTGTTCTTGTTCTTATTTAGAGTTTAAACGATCCCTGACGACTTTACTATTCATCAGAATTTCCTCCAAAAAGGATCCATAATCCACTTAACTACACCCGAAGGACAACTCACTGAATGACTCCTTACTCTGCTCATCGTTTCTCTTCATCACTAGTGAAGACGATATTGAGCGACTCACGCTGTACAACTCACAAAAACTCAAATCAAACTGTTTACTAAACACTCATCAAACAATGTATTCAAGAACTCAAACAACTTTCAAAATGACTAAGTCAACAATTCCTTGATGGAACTAGAGACCGACTCTTTGAATGACTCCATTAAAAACTTAATGAACGACCCACGTAACAACTCATTGGACTCAAAACAAAAACTAAATGATTCACTCCATGATTCATTGACTAATTAATCCAAAAAAAATCTGCAAGTTTGACTGACGTCTCATCCATAAACTTAGTAAACAAATCAAACAAGTCAGTAACGAAGATTCCCAACAATTCACGAATAACTTTATGAATAAAACTAAAGACAAAAAGCAACTACTGATCATCATTCATGTGATGTTCCTCAGAGATTTATATTGTACCCGATAAATGATGTCACTTCCTGTTAAATTCTCTACCAATCAAGAGCACCATCTCACCTTCGAGAACCCCCTTAACATTAAAGGTTACCAACCAACTCACTCATACCTCCCTCAAGTCAGGTGTACACTACCTCACCTGTACGAGTCATGCCACCAGAACTTACCAACCCCTACGAGTCGTGCCCCATGTACGTACCCACCCGTATGAGTCATGCTACCTGCACGTACCAACATCTACGAGTCACGCCACCTGTAAGTATCCACCCGGACAAGTCACGCCACCTGAACGTACCAACCCGTACTAGTCATACCCCCTGCAAGTACCAACCCATACAAGTCAAGCCACCTGTACGGACCTACCCGTACATGTCTTGCCATCTGTGCATATCCACCCATATGAGTCACGCCACATGAATGGACTCACTTGTTTGAGTCATGGTTCTTGTATTACTGTACTACCCACCTGAATGGGTCATGCTACCTGTACGTAGCCATTCATACGAGTCACGCCTCCTGTATGAATCATGCTGCCTGTACGAGTCATGCTGCCTGTACGAGTCATGCTACCTGTACGAGTCATGCTACCTGTATGAGTCATACTACCTGTGGGAGTCATACTACCTGTGGGAGTCATACTACCTGTGGGAGTCATACTACCTGTGGGAGTCATGCTACCTGTACGAGTCATGCTACCTGTATGAGTCATACTACCTGTACGAGTCATACCACCTGAGCAGACTCACCTGTATGAGTTGGCTCCAGTCATGTAGGTCTGGGCAGCAGTCATGGCAGGTGGGTATTGCAGGGTTGACAGGTCGTAGCGGTGCAGCTGCTGTCCGTAACCCAGCGCCTCAGTCTGCATCCCGGTGTAGCCCCCAGCCGGACCCCAGCCGTAGCCCTCCATGCGCGGGCTGGCCCCCGGACCCTGCGCCGCCAGCAAGTTTCCAGCAGACAGAGGAAACTTCCCCACAGGTGCGTCCTTCTTCAGGAGAGGCTTGGTTTTGCGCCTGGGTTTGTACTTGTAGTCCGGATACTCCTTCATGTGCACCGCGCGCAGTCTCTTGGCCTCATCAATGAAGGGTCTTTTCTCGGCGTCTGTGAGGAGCTTCCACTCCGCCCCAAGGCGCTTACTGATCTCAGAGTTGTGCATCTTGGGGTTTTCCTGGGCCATCTTCCTCCTCTGACCCCTGGACCAGACCATGAAGGCGTTCATGGGCCGCTTCACCTTGTCCATAGGGTCGGACCCGGGTCCGCAGGGCGCTTTGGAGTGAGGGGCTCCGTTGGTGCCCAAACCCGCGTTTAGGGTTCCGGTGATGGGGGACATCCCAGGGGAGGTTTGGTGGGTGTGCTGAGGACCCGCGGGCTTCAGCTCGTGCTCCATCAGGCTGTACATGTTGGAGGGAAAGTTCCAAACGTTTTTTTCCCAGCTGGACCCAATCAGTTTATCACAGCTGTGATGATCCAAGCTGGTCCTCTCCAAGTCTGAAGCGGTGTGTGGAGGCTAGCAGCACCTGCCACAAACACACACACACACACACACACACACACACACACACACACACACACACACACACACACACACACACACACACACACACACACACAAGCACATTTGAATGTGAAAAGCTTCCGACGCTGCGCGAGACACTTGTTGATGGGGTGAAGAGGGGAGGGGGACATTCCTGCCTGGGACCACCAGAAACTTTATAAGTTCTCTACTTAATAAATATTTAGCTCCTTTAAACCCATCTAGCTTAGTCTCCTAATCTTTTACACCAACCTGACAAGGCTAGACATCCTAGACCAGTGGTCCCCAACCACCGGGTCGGGGACCAGTACCGGTCCGTGGGTCATGTGGTACCAGGCCGCAGAGAAAATAAATTTTATTATTTCCATTTACTGTAGTTTATTTGTCGAGCAATAATGTTGTTTTAAGTTGAAAAGTCACTGGATTTTCTTCCTTCCATCCGTCAGTGACTCATCTTTGACTAATTATCCCTTTAAATTTAAACCCTAAAAACTAGTAAATTGAGTAAAAAACAAAGATCTATAGAAATCTTCTTAAAGGGGAGTTATAGAGTTACGAAGCAGACTGGACCTTAGAAACACTCTTCAGGTTTCAGGTCAAGATGGGACTGTCTGGTTCCAGCAAACCATACTCCGAACTCTGATTGATAGGGTCTTACTGTGAGGAGTGTAACTGGTATTTTTATTCACTTTGTTTTTGTGATATCTTTTATTTTGAAGGTATGTTTACCGTTACCATAGCGCCTTAGGGCAAAGAGAATGTCAGTTAGTCATCTTTTTATCCATCTGTCCCTTTTGGGGTTGCGGGGATTGCCGGAGCCCATCGCGGCTGATTTAAGGCGAAGGGCAGGGTACACCCCGAACAGGTCGCCAGTCTGTCGTGGGGCCACACACATACAACCATCCACACACACACACTCACTCACTCATTCCTAGGGGCAATTTGGTACCGGCCAATCAACCTAGCATGCATGTCGTTAGAGGGTGGGAGGAAGCCGGAGTACCCGGAGGAAACCCACACAGACACGGGGAGAACATGCAAACTCCACACAGAAAGGACAGTGTTCCAAGCCTCGTCCCCACCCGGTATATGAACCCACAACCTTCTTGCTGTGAGGCCATCTTGCTACCCACTGCGCCACCGTGCCGCCGCAAAGAGAATGTTTCCATGTCATAAAGATGCTTCTAATAAATTTTTTTGTGAAGACAAAGTGGATTTAAGTTTCTTACCATTGATTTTAAAAAAGCCAGTTTTTCAGGCTGGTCTTATTTAGTTTTTCGGCTCCACCTTTAGACGGTCCGTGAAAATGTTGACAGACACTAAACCGGTCCCTGGCACAGAAAATGTTGGGCACTCCTGTTCTTGACCACAACTTTTGGAACAGAAGGGGCTGGACCTTCTGAACTTGTCTCATATACAGACCTTTCAGTTTAGACCGTTTACACCAGACTCTGCAGGCTAGCCTTTATAGTACAGATATTAAATCAGGGGTGTTCAAATCCGGTCCTCGAGGGCCGGTGTCCTGAAGGTTTTCCATATGCTCTTGCATCTTCACACCTGATCCAGTAAATTGAGTCATTGTGCCAAATTCTATTGGCTGTTGATTTCACTTTCTGTGCATCAGCTGTATTGAACCAGGAACACAATGAAAACCATCAGAACACCGGCCCTCGAGGGCCGATGTTGGACACCCATGTTCTAAATGGAACCTTCTTGTCCAGATGTTGAAACTAGACCTCTCAGTTCAAATATTCTACACCAGAACTTCCTGAGTAAGCATTTTAGCCAGACTTTATTGACCAGACCTATTTTGGACCTATTAGACTTAATAAGCCTCTGAGCCAAATCTTCTAGACCAGACTTTGTGGACAAATACATCTGGGGTGGAGCTCCAGAACTAATATATCTCAACCAGACCTTTCCGTCCAGACCGGGGGTGTCAAACTCATATAGCCAGTGGGTCAGTGTAATGTAATTACACTACGGTCCAAATTTGGCCCACTTTCTAAACCGGAGTTTGTTGGGCCAAACCCTTTAAATCGAACCCTATTTGCTGAACCTTGAGGCTATGTCAGATCTGTAGTCCAGTGTTTATAGTCTAGTTTTTGAAATCAGACTTACTAATCCAAACTTTGAAGACAGGATATTAAAATCTACCGGTACATTTTCTATTCTTTTTTTTTTTGTTACACTTTCTAGTCTAATTTTTCTTGACCAGACCTTCTTAAATGGGACTTTCGGATCTTTTGAACTCAATTATTCAACCAACTCTTTCTGGAATAAATTTTTAGACCAGACATTCTTTTCAGTAAAAGTCAAGCTAATTTTTTTTTTTTAAAACCAGCTCAAGAGCAGAGTTCATAACGACGGCAGCAGGATATTTGTATTTAAGTAAACGAGACAGCGACTCAGCTGAAGGGAATATATTTATACACACAATTCAAACACAACTCATCTATATTACAGGTCAGACTTGTAATGTTTTCTAATATTAATGTTTATAAAAGCTGAATAAATTTTATTGATTCACCCAACACACATAATTTAAATGTCACAGCTCAGTTTTCTCTCTTTTTTTCTCCTTGTGGAAGACTCGTCCATCAGGCTGTTCTCTCAACTTCAGGGAGACTCCGGTCACTCCGTTCTTCTTCAGTCTGTCCTGCAGCTGGAGACACATTAAAAACTTTTTACAGCTTTTATTTTCTGCGTTCCTGTGTTTTCAGTATTAAACCTACTTTTTTCAGAAGGTCTTCCTTCACAGCAGGATTGTTCAGGTTTACAGAGTCCTTCGTCTTCAGTCTGAGCTTCACAACCTGCTGCTTTACGGAAGCAGATTGAACTGGATAAAACACAATGAGTTCTTTGATTATTTGTGTACAAATACACACAAACACACAAATTGCCGCATATAAGCAAATATGACACTGACATAAGAAGTGCAACAGTTTTACTGAAACCTCACCGTCAAGATGGCGGCCATAACAGATGGAAGGATATTTATCACCACAGGATGAAAACTTCCATTTTCCTGATAATTTCAAAGACGTGAAACCACACATGACTTTCATGGAGTTGATTGGATTTGGATAATCAATCTTGTTGTAGGTGAAGTTGCTTCCATCAGACCAGTACAAGTTTGGATCTCTAAACAGACCGATCCATGTGTCGGTTTCTCTAGGGACGAGGTCCTGAAGCTTCTTGTTCTCATCATCGTTCTTCACGGTAGCCAGGTCTTTGTGGTTCTTCCTGCAGTATGTCTGAGCGCTGGACCAATCCATTGATTCATTCACAAACACAAATCCAGGACCAAAATGTATTTCTGCAGCGTACAGTTTGAAAAAAGTAAAAAATTTGATCAATCTTTATAATAGTTTGACTGCTTTTAAAGTTCTTTGATTTAAATGCTTACCTTCGCTGCAGATGAATGGGTAGTTAGAGTTGCAATGAATATCGTCCCAGCCGCCTGATTTCACAAAAAAAACACAGTATTGATTGAAACCAAAGTCAGGATAACCACTTTTCCATTTTGTGTAGATGTTTCCGTTCCCCGTGTATCCATCGGACCAGCTCCATTCGATTTTAGTCTGCAAACCAATCCAGAAATTATATTTGAAATCAGAAGATTCCAAATTCTCAAGAAGGGCTGTTTGTTCCTTCTCGTTTTCCACGGTTGCCAGGTCTGTGTAGTGATTCCTGCAGTAAGTCTGAGCTTCAAACCAGGAAAGATTTTTATTAATGATGTGGTACTGAGGCTGGAGGCAGGTCGACAGAACGAGGCACTCTGTGAAAATATGAGAAATGATCATCAACATCTCAGTTATCTACTTTTCTTTACAGTAAAAGTTATGACTGCCTTCACTGGAAGATAGAAATCCAACCCATACTGACCTGAGAGAACCAACAGAACCAACAAAATCCTCTCCATCCTCTCCATGATGCGGCTTTATGGACTCTACAAGAAGTCTTAAGTTCACTGGTTACATTTTATGGAAATCCTGTTCTCTTGTGTTTCTCACCAAGGTCACTGGTTTGCCTCTTTATGTAAAATATGTCACGATGACTGACTTTATGTAAACAATCATTTCTCCTGAAGAAGTCATTTATCTTCGTCAGAAAGTAAGGCCCGGTTCACACATAGCCGAGTTATTTTCGAAAACACATATTTTTATTTGTTTTGACCGTTCACACAAAAACTGAGTTTTTTTTCACTCAAGACCGGCGTTTTGGAAAACTCCGGCCAAAGTGGAGATTTTGGAAAACTTCATTTTTGCGTTTGTGTGTGGATGTACGAAAACGAAGATTTGCGTTTTTACGCGTCACTACCTGCGACAAGTAATGCACATACGTCATTCGTGTGCGTCCTTGTTTGGATCGTCTATATTTTCCTGTGTTTTATTAACTTTATAGTCGATGACGACTTTTAAAAGTAATTCCACCTCCTTGTCGGTTCATATAAACGAGATACATGGCACCATGTTTCAAGTTTTGCGGAAATGACGACAGAGGTGCTCTGATTGGATAGCTCAGAACTTACGTTTACATCAATACTGCCAACTACTGGTCTGGCATGCTCATGATCACACTCAGAAGCGTATTTATGCGGCTCCGTGTGAACGCGGATATTTAGAAAACGTTACGCGTGGACGCGAGCAATTTCCTAAAATGGAAGACAGTAGATATGCGTTTTCAAAAATACCCGGCTACGTGTGGACGGGGCCTAAGTGAACTTCCCAAAGGAGTGCAGGAAGCAGGACTGAGTCAACTAGTCATTGGAAACGAAGCAAATCTTAGAATTGTATTATAGTGTGATGAGTAACGAAGAAGTGAGGAGGGTAATGAAGAGGATGAAGAGTGTAAACATATTTAGCCCTGATAAGACCATAGAAATGTCAAGGAAAAGTGTTTGGAGAGTTTTTACTTGTATGTAAGTATGCTAATAGCACTAGTAGCATTTGCAGTTTCCGAGTTTTTGGGGTTTTTGGTAAAGAAGAAAACCGTTGAGTTGTGTCTTTAATTTTCTAGGGGGAGAAATCTAGAAAACTATTTCATATTAGGGGGAGACGGTGGCTCAGTGGTTAGAGCGTTCGCCTGTGGACTGGAAGTCAACTGGAAGTTCGTGGGTTTGCATCCCACTGAGTGCACGTCTAGGGTCCTTGGAGAAGACACCTAACCCCTTGTTTCTCCCACCATTTGCACCGTTGTGGGCAGCCTGCAGCGGTGTAAGGAGTGCAGCACACAAATTTCCCCGGTGAGGGATGAACAGAGTGAGTAAAAATTTAAAAATTAAATTAAACCACTCAATCCATTACAGTTGAAGGGAGAGACAATGGAGATGGTATCCTGGAAAGTTAGAAAAAGTGGAGGTAAAGCTCTTTACAGATCACCGGTCTATCACATCCCACACAAAGACAGACAACCAATCACAAGAGTATTCATTTTCAGGCTGATTAAAAGTTGCCTCTTACACATGTTTTAGGTTGATATACTGTATGTCGTCAAACTAAAGCTTTTGCTACTTTGATACTATTCAGAAAATATTTTGATTGTTTCTTTAGGTCCCCCAAAACGTCAAGTTTAAACTAAATCCTCACCACACTTTAAAAAAAAAGTTTAATTTAAATACAGTTGCTAGTTAATCTGTGAAAACAGTCTGTCCTTGTGCCTTTGGGGTTTGACCACCCCACAGTGGGTGGGTCGGTCACGTAAACCAATTCCGTTCCGTTTTGTTCCGTCATCTTCCGCTCACGACTTGGGACTTGGGACTTGGGTGGAGACGGTGGCCACGTGGTTAGCGCGTTCGCCCGCGGACCGGAAGGTCGC
Source organism: Neostethus bicornis (assembly GCA_902685375.1). Classification (NCBI taxonomy): domain Eukaryota; kingdom Metazoa; phylum Chordata; class Actinopteri; order Atheriniformes; family Phallostethidae; genus Neostethus; species Neostethus bicornis. The sequence continues at coordinate 21,322,261 of LR738558.1, read as the reverse complement.
GGGTTCGCGTCCCACGGAGAGCACGTCTAGGGTCCTTGGAGAAGACACCTAGCCCCCACTTCTCCCACCATTGGCGCCGTTGAAGGGCAGCCTGCTGCGGTGTAAGGAGTGCAGCAAACAAATTTCCCCGGTGAGGGATGAATAGAGTAATTAAAAATACAAAAAAAAAAAAAAAAGATTCTTCTGGGTGAGCTGGAGGATGCCGCCAGGGAGAGAGAAGACTGGGCTTCCCGTTTGAGGCTGTTTCCCCTGTGACCCAGCCTCGGATGAGTGTAAACCAATTGATGCCATTAATTCAGTTTAGGATGTTACGTATGTATGGCCAGTCAAAGTACTCCAGAAAGCAGAGCATAAAATCAAACTTTTGTGGACAGCATGACAACCATGTTTTTCTTGTATTTTAGGTCACGGTGTCATTTGAGTTTGCTGATTGGCCGATTATTCTTCTAGGATCTCTCTGTTGGCCGCTGAAGCAAAGATCCCTGACTTAGTAGCTGGAGTGAAATTAAATGGAGCTGAGCCACTTGGTTGCGCCATCCTGGCTAAATATTCTGACCAACTGTAGACTGATATCAATCTTCCATTATTCAAGAATCCTAGAATTTTTTTTTTAGTTACACTGTGATACCACAACTTACTCAATTAGGTCGTTAGAAATTATTTATATTTAGCTGCAAACAATTTATTTTTTTGGCGAATGAAAAGCATCTTGATTTTGGATTGTAACAAAGGCGTTGTCCTCTGCTGTTTTTAATCTTATATATCTTATAGATATCAGTGTGTCATCATTAACGAAGAGTCCCTGTTAGCACTAAATTTAACTTTGGAGTGCCACAGGGCTCCGTTCTAGGACTCTTTCTGTTTATGTTTTCTATATTTTTCAGAGTAGAAAAATCTTCAAACTTGTCATCTGGACAGTGTATTTGATGACCGAGACAGTTCGACTTTGATCTGGAAATCATTTTGTACTTGATAGAAGACACCTGGGGACTGGTTCTAAATAAACTAACCAGAGTTTCCCAAACCCCAAAAAAGAAGCTTAACCCAACAAACCTGCTTTACAAACTTTTTTTTTTCTCCAATGGATCATTCCTGTACAAAAGAGGGGTTACATGGAATTATATCACCCATCAGAAATATAATCAATTTGTTTTGTTTTCCAGATGACACAGTAGTAATTAAGCATTAACTACATAGAGAAACTCCATGAAGGACGTAAAGCCTGGAAAAAAAGTAGGTTATTTTATTAGTTCCTCAGATCTTCTGTCTTACCAGTGAATCTCTCTGACATGAGTAGCTTCGAGTATCAATGTGTGAAACATGGGGGCTTTAATTAACCCGGACCCTCATTTGAGGTTCAGACAAAACTTTTTTTTTAAACCTCACTGATCTAATCAGACTCATAAACACTGATTTATAGTTTAAATCTACGTCGGATCATTTTAACTCTTTACCAGTTTTCAGCTTGTCCAACAAGCCGCATCAAGACAGGAAATAAAAGAACACTTTACTCCTGGATTAGCTTCACCTCACTGGTTCCCAGTATGCGAGGTAATGGGGTAAAAGTCCTTCTGTATTTAAACTGAAATGTGTTTAAACTCTACAGGGCTTCGATTCTGATGTTTAAATTCTTTTGGGAATAAAATGAGAGGTTTCTGTTGTTTTGAACTAAAATCTTATGTTTACGTTTTATGGGGAAAAATTAGGTAAAAATTTGCTTAAAATAAGAGTAAAGCTTAACTTTTTTGTACAATCCTCTTCAGTTTTTGTTCCGTTCCGTTCTGTCATCTTCCGCTTGTTCCGGGGTCGGGTTGCGGGGGCAACAGCCTCAAACAGGTAGCCCAGGCCTCTCTCTCCCTGGCTGCATCCTCTAGCTCACCCGGAAGGATCCCAAGTCGCCCCCCGGCCAGCCGTGAGACATAGTCTCTCCAGCGGGTCCGGGGTCTGCCCCTTGGTCTCCTCCCGGTGGGACGTGTCCAAAACACCTCGCCCGCGTGGCGCTCGGGGTGGCATCCTGACCAGATGCTCGAACCACCCCATCTGGCTCCTCTCGACCTGGAGGAGGAGCGGCTCAACACCGAGCTCCTCCCGGATGGCAGAGCTCCTCACCCGATCTCTGAGTGAGAGCCCAGCCACCCTGCGGAGGAAGCTCATTTCGGTCGTTTGTATCCGCGATCTCATTCTTTCGGTCACCACCCACAGCTGAAAAACAAAGCTCTCGATTTACAAGTCGATCTACGTTCCAACCCTCACTTATGGTCACCTCAGTTTTTATTTTCGTGTCAATAGAAATGAACAGTCCTCAAATTGCACTAAAGAAATCTGTGGAGTGCCACAAGGCTCAATCCTAGGACCTCTTCTCAATAGCCATATTCTACATGTTCTATCCGTCCTTCGTGTTCCGGCTTAAACCAAAGTATAAATATTTAACTTGTCTTCTACTTTGTGTGTTTCCTGGTTTAGAAACTGTGACCGTGGTCAGCGCTGAGTGAGCGGACATGACTGAAACGCTGTGTAATCTAAGAAGAAGACACCAGTTTGATGGAAAGAGGTGGACAGGAATGAAGCGGGATTAAATAAGAAGTGAGGATGGCAGCTACGTGGGGGTGGGAGTGAACAGAAGGGTGAGAAAGAGCCGATGAAAACAAACGCAGGAAAGCACCAAATGAAGGAGAAAAAGTTGGAGGCTGTGGAGGCAGAACAAGGGAGGAGGAGGAGAGATGAAATGATGAAGGAATGGATGAGGGGTGGGTGGAAGGGGTTTCTGGTTTTAGTTGACGGGCCTCATTGAATAGACCTCCATTCTTCCCCCTGCTGCCTTCTCTTCTCATGCAAAGCAGGCCTGTTCAGTCTCTCAGCAATCCGTCACACAGAGAAAGAGCATGGCAGGCCTTTTACGAGCCTCACACTCTTCTAATCCATCCAGTGAGCCCAGCGGCCGCACCAACCGGGCCCGGCTGGCAGGAATGTGCAGGGCGGCGGGGGAGGGGCGCACAGGGAACAAGGGCCACCTAGACTCAGAGAGCAGGGTGATGAACCGTGCTGAGGATGGTGGACTGACCCTGAGAGGGGTTAACCTGCCCGGGAACAGACTCACACTCCGACACACAAACATACCGTACAATCGTCTGTTTTTATTTGTGAAGGAAAGACGAATGAGATGAAGGATGGCAGGATGTGGTGTGGACAAGCGCAGGCACATCGAAGGACGGTGCAGGTGCATGTTGGGAAATAAGAGGGAATTCTGTCATAAATTGTCAACCCATTTGAGTCTGAAAAGAAATCTAAGAGGAAAACACACACACATACACATACACACACAAAACCACCCAAACATAAACATTTACATACACAGAAGTGGACGCAAACATGCACACACACAAATACACACATAAACAGGTACACAAACAAGAAATACATGTACAAACACTAACAATTACACATAAACAAACATCCAAACACTAACGTACACACACATAAAAACATACACACAAATAGACACACATACAAACTATCATACACACACAAACATATAGACAAACATCTAAACACTAACGTACACACACATAAAAACATACATACAAATATACACACATACAAACTATCATACACACACAAACATGTATATACACACACTGTCGAGATTTTGTATCGCCACAATGTGAGCGTAGTGAAATTTTAGGATTAGGTACAAACACACATCTACACAGATACACACTACTATACACACACATAAATACATACGTAAATACACACACTAATTTACACACTTGTTCTAATACATACAGCAACACATGTACACACACAAATAAATGTACGTGTGTAAACATGCTCACATGTCCAAAAAATATACAAACGCAAACACAAAACATGCTCTTTAATATGTACACACACACTTATACACAATAACACACATTTGTACACAAAATATCGATCCCAAACACACAGTATGAGTGTCGGAACATAGGGAAAGACTTCCAGGAACCTGGACACCTAGAGGGATTCCCTGGGCCTGGAGATATTTAGGAACCAGGGTTTGAGCCAACTGGTTAAAAAGAACGGAAAATTCATTCTTTTTTTTTCACTCATTTATGTTTTTTACCGAAATAAACACATTTTGAATTTTCAACCAAATGTGTTTTTTTTTTTTTTTAAACATTTTTGTTCATCAAAGACAAATGGTAAAAATTTGATTACATAAAAAAAAGGTAATTTTGGACTAATAAATAAATTTAGTCCCACAACAAAAATAAGTTACAATAAAATAATTGTTATTGTTTTCAAAAGACTTACTATTTTTTAAACTCTTAACAGATAAAACCTCGTCTCATCAGGACGTCCACGGCTCTTTGCTGCTATCTAGAGGAATCACAGCTTCTGTGAGGAAAAGGACTCGTGTTTGGAGACATTTTTTTTCCTACACTCTTCATCATACAATAAAAACTTCCATAATAATCCAAATATATCATAAATAACAACAGATTATTGAGATAAATATTGCGTAGAAACCAGAGGGTGAACCTCATTAAAGGGTTAACAAGTTTAAAAATGACAAAAAAAAATCATAAATCTAATAAATGATCACATATAATTTAAAAAAAAGCTATGTTGTGTCAAAATAAACAAATGATCCCATTGAAAGGTGTCAGATTTGAACCCATATCTGTATACATGAGTATGTCATATAAAATAGATATAAGAATGAGTCTAGAAATCAACAACCAATAAAACAAATGAAATTCTGCTTCTTCTTTCAAAAAGTTGACGTAGGTTGAGCCACGACGAGTCGGGTTCATTTTTTTTCTCTCGCACCAACTACCTTAATGTCCTCCTTCAATTCATCCATAAACCTTGTCTTTGGTCTTCCTCTGGGGCTCCAGCCTGGTGGTTCCAAATCCAGCATCCTTCTTCTGATGTCCTCTCTCTCTCTCCTCTACACATGTCCAAACCATCTCAGTCTGACCTCTCTGACTTTAAAACCTCTAACATGTGCTGTTCCTCTGATTCTGTCCATCCTGGTCACTCCCAGAGAGATCCTCAGCATCTTCATCTCTGCTACCTTCAGATCTGCCTCATGTCTTTTTCTCTACACCAGGGATGGGCAAACTTTTTGGTTTGCGGGCCACATTGAGTTCTAACGTTTGACCAGGGGGCCAGAACAGGATCAGATGGATGGCATGCTTTGGTAACTACTAGATTAGAATGATACTTGTAGAATGGCGCGCCAGAGTCTAAACAAGCGAGCTAAATGTTACATCAAGAGTGTTAAATTTTAAATCTAGTGGCCCTAGGTCTAAAATCTAGTCTGATAGCACCTAAAACATGCATTTAGCGGCGCTAGGTTTTAAATCTAAGCGCTTGATGTAACATTTTGTTTGTTTTAACATCTAACACGCTTGTTTACGTGCATGTATTGGGCCTGATGGCTTTCCATATCTATGCACACTGTTTATTTTGACAGAATGTACGTCACGAAGACACAAACATTTTGATGGAAGCAATGTTATTGTTTTCTCAACAAAGCCAACATATCTACAGTGCGCCATCTAGTGACATAACATCAGAACTGCAGGGTAAATAAAACATTAACAAGGTTTATTTATTTAATTTTTTTTTATATTCAGCAGGCCTGATTAAAACGTTTAACGGGCCGCATGTGGCCCACAGGCCATGGTTTGCCCACGCCTGCTCTAGACCAAACAATATAGATGTTTTTATTATTAACCTTTCTTTTCATTGTAGCTGAAACTCTTCTATCACGTATCACACCTGATACTTTATTTCCACTGACTCTTCACACCTCTTCAACTTTTTTCTTTACACACTCTTAATTGGGCTGCACAGTAGCGCACTGTGCGAACCCGGCCTTAGAGCAAGAAGGGTGGGTTTGAGCCCCAGAGTGGGGGCGAGGCTTGAAACAACTGCCTTTCTGTGTGGAGTTTGCATGTTCTCTACGTGTATGCGTGGGTTTTCTCTGGATCCTCTGGTTTCCTCCCACCCTCCAAAAACATACATGTTAGGTTGATTGGCCACTATGAAATTGCTCCTGTGAGTGTGGATGGTTGTCTGCAACAGACTGGTGACCTGTTCAGGGTGTATCCTGTCACCCTATTAGGAATAAGTGGTTCAGAAGATGAAACAAAACACTCTGGACTGTTGAGCCTTGAGAACTTAAAATCTTCCACCTTCTTTTTCTCTTCTCCCTGTAACCTCACTCTTTTGTGTCCTCTGGGCTCTTTCTTAATCCCTGATGTAGTCTTAATCCCTCCACTCTTAACTCCTCTGTCACGCCTACAGCACACCTCACCGCTGTCTTACAGTCCTTATAAAACCTCTGTCACACCAAACCTTTTCATACAATACAATGGTTTCTCTCTTGCAACCCTTTCACAAGCTATCACCATATCCACGAAGACCCAACACAGCTCCCAATGACCTTCCCTGTACTTCTCTATGAACATGTTACTCCCTAGTTAGTTTTATGTACTAGCGTGTATGGTGGAGTGTTCCCAAAGACCTTCCTTGTACTTCTGTGGAAACGTGGTTTAGTTTTATGTACTAGCATGTATGGTGGACGGTTCTCAATGACCTTCCTTGTACTTCTCTATGAACATGGTACTTCTTGGTTAGTTTTATGTACTAGCGTGTAAAGTGGAGGGCTCCCAATGACCTTCCCTGTTCTTCTTTGGGAAGTACATAGACCATACAAGTTAGTACATGGTTAGTTTTATGTCCTAGCGTGTAAAGTGGAGGGTTCCCAATGACCTTCCCTGTACTTCTCTATGAATATGGTACTCCCTGGTTAGTTTTACGTACTAGCGTGTATGGTGGAGGGTTCCCAAAGACCTTCCTTGTACTTCTGTGGGAACATGGTACTCCCTGGTTAGTTTTTATGTACTAGCATGTATGGTGGCATGGACCAAGCCAGATGAGATGGTCAATGACGTTCCCTGTACTTCTCTGGGAACATGGTACTCCCTGGTTAGTTTTACGTACTAGCGTGTACTGTATGTTGGAGGGTTCCCAATGACCTTCCTTGTACTTCTCTATGAACATGGTCCTCCCTGGTTTATTTATCATGTTCTAGCGTGTATGGTTGAGGGTTCCCATGACCTTTTCTATACTTCTCTGGGGACATGGTGTAGTTTTATGTACTAGCTTGTATGGTGGACGGTTCTCAATGACCTTCCCTGTACTTCTGTATGAACATTGGTACTCCCTGGTTAATTTTATGTACTAGTGTGTATGGCGGATGGCTCCCAATGACCTTCCCCGTACTTCTTTGGAAGTACATATACCATGCCAGCTAGTACATGGTAAGTTTTATGTACTTGCATGTATGGTGGAGGGTTCCCAATGACCTTCCCTGTACTTCTCTATGAACATGGTACTCCCTGGTTAATTTTACGTACTAGTGTGTATGGTGGAGTGTTCCCAATGACCTTCCTTGTACTTTTGTGGGATCATGGTTTAGTTTTATGTACTAGCAAATATGGTGGAAGGTTCCCAATGACCTGCCCTGTACTTCTCTATGAACATGATACTCCCGCAGTGGGTAGCACAGTGGCCTCACAGCATGAAGGTCGTGGCTTTGAGTCCTGGGTAGGGACGAGGCTTGGAACACTGTCCTTTCTGTTGAGTTTGCATGTTCTCTCTGTGTTTGCATGGGTTTCTTCCGGGTACTCCGGTTTCCTCCCAACCTCAAAAGACATGCATGCTAGGTTGATTGGCCGGTTCCAAATTGCCCCTAGGAATGAGTGAGTGTGTGTGTGGATGGTTGTATGTGTGTGGCCCCATGACAGACTGGCGACCTGTTCGGGGTGTACCCTGCTCTTCGCTTTAAATTAGCCGGGATGGGCTCCGGCAGCCCTGTAAGGGATAGACGGATAAGAAGATGACTGACTGACTGGCTTCTCTTCGTTTCCATCAGACGGTGAACGGTCTTTTCAGCCACGGAGATTTCAGCCATGGACATTTGAGCCAAAAAACTGCAACCTAGGATATTTGAGCCACGGTGACTCGGAGATTTCAGCCACGGAAATTTGAAGAACTGCAACCTGGGCGCAACTTTGCTGGGCGCAACTGTTTATTTACGAAAAAAAAAAAAAAAATTTAAATTTTAAATGACTAAAAGCACGATAAAAATGTTTGCACAATAAAAAATTTTTAAGACTAAAAGCAATTATTTTCTGTAGTGAAACTGTTTATTTACGATAAAATTTTTACATAAAATATCAGAATTTTCTACATAAAATAGGTTTTTGGCCCAAATGTACATGGCTGAAACGTCCTAAATTCGGGGGCGCACTTGGCTCAAATATCCTATAGTATGTTAGAGTGGTTCAGGACATGTATGAGGGCTGTAAGACAGTGGTGAGGTGTGCTGTAGGTGTGACAGACGAGTTCAGTGTGGGGGTGGGACTGCACCAGGGATCTGCTCTGGGTCCTTTACTGTTTGCTATGGTGATGGACAGGCTGACAGATGAGGTTAGACAGGAATCTCCATGGACAATGATGTTTGCAGATGACATTGTGATCTGTAGTGAGAGGAGGGAAGAGGTGGAGGAAAATCTGGAGAGGTGGAGGTTTGCACTAGAAAGAAGAGGAATGAAGATTAGTCAGAGTAAGACAGAGTACATGTGTGTGAATGAGAGGGATCCAAATGGAAAAGTGAGGTTACAGGGAGAAGAGATAAACAAGGTGGAAGATTTTAAGTATCTAGGATCAACAGTCCAGAGCAATGGAGAGTGTGGAAAAGAGGTGAAGAAGCGTGTTCAAGCAGGCTGGAACGGATGGAGGAAAGTATCAGGTGTGATGTGTGACAGAAGAGTTTCAGCTAAAATGAAAGGAAAAGTGTAGAAAACCGTGGTGAGACCAGCCATGCTGATTGGTCTAGAGACAGTGGCTCTGAGGAAAAGACAGGAAACAGAGATGGAGGTAGCAGAGATGAAGATGCTGAGGATCTCTCTGCGAGTGACCAGGATGAACAGGATCAGAGGAACAGCACATGTTAGAGGTTTTGGAGATAAAGTCCGAGAGGCCAGACTGAGATGGTTTGGACATGTGTAGAGAAGAGAGACCGAGTACATCGGCAGAAGGATCCTGGGTTTGGAACCACCAGGAAAGAGGACTAGAGGAAGACCAAAGAGGAGGTTCATGGATACAGTGAAGGTAGACATGAAGATAGTTGGTGTGACTGAAGAGGATGCAGGAGATAGGGTTAGATGGAAGAAACTGACTTGCTGTGGCGCCCCCTGAAGGGAAATGCCGAAAGAAGAAGAAGACATGGCTCAAATATCCTAGGTTGCAGTTTTTTGGCTCAAATGTCCGTGGCTGAAAAAACCGTTCACCGGAGGCTTCCCTTCGTTTCCAGCAGACGGCGCCGTGGAGCTACAGAATGGTGCTGCTTCAACCACAGAAGAAGAAAAAGGGCGACATCTGGCTGTTCACACCTGATTTAATTGAATGAAGGCTACTAGCAGCGTCGATCCGCTGCGGTTCGCTTGCACATAACAAACGTATTTTTGAACCATTCCGTCAGAAAATCTGCCGCTGAACGGTAAGGAAGCATGGCGGACACGCACGAGCCGCTAATAACATGCTAACAGCTAGCCGAGGACAACACGGCTAGCTGCTAACATGCTAACAAATAAAAACATAAACGACGGGTTTGTTACGTTTAAACATTCCCCACGTGTTTTTTAAGAGTTAGCTTTAAAACTTTAAGATGTTATGACGTCAAATTTATGTGAATAATGAAGCGTGTTTACTGCTAACAGTGAGAGCGGAGTGTTAGCCGCTAGCGTTAGCATAGCTGGATTTTTACAGGCAAACTGGGCTAATTACTGGGATTCAAACTGGTTTATGATCATGTGCTTATGGTTAAACTGGTGGGTGGATTTAAACTGGGAGGTTTGGTGTAAAAAAAATGGAAAATGGGGTTAAAATGCGGTCTGTTCACTAGCAACACACAACGTAAATATTACAAAAAAAACCCACTAAAAATCACTTAAAATGAATCTATTTACCTGTTTTTTGTTGTTTTTATGTTTAAAATGAATTTAAAAAATGACATAAATAAGGAAAAGGGTGGAATGCCCCCTGCAGGTCAGGGACAGGGTCCTGCCCCAAGTGGAGGAGTTTAAGTATCTCCGGGGGAAGGATGGAGCGGGACATCGACAGACGGATCGGTGTGGCATCAGCAATAACTAGGACGCTGCATCGGTCCGTCGTGGTAAAGAGAGAGCTGAGCCGAAAAGTAAAGCTCTCGATTTACAAGTCGATCTACGTTCCTACCCTCACCTATGGTCACCAGCTGTGGGTGGTGACCGAAAGAATGAGATTGCGGGTACAAGCGGCCGAAATGAGCTTCCTCTGCAGGGTGGCTGGGCTCTCACTCAGAGATCGGGTGAGGAGCTCTGCCATCCGGGAGGAGCTCAGTGTCGAGCCGCTCCTCCTCCAGGTCGAGAGGAGCCAGATGGGTTGGTTCCGAGCGCTTTGCAGGCGAGGTGTTTCGGGCACGTCCCACCGGGAGGAGACCAAGCGGCAGACCCCGGACCCACTGGAGAGACTATGTCTCACAGCTGGCCGGGGAACGACTTGGGATCCTTCCAGGTGAGCTAGAGGATGCAGCTGGGATGAGAGAGGCCTGGGCTGCCCGTTTGAGGCTGTTGCCCCCACGACCTGACCCAGGAACAAGCGGAAGATGACGGATACGAAAAACGAAACATAAATAAGGATTAAACTTGTTCTGGAGCAAAAAAAAAAATCCTCCCATAAAGAAGGAATGCAACACTTTGAGTTCGGTGTTTATTGATAAAATGTATCTCATTCACAGAAACATCGTGACACAAAAAAATGTGAAATATGTTCTCAAGCAGAAACAAAAAAAAAAACAAGGACACAAAAAGTGCTCTACAAGTGAGGGTCAGGATTCTGCCCCAAGAAGAGCAGGTTTAAGTATTTTGGGGTGTGTTTACAGGAGGAAACTATTAAGAGGGGTATCAGTGCAGTGTCTGCAATAATTAGAATGTTATATGGGTTTTTTAAGTAGTGAAGAGAGCTCAGCCACATCCGCAGGGTGGCTGGGCATCTGGTAGGAGCTCGGTGTCGAGCCGCTCATCCTCCAGGTCGAGAAGAGCCAGATGGGGTGGTTCAGGCATCTGTTCAAGATGCCCCCTGAGCGCCTAGCTGGTGAGGTGTTTTGGGCCTGTCCCACCGGGAGGAGACCAAGACGTACACCCCGGATCCGCTGGAGAGACTATGTCTAACAGCTGGCCGGGGAATGACTCGGGATCCTTCAGGAGTAGCCGGGGAGAGAAAAGCCTAGGCTTCTCGTCTGAGGCTGTTGCCCCTACGACCCAGCCCCGAATGAGTCGAAGACGACAGAATGGAAGAAAGAGCTGAGCCAAAAAGCAGAGATTTTGTTCCTGCCTTCGCCATCTGAAAAGGGAACAAGATCCAGAATGCAAAAGGCTGAGATGACTTTCCTCCTTCAAATGTAGGTTGAGAATCTCTGTCATCCAGGAGAGGATTCAACTAAAGCCGTTGTTCCTCTAGGTTGATAGAAACCAGATGTGATGGTTCAGCTTTGTGGTCAGGCTCACAGACAGTTCACTGGTTAGGTGTTGTGAGCCTGTCCCCTGCTGGCCAGGGAGCACCTCAGAATCTTCTCATATGAGCTATAAAACATAGCCAGGGTGAGTTATGTGGGCTACCTGCTGGGGCCGATGTAGCGCAAGCTGACTCCAGATAAGTGGAAGTAATCCGACCACTCCCTGGGTTTGGGTTGTGAGGGCATCAGCCTCATACGGGAAGCCCAGGCTTCTCTCACCCCAGCTGCATCCTTCAGTTCATCCGGAAGGATTCCAAGTCGTTCCCTGGCCAGCTGTGAGACATAGTCTCTTCAGCTGGTCCGGAGTCTGCCTCTTAGTCTCCTCCCAGTGGGACGTGTCCGAAACACCTCACCAGCGAGGCGCTCAGGATGCATCCTGACCAGATGCCCGAACCACCCCATCTGGCTCCTCTCGACTTGGAGGAGGAGCGGCTCTAGACAGAACTCCTCATCCGATCTCTGAGAGGCCAGAAGAAGTATGGTAGAAAAAGTAGTTTAGACTAATAACCAAAAAAATGCACTCGCTCTCTTGGTGTCCCGCAAGGCAATGTGCACGGCCCACTGCTTTTTATGTTTTACATATTCTACTTTAGCCCTTTAAGTGCCAAGACAACTTCATTCACACTTTTTTTTGCACCAGAATTTACACAATCTGCCCCAAGTGGAGGAGTTTAAGTATCTCGGGGTCTTGTTCACGAGTGTGGGGGGATGGAGCGGGAGATCGACAGGCAGATTGGTGCGGCGTCAGCAATAACTAGGACGCTGCATCGGTCCGTCGTGGTAAAGAGAGAGCTGAGCCAAAAAGCAAAGCTCTTGATTTACAAGTCGATCTACGTTCCTACCCTCACCTATGGTCCGTATCACCCTTAATGAGATTTTTAAAATAGAAATATTTAATAGTCATAACACCCCTGACCCAATCTGACCTCCAGGTGACGAGCTGGCGCAGGTGGCGGGTTGTCCGTGGACCATGCGAGACAGCGGCGGCAGCCTGACCCAGAACCGCTGGCAGGGAGACCTGGGCCTGACCGCGGTAGGCCAGGACAGCGCAGGAGGGGGCGGGACTTTTAAAGGTAACTCCGCCCTTTTAAAGACACCTCTCTCTCCACGATGTGGCTCACTTCTCGTTCTCCACCTTTCTGTTAGGTGGAATCCCCGGAGACCACTTGATAGACCCGGTCTCCGGTCACAGCGTGTCCAGCCCTGTGCACCTCCAGTTGGACCAGAAGAAAAAACTGTGGAGTGGAGGGTACCTGCAGGAGGAGGCGGTGGGCGTGGAGACCATCGCTGATGATGATGAAGAAGAAGAAGATGAAGAAGTGAACCACCTGTATTCTGACGACCTGGAGGCTTTTGAGGATAAGGGTTGGCAAGGGAACAATGAGGAAGAGGAGGACTTTGGAGACATGGAGGATGAGGATGAGGACGGGGAGGATGATTGGGAGGTCAGGAGTCAGACCCGCTTCCCCGCCTATCAACACCCCCCTCAGCAGCAGTATGGACCTCCTCAGAGAGACGCCTCCCCGGAGGACATGGTCTCCCCCGTTGCAGGAAGAGACTTGTTCAGGTCCCAGTTCAACAGGTACCGGGCTCTCCGCAGGCTCCGGAGACTCCGAACTTACACCCACCAGCGGGGCCGCCTCGCCCAGCAGTGGAAGAACTGGAGACAAAGAGCCCGCTGGGTCCACTCCCAGTGGAACCGACGCTACGACACAGTGAGGAGGCGGCGCCACCTCGATATGTACAGCAATTACGAAGACGAGTATGAGGACACCGAGGACGAAGACGCATACAGTGGTAAGACCTTCTGGTTTTGGTCCTAAATACTGATCCAGATCCTGTAAGGACGTCCCACTCTGTCTGGTAGATAAACAGATGAACGGACCGTCTTCAGAAAGACAGGAGGAGCGAATGAGGCGGGACGCGGACCTGAAACCACCAGAAATTTCTCTCAATGAGGAACACACCAGCTACGTGACAGGTAGGAATGGAATTTAAAAAAAACTCTTAATGGTTCTGATGGCAACAACGTAAACATGGGGCACTTGTTTTGGTCCCACCACACCCCAAAGCGGAGGAGCTAGTCACCTGCTCTCAATTAGTCCGTCACAAGTAGCAACAAATACACGAGGACGACAGAGCGACCACGAGGAAGTAGGTCCAAAATGTAACAAATAATTCCAAAATGGATTCCAAGAGTGCCAACCGTCCCAAAAGTAGCCTCTGACAAGGTCTGTGGTAAAAGACCGCCCCTTTTCCCTGCCAGCCAATGAGTGCAGAGCAACAAACTAACAGAACAAATAAGAACTTGACATCTCAATGTCTTATGCCCCGCCTCTTAAAGTGACAGTGCGCGACAAAACTTTAGACTTTAAACAGAAACTTTAAAACACTCCTGGACCCTAACGGTGACCCGGAACACCTTCCGTCTGGAGTGATCTCGAGAGTTCACTACACCTACGTTCAGTTTGCGTCATGTCGCGTGTCGCTACATAATCTGTATAATTTTTCTAGCTCAGTGGTTCTCAGATCATACGAGCCCTCACTCGTCTGTTTTTCTAGGTATCCTGGAAGAGTCTCTGCAGCAGTACGGCAGCCTGATTCCCATTCATGTGGACGAAATCGTCGAGAAGCTCCAGGATTTGTTCACTGAGAGCTTCTCTCAGCCTCACAGGTTAGTAGGTAGTCGCTCTTCCAGCCGGCTGAAGCTCTACAGGCTTTACTCAGTACTCTGTGTGTGTTTTAGGAAGGCCATGGTCCAACATTTGATCCAGTCCTTCCAGCGGTCGTCTGGATCGGCTGCAGCTAAAATGTTCAGAGTGAACTACAAGAGACACGTGCTGACCATGGACGACCTGGGGACCTTGTACGGACAGAACTGGCTTAATGACCAGGTGGGTGGAACCCCCCACCTCCTCTCTCCATCGATCCTCCGCTTTCTTTTTTGTAGTTTAAACGGCACAAAATCTGCTAAAATTTGATGATTATCTCGCCGTCTTCACAGATCATGAACATGTACGGTGACCTGGTCATGGACTCCGTTCCCGAGAGGGTAGGAACATCGCACCACTATAACCACAGCAACCAGCAGGCCGTCTGAAAACAGGAAGTGATGTCATGTCTCTTTCTCCTCAGGTTCATTTTTTCAACAGTTTTTTCTACGATAAGCTACGAACTAAAGGATACGAAGGAGTGAAGCGGTGGACGAAGAACGTAAGAAAAAAAAACATGTCCACGTTGTGACCAGTAGTACCAGTATGACACGTCTCTCCATTGTGTGTTCAGGTGGACATCTTCCAGAAGGAACTTCTCTTGATCCCCATCCATCTGGAGGTTCACTGGTCGCTGCTCAGTGTGGACATCCCACGCCGTGCCATCACGTACTTTGACTCCCAGAGAACCCTCAACAGGCGCTGTCCGAAGGTAGCACCTGTTAATTATAAAATCTAAGCTCCCAGTTTGAAGCTAGAGGTCTTACACTAGTGCTTCTCAAATAGTGGGGTGCGATGCCGGGGAGAAGAGGGCAACACAATTTTTATTTTATTTTTTTTCCGTGCTAGAATAAGGTGTAATTGCACCTCCACTCCAGTAGTTGGCAGTGTCACTCTCATTGTCAGAGTGTGCTGGAAGTATTAGCTCTATGGTGTACGGAGGTGGGAGGTTTTGCACCAAGCGACACGAAGTGCAGTAAACAGACCATTAATGAGCGCAATTGTTTTTTTTTGTCGCCAAAGGGGCGCAACAGAAACTAATCGACAAAAACAATTCTACGTTAACGTAAGACAGATACCTCTGAGAAGCTAGCCCCTCTTAAAAAAAAAAATATATATATATATATATATATACGTATTCATAAAAACAAAAAAATTTGTTAGCCGTTTGTGCTATTTTAGTTGTTTAGATATTTACAATTCTTTTATAGGTCAATCTGCGATCATCCAGACCCTCATTTTGCTTGTAAATGCGAGAAAACTCCCAAAAATGGTGTCAATTGTATGTGCTGTAAAAAAATTTGTTTGTGCTATTTTAGTTTATTTTAATTTTAAGTAATACGATTTGGATGATGACGTCACCAAAGGTGGCGACGCCCGGAAATGAATATAGATTTGGATGACGTCAATGTTCAAATCGTATTTCTATTAAAAAAACCTAAAATAGCACAAACAAAAATTTTACAGCACAAACGATTGACATATTTTTTGTTTATATATTTTTTTTAAGAGGGGCAGCTTCACGGAGCTAAGACTGATGATCGGACAGATTAGTTTTATGTTCGTCCGTTAAACACCTAAACAATCTATTTCTGTTCAGATTTTTTCCATTACTTTGGTCTGAAACTTGTTTTTGTTTTTTTTTTCAGCATATTTACAAATATCTTCAAGCTGAAGCCATAATAAAAAACAAAGAAGACTTTTTGAGTGGATGGAAAGCCTTTTTTAAAATGGTAACTCCTCCCACTTTTGGTTCTTTTTCTGAGTGTTGGTCTGTGAGTCTCACGAGGTGGTCCTGCTGTGTTTACAGAACGTGGGTCGCCAGAACAACGACAGTGACTGTGGAGCCTTCGTACTCCAGGTGAGATGAAGTCTTATGTCAGTTCCGTTCTGTCATCTACCGCTTATCCGGGGTCGGGTCGCGGGGGCAACAGCCTCAGACGGGAAGCCCAGGCTTCTCTGAACCCGGCTGCATCCTCCAGCTCACTTGGAAGGATCCAGAGTCGTTCCCCGTTCAGCTGTGAGACATAGTCACTCCAGTGGGTCCGGGGTCTGCCTCTTGGTCTCCTCCCGGTGGGATGTGCCCGAAACAAGACCTCACCAGTAAGGTGCTCAGGGGGGTGGGGGGGATCCTGATCAGATGCCCGAACCACCCGATCTGGCTACTCTCGACCTGGAGGAGGAGCAGCTCGACATCGAACTCCTTCATGATGGCAGAGGTCCTCACCTGATCTTTGAGTGAGAGCCCAGCCACCCTGCTGAGGAAGCTCATTTTGGCCGTTTGTATCCACGATCTTATTCTTTCGGTCACCACCCACAGCTGGTTACCATGGTGAGGGTAGGAATGTAGATCCTGGTTACCATGGTGAGGGTAGGAATGTAGATCCTGGTTACCATGGTGAGGGTAGGAACGTAGATCCTGGTTACCATGGTGAGGGTAGGAATGTAGATCCTGGTTACCATGGTGAGGGTAGGAACGTAGATCCTGGTTACCATGGTGAGGGTAGGAACGTAGATCCTGGTTACCATGGTGAGGGTAGGAACTTAGATCCTGGTTACCATGGTGAGGGTAGGAACGTAGAACCTGGTTACCATGGTGAGGGTAGGAACGTAGATCCTGGTTACCATGGTGAGGGTAGGAACGTAGATCCTGGTTACCATGGTGAGGGTAGGAACGTAGATCCTGGTTACCATGGTGAGGGTAGGAACGTAGATCCTGGTTACCATGGTGATGGTAGGAACGTAGAACCTGGTTACCATGGTGAGGGTAGGAACGTAGATTCTGGTTACCATGGTGAGGGTTGGAACGTAGATCCTGGTTACCATGGTGAGGGTAGGAACGTAGATCCTGGTTACCATGGTGAGGGTAGGAACTTAGATCCTGGTTACCATGGTGAGGGTAGGAACTTAGATCTTGATTACCATGGCGATGGTAGGAACTTAGATCCTGGTTACCATGGTGAGGGTAGGAACGTAGATCCTGGTTACCGTGGTGAGGGTAGGAACGTAGATCCTGGTTACCATGGTGAGGGTAGGAACGTAGATCCTGGTTACCATGGTGACGGTAGGAACGTAGATCCTGGTTACCATGGTGAGGGTAGGAACGTAGATCCTGGTTACCACGGTGAGGGTAGGAACGTAGATCCTGGTTACCATGGTGAGGGTAGGAACGTAGATCCTGGTTACCATGGTGAGGGTAGGAACATAGATCCTGGTTACCATGGTGAGGGTAGGAACGTAGATCCTGGTTACCATGGTGAGGGTAGGAACGTAGATCCTGGTTACCATGGTGAGGGTAGGAACGTAGATCCTGGTTACCATGGTGAGGGTAGGAATGTAGATCCTGGTTACCATGGTGAGGGTGCTATTTGGCCCAGCTCTCTCTTTACCACGACGGACCGATGCAGTGTCCTAGTCGATCCACCTGTCGATCTCCCGCTCCATCCTTCCCCCACTCGTAAACAAGACCCCGAGATACTTAAACTCCTCCACTTGGGGCAGGACCCTGACCTGCAGGGGGCAGGTCTTATGTTAGTCGTGCATGTAAACATAAGCGTCAATAGCTTTAGGTTTTAATTTAAACTAGAGACTCACATGAGGTCGATTACGATCGACCGCTAGTTTCCAGGAAGAGTTATAGTCGATCAGGGGAAAAAAAAAAACTCCACCTAATTTAAGTTATGATCTGTCCTCAGTTTGCATTTTTAAAATTTTATTTATATATATTTATATTTGCAGCATTGTTCGACGCAAAAAATCTCTTAATGAATAGTTCTTTGTAACCATGGCAACCAAACATGCTCTTTTCTCCTTCCTCTTTGTTGTCTTACCGAGCTCAAAAAAACTGAACGCCATCTTTACGCTCACGTTTCTTTTTCTACATCAAATGCGATTATTTTCTTTTGCAATCTGGGCGTTTGAGTCCTGGAGTGGGGGCGTGGCTTAAAACACTGTCCTTTCTGTGTGGAGTTTGCATGTTCTCCCTGTCCATGTTTCCTCCCACTCTCCAGAAACGTACATGTGAGGTTGATTGGCTGCTATAAAATTGTCCCTACGAACTGTATGTGGCCTTTTGACTGACTGGTGACCTGTTCAGGGTGTACCCTGCCTCTTGCTTTAAATCAGCCGGGATGAGCTCCGGTACTTCCCGCCAACTCGTTACGGAATAAGCAGTTCAGAAGGCAAAACGAAATATGTAATGTTTGGCACAAACAATATGTCCCCTCACCTTCTTAACCGTCTGTCCTTTTCGGCGTTGCGGGGGCTGCCGGAGCCGATCCCGGCTGATTCAAGGCGAGGAGCAGTGAACACCCTGAACAGGTCGCTAGTCTGTTGCGGGGCCAAACACACTCGTAGGGGCAATTTGGAACCAGTTAATCAACCTGAAGCATGTTTTAGGAGGGTGGGAGGAAACCCACCCAGACACGGGGAGAACATGCAAACTCCACACAGAAAGGCCAGTGTTCCCTGCCTCGTCCCCACCTAGGGCCTGAACCCACAACCTTCTTGCTGTGAGGCCACTGTGCTACCCGCTGCGCCACCGTGCCGCACTACAAACAATATGTAAATATTTAAATTTTTTATCGGCACTTCTGATTGGTGGTAAAATAAGGTTTTGGTATTTCGGGGAACACCCAGTTCATCTGCTGAGTTTAGTGATGAATACATTGAGGTCTCGTAACGTGATGCCTCAAAGCGTACTGCGTGCGGCCGTCGTCATGCCCAGGACGTCTTTTTCCAGTTTGGACTATTTTAAAACTAAGACAATAAATATTTCTATTGAAAATAATTTATAAATGTTTTCTTTTGCTTCACATAATGACACATTTTTTTCCAAGTTTTTCTTTTTTTTTTTTTTTACTCACTTTATTCATCCCTCACCCGAGAAATTTGTGTGCTTTGTTTAATGTTCGTCACTAGATGGCGCCAAAAATGCAACAACACTGCTCCCATTAAAATGTGTGTGTCTCCGTGATGTGCACACTTTCAAAATAAACAGTGTGCCCATATATGGAAAGCCAATGGGCCCAATTCACGCACGTAAACAAGTGTGTTTGATGTTAAAACAAGAAAAATGTTCCATCAAGTGCTTAGATTTCAAACCTAGTGCCTCTAGATTTGAAATTTAACGCTTTTGACGTACCATTTAACGCTTGTTTAAAATCTAGCGCCATTCTATTGGTCTAATCTAGCGGTTACCAAAGCATGACATCCATCTGCTCCTGTTCCCAGGGGCAAATCTAGGATTTTCTAAAGGGGCAGGGGAACAAAATAAGCACCTGTGGTGCACGCCAGTATAGAAGGGTCTTCCCGCACCCCCAAACCTTTTTGAAAAATAAGTAATTTTTCTGCATTTTGGTTCATATTTTAACCAAAGTTTATAATAATTAAAGTAATTTTTTTTTTTTGGTCGACCTAGAGGGGCGGGGCATGCCCCTCCCTCTCCTGGGTCCGGCCCGCTTGTCAAATGTTAGAACTCAATGTGGCCCGCGAGTCAATAATTTTGCCCACCCCTGCTCTAACCACTGAGCCACCGTCTCCCAACAGTTTTAGAGTTTGCTTTTTTAAAACAAATTTGTCCGGTTTGTATTTTTGATCCACGGTAGTGACGATATTTCTAAAGCAGGCCGTTTAGCCGAAACTATTTTACTATAAATGGACGGTGGCTCAGTAGTTAGAGCGTTCGCCGCAGACCAGATGTCAACCGGAAGTTTGCGGGTTTGCATCCCTCTGAGTTCACGTCTAGGGTCCTTGGAGAAGACACCTAACTCCCCGTTTCTCCCACCATTGGTGCCTTCGTGGCAGCCTGCTGCGGCGAAGTAGTGCAGCACACAAATTTCCCCGTTAAGGGCCGAGTAGAGTGAGTAAAAGAAAATGAAATCAAAGTATGTTTCAAGAATAAATGATTTTCCACGTATCGTTGTCAGAATCCCACAGGTTTTAATTGGAATTATTTATTTGACAAATTCTTAACTTTGAGAATGTTTTTGCTTACATATTGTAAACACGAACACATGACTTGCCCCTCGTTCCGTCTCTCCTCCTCTTCCTCACTCTGACCCCTCTCCTGTCCTCCTGCAGTACTGTAAGTGCTTGGCTCACGGCCAGCCGTTCAGCTTCGATCAGCAGGACATGCCCCGACTCCGAAGGCAAATGTACAAAGAACTGTGTCACTGTAAGCTCACCCTGTGACCCGACGTGGAGACCCAGCATGCCTCAGCAGGACCACCCGGAGAAGGACTGCTCGCTCCATGTGCTAAACTCTCTTTAAAATCCACTCTTTCTTTCTTTTTTTTTTTTTTCGTTCAGTGGGATCATGATTTCTGTTTGTGACACATTTGAGGGTAGCCGGTTCGACTTTCATCTTTAAGGCAGCGTAGCGTTCACCCCGCTTAGAATCATGTTTCGGCGTTCTTCAGGACAAAACTTGTTCCGTCTGCGATGGATCGCAGCGCAAATCTTTACGGTTTTTTTTTTATGTGTTTTCTTGCTGTCAGTAAATCGTGGTGAAATACTTCTTGCTTTCAAAAAGGACAGTTGTGTTTTTTTTTTTTTTTTTTTGAGTTTTTGCAAATTATGTTCAAGTTAAAATTTCTTTTTTTTTAAAAAAACAAAACAAAGCAAGCCATTTTTTTTTTTTTTTTTTTTGGGAAGGACCACGACAGCTACACAGCGGGCACAGTATGTCCATCATGGAGTGACATTACTTTTCTTTTTTATAATTAAAAATAATTTAAAAAATTGGTCTGTTTTGCATTCTTTTTTTTTTTTAAATCCCGTTGTGACGACATCGTTTTCTAAACGACGTATTCAAGTTGCTAAAAAATAAACACGGTAAGTGTTCAATGGTGGAGTTTATTGGGTCAGATGTCGCGTTCAAATGGCACATCTGGAATTTGAGTCGCATGGGCGTGGTCTTTTACGAGAAACTCAGGCTCCTCTGACCCCGGCTGCCCACTCCATCTCACCCGCAAAGTTTCCAAGGTATTCCCTGTCCAGCTGTGAGACATAGTCTCACCAATGGGTCCGGGGTCTGCCTCATGGTCTCCTCTTGATGGGACGTCCCCGAAACTCTTAACAGCTAGGTGTTCGGGAGACATCCTGACCAGATCCCCAAACCACCCCATCTGGAATGAGTGTGTGTATAGTTGTGAGTGTGGCCCAGCGACAGACTGGCGACCTGTTCGGGGTCCCTACCCCTCGCATTGGATCAACCGGGATCCCGTAAGGGGTAGACGCTTAAGGTGACCACCTCAGATCTACACGTTCTCATTCAAACCCTTGGTTTGGGTTCTAAAAAGATGAGGTGTGATATGATTCATGACTTCTGTGGGTCGGTACGTGTAGTTTAGTCTATTTAAAAAGGAACAAAGCCATTTTTATAAGTTTCTTAGTTTTAAAATGTGGTTCTTTGGGTCAGATGTAAAAAAAAACACGTAACACATACAAATAAACATGTTCATACACCACAGTACTGAGTATACATACGACATAACACACTTAAAACTACTTAAGTAAAAAACTAACATATCATTACTCATTTTAATGTTAACAGTAAGATCTGTTAATGGGCCACATGTTCAGTGTTTTCATGTGACCCCTGGCCCCTTTTCGGCCCCCTTTGTTTGACGCCCCTTTTAGAGCAACATCTGGACCATTCAACACACGTCTCTGTTCAGAGGAGAGCTTGTAAAATTTGAACTACATTCTACATCCATCACAGCATCGTGGAGGGTGGGTGGTGTTCAAACAGTCCGGTTCTGTACCCCGAAGAACGGTCAGGGTGCTGGACCAGTAGGGCGGGTCTCTAGAGGACCCTCCAAATCATCCAGCACCATATCAGAGTAAATCGATATTAAACTTCAGTTCCGTCGTCTTCCGCTCATCTGGGGTCAGGTGGCGGGGGCAACAGCCTCAGGCGGGAACCCCTGGCTCCTCTCATCCCAGCTGCATCCTCTAGCCCGAGTCGTTCTCGGGCCAGCACATCCGGGGTCTGCCTCTTGGTCTCCTCCAAGTGGGACGTGCCCGAAACACCTTACCAGCTAGGTACTTGGGGGGCATCCTGACCAGATGCCCGAACATCCTCATCTGGCTACTCTCGACCGTCTCGACCTCAAGCTCCTCACGGATGGTAGAACCCCTCACCTCATCTCTGAGCGAGAGCCAAGCTAACCTGCAGAGGAAGCTCATTTCAGCCGCTTGTATCCGCAATCTCATTCTTTCGGTCGCCACCCACAGCTGGTTACCGTGGTGGGGGTAGGAACGTAGATCCTGGTTACCATGGTGAGGGTAGGAACGTAGATCCTGGTTACCATGGTGAGGGTAGGAACGTAGATCCTGGTTATCATGGTGAGGGTAGGAACGTAGATCCTGGTTACCATGGTGAGGGTAGGAACGTAGATCCTGGTTACCATGGTGAGGGTAGGAACGTAGATCCTGGTTACCATGGTGAGGGTAGGAACATAGATCCTGGTTACCATGGTGAGGGTAGGAACGTAGATCCTGGTTACCATGGTGAGGGTAGGAACGTAGATCCTGGTTATCATGGTGAGGGTAGGAACGTAGATCCTGGTTACCATGGTGAGGGTAGGATTGTAGATCCTGGTTACCATGGTGAGGGTAGGAACATAGATCCTGGTTATCATGGTGAGGGTAGGAACGTAGATCCTGGTTACCATGGTGAGGGTAGGAACGTAGATCCTGGTTACCATGGTGAGGGTAGGAACGTGAATCCTGGTTACCATGGTGAGGGTAGGAACGTAGATCCTGGTTACCATGGTGAGGGTAGGAACGTAGATCCTGGTTACCATGGTGAGGGTAGGAACGTAGATCGACTTGTAAATCGAGAGCTTTGCTTTTCGGCTCAGCTCTCTCTTTACCACGACGGACCGATGCAGCGTCCTAGTTATTGCTGACGCCACACCGATTTGACAGTCGATCTCCCGCTCCATCTTTCCCCCACTCGTGAACAAGACCCCGAGATACTCAAGCTCCTCTATCCCTGACCTGCATTAAACTGTTTCCTGTAAATACAGTTTATAAAATAAAGAAAATATTCTTTTAATTGACTTTTTTTGTTACTTAAAAATGTAAAGGACATAATTTTATTTTTGTTTAACATTTTGATAGAAAATTCTTGGATTCAAGTTTCTGGTGAAAATATTTTATTTCTAGTATTTTTATACTAAATGTAAAAATATTCAGAATCTATTTTATATCTATATTTAAAACATTTGATCTAATCATTGTCCTAGTTGCTGTTTTTATTGTAAATTCCTCTGCATGAGGATTTTTTTCAAAAGGTGTACTGTCTCTTTAAAAAAAGGAAAAACTCAAATCAGGCCACACCTATGTTTAACACGCAATCAAAACCAACCAATCACAGACGGTAATAGGAGGGGCTTACTTGACAGACACCAGTATCCTCCAATGAGAATCGTTGGTGATCTGTTCCTCGTATAAAAGACTTTTGAGCCATACTTTCTTTCTTTGGAATAATGTCGGCTGAATATGATAACAGGTGAGTCCTTTACGATCTGCACCCACGACGTTTATTTACACCCCAAAAAAAAATCCACGTTCAGATTTTAAAATCAACGAAGAGAAAATGAAAATAAAAGGTTGAGAAGGGGGCGCTGTGTGAGCTTTAGGATAACGGTTAGGCCCGTTTTTTCTTTTTGGATCGCACCGGAATTCAAGCCGAATGCTAGCCTGACGGGATCTGAGTAGTTTAAAGTGTAATGATCGGTATTTTAATTGATGAGGATGATCGTGGAGGATGATTCGTGATTTTCTCGTGGATTACTTCGGGAATCCGGCGCCTTGTTCGACACGTGAGTCGGGCCTTCAGTAGGCCTCCATCAGGCCTCGTGGATCTGGATCAGAATCAAGATCCACGATCACGATTAAAATCATTTCTACGTTTTTAATGAATTAAAACCTCCATCGATGTGATTTCGTTTTATTTTTAACGTGATTAACGATGTGATTTGAAGTACTTCCGTTTAAAGGGCACATGGTGGCCGGCAGGCTAAGCTAACATGCTAACGGAGCCATTTTGTTGTAGATTGTCCATCTTTGTTAAAACCTCTCTGACTGGATTCTGAATAAATAATATTTATACAATCCTTCCATATGATTGGTTCATTTTTACATCGCTGTAAAAGTATGACTATTGCTTGAAAGCGAAAAGATTCTTCTTTTTTTTTCTCACTTTAAAACCGATAAAAGTCACTTTTAACACTAATAATTTGTTAAAAATGATAAAATTTGAAACATTTTGAGCTCATTTTGATGTTTGGAGTTAATTTGGTGAAAAATTGTAGGTTTTTTTTTTTTGAGGGTACGAATTTTCTTGGTGAAAAATGGCGGTTTTCTGTCTGATTTTGTTCCAACATTTAAAAAAAACACATAAATTCATTAAAGTATTTTTTAATTTGAATGATTAATTAAAGAGGGGTACACCATGAACGTGCTGATGTGGCAGTTTTTCTCAGAAGCTAACACCCACACTGTTCTGATTTTCCAGAGACAATGGCCCAGAGGGCATGGAGCCAGATGGCATCATCGAGGTGAGGATTTGTCATCATGTAGAAAAAAAACGTAACTCTTTAAACGTCAAATGTGTCCTAATCCGATCACTGGTCACACCTTCTTCCAGAACATGAAGAGAACATTTCAACATGTCGTTTTAAACCGTTTCTGTTTTACCACCATCTTGTGGTGTCGGAATCACACGACCAGATGGACCGGGTAGAAGCTGAGTTTTAGGACGGTGGTTTTCAACCTTTTTTATGCCAGTTTTTAATTTTAAAAAAACGAGGCACACCAATAAGTAAAAATATTAAACGATCCTCTTTAGCCGCCGATATTAACAATATCGTAATTCTCACCAAAGTGTACGAAATATGTCATTAATTTTCATTTTAACATGTTTAGTTCCGAACAATGAGGATTTAACCAAACTTTGTTGTAGAAAATTTGAGGCTTTAATTTGAATACCAAAATTTTTCTCCTTTAAAACGCAACCTAAATTTTCTCAATGTCTCAAAACCATGTAGTAAACACGAGCTGCTAGCTGGGGTAGTTTTTGGGAGGGATGGATAGCAGTCAGTCATCTTCTTATCCAACAGTCTCTTTTGGGGTTGCGAAGAGCAGGTACACCCCGAACAGGTCACCAGTCTGTCGCGGGTGGATAGCAGTGAGCAACAAAAAAAAAGCGAGGAAGAAGAGTGGGTTGCTATAGTTACAGAACAACCCGGCTAGTCTTACAATATTTCATACTTTCCGTTCTGTCGTCTTCCGCTAATCCGGGGTCAGGTAGTGAGGGCAACAGTCTCAGACGGGAAGTCCAGGCTTCTCTCACCCCAGCTGCATCTTCCGCCTCACCCATAAGGATCCAGAGTCGTTCCCCAGCCAGCTGTGGGACATAGTCTCTCCAGCGGGTCTGGGGTCTACCTCTTGGTCTCCTCCCGGTGGGACGTGCACGAAAGACCTCTTTAGCAAGGCGCTTGGAGTGCAGCCTGACCAGATGCCTGAACAACCCCATCTGGCTTCTCTCTACCTGGAGGAGAAGCGACTCGACACAGATTTTATACTGATAAACGCAAATAAATGCGCTTTAATTTCGTTTTTTTTTTTTAATATCCTTTTACACAAATACCAACCATAACCGGTTGATACCGGTACATCACGATCACCACTTTAGGTGAACTAGAACCATTATCCACAAAATACCTGACGATCTCTCGTGACACACTAGCACGGGTTGAAAAACACTGCTCCTAGAGAATTCAGGGGAAACCTCAAAATCCTACCGAGTCTTTTAGAATATAAAACACTTAGTTGGTTAAAGATGCGTTTTTCAGCAATTAATCATGTCAATCTTTAATTTTTTTTAACTTCTATTATGACCACATGAACTTTTTTAACGTAAAAACGATGCAAACGGTGATAAAAAATACTGCTAAAGGCAAATAAGCAGCATGATCGCAGCTTGGAATTAAAACAAAAATATTTTTCATTGTTTTGTAAACTAAATGTTTTGATTTATCTTAAATATACGTTATGTTTAGAATATCAACAATAAATATTTTAGTGTTTTCATAAACGTTAAATATTT
This sequence comes from Neostethus bicornis, assembly GCA_902685375.1. Taxonomy (NCBI): domain Eukaryota; kingdom Metazoa; phylum Chordata; class Actinopteri; order Atheriniformes; family Phallostethidae; genus Neostethus; species Neostethus bicornis. The sequence continues at coordinate 21,295,815 of LR738558.1, read as the reverse complement.
ATTCTTTAAATATTTATTATTATTTTATCCTAAATTTATTTTTATTTTTTTCTGCATTTTTATTTGAACAGTTGTAAAAAATAAATTTTACTTCACAGATTAATAAAATCTAATATTTAAAATAACAAAAATGTGACAAAATTCTTTTTTTTCTACAAATTCTTTGAACGCCACTTAAAAAAAGAAGTGTTAACGCCGTAAGAAAAATTTATATCAGCGTTTTTGCCTCTAAGCTTAAAACAAAATGCGAAAAATAATTTCCGACTGGTTTATTTCCGGGTCGGATTTTTCTGACGGGGTGTGTCTGCTGATTGGAGGGTTAAAAAAACTGTCAGATGTGGACCCAAAAAAGTCAAAGTAGTAGAACGTGTTTGGTCATCCCACGCTGGGTGACTTCAACGTGTTCGATATTCAGCATGCAGTTTGACGACACACTATCTTCCACTTGCAGAGTAACTGGGACCAGATCGTGGACAGTTTCGATGAGATGAACCTGCGTGAGGCTCTGCTCAGGGGAATTTACGCCTATGGTTTCGAGAAGCCTTCCGCTATCCAGCAAAGAGCCATTATCCCTTGTATCAAGGGTAAGTGGGAGGAGCTACGGTTGAAGCTCCGCCTCCTGGGACTAACGTGGTCGTTCTCGTGTCAGGTTACGATGTGATTGCTCAGGCCCAGTCTGGAACTGGGAAGACCGCCACCTTCGCCATTTCCATCCTGCAGCAGATCGACGTGGACCTTAAAGGCACTCAAGCTCTGGTCCTGGCTCCAACTAGAGAGCTGGCACAGCAGGTGAGTCCAACAGTTACCATGGTTACAGTGACTTGAGGGTTAAAATCGGACTTTTCTTTTTTCGTGATGTAGATCCAGAAGGTGGTTCTGGCTCTTGGTGACTATATGGGTGCTAGCTGCTACGCCTGCATTGGCGGCACCAACATCCGCAGCGAGGTCCAGAAGCTGCAGGCTGAGGCCCCCCACATTGTGGTCGGAACCCCTGGGCGAGTCTTCGACATGTTAACTCGCAAGAATCTCTGTAAGTATCCAGATTGGCTAGGGATGATGGGAGATGGTACGAAAACTGTAGCCAATCGGACTAGAGGGATTAGTCTCAGAAAAAAAAAATCTTAAAAAATTTTAAATTAATTAAATGAGTACAATAATTATAAAAAATAATTTAAAAAATCTTAATAAAATAATTTAAAAAATCTTTAAAAAAATAATTAGAAAAATCTTTAAAAAAATAATTGAAAAAATCTTTAAAAAAATAATTGAAAAAACCTTTAAAAAAATAATTGAAAAAACCTTTAAAAAATAATTAAAAAATCTTTAAAAAATAATAATAAAAAAAATCTGTAAAAAATTATTTTAAAAAAATCTGTAAAAAATAATTTAAAAAATCTTTAAAAAAAATGGGTGGAGACCGCAGCTCAGTGGTTAGAGCGTTCACGGGTTTGTGTCTAGGGTCTTTGGAGAAGACACCTAACCCTCGTTTCTCCCACCATTGGCGCCGTTGAAGGGCAGCCTGCTGCGGTGTAAGGAGTGCAGCAAACAAATTTCCCCAGTGAGGGATGAGTAGAGTAATTCATTTTATTTATTTATTTAAAATTCTGACGACCTGCAGTACCTCAGTTGACCACCGGTTGGTGAGCGCTGTATAAGTCCTCAATGTGACGAAGTTCAGACTTTTTTTTTTTTAAACTGGTCTGTATGGTGATGATATCCATGCGTGTCAGCTGACTCTGGGACCTCCTGCTGTGCTGGTGATCCGGTCATCGTTTTGATGGCGGGTTCGTCCGGGCAGCGGGAACCCAGACGAATGATCTTACATTCATGGTTCTGAATACAGAGCAGATCTCTAGGTCCCCGACCCCTGTTCTACACGGACCATGTTCTGCTCGACATGGACCATGTTCTGATTCCCCCCAGCCTGTTTTTAAACCTGCTGATTGGTCGTTTTATTTTTTCAGCCTCTAAGTACATCAAAATGTTTGTGCTGGATGAGGCCGACGAGATGCTGAGTCGAGGATTCAAGGACCAGATCTACGAGATCTTCCAGAAACTGTCGAGCAGCACACAAGTAAGAACCAGTAAAAACTACTGTGAATAATGAGAACCTCCAACAGGAGACGTCGTCTTCATCAGGTTTTCTGTCCGCTGCTTTTCCAGGTTGTCCTGCTTTCAGCCACCATGCCCGCTGATGTCCTGGAGGTGACGAAGAAGTTCATGCGGGAACCGATCCGAATCCTGGTTAAAAAGGAGGAGCTGACTCTGGAGGGAATCCGTCAGTTCTACATCAACGTGGAGAAAGAGGTAAAGCCAAAGATCCACGGTCCGAGTGGTCGCTGGTTCTCTTACTGTGGAGCTTTTAGACGGGTTCCACCTTAAATCTCCAGGAGGTTTCAAATCACGGGTTTAGTTTCCTTATGATTAAAAGTGAAAATCTTGTTTCCTGCTAAAACCGACTCAATAGCGCCTCCTTAAGTTGTGAAAAGTAGTGACAACCATGTCCTAAAAAAATTGCAAAAGGCAAACGGGGTACAACATTTAGCACAACAAAACTTTTTAAACACAAAATGAATCCAAAATTAAAGAAAAAAAAAAAAAGCCAAATAATTAAACTAGGGCACAGATTCAGAATCGTGGAACCCCCCTTTTTTAGCCTCTGTAGTAGCACGTCTTTGCCACGGTGAGCAGGATCAGCGAAGTGACCGGTTTTAATCCAGTTTGGTCTGTGTCTTCTTCAGGAGTGGAAACTGGACACTCTGTGTGACCTTTACGAGACCCTCACCATCACGCAGGCCGTCATCTTCATCAACACCAGGAGGAAAGTGGACTGGCTCACTGAGAAGATGCATGCCAGAGATTTCACAGTTTCCGCTCTGGTGAGGGACCCCATCCGCCCCTGCTAGACTCACCCCAATACCCCCGATCTGATTTTCTTTGCTTCTATTCTAGCACGGGGACATGGACCAGAAGGAGAGGGACCTCATCATGAGGGAGTTCCGCTCCGGTTCCAGTCGGGTTCTGATCACCACTGACCTGCTGGTAGGTCCTTCTCTGCTCTGTTAGGGTCCAAGGTTCCCTCTCCTGCCATCTGCTGTGTTGGTGAAGGACTGACAGTTCCTTGGTAGAGAAACCCGCTGTCCTCCACTGTAGTCTGGTTCTAAGTTCTGGACTCACAACTATATGTCAGCGGACACTAAAATACCTGCGTCTGGTTTTCTTAACGTGTTCCTCTGTCTGCAGGCCAGAGGCATCGATGTGCAGCAGGTCTCCCTGGTCATCAACTATGACCTGCCGACAAATAGAGAAAACTACATCCACAGGTAAAAATCTCCTTCCACACCTGCTCTCTGGAACTAGAGTAGTCTGATCTGTGGGCAGCTGGGGGAAGAGCCCGAGTCAAATCAGGATTTCACTAGAAAAGCGCTTTTAAAACATTCCAAATGTTCTTCAAATATTTTTGTTTGACACAAAATAATAAATAAGTTTAAAATTTATACCCATCTAATCTTTCACATCAAGACAAGAGTGCAAATTATCGCCCACACGTGGGCCGCCCATTGAAACCCATGTCTTAAAATCGCACTACCCTTTTTGGTCCAAATTCCAATATTACTTCTCCAGTTTAGATGGGCTCTCGTGTAACCCTTCTCTTTACATTTTAGCTACTATTACTAAAAATTCTTGTCAAACTTCATCTGTTAGCCTGCCTCTCTGAAACTAGAGTAGTCTGAACTGTGGGCAGCTGGAGGCAGAGCCTCAGAGCCTGGGTCACATCAGGATTTTCATTCCCTTATTGTTACTACAGCAATAAGGGAGTAAGATTAAGATCCTTTATGCTGTTCCACTTTCACTCTGAACTCCTCTGTCACACCTACAGCCCACCTCACCAGTGTCTTATAGCCCTCATACATGTCCTGAACCGCTCTAACATACTTCTCTGTCACACCAGACTTCCTCATACAATACCATAGTTCTTCTCCAGGTACCCTGTCATACACTTTCTCTAGATCTACAAAGACACAGTGCAGCTCCCTCTGACCTTCTCTGTACTTCTCTATCAGCATCCTCAAAGCAAATAAACAAAACCATGATGCTTTCAAAAGTCCCTTCTACCCCTAGTCTAGCTTTGACTGCTCTTTCTACAACTTCATTGTTTGGGGTACACGGTGAACATGTTGACTAAATTAAGAAGGACCGCCACCCACACCTGGCTTTCTTTACAGGACAAACAGTTCCACGGGGATTAGAAAACTGTCCAGAGATTACAGTCTGAGGGACAAATCTGGTGGTCCGAAAAAGATGGCAATTGGAAGAACCATTGTCTTATAAGCCCGTCTATCACCATGGCAACAAGAAGTGCCTAAGCAGTTTTACATTTTTCAGAATAAAGAGATTATTTTTGTTAGTTCTAAGCTAGTAATCAATTTTCAAAATAAAAGAACTTAAAAAGTGTTGTTCCGACTTAAAAGTAAATCTCAGATTTTATTTTCCGTCGGCTGGTGTACAAATCCACAGACCGCTCATTGGGGACCGATACTTGAGCATGCCTCAATAACCCAATGACCTCTGTCACTCCAGACGTCCTCGTACGATCCCACGGCTCATCTCCGTACACCGTCATAAACTATCTACAGACACAGTGGTCTGTGTTCTGTCTCTCTGAAACTAGAGTAGTCTGAACTGTGGGCAGCTGGAGGCAGAGCCCGGAGGCTGGAGACAGCTCTGCCTCTAGACACGACAGACCCTCCCTGTACTTCATCAAAGACGATGGGAGATGAATAATTTTGATCAATTATTGAATAATTCTTTATGTTCAGACCAGTATGTGTGGGTGTTACCAGTATGTTGGTTGTAACACTGTTGTCTGTGAGCAGGATTGGCCGAGGCGGACGCTTTGGCAGAAAAGGCGTGGCCATCAACATGGTAACCGAGGACGACAAGCGGACCCTGCGCGACATCGAGACCTTCTACAACACCACGGTGGAGGAGATGCCCATGAACGTGGCAGACCTGATCTAGAAGATTTCTCATGTTCCTGCTTGTTTTAGAAGTAAAACCTTGTTTCTGAGCTGAGTTCCTCCATGACTACCTTTCACACCCAAAACACGTTGGCTGGACTGGTTTTAACCCGATCTTCTACCAAACTAACAACGCTGCCGACGGAACTCCATAAAATCCCAGTTATATCAGTCTATCAAGAACCAGTGGTTCTCCAGTTTTCACGGCTACGGTGCCATCTACTCGGACATGGGGGGGTGAGGGGCGGGGGGCTGGGGTGGGTGACCTGAATGGACCAAAACAGCTGAATTTTACTCCATGTTCTCCAGACTCATTAAAATACTTTCATCATGGGATGTAAGGTTTTTTGTTTTGTTTTTTTTTCTTCTGAATGACTATGAATTGTTGACCTTTTTTGAGACGCTGTTTCGACTTTTCTACATTGGATTCTGTAAAGTATTTATTTTAATGGTCTTACAAATAAAAAGGTTTTCTCCATTTAACAGGAAACTGCTCTCTGAGTGAATAAAAAACATCACAAAGAGGACCAAAGTTAATTTAAAAAGTCCTCAAATCTTAATCTTGGAGGGTTTTTTAGGTGAAATCTAAAAAGCCTGTCTTTTTTTTTTTTTGTCGCTACTGGACTGTAAATAACGTAAAAATTTATAATCTTTAACAAAATAAAACTTAATGCCTTTAGATTTTGTAGACTAGTGTGAGCATCCCCCCCAAAAATTACCTGCTGATGTCCCTTTTCGTTGTCTTCCAATTATCTGCCCCCGGGTTCCGGGGCCAGCAGTCTCAGACGGGTAACCCCGGCTTCATCCTCCAGCTCACCCGAGAAAATCCTGAGATGTTTCACGTCCAGCTGTGAGAGTCTCGAGCAAGTCCGCGGCCTGCCTGTGTGTCTCCTCCTTGGAGGACGTGCCCGAAACACCACTAGGGAGGCATTCTAACCAGATGCCTGAACCACCCCATCTGGCTTCTCTCAACTCGGAGGAACAACGACTCTATACTTACTATGAGAATTGTTGGGTTTAAGAATTCTGCGAAAAATAATACCAGTTTTTGATAAAATTGTGGAAACTTTTCCAAAATTAACCCTAATCTTTTCGAAATCAAACCTGAGATTTTCCAGTCTGTCGTTAACATCGTAAACCCCCGGAGATGGTTTCCAGCCAAACTACCCTAACATGTTTTGTTGTTACACAAACACCCGTCTTTACACACACACACACAGACGGACAAATTCCTCATTTACACACACAAAACAATTTCCTTTTTTCGCGCCAACGCAGCGCTTTTGGGGGGAAGGGGGAGTGGCCATAACAGCAACAGGCGCGAAAAATGTGTTTTCACCTCACAGACTAAAAAAAACTCCAATAATACTAGAAAAAACGCAAATTTGGTGCTTTTTTGGAAAAAAAAAAAAAGACAAGAGTTGCCCAATTTTACCTCTACTGGCCACCAGAGGGTCTGAATACTACTTAAATACAGCGTCCAAATAACGAAGTTGACATTACTGACTTCATTTTTTGGTGGTCGACGTGGACTCAATTCGCGGGCTTTCAGTATATCGCGATCGACTGGTTGGTCACCCCACTTCCTAACTGCAGAGTTTTATTTTGAAAATCCAGACGTAGTTTAATAAAAGGTACATTTACGCAAAAATTCAACTTATAAACAGAACTCTTAAATTACGTAAAAAAAGATATGAACTAAAAAACCCAGGCTGTCCTAAATGTATTCTGATAAATAGGTAAATAATGACGGACGCCGTCATTATGACGGATATAAGCGTTAAATTGAAAAGGTGACGCGTGTGTGAATGTCTGCTGCGATGGCCGAGTGGTTAAGGCGTTGGACTTGAAATCCAATGGGATCTTCCCGCGCAGGTTCGAACCCTGCTCGCAGCGAATGTGGGTCAAACCTTTTTTTTGCCTCAAAAGAGAAGCTCTTTTTTTCGTTATATCAGAAAATTTAAAAAGTCCTACATTTAAACAATGAAAAAAAAAAGTTTTAGAATTGTTGTAAAAATAAAGATAATTCTTGTTTCCACTCGTCGTATTTTAAACTAGTCTCAGTGAAAAGGCACCGCTGGGATTCGAACCCAGGATCTCCTGTTTACTAGACAGGCGCTTTAACCAACTAAGCCACGGCGCCGCTGAGAATCGTGCGCAGATTAAGCTTTAAAAACAGTGTCCTTCCACGTGGTGGAGACTGGTTACTGGTAATCTGACTGGTGTTTCAAACAGGACTAAAAAGACTAGTAGTCATAAACTAGCTTCAGCCATTTTATTTATTTGGTCTATTTGTTTTTTTAAATAATTAAATGTGTGAAGATGTGCAAATTTTGACCATAATGAATAAAATAAATCTAAACACACAGTTTTTTGGACCCCAATGGACAGAGGTGTCAAGTAACGAAGTAAGACTACTTCGTTACCTTACTCAAGTAGAAAATCTCGTTATCTTTACTTTAACGAAGTAATTATTTTTTTGTCTACTTTTTACTTTTACTCACTACTTTTTTATGCAATTATCTGTACTTTTACTTCGTTAATTTTATCAAAAGTAGTCGCTACTTTCTCCATTTTGTCACCGTTATAAAGCCGCGACTGTTTGTCGGATTTTTTTTTTTTTTATGAACCCTGAATGCATCAAACAAAGGAACAGATGAATGATTGGCTGAAAGGTCCAGTCAATCATTACTTTGGGGCGAGTAGCCCCGCCCACAAACTTTTAAAGAGCAAGGACGTCAATTTCCGTGTTTGAGACTCGGGCTCGGAAATCAAAGTGTTTCTGATGCTGCAACACTGAACTTTGATTGAATTATCAGTTTTTTTTTTTAAAAAAAACAACAACAGCAAAGAAATGTTTTATTATTATTTTCAGTCTTAGGTTATTGTAAACGTCTTTGCTGAAAATGTTGTAGATGGTATTTTTATAAAAATAACTTTGATCTGTGATGCACTATTTTATCTTCATAAACAAAGCTGGTTGAACTGATTAATCCATAAATAGTAGTGGATGAAGTATTTGTGATTAAAAGCATCCAAAATGTTATTGATTAGTTTATAAAGACTGACTGAGGAGATTAAAACTACACATCGCTTAGATTTTGTATCATGAAGATGTTTGGGTTAATATTAAAAAACCTTATATGTACACATATATATGTAGATATGTATAAATATAAATTTATATATACCGTCTCCTAAGTCCCGCCCCAACTGGTTTTTTAAAATCTTATTTCCCTGGTTATTTTTTCATTTTTACGGTTCTTAAAATTTTAGAAAAAGAATCCAAGGATTTTGCCTCCTGTGTGTTTCCTTCACTCTCACTGCCTTACGAGTGCATGTAAAGGGTGTTATTTTGTCAATGGGCGTGGTTTTACTGGGTGTACAATATTTTTTGTAAAATACGATAATTTTACGTCATTAGTACGATAATCCAGCACCTCCCACCTGGCAACGCTGGTTCCATGCGCTGGTTCCATTATTAAGAAATAAATAATTCTGATTCATAAAGTTTCACCAAAACACTTTCATTTATTATCATATTTTCTGCTCCTTAAAGCATGTGATAATAGTTAAAAAATATGTTCATACGCTTTTGTTAACAATATTCCTTTTTTTCTGAAAATTACTTTTACTTTTTTTACTTTAAGTAGTTTTAAAATAGGTTACTTTTTACTTTTACTTAAGTAGAAAACTTGAGTTGATACTTCTACTTTTACTAAAGTAGTTTTTTAACTCGGTATTTATACTTCTACTTGAGTAGGAAATGTTGGTACTTTTGACACCTCTGCCAATGGAGTCATGAGGAACCCTATCTGCTGCATCTTCTTCGGTCACACCAACTATCTTCATGTCTTCCTTCACTGTATCCATGAACCTCCTCTTTGGTCTTCCTCTAGTCCTCTTTCCTGGTGGTTCCAAACCCAGCATCCTTCTTCTGATGTACTCTCTCTCTCCTCTACACATGTCCAAACCATCTCAGTCTGACCTCTCTGACTTTAAAACCTCTAACATGTGCTGTTCCTCTAATCCTGTCCATCCTGGTCACTCCCAGAGAGATCCTCAGCATCTTCATCTCTGCTACCTCCATCTCTGTTTCCTGTCTTTTCCTCAGTGCGACTGTCTCTAGACCAAACAGCATGGCCGCTCTCACCCCACTGTCTCTAGACCACGCATCAGCAAACTTCGGCTCGCGGGCCACACGCTGCCCGTTAAACAGTTTAATCCGGCACAACGAACTAGAAAAATGAACTAAATAAACCTTGTTAGTTTAAAGTTCGTCACTAGATGGCGCCAAAAATACAAGAACACTGCTCCCATTAAAATGTGTGTGTCTCCGTGATGCGCACACCTTCAAAATTAACAGTGTGCCCAGATATGGGGGTGGGGTGCGTGGGGGGCACAAAATGAGCACCTGTGGTGCTTACCAGTATAGAGGGGTCTGAGAGCATCCCCCCAGAACCTTTTTTTTCCGCATTTTGGTGCATATTTTGCCCAAAGTTTATAATAATTAAAGTAGTAAGAACACTTTTTTTTGTGGATCTAGGGCGTCGAGGGGGGGGGGAACGACCCTCCTTCTACCCCCCTTGTCCCACTTGTCAAATGTTAGAACTCAACATGACCCGCGAGTCAAAAAGTTTGCCCACCCCTGTTCTACACCAATCAGCATGGCGGGTCTCACCACGGTTTTCTACACTTTTCCTTTCATTTTAGCTGAAGCTCTTCTATCACACATCACACCTGATACTTTCCTCCACCCGTTCCAGCCTGCTTGAACACGCTTCTTCACCTCTTTTCCACACTCTCCATTGCTCTGGACTGTTGATCCTAGATACTTAAAATCTTCCACCTTCTTTATCTCTTCTTCCTGTAACCTCACTTTTCCATTTGGATCCCTCTCATTCACACACACATCTCAAACACATTGGCTGCTCATTACGGGGGCAGGGATCTCCCTTTCATGCAGGGCCCCATGAGGTTTCTTCTTTTTCCCCCGCCTCTTCCGGGGTTTTTGGGGGTGGTTTATCTAAAAAAAACCCTAGTGGACTCACTTTACCCTGGAGGGAATCCATTTCCAAGCTAGCCAGAAAAATTAATCTGTAAGAAATGTCCGGAATGAACGACGTCCCGTGTTCTTTACTCACGCTAATCCCTCTTGATTTAAATCTATTTGATCCTGATAAAATCATTCAATTTGTATCAATTTGCTGCTGTTTTTTTGTCTGTTTAGTCTGTTTGAGGTCACAGAGTCTCGTCATTCCAAGGCCAGAAAGTCTTTCAAAAGTTCATCTCTCATGTAAACGTCTTTTTTGTTTATTTGTAAAAGATTTAATTTAAACCATAAAGCTCATGCTAGTTTAGTCTCGAGGGAAAGTGTGATGAAATAATCAAAACCACAAAATATTTGGGCCGTGAATCCTTGTTCCCCACCAGCAGCTTCCTTCTGTTGTAAGTATTACTGATGGTCTGCATCTGGAAACGTTTTTAAGGGTCCTCTGATAGCAGAAACAATGCTGACACATTCTCTATTTTAAAACGTACAAGTTTCCATCATTCCTCTGAAAATAGAAATCCACATATTTTCTCTTTGGGTGGAATGTTTTTTCACCATGACTAACTTCCTGTTGCTTATCATCCCAAACACCAGCATGCTTCTAATTTCCTTCATCGTGTTCAACCGGGACGGTAATGGTTTGACTGATCACACTGAGGTCTGTTTTCATTACCAGCATGTTGTTGGTTTTACTGGTCGTTCTGTAGTTTTAGAACAACCATCGTAACATTTCAAATGGAGGAAACAGACGTCTTGCAGGAAAATGATTAATTTGTTCCTTTGTTTTTCATAACGACTGATGATAACAACATTCTACGATCATGAGTAACATTGATCTATTGTTTGACTTCTAACCCAAACATGACTGTCCAGATAAGACCGAACGACACAAACAACCAACATTCTGTTACACATCAACTGGAGTCTAAAAAATTCAAGACACCATTGATCACAACGACCCCTCCCCCAAGACCCTTCCCCAAAAAGAAAAACCCATGTCACTACTACCCTTTCAACCTGCAATCGCCCCCTTTCGAGTCTTCTCTAAAATATGTTTTCACGGCAAAAGTTCAAAATCCTTGTTAAAGATTGTTCCTAATGAAACACATTCCGTAAGTTTAATTGGCGCCAATGAAGCTAATAAAGCTAATGGCGCCTGTGACGCTAATAAAGCAAGTGAAGCTAACGATCCACAGCGCCTCTCACAGGATAGTTACGTAAGCAAAAGTGACTTTGGACTGGTTTAAAGATGAGCAAATCTCATCTACAAAAACTCCATATTTGTTTTTTGTTTATCCGTCCATTGTCCTCTTCGATAAGCGAAGGTCGATAAATGAATGAATAGAATTAATAACACGTGAAAACCTGATGCTCCACACGTGGAACAAATACCACCTGTTGTTCTGCACGTTCAGAGTCCTCCATGTTTGTAGTGTCAACAACCAGAGTTATCGTAATTCTGTTGTTTGGTCGGTAAATGCAGGTATCTATTCGTTTTCTGAACACAATCACCAACATTTGCTGTTGTGGCTATACATCCTCAGGGAACAAACAAAGGAACTAGGTCTCCAAAGCTGGTCTGTGTCAGGATCCCGTACATGCCCCTGGCTATACCTAATCAATCAGATTAGGATCACCTGAGGATGATTACTGATTCCCCACATCTATGCACCCTGCCATCTATTTAAGGGGAATCGCCCCGAACTTCCCTGTCGGGTCTTACTATCCCTTCCAGACAGGTTACCCAGCTTGTCTGACCGTGTTTGAAGTTAGTAATTATTTGGACTTTTGAAACCTTGAGTTAATCCTGTGCTTCTTGCTTTACAAATTTTCCTGAATTGAGTTAATAAATCTTGTTTGAAGTCCTTCAATTGGGTCCTCCTCCTTTCCCTATCTTTAAAAACCCTGACAGTCTGGATCTTTGTGGGATTCCCTTGTGCGCTGAAAAAAGTGACCAGAGAGAGAAGTCCAGGTTTTCTCGTTTAGGTTGCTGACTTGAAGCTGACTTGTAATGTATAGCGTGCCAAGGCAATAGCGTTTTCTTCTTCACAGGACATGTTTGTTGAAGAAACGACCCACATTTTAGGGCACACTCTGGAACTGGAGATCTCTAAGGGTTTTTGTCACATCCGTTTTAATGTTATAAACGTGTCCTCGTCTCTTCATTCACACATTTTTCTTGATTTTCTAAGCGTTCAGAAGATTGAATAAAGATCCCTATTAATTCAGTTTATACAAGTTGTACATGTTGGCTCCTTAACAGGAGCCAACGATACTTTGAGAAAACAGAAAATATTCTTGAGACACATCATAATCAGACATATGGAACCAGATAAACTGAATGAGTGGAAAAAAAATCTAACCTCCAGGTTTACAGTGAGTGTGCCCAAATGTAACCAACATGGCTTAGCCGGTTAATTGTGCAAGGCCAGACAGCTGCATTTATCAGAAATGATAAGTATGTAAAGATTGCAACATTTCCCACAACCCTGTCCACACCTATGGACAAACACATATCATCATAAACACGTCCGATCACGTACGAACGTCAACTCAAATATGAAACAGATTAATCAGTAATTATTTAAAGAAGAAAAGTAATCTGTCCAGACCCTCATTGTGGTGTTATGACCAACCGGTGGTGGAATGTCCTTTATGGTGGTGGATGAAGTACTCACTTTTTGTACTTAAGTAAAAGTACAGATAATTAGGTAAAAAAATTACTTAAGTAAAAGTACAAAAGTAATTGGTGTAAATTTTACTTTTTAAGTAAAAAGTAAAAGTATTCGACCCTAGTTCAAATGTTATTATTTTGTGCCGTAGGGTAACAGAAAAATATTCTGCAGGGGCGGATCCAGGGGATGCCCCAAACTACCCATTTTTGGTCCACGAAAAAAAAAAAAAAAACCCAAGAAGAAAGGAAATGGGACTAGTCAAGCTATCCCCTTGCAGGGCCAGCCAATGGGCACCAAAATGTAGGAAAATGACACTTATTTTTGAAAATGTTCTGGGGGGGGAGGCCCCCAGTCACCCTATACTGACTGGCTTTGTCAATGACCTCACGCCCCCTCCCTCCCTTTAGAAAATCCTGGATTCGCCCCTGCTCTTTGTAACGATGGCTCAACTTTTTAATTAAAAGTAAACAAAACGAACAACAATCTTCTGACTCTTTTTAATTTGTGTTATATTTGATGTTAGTTTTTTGATGGTGAATGACTGCGGAAAATGTTTCCTCTCGATTCCGATTGGTCCTTGATTCATTACTTCTTCTCCCTCTTGGAGACCGCAGGCGATCAATTGTTCCCTCTACAGGTTGATTTTGGCGATTTGGCTTCAAGTTGCGCTAAAAAAACCCTGTATATTTTCCAAATTCCTGACCGAAAATGTGACAAAAAATACAAAACACACTTAAAAAGTAGTGGAGTAAAAGTACAGGTCTCAAATTTTACTTAAGTAAAGTACAGATACACAATTTTTTTTACATAAGTACAGTAACGAAGTACATTTACTTCGTTAAGGTCCACCCCTTAGTCATTTACACACCTAGACCTTCAGTAGTGCTTCGTTTGAATCCATCCAGGACTCTAACTGTTTCATATTTATAAATTAATCTGAGAAGATAAAAGACACCAAGGCTTGTGTAAGAAACGGAAAGACGAAACACACCCGCAAACATTAGGGAGTGGCTCTTGGGAACAGGTGTGGGAAATAAGGGCAAAGGGTAGAACATGTAGAAAGTGCCAAAAGGAGCGAGGATAATGACAGATAAACTCACCTGTGCACACTTCACACACCACGGAAAAAAACATTAGCATCTGAGCTTCAGCTGACTGTGAGAAATACGTAATGATGCCAGTACTGTAGAGTTCTTCCTCACGTGGTGAGATGTAGCATGTAGACTAGAGACAGACGCAGCGTGACAGATGTTTTCACAGCAAACACAGAAAGAAGTGAGAAATATTCACTGAAAAAAAAATTTGTTAAATTCCTTCGACTTGGCTTCGTAGTTTGCTTTGCACGGTTACGTAGCTGTAAAGTGAATAATTCACAATTAGCTGTACACGCAAAGGCGGTTGTGAATGATTGGCAATGCACTCTTAGTTGTTACACGACGGACCAAAAAATTACAAATAGCATGAAAAAAAAATCTGGGCACTCTTCTGATTTGACGTGATTCAGGCCCCGCCCACACGTAGCCGGGTATTTTTGAAAACGCATATCTGCTGTCCTCCGTTTTAGGAAACCGCTCGTGTCCACACATAACAGCTTTCAAAATATCCACGTCCACACGGAGCCGTATAAATACGCTTCTGAGTGCGGTTATGAGCATGCCAGACCAGTAGTTGGTGGTATTGATGTATACACAAGTTCTGAGCTGTCCAATCAGAGCACCTCTGTCGTCATTTCCGCAAAACCTGAAACATGGCGCCAGGCATCTTGTTTGTGTGGACCAACAAGGAGGTGGAATTACTTTTAAAAGTCATCATCGACTATAAAGTTAATAAAACACAGGAAAATATAGACGATCCAAACAAGGACGCACACGAATGACGTATGTGCATTACTTGTCGCAGGTAGTGACGCATAAAACGCAAATCTCCGTTTTCACACGTCCACATACAAACACAAAAATGGAGTTTTCCTAAATCTCCACTTTGGCCGGAGTTTTCAAAAACGCCAGTCTTGAGTAAAAAAACCTCCATTTTCATGTGGACGGCAGGACAAAACGAATAAAAATATATGCGTTTTCAAAAAACACCCAGCTACGTTTGGACCCGGCCTCACTCTCTTGTTGCTTTTGGTCGTCTTTGTTTTTCAATCCCCCTCTTTCATTTTTTTTTCTTAATATACTTTATTAATCCCTCTCCGGGAAATTATTGTGCTGCATTTCACCGCAGCAGACTGCCACCTATGACGGCGCCAATGGTGGGAGAAACAGGGGGTTAGGTGTCTTCTCGAAGGACCCTAGACGTGCACTCGGTGGGATGCAAACCCGCGAACTTCCTGTAGAAGTTCTTGTGTCTTCTGTCTAGTCATCATTTTTGGTACTTGTTAGTTGCTCTTTGGTCTTCTTCAAGAATCGAGAATACCTTTATTAGTCTCACGGTGGGAAAATGCAAGAATTAAGGCCTGCAGCCATATATAACATCGCTACCTTTGTTGAAGAGCTAGAGATACAAAGTGAAGGGAGGGTAGATTTGGTGTTTAAAAAATAAGTCACCCAACCTCACCGACAAGGTCAGTGAAGCAGGGCAAGTGAAAAAAAAAACAGCCCTGGTTACTTAGCAACAACATATACAGACATAAATCTTTACGCTCTCGTTAGTCTTAACTGTTGTCTTTGCCACTTGCTTGTTGTTTCATCAGAAGAGGAAAACATGAAACCTCACGGAATTACATTTTGGAACACAAATTTTCTGTTTGTCACATTTAGTTTCAGGATTCTCCCTGGTGAGCTGGAAGATGTGGCTGAGGGAAGTTCGAGCTTCACTTTTAAACTTGATGCCTTTGAGAACCAAACTGGATAAGTGCCAGAAGACGGCGTAGCATTCAAATCAGATTCTTTCTGGTGGATTGTGTAATGTTACACTAACATGGGGTAACATTAGGGCCTCTCGATGGTGACCTCTAACCAGGGTTTTGTCAGACTTCAGATCACTTCCTCTTTTGGATTGGGCAGCTTAAAGATTTCTGACTGATAATTTTCTGAAACAAGGTAGCTTTTCAGTCAGAATGGAAACCTCCGAGGCTGAGTAACCATGACGTGGTGTGGGCTGGGTTAACATCCGCTTTCCAACCAAGATGATGGGTGAGCCCCATGTCCACAAGAACATTTTACGGAAGGAAGTTTAGTGACTCCGTTAACGCTCTAACAGCACATGTAAACATCCACCTTTCTAAAGGGTTTCCTTTCCTCCAGTCGTTTCTATGACAAGGCGATATTGCTCAGTTTGATCTGGAATTATATTTATATGATTTTATTTTACGTGAGCCCACCAGGCAGAATCCCCAGTGTGCCATAAACATCTCTGAATGGAGACAAGTCACACTGAGGAGTGAGTGGGAACTTCAAGCCAGATTCTCCTTCACAGCCTTTTATGGAATCTGTGGAGTCCTTGAGTTGGGAGGGGGTGGCAGCAGAGGACAAACGGCCCACTGATCGGATCATTTTAAAGAGATGACTCAGAATTCCTGTTGGTTCAATGACCCCAGGACAGGCTCACAACAAGTTTCCCTTTCTACAAACACCACCTAGTTCCTCATGGACCACTAAAAACAGTCAGTCAGTCATCTTCTTATCCGTCTATCCCTTTCGGGCTTGCGGGGGGTGCCGGAGCCCATCCCAGCTAATTTTAAGGCGAAGGGCAGAGTACACCCCGAACAGGTCACCAGTCTGTCGCGGGGCCACACACATACAACCATCCACACACACACACACTCATTCCTAGGGGCAATTTGGAACCGGCCAATCAATCTAGCACGCATGTTTTTGGATGGTGGGAGGAAACCGAAGTACCCGGAGAAAACCCACGCAAACACGGGGAGAACATGCAAACTCCACACAGAAAGGACAGTGTTCCAAGCCTTGTCCCGCACCCAGGACTCGAACCCACAACCTTCTTGCTGTGAGGCCACTGTGCTACCCACTGCGCCACCGTGCCGCCCCACTAAAACAACATAATCTAATTCAGAATTGCTATAAAAACCAGTGTGTCCCGAATCAACCACCTGTATGTATTGTGTTCATTTTATGGTGAACGAGGAATAAATACATCAGCAACAAATTTCATTTCTCAATAAACAAATCAATGGCGAACACGCCTCCGTCTACTACAGCCACGGCCCCTCCGAACACGTATGAACAGCTACACCACACCTTTCAGATTTCTCAACTATGTCCAGGTTTTCTTACAAAATCCGTCAGAAAAAATGCAGGCGGGACAATAAATGTGGCACAAAATTAGTTTCTTCTTCTTTCTTTTCACTAATTATCATCTATATCAATGTCTTTAGCGGCAACAAAACATGTTTCCATTGACGTACTGTGGGTCACTATGGATGCCGTCGGGTAGCTTTCGCTAGGGCGTTACCACTATCCAATCAGTCTGGTGACTCAGTTTTACTTTTTTTACGCTCGATGGTCTTCAGAATGGATCTTAAGGTAGAAATTGTAGACTTTGACTCTATCTCGCTTCAAATAAGAACTACAGTGTGATGGTCAAATGGTTTAAAAAAAATTCATGTTAAAACCACTCAAGAAACTAGACAGACGTAAACGGACACTTTGGAAATCAGACTTGGCGTAATTTATATTTTAGGACAACATTGAAGACCTCGAAAAAGAAGACATTGCAATTGGGTTTTTGGAAAAATCTGTTATACCAAAGCAACCCAGAACAAGCTTTCCTTGTGAAAACTCAGCCCTCTGAGTTGATGGTAAGGTTAGAAGACCAGATGAACAAGACATCACATCTACCGGGGTATCAGGCATTCAAGCCACTCAGATTTGTTAGTGATTCCTTCCTGGTGAAGCTTGAAGGACAAGATGGTGGATTTTCCAAATGGGCGCAGCACGGTGGCTCAGTGTTTAGCACAACGACATCACATTGAGTCCCAGATGGGACGAAGCTTGGAACACTAGCTTTTTGTGTAGACTTCAAATGTTCTCCCCATGTACGCAAGGGTTTTCTTTGGCTATTCCGGTTTCCTCCAAAAAAACCCATGCACGTCAGATTGATTGGCCGGTACCAATTTGACTGTCTGAATGGTGGCATACTGTATGAGTGGGTCCAGGAAAAACTGGGGACTTGGTCGGGGTGTATCCTGCCCCTTACCTTAAATTAGCCAGGATAGGCTCGGGCACTGTTCGCAATCTTGTTAGGGAATAAGTGGTTCAGAAGATGAGACAAGGATGCTGCGGCCATGCAACCGAGAAACAGAATTTGCGTTCCAAACCACTTTAGACCAACTGATAAAAAGACCAACTCAAAAAGTTAGCAGCGAGTTTTCTGCAAACAAAGTAGAACACATCAAACACTTTATCAGACATGACAAACTATTGATGGTGATTAATGCTCTTCAGTGTCTCATCTGGGAGGGTGTGGTTTTCACTTAGCTACGGGAATATGTCAACACCAATGCTTTGAACTATTTGACTCTACCTGCCCGAAACCACGATCTGTACCAACAAGAAATGGTTAAAGACGATGTCAATTACATTTGTGTAAACGTTTTGCTTTCACGTCATCAAAATTTATGTAACCTCACTTTATAAATTTCCAAAAAACGGGTCAGTCGGTGCAGCTAGTGTAGATTTTTCTGATAGTTTAAAATACTGTACTTCACTTTGTAGTAGTAGTAGAAAGATGTGCCAACTTGGAGGTGATCCTTTAAGGTTACCTAAATTTGGTCATGAGTAACCGTGGAGAGTTCCATTAAAAGAGTTCCGGAAGCATGGATGGTCTGAGTCCTTAATGTGATGTGGGCGGAGCCATATAAATTCATATCTTATCGACCCATTGGCCCAAAGTCAACAGATCAAACTCAGTTTTTAAAGTCAATGCTCAGAAAAAGAAGGAGAATGTTGACAAAAAAGAATTTACAAAACATACCAAATTCTCTGTCCCGGTCAATTAATTAACCAAATTAAAACCTGCCTGAAGGCCTTCAAAATCCACTTTGCAGATTATTCTCATGCAATTATGATGATTAATATCTGTAACTCAGCAGCTATTTAAGAAGAATACCTTTATTATTCCTACAATGGGGAAGTTACTACGCTACATTGCACCACAGCAGGCAGCCATGACGGCATGAATGGTGGGAGCACAAGGGCGATTTTATAAACCAACAATAGTTATTTTAATTCAGACTTCGATTCAATTTTATATACTGTATGTAACCGAACGTCGCAACAAAATCATCTTGAGGGCGTCACATTTAATCAGACAGAAACACGCAAACAGCAGAAGTCATTGCTTAAGTTAAATATAGATAGGACATCCCTGTGACTAAAGATCAAAGTATCTAAATACGTGTCTTTACTCACACAACAATGACTGTTAAGTTGAAAATGACAACAACTCAAGCTGATTACACTACAAACATGGTGGACTCAGAATATGCTGGACGACAGGTCAGACATGTCACCCTGGTCAAGTTGGGCGCATCGAAATGTTCCACATCCCCGCTGCTAAGAAGAAGAATACCACAGATCTTAACTGTCTCATTTCAGATTTAGACCATGTCCACATGTAGCCGGGTATTTTTGAAAACGTACAGTATATCCACTGCCCTCGGTTTTAGAAAAACTCTCGCGTACACACATAACCGTTTTCAATATAAACGCATCCACACGAACCCATAAAAGACGCTTCTGAATGTGGTTATAAGCATGCCAGACCAACAGATGGCAGTGTTTTTTTCAGAGGATCCATGCTGCCAACTGTCTGATATTAAAAACAAGGACACACACATGACGTTCATACATTAATTGTCGCAGGTAGTGACGTTTAAAAACGCAAAACACCGGTTATGCATGTCCATATGTGTACGCAAAACCAGAGTTTTCCAAAATCTGGAAAACTTCACTCGACGGTTTCGAGTGAAAAAACCTACGGGTTCGTGTTGATGACAGGCCAAAACGCATAAAGATGTATTTGTTTTACCAGATACCCGGCTACGTGTGGACAGGGGCTTAGAGAAGTCTTAGTGGGTATAGGTCAGTTTTTGTGTGGGTATAAGGAAGTCCTGAATGGGTGTGGGTGATTCCCGCCATGGTAAGCCGTGGGTGGGTTAAGGAGAGTCCAGAGTGGGTTGGTTTTGATTGCGATGGGTTTATTTCATTTGGTGGGTTCAGCGGTTTTTTTTGATGTTTAATCTTCATGTTTTGGTTTTGTTTGTGGGAACATGATGTCAGGGTGGGAATCAAGGAGGCGTCTAAATGAAACATCTGAGATTTATTAAAGGGGCTTTCAGTTGCCATGGCGAACGTCTGTTTCACATTTCTTCATTACGTTAGGAAACCCTTGAATGAGTCAGGCTTGGAGCTTGTAACTTCTGAGTGAACAGAAGCTGAAACATCTCGATAATGTTCCCAGCATTCTCCCTCCGGAGTGGAACATTTTAAGATTACTCTCAACAGTCAATTTTTCCTGATGTTGTTCTTTGATCATCACTACTTACTTTTTTCTCCTCTGTAGTTTGTTTTTTATCTTTTTTAGTCACTATTTGACCATCTTTGATCTCTCTTGGGTGCATTTTAGACCCTTGTTAGTCTTCTCTAGTCTCCGTCCTCTCCAATCACGTTTTAGTCCTTGTAGTCCGACCCTTCATGTAGCTCTTTGGTTCCCTTTAGACTCCCTTTGGTCATCTTTACCTTTTCTGTAGCCCCCTGTAGGTTCTCTTTTTTTCTCTCAAGGTTCTCCTTGGTCTTCTCTAATCTCTCAATGGGTCTACCAATCTCTTTCCAGTTGTCTTTAGTCAGCATGTGGTCCTTTGAATTGTTCTCTAGGTCTTTCTACTGTCTCTTTGGTCCTTTTGAGAGTCTTTGGTCCTCTCCAGTTTTAAAATTTTGATCTCTCGGGTCCTTATCAGGACCTTCCGCAGTCTCTTTTCTGTCATTCTAATCTTTCTTTAGTTCTTCTAGCCTGCGTTTGGTCCTTCTTATGACTGCTTCATTCTAGTCGTTATTTGTTTCTTTAGCACTTCTTTCTAGTCCCTCTTTGTGTCTTTAGTCTCTGGTCCTCTCTAGTGACGTTCTAGTCATCTTTAGTAACTCTTCGGTCATTTCTCGTCGCTAGAAGCCCTTTAAACCCTCCTTGGTTTTCTGAGCCTAGACAAGAGAGCTCTAGTCTAGAGGTCTAGACCAGGCATGGGCAAACTACGGCCCGCGGGCCACATACGGCACGTTTCACGGTTTAATCCGGCCCGCCAAACTTGAAAAAAATTACATAAATAAATAAAATGTTTTGTTTTTTTGCAATTCTGATGTTTCGTTACTAGATGGCGCATTCTAGACATATTGGCTTTGTCGAGAATACAACAACACTGCTCCCATTAAAATGTGTGTGTCTCCGTGACGCACACACTCTCAAAATAAACAGTGTGCACAGATATGGAAAGCCATCGGGGCCAATACATGCACGTAAACAAGTGTGTTAGATGTTAAAACAAGCAAAATGTTACATCAAGCGCTTAGATTTCAAACCTAGAACCGCTAAATTTGTTCTTAAGCGCTGTTGCGCTAGATTTCAGACCTAGTGCCGCTAGACTTCAAATCTAGTGCGCCATTCCATCGGTGTAATCTATCGGTTACCAATGCATGCCATCCATCTGCTCCTGTTCAGGCCCCCTGGTCAAATGTTAGAACTCAATGTGGCCCGTGAACCAAAAGGTTTGCCCACCTCTGATCTGGACTCAAGAGATCTAGTCATGGTTTTCCTGCGTGACTTCAACGATACATAAACCCACAACATGATGTGTAGAAATGAACTCACCGTAACAGTATTTACAGATTTGTTTTTCAGCTTCGCGATGCTCATAAATGTTTAGTATTTACTGAACATTGTGTTGCGTGTTCTGTCCAGATGCTGGTTTGGGAGTAAATAGTAAGTTTTGTTTTGAACATCACTGTTTGTTTCCACCTTCCCGCATTGTCGCAGCAAGTGGCATGAACATGAGGTATGTGAGGAGAAAAAAAGACTTTCCATCTGCTCAGTCATGCTTTAGTCAGAGGAAAATGGAAAAGTGTCTGTTGGGAGGAAACAGGTCCAGACACTGCCAGATGACATCATCGTCTGATGAATTT
The DNA here is from genome assembly GCA_902685375.1 of Neostethus bicornis. Classification (NCBI taxonomy): domain Eukaryota; kingdom Metazoa; phylum Chordata; class Actinopteri; order Atheriniformes; family Phallostethidae; genus Neostethus; species Neostethus bicornis. The sequence goes on along the minus strand of LR738558.1, from coordinate 21,273,932 downwards.
AACTGTGAGGGTGGGAGGGGGTGGGAGGGGGGGGTTGGTACCTCTATAAAAACCCTGCAGAAAATACCAAATCCTCACTTCTTCACATTCCAGCACAGAAACGAGAACCTCCAACCACAAGGTAAGACCTGCACAGCAACAACTTTCTAGAAAGTAGAGTTATCTCTGAAACCTGCAGATGTGAGAAAACATCTGGATTAAATTAATTTCAGGGTCATCCAGTTCAGGTGGTTATTTTGTTAACGACAAACTGTCAGACTTTTATATTGAAAATGTACTTACATTTTTTTTCAGAAATTGTAAATTGAAAATGTACTAATTTTTCTTTTCAGAAATGTTACAATGTTAAATTACTTTTTGAAGCGTTTAAAGATTTTCACAGTTTTTACGTTTATATGGTTTTCCAAAAATCAAAACATTGGTCTTTTTCGTTGTCTCTAAAATTTCTAAAACAAAAGTGATATTTAAGGTACTTAAAGTCAACGCTACTTTTTTTTTCTAATTTTGCGAAATTCTTGTTTTCTCAAAACCCACGAATACAAATAACCGTTGTTAACCAAAACAATGAAGATGTATCAACACATTTTTAGAGTCGTTTTGACATAATTTTTCTGTTTTCTGAAAAACATAATGTACACAGATCTCCAGGTATCCCGCCACGACGGTAACAAGAGCATTTCTGAGCGTTCGTGTAAAAACTGACCTGTTAAAATGGATTCATTTTATAAATTTTGAAACAATGTTAATTTTTTCTAGGATAAAATAAATACAAGTAGTCAATGTAGCCATGGCAACAAGGATATTTCAGCCCATTACAACAAATACAATATTTATTGTTTATTTTCTACTTGTTTTTTAAAAGCTTATGAAGATAAATAGTTTGGTGTTATCACTTCGACAACCACTGTTTGGTCCGTTTAATGTGAAAATTTTATGTGTTTTTTTACAAAAAAAAAAGAACTATTTGTTATTATTTTCTTTAAAAAACAAACAAAAATATTTCAGTTGTCTGAAAAAATTCACAAGATCACTTTCTAAAGAAATTGTGAAAACAAAACCAGTGGTTCCAACAAAAACCTGACTATAGTTTCTGTGGTCATTGTTTTCTTTGATTCTGTCTGCTTTGGACGAGTGAAGCTATGATTTATGTTGTGACACGCTATAAAACAACGTCTTGAACTTGATATTTTTTCACATGCAAAACACACGTCTCATCTGTTCTTCACATCTGTTGTTTCTATTCTCCAAACTTCTTCTTCCCAGCATGCAGACCGTGCACGTCGTCCTGTTACTGGCCCTCAGCGGACTGGGACTGAGTTCTCTTCTGGACAAGCAGACTGATTTTGGCCTAAAAGTTTTCTCCCAGCTGGTCCAGGACTCTGCTGACCAGAGTCTGGTCTTCTCCCCGTACGGCGTGGCCACAGTGATGACCATGGCTCAGCTCGGAGCCGATGGAAGAACTCACAGAGCCTTGAGTGCAGCTATGGGATTTTCTTTGCAAGGTGAGTAGATCATGAAGATCCCACTACTTAGAAACATACAGACAGTTTGTTCATGTTAAAGAGACCCAGCTGGAGGAGAGATCCTCCTCCAGGACAGATACAATGTATCTAGGACTGGGTCACTCAGTCGCCCGTCACTTAGAAACGAGTGACTCATGTCCAATTGCTGTTGTTATGGCGTTTGCTTGCAGATTAGATCACCTGCATTTGTCATAAAACAGTTTCTGTTTGATGGGCTTCACCCAGACGACAGTGGGAGTCGGTCCATAGGAGATAAATAAATTGGGGTGGTAACACACAGACACTGAGAATCTCTCAAAAGGCATCCAGGGCAAGTTCATCGAATGGAATAAAGAAGTCTTTTATATAAACTCTAGTTGGCAGCTTCGTGTTTTTCCAGAGGAGTTGTTATTCTTCACATCCAGGTGTTATCAGACTGCTCCTTGCGGTTTCATCTGTTTTCCAACCATTCTTTCTATCATTGCCATATTAGTTTCTAACAGACTTCCTGTAGCCTGAGACGCCCTGCAGGTCTCTAGTGTTGTGCCAAGGTCAAGGTTGGTAGGCTGGTAATCTGGATCAAACTGTTCCTCTTATTTAGTCTAATTTTAAAACCCGACATAATAAAAACAATGAGAATGAGTGGTTCATTGTTTCTTATGAGCCTTTAGCAGAATAAAATGTACCAAATATTTGACTCCAATTCATCAATGACATTTTTTTTCTCCAGTAAAAGTAGAAGAAAAAACAAACAATGATATAGACGTAACGATGAGCATGACTCAGACCACATTCATGGAAACATTTATCTAAACATTTTGCTTCAGCGTTGACTTTTTTTAGAAAGTTTGGAAGTTTTTTGCAGTCAATCCAGGAATAAAAGTGAAATTCCGAAGAACCAAAGAAACTGGGATTTTAGGTCCAGAATTTACAGACTGAAATTTGGACAAAAGTATTTGTGAAATCCAGAATACAGTTGATATGGATAAGTCGACACCAAGGTGCCTCCTCACTCTCAATGTTCAAAACTCTGAAAGGAAAACTAAGTTGAAGCAGTCATGTATAAGATTTTTAAATTTCATGACCTCAACTTTTGTGGCCTTGGCCGTTGGTTGCATGACCCTGAAAACCTAGCCTATTCATTTCTGGTTGGTGCTGTGTATCTGTGGGCAGTCACATTAAAATCCTTTCAGTTTTTTGGGAGAGATTGCCTTAACAAAATGAACCAATGCCTCTACATTCTGTCATCTAGATAGAGTTAGTACAGTCCATAATTCTCTGTGTTCTTCTGTGTCAGAGCGAGGGATGCCTCGGCAACAGCGCCTCTTGCAGAGAGACCTGTCACGAGAGGAAGGGGTGGACATCGCTAGCGGGGTGATGGTGGAGAGGAAAATGAGTTTAGAGAAGTGGTATCGCCGTGCCCTGGCTAAAACCTTCCAGACCCACCCTAACCAGGTGGACTTCACCAATCCTGAGCAGGCCATCAGCATCATCAATGACTGGGTCTCAGACCACACCCAAGGTAACGCTGGCACACTCTGGAGCCACTAGCTTCACACAGAAGGAGGAACTTGAAAATGAAGATGTGTTCATATCATTTCCAGGTACAATCCCGCAACTCCTCGCTTCTGGATCTCTAACGGAGGAGACTCGCCTGGTCCTCCTGAACGCTCTACACTTCCAAGGTACCTGGAAGGTTCCCTTTGACCCCAGACTGAGCCAGGAACGAATTTTCCATTGTGCCAACGGCAGTGAAGTGCCTGTTAACATGATGAGACTCACCAACACTTTCAACTATGGTAGGCAGTCCACTTTTCTGGTAAAGGTTTCTTCTGTGGGTCATGGTGGAGCTTCATTTGTTCTCTGTAACCAACAGCTGAATTTGTGACCGCTGATGGGGTAGACTATGATGTGATTGAGGTTCCATATGAAGGAGACTCACTCAGCATGCTTCTGGTGTCCCCGTTTGAACCTGAGGTTCCTCTGAGCATCCTTCTGGCAGATCTGAGCAGCCAGCGGATTCGACAGTGGAGATCAGAGCTGAGGAATGTCAAGAGGCAGCTGGCCATGCCCAGGTAAGACGAAAAACCTTCATCTGAAGTCTTGAGGTCAGATTACCTAAAGTTAAACTGGATTTTTTGTGTGTATTCTCAGATTTTCTCTGAGTTCCGATCTCAATCTGAAGTCAGCACTTGTTAACATGGGACTGGGGGACATCTTCAACCCAGCAAGAGCCGACTTCACAAGGATAACAAGTAAGTTCCCTTAAAACAGCAGACAATATCATGTCCTATTTATCAACTAATAAACATCTTTGCCTTCCAGCTGATGAGAACCTCTGCGTTTCCAAAGTCCTTCAAACGGTGAAGATTGAAGTCGATGAACAAGGAACCAAAGGATCAGCAGCAACAGGTAGGACGGAGTATCTCACACTCAGACTTAGACGTTATTTCCTTGGGTAGGGGTTACAGCCATACCAGATGGTTTTGTTCTTTTGAATTCCTGTTCTACTCGTGAATAGTTGTTCTATTTTATTAATACTTTGCATATCAGTGGAACATTGGTGTCTTTTTGAACAATTGGTTCAAGCATACTGTAGTTAGTATCTATGCCCGAATGGTAAGTATTGGAAATGGTAAATCATGGGCATGTGATAGGACCATTAGTAATTGTTACACACCTTATATGAACGATATTCTTACTGATGGAGGTCTGTTCCTTGAAAGTTGGTATTGCAATTGATAAGTAGTCCTTGTTGAGTGGAAGTACACCCAATAATGGTTGTTTTATCTATGGATTGTTGGCATGGGCCATAACTATGGTATGGTACACCCATTCCATTGATGGGTAATATTTACATTATTGGTCTGCATACCTATATTTACCAACCATTAATCTCATAAAACCAACAGTCAATGATGGTTGTCATAGCAATGGATAGGTGGTGAAATCATGGATGTTGCTTTTCTTTTGATGGTCAATGAATGATTGTTTAAGCTAGAGATAGTCGCTATTCCTACTAATTGTAAGACTTTTAAAGGACATATGGAAATCCATTTTTGGGGGTGTGATTCTCATAATTGACGTTGATGGTCATGTGTGGATCGTTAATGATTCTGTGGGACGGTTGTTTATCCAAGATGGTGGGTATACCTACAGGAGTCCTAAACAGCCATAAACAGTTGGTATTGTGATTTATTGTAAGTCTGTTCATGGATAGTTGGTATTCCTTTTGGTGGGTGCTACTAATGGTAGATACAGTAGTAATAAATTGTTTGTTGTCTTATTTGTTTTAATTGATACACATTGATTGGTGTACCTATGGAAACTCGTTAGAGCTATAGAAAGAAGTTATTCCTAAAAACGAGTCATATATTATTATATACGTATATCAAGGGTTGGTTTCCAACTTGTGAGTACTGTATGCATGAGGCGTTAATATTGCTAATATAATTGTTAATATAAGTCTAGTCCGCCCATCAATTAGCTTGTGTGCTCGCTGATAATTTTAGTCATGTGATTGTGTGACTTTACGTCAATAAACTTTGAGATAAACCAACCTAATTCAATAACAATTCAGGTAGAGACAAATCCAAGGGGAGGCCACGGGGGCATTGGCCTAGTGGTAGAGATACCGAATTTCAACCGGGAGAACCTGGTTTGATTCCCACTAGGCCCAAGCTGTCCCTAGGACCACAAAAAAGACACGATAACAAAAAAAGAATTTTTCAAGAGACAATCTTCTTATTGGATAACATCTCTAATACACCACTAACCATGTCTCGTCTTCTTTTTGTAGCTGCTGTCATGTTCTCTCGTATGGCAGTAGAGGAAATCACCCTGAACCGACCCTTCCTCTTTATCATTCAGCACAAACACACAGGTAACAATCATTAAACATTCCGACAAGTCTCCATGACAACAGACAGACCTCTGACTAACCAGTGTCCTCTTATCTGCAGGTGCGCTACTGTTTATGGGTCAGTTCAACCAGCCCCAGTAAGACGTAAACTTCCCCTGAGGAACATCCCAACCCCACATCTTATTTATTTACAGATTTTTTTATTGTGTCGTTTGATAAAGATATATTTGTAATTTTGAAGTTATTTATTAAAGTTTTATCATTTTGGATAAGTTATCGTCTCTGTTTTTGTTTATTTTGATTTTAATTATCACGTCTCAAGAGGACGCGACATCTTCTCTAAACACTTTCAAAACATGGCTCAGTTTAACAAAAAACAAGCTAGATTTTATTCTAAATTTCCACTGAAATCTAAAGTCATCACAAAACCTAGGTTCCGTTCCGTCGTCTTCCACTTATCCGGGGTCGGGTCGCAAGGGCAACAGCGCTCCTCACTCGGTCTCTGAGTGAGAGTCCAGCCACCCCGCGGAGGAAGCTCATTTCGGCCGCTTGTACCCGCGATCTCATTCTTTCGGCCACCACCCACAGCTGGTGACCATAGGTGAGGGTTGGAACGTAGATCGACTTGTAAATCGAGAGCTTTGCTTTTCGGCTCAGCTCTCTCTTTACCAAGACGGACCAATGCAGCGTCCTAGTTATTGCGGACGCTGCACCGATCTGCCTAACTTAGGTTACTCCTTTTAAAAAAAATGTCACTGTCTTGGAATAACCAAGTAAAGAAATATGGATGAAATATGGATGAAATATTTTCTTTGATTCAGTTTTGATAATCAAAATCAAAGGCTAGGACGTCATCATCAAAATTCACGTCAAGAATAAAACTTAAATCAGAATCAGAGGCAAAAGAAATATAAATAAAAAAAACCTTTATTTGTCCCACACTGGGGAAATTGCAGAAAAATCGGAATATACAAAAAGTAACAAAAAGTTAAGCAAAGAAAAAGTAAGGAAAATAGACAAAATCGTAAGAGCTGTTGCAAGAAGCAGCCGTCCTCGCCGGCGCCATTTTGAAAAAAAAAAAATATCATTAAAATAAAGGTTTTAAACCTACTCAATTGTCTTCTGAACTGCTTCTATCTTATTGGGTCGCGAGGTAGGGGTGCCTATTTGAGCTGATTCCAGGCGAGAGGCAGGATTCACCCAAACAGGTCACCTGTCTGTTACAAGGCCACACACATTCAAACATTCCTAGGAACTGTTTCGTAGCGGATAACTAACCTAATATGCACGTTTTCGGAGAGTGAGCGGAACCCGAAGAAAACCCACGCATACATAAGGAGAACATGCAAACTCCACACAGAAAGGTCAGTGTTTTGAGCCTCGTCCCCACTTCATGACTCAAACCCCAGACCTTCTTGCTGTGGGGCCAACCGTCCTAACCACTGCACCATTGTGCGTCAATTTTCGGGTTTTAAACCTTTGATTTGTCAGTCAGTCACCTTCTTACCTATCTATCCTTTAAAGGGATACGGGGGGTGCCGGAGCCCATCCTGGCTGATTAATGGCAAAGGGCAGGGTACACCCCGAACAGATCACCAGTCTGTTGCGGGGTCACACACATGCAACCATCCACACACACACACTCATTTCTAGGGGCAATTTGGCACCGGCCAATCAACCTAACATGCATGTCTTTGGAGGGTGGTAGGAAACCGGAGTACCCGGAGGAAACCCACGCAAACACGGGGAGAACATGCAAACTCCACACAGAAAGGACAGTGTTCCAAGTCTGGTCCCCACTTCAAGACTCAAACCCCTGACCTTCTTGTTGAGAGGCCAATGTCCTAACAACTGCACCATTGTGTGTCAATTTTCGGGTTTTAAACCTTTTATTTGTAAAAAAAACAAAACACTTTACATTTCAGGCGACATTTTTTAGTTCGTATTCAAAACAGATCTACATTTGTGTGTAAAAAAAAAAAAAAAAAAGTTCCCCAAAACACGGTTTCTACCACACTGTCATCTTCCTCTTCATGGGGTCAGGTCACTGGGAAGCCCAAACTTCCCCAGGCGACCACTTCTGCCAGCTTCCTTCGGACATACACAATCTTTCGGGAACATTATTAAAATAGAAATTTGATGAGTTATTTCAGGATTTTAAGATGAAATTATGTTTTGTTGTGTTTTCGGTCCAATTTTCTGTGACAATATAAACTAACAGATCCCCCACCCCCACCCATAATGATTTTAATTAAATTCTAATTGCCAACCAAGAGGAGCTCCGAGTAGAGCAATTGCTCCTCAGGGTGGAGAGAAGCTAGATGGGGTGGTTCGGGTATCTGGTTACACAATCCGAATGTCTTACTGGTGAGGTGTTTGGGCTTCCTGTGAGTTGGAGGATGTAGCCTCGGTGAAAGAAGCCTGGGTTTCCCATATGAACCTGTTGACCCCGCGACCCGACCCCAAATAAGCAAAGACAACGGAACAGAACGGAAACAAAGTAGAAAAAAATAGATTTTTTTTCCTTAGCCTTATTATTTTTTTTCCCTCTGTATTTTTTTTATTTTTCAGTGAAAGTAGATGTACCTGTGACGTCACGGCTACGTTTACAATGCTGGGTTCCGCATGGCGCGCATGCGCAGTGGAGGCGGAAGTGCCCCGGCAGGGCTGGAAGTTGGGCTCCGTTCAGCGGAATGGACTCTAAGCTTTAACACAGCGGGTTTTTTCAGGCTGGGAAGTTCAGAGTCCGAGCGTTAGATAACAGAGGCCTTTAAAACCCGCACAATGGTAAGTTTATCGTATTGTTTCATTAAAATAGGCCACGAGCGAGGAGTAGCACTCCCGGAAGTGTACCTGCGCAGCGTTCACCTGGAAGACAGCAGGCCGCGCAGGACCTTCGTGTCCCCGGGCTGTGAAGCGGGTTTACGTCTAGACACAGAGGGCTAGAGAGATAAGCTACACCCCGAACTTTACCGACAGTCTGGTGGTCTACAAACACGTACTTCCTGTTCTCTGTGGAACCCGAACCGTGTCCTGTTCGGTGAGGATGTAGCTAGGTCACCATATTACCTGCCTGCGTGGTCCTGTTACCTTGGTTGTCACATCGGGATTCCACCTCGTACTAGTTCCCTGTTACCAAGGTTACCATATAAGGAACCCCATCCGGTTAACTTTCCTGTTACCATGTTGACCATAGTTCTCTGTTACCTTGGTTACCATGTTCACGAGGGTTCACTATTGCCTGGTTATACTGCAACTAGCTTTGGGGTAACATACCCCTGGATAGGTTTTTGTTGCCATGGTAACATATCGACGCTGCATCGGTCCGTCGTGGTAAAGAGAGAGCTGAGCCGAAAAGCAAAGCTCTCGATTTACAAGTCGATCTACGTTCCCACCCTCACCATGGTAACCAGCTGTGTGTGGTGACCGAAAGAATGAGATCGTGGATACAAGCGGCCGAAATGAGCTTCCTCCGCAGGGTGGCTGGGCTCTCACTCAGAGATCGGGTGAGGAGCTCTGCCATCCGGGAGGAGCTCGGTGTCGAGCCGCTCCTCCTCCGGGTCGAGAGGAGCCAGATGGGGTGGTTCGAGCATCTGGTCAGGATGCCCCCCGAGCGCCTCGCGGGCGAGGTGTTTTGGGCACGTCCCACCGGGAGGAGACCAAGGGGCAGACCCCGGACCCGCTGGAGAGACTATGTCTCACAGCTGGCCGGGGAACGACTTGGGATCCTTCCAGGTGAGCTAGAGGATGCAGCCGTGGAGAGAGAGGCATGGGCTGCCCACTTGAGGCTGTTGCCCCCGCGACCCGACCCCGGAACAAGCGGAAGATAACGGAACGGTAACATATCAAAACATTAGCCATTTGGATTGGTTAGCTTACCTAACAGTGACATCCTGACCAATTAGAGACCAGACCGAAACCAGCTGGTTACATTTTAACTAAGACTAAATTTGATGCGTGAGTAAGTACGTATCTTCTATCTACGTGTATCTACCTGCCCATGTGCACCCCGCCTACCTGTACATCCCTGTCTGTGCAGATGCGTTTCATGCTGCTGTTCAGTCGACAAGGGAAGCTACGGCTTCAGAAATGGTACACGGCGACCGCCGAGCGGGACAAGAAGAAGATGGTGAGGGAGCTCATGCAGATCGTCCTCGCCCGAAAACCAAAGATGTGCAGCTTCCTGGAGTGGAGGGACCTGAAGATTGTATACAAGAGGTGAACAATCGCACCGCTATCACACAGTCCTCTCAAAGAGGTTCACACACAGTCAGTACAAGGAAGAACTAAGTTAATCAAAGTCACGACATTCCTGTTCGTAGAGTGTCCTTCTTTGGGAGGAAAAAATCGGGGAGAAAAAAGGCAGAAATGTGAAGGAGACCCAGTTGGAGAGATTCTCTTCCTGGGTGATCATGCCGTTCCATTTCCGTCATCTTCCGCTTGTTCCGGGGTCGGGTCGCGGGGCAGCAGCCTCAAACGGGAGGCCCGGGCTTCTCTGACCCTGTCTGCATCCTCCAGCTCACCCGGAAGGATCCCAAATCGTTCCCCAGCCAGCTGTGAGACATAGTCTCTCCAGCGGGTCCAGGGTGTGCCTCATGGTCTCCTCCCGGTGGGACGTGCCCAAAACACCTCGCCCGTGAGGTGCTCGAGGGCATCCGGAACAGATGCCCGAACCACCCCATCCGGCTCCTCTCGACCTGGAGGAGGAGCGGCTCGACACCGAGGTCCTCCCGGATGGCAGAGCTCCTCACCCGATCTCTGAGTGAGAGCCCAGCCACCCTGCGGAGGAAGCTCATTTTGGCCGTTTATCATTAGTGTTGTACAACATTGGCGGAATTGTAACTTGGTTGTGAGATTTTTGTCTAATTGATATGTTATTCCTTATAGTAGGGAGGCGTTAGCTCAGTGGTATAATGTCCGTTCTTGGACCGGGAGTATCCCCCCAGTATCCCTGGAAAAGACAACTAACCCCCTGTTTGTGAAGTTCGTTGAGACAAAAATTTGGGGCTATAAAAATAGAATTGAATTGAATTTACTCTCACCTTTGGTGCCGTCATGGCTGCCTGCTGCGGTGCAATGCAGTAATAGTAATTTTAATATTTTATAAATTTTTACTCACTCTATTCATTCCTTATCGGGTAAATTTGTGTGCTGCACTCCTACACCGCAGCAGGCTGCCCACAACGGCACCAATGGTGGGAGAAATGGGGGTTTAGGTGTCCTCTCCAAGGACCCTTGACGTGCACTCAGTGGGATGCGAACCCGCGAACTTCCGGTTGACTTCCAGTTCGTGGGCGAACGCTCTAACCACTGGAATTGATTCAGAGGCATTAAAAGTTCTGATTTGACTGCAATAATTTTGACAAATTAAATGTTTTTGATTAGGGACCTATTCCAGCCTGATAAAAGTTATAAAACTATCTCTAACAAAGCTCGAATCATGGGTCATTTCTCATACAGCGATCTAAAAGGGGGGAGAGACAGTGGCTCAGTGGTTAGAGCGTTCGCCTGCGGACCTGAAGTCAACCGGAAGTTTGCGGGTTCGCATCCCACTGAGTGCACATCTAGGGTCCTTGGAGAAGACACCTAATCCCTAGTTTCTCCCACCGTCGTGGCAGCCTGCTGCAGTGTAGGTCCTGGTGAGGATTGAATAGAGTGAGTCAAAATTAAAAAAAAAAAAAAATGGAATTGAGGATAAGAAAGAAAGTTTCCGTTTGATTCCATAAGATCAAACGGTGCACAAAGGAATGTTTTATTTGGCTTTTTAATCAAACAAAACATGCCTTTTGAACTAAAAAGTTTGAATGTTTGAACCAAACAGATGTTTTTAAACTTTAAGCCTCCTCACCTGCCAGATGTTGACAAATTTTAGAAGAGGAGGGAAACGCCATGGTAACCAAAAGTCTACATTATAAAATATAAAGACAAACATGGCCGTTAATTCCTTGGATACCATGGAATTTTTACTAGTATTTTTACTAGTAAAATTACTGCTGTAAACCAGTAAAAACAAACTAGTAATTGTACCATAAAATCTAGTAAAACTACTGTCAACAAGTAAAGCCACCACCATAAAGAAGGAAAGCCCAGAATCAGTAGAAGTAGTGGTGTGATTACTGGTGTTTCCATGGTTACAGGTATGCTAGCCTTTACTTCTGCTGTGCGGTAGAAGAGCAGGACAACGAGCTGATCACGCTGGAGGTGATCCATCGCTTCGTGGAGCTTCTGGACAAATACTTTGGCAGCGTGAGTGGAAACAAGTACGAGTATGAGACACAGAGACAATCCCAGTAACCAGATATGTGTGTGTGTGTGTGTGTGTGTGTGTGTGTGTGTGTAGGTGTGTGAGCTGGACATCATCTTTAACTTTGAGAAAGCCTACTTCATCTTAGACGAGTTCCTGATGGGCGGAGAGATCCAGGACACGTCTAAGAAGAGTGTCCTGAAGGCCATCGAGCAGGCTGATCTTCTGCAGGAGGTAACTGGGAGCACTGCTTTCTAAACTGGCCTAGATCAGATGTTAGCATTCCTATCAAAACTAGCCTAATACTTTGCGTAAACATCTAGAATCCACTTGAACGAAGTATATATTTTGTGTCGTTATGTACGACCCAGTAGAAGAGGGTAATAGTTTATGTTGACAACAAAAACATGTCATATCAAGGCCAACGTTCTTTGTTTACATCTAGAACTTGGTAGAACCAGGCTAATGTTCTGTGTTAGCATCCAGAATCAGGCTAGTGTGGAGGGTTCTTCCATGATGGATGAGGGCTTTGGTGGACCACCGCTGAGTTGGCGTCGGAAGTTGGGCGGTTCTCCATATAATCATGATGATTAATAGGGATGGGTGACGGGCAAAATAGGTTTGGACTAGAAAGGTGAAGAAGCATGTGCAGGCAGGAACGAGTGGAGAAAAGTATCAGGTGTGATGTATGATAGAAGAGTTTCAGATAAAATTAAAGGGAACGTGTACAAAACCGTGGTGAGACCGGCCATGCTGTTTGGTCTAAAGATGCTGGGTGCTGAATTTTGAACCACCAGGAAAGAGGCCTAGAGGAAGGAGGTTCATGGATACAGTGAAGGAAGACATGAAGATAGTTGGCGTGACCGAAGAAGATGCAGCGCATTCGCCCGCGGACCGGAAGGTCGCGGGTTCGCGTCTCACGGAGAGCACGTCTAGGGTCCTTGGAGAAGACACCTAACCCCCACTTCTCCCACCATTGGCGCCGTTGAAGGGCAGCCTGCTGCGGTGTAAGGAGTGCAGCAAACAAATTTCCCCGGTGAGGGATGAATAGAGTAATTCAAAATAAAAAAAAATAAAAAAATAAAAAAATAGATGGAAGAAACTAACTTGGTGTAGCACCGCCCTGAAGGGAAATGCGCCACACCAAGCGCAAGAAGAAGAAGAATTGCGATGGGTGATGTGTTATTGTTTTCATCGTCAAAACATTTTCCACTTTAAGAATTTGTGATTCCACAATAAGCAAAGTTATTGATGCGTTTGAGTGGGACACTCGCGGCACCACACCTGTGGACTATTTACATGAAGCATAGAGTTAATTCTGAAACAGGACTCTAGTTTAGTTTTTGGTAGATTTTTTTTTTGTTTTTTGCTGATTGATAGTGAAAATGTTTCGGCTGAATAGCCCTTTTTTTCTAGTAATGTACAAGTACTGCTGGGAGCAAAATACACACACATTGGGATGTGTTTAAAAGTCACTAAACTTTAAACACTCTAAGGACAGATTTGATGTAAATCAAGTTATTTTTTTACATATTCTTAGAATTGAAGATTTTGGAGGTTGTTTCGACAAAAGTGCACGTACAAGGAACTTTGCTAGTTGGCAACTGGTCTCCTCCCGGTGGGACATGCCCAAAACACCTCGCCCGCGAGGCGCTCGGGGGGCATCCTGACCAGATGCCCGAACCACCCCATCTGGCTCCTCTCGACCTGGAGGAGGAGCGGCTCAACACTGAGCTCCTCCTAAATGGCAGAGCTCCTCACCCGATCTCTGAGTGAGAGCCCAGCCACCCTGCAGAGGAAGCTCATTTCGGCCGCTTGTACCCGCGATCTCATTCTTTCGGTCACCACCCACAGCTGGTTACCATGGTGAGGGTAGGAACGTAGATCGACTTGTAAATTGAGAGCTTTGCTTTTCGGCTCAGCTCTCTCTTTACCACGACGGACCGATGCAGCGTCGTAGTTATTGCTGACGCCACACCGATCCGCCTGTCGATCTCCCGTTCCATCCTTCCCCCACTCGTGAACAAGACCCCGAGATACTTAAACTCCTCCACTTGGGGCAGGACCCTGTCCCTGACCCGCAGGAGGCACTCCACCCTTTTCCGGGCAAGGACCATCGTCTCGGATTTGGAGGCATCATTCACCAAATTATTTGAACGCATCATCCCATTAAATTTAAACCCCTAAACTAGCAAAATGAGTAAAAATCAAAGATTTATAGGAAGCTTTCTTTGCTAAGGGGAGTTACAGAGTTACGAAGCAGACTGGACCTTAGAACCACTCTTTAGGTTTCAGGTCAAGATGGGACTGTCTGGTTCCAGCAAAACAAACTCAGAACTCCGATTGATCTAGTCTTACAGAGAGGAGCCTAATTGTTTTTTTTTCTTCACTTTGCTTTTTGTGATGTCTTTTATTTTGAAGGTATGTTTACCGTTACCATAGCAACTGGAGCATAGAGAATGTTTCCAAGTTATAAAGACGCTGCTAATAAATTGTCTCGTGAGGACAAACTGGTTTAAAGAATATTATTTATTAAAAACCCCGTTTTTCAGGCTGGTCTTATCACCTTTAGACCGGTCCGTGAAAATATTATCCTACACTAAACTGGTCCGTGGCGCAGAAAAGGTTGAGGACACCTGCAGTAGATAATCGTGTTTGTCTCCACAGGAGGACGAGTCTCCGAGAAGTGTTCTGGAGGAGATGGGTCTGGCATAGTCCAAGGAGCCGTCTGGATCTCGATTATGAGCCGGAGACCCAGTCAGTGGACTGTTCTCTGTCTGTGTGTGTGTGTGCGTGTGTGTGGTGATGGGCTTTATTTAAATATGTGTATGTGTGTGTGTGTGTGTGGTCCAGGATTAACTGGGTCCTGGTGCACCTCAGGCTTGGTTCTAATCCACATGGAACCAGGCAGCTATGATGGGTTCTGCTCAACCAGACCTTTCTGTTGGTTCTTTAAGTGGACTGATGGGACCCGACGGTTCTGATTGTGTTTATTTTTTTTTTATCACCTTCATCTGTTTCTAGGAAGTCTAGTCACTTCACCTACCAGTACCTCATTTAGAACCCATGAAAACCCAACCAAAACACAGGAACATATGGAACTCCAATCAGAACCCACCTGAATCCAACTGGAATCCTGAACCCATTGCCTATTGCTTCAGCTTTCTTTTTAAAATCAGATTTGTGGTGGTTTCGAAGAACCATGTGGTTCCAAAGGGCTCTAACCTGTCCGCCAGCTTGGCCTACTTCAGCAGGGGTGTCAAACTAAGGTTTTCGAGGGGCGCTGTCCCTAAGGTTTTCATTGTGTTCGTGGCACTACTTATTGTTTCCGATCAATTCCACATTGCTCCAGCAACTAGGTCAGGGATTGCGAACATATGCTGACAACTGTAGCGATTAGAAAACATTCAGACAGTCAGCGAACAGACATAAAGCCGTGACATAAACACCAGCGTTCGATTGGTCTATGTTTGTAGTCTGGTATCTAAACATGGAGGTCAACCAAACTTCACGGTCTTTTTTAGCAACAGTTCCCTAGGTTGAGAATTTAAAGACAAAGTTTACTCAGAGGAAAGATGTGATTGGCCTGCTGCCCTCAGAAAAAGTTTGTTTTAACACTGGTTCTTAAACTATACCGACTTTTTGGGCACATTACACATGTTACGTCTGGTCCCGACTAGGAAGCAGCGATTGGTTCCTTCAAAAACATACCCACCCATAGTGGGCCAAGCAATCCCCGATCGTGTACGGTCAGACTGCCTCCACATAGTCAAAGAAAGACTGACGAATCAGACTAAACCAGAGATCGTTAACCTTTAACATTCAAAGAGCCGTTAAAACTAAACAGTTAACTAAAAAAATCAAACAAATTTAACTGTCCTACTTCGGTCAGCTCAGTTTGCGACTATTTTAAATGTACGCTAAACGTTGTTTGAGTTCATCACTCAGCAGATATTACCTTTAGCTGTTGCAATTCCGTAGAAATTTCTCAAGAGATTTTCTTTCATAATATTTCGACCCAGATTCCATGGAAAATACAACAGTGGGAGGCGCCATGACCATCGATGTGACGTTTTTGTAATTCTTCATGTTTTGGCTGTATATATTATACCGTAATTTCACGACCAGTAGGTGCACCGTACGAAAAGGCGCAGCCTCAGTTATGTGCGCCATTGCTGTATTTAACACACAGATAAGGCGCACCGTACGAAAAGGCGCAGTCTCAGTCACACACCGCCTTACAACAACACACACGCAAGCATGTAAATGTGCGTATTAAAAAATAGATCAGGAGCAAAACTGAGTTTGGTTGTTCTTTATTTAAGTAGTAACGATACTAAACAAGCACATTACCGGTAATAGTCTTTATTCAAATCCGTCAAAGTCCTCATCCTCTGTTTCAGAATCGAACAGCTGCGCAAAATCCAACAGAGCAGGTCCACTTCGCTCCTCGCTGTCAAAGTCACTGTCTGTACTGTTCGGCTCCTCAGAAAGGATACCAGCTTTTGTGAAAGCCCGGATAACAGTACCAGCAGACACGTTAGTCCAAGCATCTACAATCCATTGGCAAACTGTAGCGTAACTCGCCCGGCGCTGCCTTGAAACTGTGGTCTCCTTCGGTCATCCATCGCTCCCACGCCGCTCACACTTCACTCTTTAACGTTCTCATGTGTTTTCTTTCAGGTCCGCCTCGCGGGCACCGCGTTTTCTTTTAGGGCCGCATTTTCTCACACACAAGGCGCACCGCTCATTTTGAAGAAAATCTAAGACTTTTATATGCGCCTTATAGCCGTGAAATTACGGTAAATAAACTTTTACATCACTCAATTTTTAAAGTAATAATAATAATAAAATGTTAAATATTTTTAAAAACTAGAATAAAAGAGCAAACACCAAAGTAAAATGATCTAATTCGTCAATAGCCTACATTTTTTCCGCATTTTGCGCTGCTGCTTCAAAAATGTCCTTGTTATAAATTGGCTATATCCCAATATGTTAAATTAAACTTTGAAGATTTATCTAGAAAACATGGCAGACTTTATGCAGACAACAATTTTCTTACTCTCTTCATGGTGTCTCTTCAATATTATCTCACTCAACCTTTCTAAAATCTTTCTGTGATGGCGTCAGAGTCCTCCTTGTCTCTCTCCACAAATATAAACACACATACTAATATGTGGCCATATCAATGTGTTTGTTGCCATAGCAACAACTTCTAATTTGCGCTTTCTCCCAGCCGCTCCGGGGTGCAGCAGGTTAGAGGAGATAAAATGCATATAAATTTTAAAATGTTTAATTTTAGAACACAAAAAATATATGATGAAATATAAAACATGTTTATATTAAAAGTCATAAAAGTTCAGCCTCCCAGGCTGTGTTTTATTTATTCTAATTAACATTTTAAAGTGACAGCGGTCAAATTGACCGCTATAGCGGTTTTAGTTTTAACAACCGGAAGTGAGACTGTGTTTCTTTCTGTAAATATCTTGTAAACAATGTCAGCTCGCGCTCAAACGCTAACGCCTCTTCCATGGTAGCGTTGTAGGAAAGGTCTGAGCGCCCAATGCCTCTTAGTGAAGGATGCAGTGCAACGCCAGGAGCTCTCTATCCAGTGACGTCTGTGGCAACGCCACAAAGTCCTCATGCGCTTCAGTCATACTTGTCGCCCCATCGTTGGCCACTGACACCAGGTGGGCTGATTTTATCTTTTTGGCCCTCAAATGATCAATAATGTCCTTCTCTCATGGTAAGGATGGGCTTGACCAATGAGCCTGTGTTACCTATGATGGCAGTGAATGGCTCCTATTGTAGCCACAGACCAGTAAACAACCCTATTATAAAAATGCGAAAAGCCTAGTGAATAGAAATTCCTGCTAACGAGAGGCGTGAAACTGGGTCACGAGGTGTCATCTTTAGTCCATGGCTTCAAAAGGCTGCTGTAAATATTGGGCAAAATGTATCTAACGCCTCCACTCCGATTCAGTGAGGGATTTTCTTTCATGTGATGAAAGAAAATCTCTCACTGAAACTGTGGCTACAATAGGATCCATTCACGGCCATCATAGGTAACACAGGCTCATTGATCGAGCCCTGCCTTAGTATTTTTTTACCTTTTACTCAGGTTAGTATAAATTAGATCCAGTTTCCAGTCCATTTCATTCAGATTGAAAATGATTTCCGGATGGAAGTCGAAACGTCTCGTTCAAGAATTTACCTGTCCAGAAGACTTTTTTGAAACTTCTTCTACTATGGATCACTCCTGGATGAATGACGGACTACACAGACTTTTTGTTCAATGTCACTTTTGTCTTTGGACTCATCACAGTCGATCAGCTTTGGCTGAATTGATGTCTTTAATTTGCTGCGTTTTTATGGTTCTGTTTTGACCGTCGTCGCAGAGACGATCCAATAAAATCCAATCAAATTTGGCACAACGTGTGGATGTAAGAACACAAAGAAAACTACTTGCAGACTTTAATTTGACACTCTTGTGCTAGAGTATGATGGGTTCAGGATGGTACCGGGGTCTATAGGATCCATTTTTATTGTGAATGTCGCACCCTGCTGATCATGAAAGGAACTGTTTTTTGTTTTTTTCTAAACAATATGCAGTTATGTCTTTGTTTTAAAGCCCAGGAAATCAAAGGGCTTCACACACACAGTGAATCAGACAGAAACACACAATCAGCACAGTTAAACAGAGGCAGGACTTCTCTCTCTCTAGAGTCTTGTTCTCGGGGAGAAAAAATGTCTAAAAATGCAGTTATAGGATTTAAAAAAAAAAAAATCTGCCTAGCAACAAGAAAAAAAAGCAGTATGACATCACTTCCTGTTTGCTGCTGTTTTAATGAACGTTGTAAATGAACCAGACTGTTGCGGACGGGTTCAAATGAAACCAGTTATTCTCCCATTTCTACTTACATCCTAACATTCCCAGTCCAGTTTAACTTCCAGTTCAAACTGGTTTGACAATCCCGCATCATGAAACTTCCTTTAACAAAGAGAGTAAAACGTCTTTGAACACCTCGTAAAGCTGAATTTTGAGGAGCAAAAGAAAACCTTTATGAATGTAAAAAAATCCACAAATTATTGAAATTTTTTATCCCTAACTTCCTTCAGGAGAAAATAAAGGACCTTGTTGAACCGAGTGGAGAACTTTTGAACTAGATTCTCTGATTGTCCTGGAAATGGGACGATTCCTTCTCTGTTAAGACGAAGGAGAGGGAACTCCAGGAATCAGAGGCTGGTAGACGTTCGGAGCAAAAGGACGATTAAAAGCTCCAGAGATTTTTTTGTCTGAATGTAATTTTTTCACAGTTGCAAATAAAAAAAAAAAAACTTTATTGGATAAGTGTTGTTTGTGTTTTATTATTCGGATTAAAATGTTATTTTAATCTCAGTGGATCAGACAGTGGGGCAAATCGTTTTTGTACAGGGTAGCACAGTGACCTCACAGCTAGAAGGTCGGGTTCAAGTTCCGGGCGGGACAAGGCTTAATACACTGGTCATTCACACTGGTCATTTGGAGGGAGACAGTGGCTCAGTGGTTAGTGGTGTTCGCCCGCGAACTGGAAATCAACCGGAAGTTCGCGGGTTTGATTCCCACTGAGTGCACGTCTAGGGTTCTTGGAGAAGACACCTAACCCCCCGTTTCTCCCACCATTGGCGCCGTCGTAGGTGTGGGACATACCTATGACGGCGCATAAATTTCCCGGTGAGGGATTTATAAAGTATATTAAAAGAAAAAAAAAGTCTGTGTGGCGTTTGTATGTTCTCCCCATGTATGTGTGGGTTTTCTCCGGTTTCCTCCCACCCTCCAAAAACATGCATGCTAGGTTGATTTGGACACTATAAAAATTGCCCCTACAAATGAGTTGTGATTGGCCCCACGACAGACTGGTGACCTATTCAGCAGGGATAGTCTTTGTTACTGTCCGACCCGTTAGGGAATAAGCGGTTCAGAACCCAAAATGAAACTCGTACAGCAGCTTCCGAGTTGGCTTAAAGTTGGAATAGCCCATGCAGTCCACTACCTTCATAAACGAGCTCAATTTGCTCAGAAGTGGATGAATGTTTGGATTTGTGTGTCAGCACATTTTAAATGAGGGCCCAGGTCTGTAGACTTGAGGAGGTCATTCCAGAATCTTGATGTGCTTCTTCTGGGGCCACTTCTTGTTAATCCTAGCTGTGTGGTTTAGTCACGACCATCTTTAGTGCTCTGACTGAAGGAAAAGAGGTTCTTCAAAATTCACTTCAAAGCATGATGCTACCACCCCCATGCTTTACAGTAAGCATGGTGTTCTCCAGATGGTTTTGTTTTGTCTTCTGAACCGGTCATCTCTTACGTGGTCGCAGGGGTGGCGGAGCCTATCCCGGCTTATTCAAGACGAGAAGCAGGGTACACCTCGAACAGGTCGCCAGTCTGTCGCGTTCCTCGCTACGGATGGGCGGTTCAGAAGATGAAACGAAATGAAAAGATTCCGTTCCGTTCTGTCGTCTTCCGCTCATCCGGGGCCGGGTCGCGGGGCAACAGCCTCAAACGGGAAGCCCAGGCTTCTCTCACCCCAGCTGCATCCTCCAGCTCACCCGGAAGGATCCCGAGTCGTTCACCGGCTGGAGAGACATAGACATAGTCTCTCCAGCATGCCTCTTTGTCTCCTCCCGGTGGGACATGCCCGAAACACCTCACCAGTGAGGCGCTCAGGGGGGCATATGACCAGATGCCCGACCCACCCCATCTGGCTCCTCTCGACCTGTAGCAGTAGCTCGACACTGTGCTCCTCCCGGATGGTAGAGATCCTTGCCCGATCTCTGAGTGAGAGCCCAGCCACTCTGCGAAGGAAGCTCATCTCGGCCGCTTGTATCCGCAATCTCATTCTTTTGGTCACCACCCACAGCTGGTGACCATAGGTGAGGGTTGGAACGTAGATCGACTTGTAAATCGAGAGCTTTGCTTTTCGGCTCAGCTCTCTCTTTACCACGACAGACCGATGTAGCTTCCTAGTTATTGCTGATGCTGCACCGATCCGCCTGTCGATCTCCCGCTCCATCTTTCCCCCACTCATGAACAAGACCCCGAGATACTCAAACTCCTCCACTTGGGGCAGGACCCAACATCCCAATGGATGTTGTTCCCCAAAATTCACTTCAAATCATGATGCTACCACCCCCATGCTTCACAGTAAGCATGGTGTTCTTCAGATGGTTTTGTTTTGTCTTCTGAACCACTTTATCCTTAACGTGGTTGTGGGGGGTACCGGAGGCTATCCTAGCTTATGCAAGCAAAGAGGCAGGGTACACCTCGAACAGGTCGCCAGTCTGAGATGAGTAGTTCAGAAGATGAAATGAAAAGATATGGGTTCAAATATTTATTCGCAGTTGGATTCTATGAATTATTTTTCACATCAATATCCAGATCTGTGAAACCCAGATTTTTTTCTGTCTCTCATTGTGGTCTCCCTCTTAAGATGAAAATCTGAGCCCCCTCTCTGATCTCTAGGTGGGAGAACTTTCAAACAAACTCATGTAAACATCAGATTTTAAACAGAAACATGGTTCTGGATGAGCAGCTGGTGAGTCAGAGATGAGGCTGCAGGAGGTGGGCAGAGGGGAGCTCGATGTGGGTGGGTGAGTGGGTGGCATGTGGGTGGGGGGGAGCCATCTTATGAATGAAACGATTTCTGGTGACGTCAATGGGGATCGCTTGACGCAGTGATCACGTGGCGCACGAAGCCACTCCGAGCCGCAGCCGTTCTTCTCAGATTTTCAGACCAGGATCGGGACCCCTAGGAACACATAGCACCCCAGGGACCGAACTCACGCACGCGCCCGCGGGTCCCGTGCGCGCGGACAGAGGGTTTACTTGCTGTGACGTCAGAGGCAGGATTTCCCCGCATCTCACCTGCAGGTAATAAATCTCCTCACGCGTCTGAAAGGCCGTTTTAATCTCTTAATTCTTATTATTTTCTTTGTTTACTTTTATCTACGTATCATTTTTACCTAAATTATTTTCTCAACCATCAGTTTTTGATTTGTTTCAATTGAAAAAAAAATAGTCGTTTTGTTCTTTCAAGAGCTAAAAAAAAAAATCATGACCACTGATGAAAAAAAATCATCACCTGTTTATAAAAACACGACTGAAGAAATGTCTGTAAAGCTCAGTGAATTCCTGTGTGGAACTGTGATGACAAGATGAATTTTTTTTTAAATACTCCACAGATATTTTAGGAATGTGGAAATTTCTAGGATTAACAGCAACCACTCCACCTGCTGGTAAACTGGACTGGCTTTAGTAACGGTTGTCATGACAATGTTGTTTACATTTGTTTATCAAGTGTAAGGCATCTTGACAGGAATCCCCATGGACAATGATGTTTGCAGATGACATTGTGATCTGTAGTGAGAGGAGGGAAGAGGTGGAGGAAAAGCTGGAGAGGTGGAGGTTTGCACTAGAAAGAAGAGGAATGAAGATTAGTCAGAATAAAACAGAGTACATGTGTGTGAATGAGAGGGATCCAAATGGAAAAGTGAGGTTACAGGGAGAAGAGATAAAGAAGGTGGAAGATTTTAAGTATCTAGGATCAACAGTCCAGAGCAATGGAGAGTGTGGAAAAGAGGTGAAGAAGCGTGTTCAAGCAGGCTGGAACGGGTAGAGAAAAGTATTAGGTGTGATGTGTGACAGAAGAGTTTCAGCTAAAATGAAAGGAAAAGTGTACAAAACCGTGGTGAGAGCGGCCATGCTGTTTGGTCTAGAGAGTGGTGAGAGCGACCATGCTGATTGGTCTAGAGAGTGGTGAGAGCAGCCATGCTGTTTGGTCTAGAGACAGTGCCACTGAGGATAAGACAGGAAGCAGAGATGGAGGTAGCAGAGATGAAGATGCTGATGATCTCTCTGGGAGTGACCAGGATGGACAGTATCAGAGGAACAGCACATGTTAGAGGTTTTGGGGATAAAGTTAGAGAGGCAAGACTGAGATGGTTTGGACATGTGCAGAGGAGAGAGAGAGTACATCAGAAGAAGGATGCTGTGTTTGGAACCACCAGGAAAGAGGACTAGAGGAAGACCAAAGAGGAGGTTCATGGTTACAGTGAAGGAAGACATGAAGATAGTTGGTGTGACCAAAGAGGATGCAGCAGATAGGGTTAGATGGAAGAAATTGACTTGCTGTGGAGACCCCTGGAGGGAAATGCCGAAAGGAGAAGAAGAAGAAGATCAAGTGTAAGGCATGGTGGTGGGGGTATCATGGTGTAGAATTGTTGTCCTGAAGCTGGCTTTGCGTCTTTAATTTGAGTGAAAGAAACTGAAATGCGTCATCATACGGAGACGTTTTGGACTGTTCATAGTCTCATTTTTGCAGGACCAGTCATTAAATTTCTAATTCCATAAACCAGGGGTGCCCACTTAGTTTTGGCAAGTGCACAACTTTAAAAAATGAGCCAGTCCAAAAAAATAAAATCTACCAATAGTAAAAACGTATTGTTAGAAATTTGCTATTGTAATTCGCAAAAAACGAATTATGTGAAATGTCAAATGTGATTATAAGATTTAAATATAAATTGTTCTATTATTTAATTAAAAGTATTTGCTCTCAAGAACGAATTGAATGTATAGAGGGATTTGTAAACAAAGCGGATGTGCGCGCAGTCTGGGAGCAAAAAGCCCAGCTGTTCTTTGTTATTCGCATAGAGATTCGCAATAATCTTTAAGTTATGACCATGTTCTCTACCTATTACTGTAATTCACTGCCTTGCGATAAAGAAAACTAACGTCACATTCAAATTTATCATTTAGTTGCACTGCGCATGTCGGGTGCAGTCGGAAGTGACGTCGACTTCTAATCCCTTTAGGTTGGTAAAATCTTAGTAGAAATACAAATTACCAAGTTTTTTACTATAAAATCCAATTTCTGATTTTTATACATTTTTCTCTGCGTTACTCAAAAACAAATAATAGGTGACGAATAAAAGACTCAAAAGAAGTTTGAACTTCATTCTCACGTTAACCTTTAGGGTTGAATTGTATTTTGATGAAGAAGTGTCCAGACCACTTGTGACACCAATGTAAACACAAACAAACATATTTTCAACTTAGCGTAAAACAAAATAAAATCTTGTAGGTTTAATACGTGCCATTTTTTTTATTGATTCAACAAAAATAACAACTTATCACACAACTATTGACTGTAATCAACAGTCGTTCACGTCGATCCAAGAGATGGGGCACGATGGCTTCATCAGAAAATGCTTTCTCCAATGTTTTTCTTAAAAAGAGTATTTTATGCAAAATCAACTTTTTGTACATTTCAACCACGTGGTAGAAAACCACGTTTTTTTTTTTTTTTATTTTATTCATGCATGTTTGAGTAGTTTTATGGGCTCCAGCGTCGTCCGGTTTCAGATGCTGTTAGAACAGGCATTGGCAAACTATGGCCTGCGGGCCACATGCGGCCCATTAAACGTTTTAATCTGGCCCGATGAACCAGAAAAAATAAAAAAAATAAACCGTGTTAGTTTGATTTTCTTGATTCCCTGTGCCCCCCGAGTCCGGCCCGCTGGTCAAATGTTAGAACTCAATGTGGCCCGCGAGTCAAAAAGTTTGCCACCTGTGTTAGAACATCAACTTGTTCATCATCACGACTTTTGTTCTCTGCCACGGCCACATTCTAATCTAATCAGGAAGTATTTTAGTGAACACGTTCTGCTCACGTTTCGTCCCTTTCTCCTGGTGCATATGTTGTTGCACCAACAGAAGAATCTAAAATAAAAAGAGCTAGCTTTTCTAACTTGATGCGTTTTATGCTGTATTTGTGGCTTCACACGAGATTTACACAGCTTAAGACGTAGTTAAGATTTAGTGTTGAGAACAGAAGTAAAACTAAATAAACATTTAAATGCTTTTTTGGGGCGAGTATTGCATTTCTGAACAAAAAAGTATAATATTTATCAATACATGATGCTATGAGATGAGAATTAGTATCCTACGTAAGCACCATAGTCCGTCTTCATATTCTTACATTCTGCAATAAACAAACAAACTTATTGGCCTACGGTGTGTGCTTATTTCTAACGTGTCTTAGGCCCCGTTGGGTATTTTTGAAAACGCATATATTTTTATCCGTTTTGTCCTGCCGTCCACACAAAAACAGAGGTTCTGTTCAGTCAAAACCGGCATTTTTGAAAACTCCGGCCAAAGTGGAGATATTGGAAAACTCGGTTTTTGCATTTGCGTATGGACGTGCGAAAATGGAGGTTTGCGTTTTTATGCGTCACAACCTGCAACAAGTAATGCACATACGTCATTCGTGTGCGTCCTTGTTTACAAAAGCAGACAGTGGGCAGCATGAATCCATGCTGCGGAAATGACGAGAGAGGTGCTCTGATTGGCTAGCTCAGAAATCAATACTGCCGACTACTGGTCTGGCATGCTCATAATCATACTCAGAAGCATATTACAGCTTCTTGTGGACGTGGATATTTTGAAAACGGTTATGTGTGGACTCGAGCGTTTTCCTAAAATGAAGGACAGCAGATATGCGTTTTCAAAAATGCCCTGCTATGTGTGGACATGGCCTTAATGATTAGCAGCATGCTAGTTTTAAACCTTATTAACAAATAGTTTTTTTTCCCCCCAGGTGTTTCCTGTACCTCCACAATGGGATCTCACCATTGCTGGAAAGTCTTCGTGCCCCTGGTCCTCCTTTCCTTCTCCAGCCTGGTCAGCAGCCTTCAACCTGCTGAACCCCACCGGGGGAACAAACGTCTCCAGGAGGAGAAGAAGGAACTCTTTGAAGATGTAGATCCCAGAAGGTTGGCAGCTGTCCTCCTGGAGGCTCTGAATCATACCCACGGGGAACAGGAGAGGAGCTACAGAGGAATGAAAGATGGAGGATTAGAGGGATCTGACAGACAACGGGATGGACGGCAGGAGCTGGAGATGCTCATTGCCTCCCATGGTGAGGACGAAGAGGAGGAGAAGAGGAGGAAAGCGGAGGAGGAAAAGATGACAGAAAAAGTGAACAGTAGAACCAGCAGTCAGAGCGTCCCGCTGCGTCTCAGCTCCACAGAGGCTCCTCCTCCTGCTGAGGAGGAGGAGCAGCTGAGCCCGGAGGAGTTGAGGAGTCTGGAAACTGTGATGAAGGAGTTCCCTCGTCTGGAAGAGAAGCCAGAGGAGGTCCAAAGAGAGAACCGCGCTTTCAGCAGCTTCAATGAGGTCCTCCCACCAGGGAAGGACCTGGCTATGACCAAGAAGAAGCTGAAGTGGCAGGAGGAGACGCAGAAGGCACTCCTCTTTCCCTCCTTCACAGGGAGCAATGCTGTGGATGAGGGTGTAGAGGAGGAGGTACTGAGTCCAGAGGAAGAGGAGGCCCAGGCCAAAGAAGAGCAGGAGGAGCTTCTGAGGCAAGCTGCTGAAGCTCAGAGAGCAAAGCAACAGGAGGAGAAACTGGCCGATGTGGCCTCTGACATGTTACTTCGCTACATGGGAAATAGCAGGAAGGCCTCATCGCCTCCTTCCGATGCCGCCGAGGACAAGCGGTCTGAGGAAGAGCCGGAGGACGAGGACATTGATCCGCAGACCATCGACAAGCTGATTGAGATCTCCAGCAAACTGCACCTCCCCGCAGACGATGTGGTGGACATAATTGCCGACGTGGAGAAGAAGAAGAAAAAGGATGTTCCTCCTGAGGTCTCATCGCCATGGCAACGCCCTCCATCCACTCCAGACCTTCCCAAATGGAGTCAAAAGGAGGAGTCGCCGGCTGTGAACCTCCTCAGATCCTGGTTCCAGAAGAAAAAAGCTCAGAAGTCTGAAGAGTCCCAGAGGATGCTCTCCAAGTTTTGGTCCAGACCTGAAAAGACCCGGCTTCAGACCTACCCCTACGTAAACCCCTCACAGAGAGTCTTCCCGGACTACCGCCCCCTTCCTCGCCCTGTTTCCTACTACTTCCCCCCCAAACCTCTCGCCTACCTTTCCAACTCTGCCGACTACCCCGTCCAGCCTAGGAGGTTCTACCCCAACTGGATACAAACCCCTGTGTCATACTACCCCCCGATTGCCTACCCCCGGCCCCTCTTTAGAGCTCCACCTCCTCCTCGAAATCCTCAGAAGCAGTTCTATAGCCCAGTACTCGGACTTAGAAATCGGGATCTCTACAAGTCCAGGAAGCCATCGGACAGTAACCTAGGAGACGTGGAACGGTACATCCAGCAGATCCTAAAGAAGATGAACTGAAGCTGGAAGAAACACAAAAAAAACTTTCTCTTTTTTTGTTTAAACCTGCCTGAATTTTCATCCTTCGTTCTGATTGGTTGTTAGAAAGACTTGTTTCCCATGATGCTGCTATGAGAAAAGCTTGAGCTGAATGGAAGGTCTGTGTGATGGAGACCAGGACCCACATGCAAGCATCCAACATCCCATCTGGATCGGAGATTCTCATTCATCCGGTTGGATGAGACATGAAGGTTTATGGTGCGTCTAGAGAGTCTGAAATACTTTACCATAAAATAAATCAGAAGGAATCACTCGCTAGCATAAGAAAAGGAAGGCGTAGTAGCCATTTAAGTCAGTAGGGGGCAGAATAGGGATCAGTTAAACCAGAATGGTGGAGGAATGGTGATCAGTCGGGGTGATATAGTGGTTCTTTTTCAGCCAATAGGGAGCAGTGTTATGATCTATTAACTCAGTATTCAGCAGTTTGAGGACTAATTACGCCAGTATGTGGTGGTGTAGCAACTTGTTGAACCTGTAGGTGGCAGTAAGGGGCTGATATAGGGGGCAATGTAGGGGCCGTTCAAGTCATTACGGGGCAGTTTTACAAATAATTAGACCATGACAGT
Source organism: Neostethus bicornis (assembly GCA_902685375.1). Classification (NCBI taxonomy): domain Eukaryota; kingdom Metazoa; phylum Chordata; class Actinopteri; order Atheriniformes; family Phallostethidae; genus Neostethus; species Neostethus bicornis. Next base: position 21,246,490 of record LR738558.1, on the reverse strand, counting down.
ATGGGGACCAATTTAGCCAGTGATTCAGGATGCAGTTAAGACAGTTGGAACACATGCGTAGACCATTTAATCCAATAGAGGTAATGCTAGTTAAGCTGGTTGGCACAGTAGCTTTGTGTGCCAACCAGCTTGTTAGGATGTAAAAGGCAGCATAGAAAACAGTGGAGGGCAGTAAGGACCCGTAAAGCTAGGAGAAATGTCGGGCCTAGCATAGAACAGTTTAGAACACCAATGGCCGATGGTTCTGATGGAAACAATCGCTTAACAGGTAGTGACATTTACCCCATAAGAGGGCAGAATGGCCGCCAGTTTTACTTGTGCATGGAGCTATACGAGTCAGGAATGCCTGTACGACAAGGGTCTCAAACTCAGTTCCTGGAGGGCCGGTGTCCCTGCAGGTTTTCCATGGTTCCTGATGCACATACAGTGAAATCAACAGCCAATTAAATTTGGCACAATGCCTAGTTAACCTGAATCAGGTGTGTAGATGCAGGAACACATGGAAAACCTGCACCAACCCTCCTGGAACTGAGTTTGACACCCCTGCTACGAGGACTAATGGAACCAACATAAGCCAGAGGGAGTAGTATAGGACCACCTCTGTTGTATAGGACAGTGAGGCTTTAAAACACACAAAATTGGTCCCACTAATTCGTCCATTATCTTTAGCATGTTAACAATAAACATTGTATGAGATTAGCGAGTCGAGTCTAGAACATGACCTGTGGTCATATTTTGGTCTCTCTAAATGTACCATAAAGGTTCATCTTAGATCTCTGAAGCGTCCACATCACCTCATCGCTTGGGATGAAACATGTGGAGTCTTATTTCTCTCACAGGAACCCACAACGACACCTCATCACTGTGTGAATGACTCATCCCTCCGTTCCTCTTTAACTCGTTGCCATGGTGCCAAACCCCAGAAACTGGTTAATCCCAGCTTTATGTGGTTGCCTTAACGATGCAGAACAACTTGAAGGTTGTTTTGCATCAAACTCATCGTCCTTCTGACTGAATAGGAGACATTTCAGAGCAAGGTGGTTCATACCTCCACATACCCTCTTATTTTCATCACCACTGACTCTTTGTCAGAAGAAGGAACTAAAAACATACATTTCAACCGAATCATTGTTTGCACTACCCGGGGATTCAGTTCATCGATTGTGATGAGGTGAATAAAATTCATTTGAGTCCAAATATTCCAGTTGACCCGATGAAATCGACTGATTCTATTGAGATAAAAAAACCCTCAAACAATTCAAACAACCCACAAATTCATTGAATCCAATGAATGCATTGAGTTCAATGTGAAGAAAATTTGTTGAACGTTTTATTACCTACGCTTAAGTTTCAAGACTTTTTAAATACTAAATAGGGACCCCTAGTGGTTGGGAGTTCATATAATCAAGATGGCTCCAATATCAAGTCTATGGATGCCAGTAATGAGTAAATCAAAGAGGGGATTCAGTTATAAAATTTCACTGCCCGGTCACACACAAACCATCCATTTTCTTCTTTTGATCATTTTGGGATGTAATCCGCAGGCATGACGATAAGCTGAGTACTCTGTTCTGAGACAAATGGATGATGTTTGCTTCATTGGAACTGAATGGAGACGTGGAGCTTTGAGAAGGCGGTTCTAGGCCGGAGATGAATGTCTGCACGTTTTATGTGTACTTGCATCTAAAATAGTTTCTTTGGAGATATAAAAAGCATCAACTGAAAAAGATTAAAAAAAAATCTCAAAGCCTGAAGAAACAACGACTTTGAATAATGTCCAAACCTGCATCTGAGTGCAGTGAATGTTGTCCTGAGTCCGTCTGGATGTACTTTATTGTTACCGTGGTAATAAACATGATGAATGCGCATAGACATGTCTTTTACATGGAAATGAATAAATATTTTATTACAACCAAGTGTAAACATGCAGGATTCTTAAAATAGAGACCAGGAAAGATTAACTATGTTAAGAGGGAGTGGTACCACTCGAGAATCTGTCCTTGTGTCCTCTTTTGAAACGCTACGTCGGGGAAGTGTCCTGGATAGTTCCTAATCAGATACCTGAGCCACCTTCTCTGTAGATCTCACTTTTGATCTTTGTGTCTTAAGGGACCAAGAGTTTGAGGTCCTGTCCACACGTAGCCGGGTATTTTTAAAAACGCAAATATTTTTATCTGTTTTAGCCTGCTGTCCACACGAAAACGGAAGTTTTTTTTACACTCAAAACCGACGTTTTTGAAAACTCCGGCCAAAGTGGAGATTTTGGAAAACTCAGATTTTGCGTTTGCGTGTGGACGTCGAAAACGGAGATCTGCGTTTTTATGCGTCACGACCTGCGACAAGTAATGCACATACGTCATTCGTGTGCGTCCTTGTTTACAAAAGCAGACAGTGGGGAGCATGGATCCATGGACCCTGTTCCAGACCCTCTTTTCTTGCCTTTTTGTCCACTCGTAACTGCTCTTGCTTCTTGTTGGTGAGCAAAGGAGGAGAAATGTGTTGCAATCAGCGATTATTAATCACATAAGCTTCCCCCCTTCTCCACTCAATACTGCCCACTATGGGCAGAAGTGTATTTATACGGCTCTGTGTGGACGTGAATATTTTGAAAATGGTTAAGTGTGGACGCGAACGTTTTCTTAAAACGGAGGACAGTAGATATGCATTTTCAAAAATACTCGGCTACATGTGGGCAGGGCCTGAGATTCTTGGACTCAAATAGCTTTATATGGACCTTATTTCCAATTCAAGATAATGGTCCAAAAATTAGAGCAGCAGATTTGGAAATTCTGTTTTTCATGCTGGTTGCTGGTGAGTAACTTTGGGGAAACCCAATCGTGAGGCCACCAAACCAGATTCCCTCATCACCTCAGCTGCCCCTAAAACTTCTGTCAATAAATTGAATGAACAGAATCAGTGCCAAAGGGCAGTCTTGCCAGACGACATTTTGAACTGGATATGAATCTGACTCAATACCAGTATTGTGAACCAATCCTTGACATCGGTCATACAGAAGCCGGACCCTGTAACAAGGGCTCCGAGACTCCATACTTCTTCACACCTCCTTAATGAGTCCTTAAGGAAAACGGTCAAATTTCTTGGCTTGATCCAAAAGTACACATGCAGACTGTTTGAGTAAACTCCCATGACCCCTCTAAAACCTGGAAAAGGGTGACCCCGAAGAGAATATAGAGGAGGTCTACTGTTCCAAAACCATCTCAATACCACATTACTGAGGCTCGACTATCTGGTGATTCCATCTTCTGAACAATAGTAGGAAATTAAGAAAAAAGCACTAGAATAAGAAAATCAACAATGACTTCATGTAAAAACTGTTCAACCGCGGACCGGAAGTCAATCGGAAGTTTGCGGTTTCGCATCCCACTGAGTGCACGTCCAGGGTCTTTGGAGAAGACACCTAACCCCCGATTCTCCCACCATTGGCACCGTTGTGGCAGCCTGCTGCGGTGTAGGAGTGCAGCACACAAATTTTCATGGTGAGGGATGAATAGAGTGAGTAAAAAAAAAAAAAAAAAGAAAATCAACAACAACTTAATATACAAATTGTTCACCTGCAGCGGGATTAAAACTTTTTTTTTTTTTTAACTAGATTAATTATTTTGAGGTTCAATAAACCTAAACTTCCCCAGTTCAAACCATAAAAACATTCATATCCAGTCCTGTAGCTGCTGGTCCTCATTCTGACATAACCCCCACCACACACACGCGTGGAGTGCTGCAGAAGCTGCATAAAGATGATTATGGTGCTGGATGAGTCAGCCAGTCTTCATCACATGACTGCACCAACCCCTCCTTCCATCTTTCCACTCTTCTACCAACATCCATTTACTGGCTAAAACCAGTTTTTATTGCTTCTTACTGGAAACTGATTGAACCTCCTTTCTATACTTATAATCACCATGACAACAAGTTCATCAAAGAAAACAGGATTAAATTATAACTAAACAGTGATTTGAGTTAAAAAAATATTAAATTAAATAAAAGTCTATACAATTTAAGAAATTTATGAAAAACTGAAGAATGTCTTGAATGTTTTATTAAATATTAGAGTTTAGCTGGAAATTTGTTTTAAAATAGTGACACGTACACATCGTTGAATCCATGAGAATGTACAGATGTGGACTGGGAAGAACGACTGGCTACAATGGTTTACATCAGTGGTCCCCAACCACTGGGCCGCGGACCGGTACTAGGCCGTGGGTGATGTGGTCCCTGGCCGCATAGAATGAAGAAATAACTTCCATTATTTCCATTTGGTTGATTATTTGAGCCTTTATTATAAATGTTTTCTTGATTCTTGATGACGATGTTTTGATTTGAAAAGTGACTGGATACAGAGTTACGAAGCAGACTGGACTTTAGAAACACTTTTCAGGTTTCAGATCAAAATGAGACTGTCTGGTTCCAGCAAAACAAACTCAGAACTCCGATCGATCTAGTTACTGTGAGGAGCCTAACTGATATTTTTATTCACTTTGTTTTTGTGATGTCTTTTATTTTGAAGGTACGTTTACCGTTACCAAGGCAATCAGAGTGCGTTCGAGCAGAGACAATGTTTACGTGATATAAAGACGCAGATAATAAATTTTCTCGAGAAGACAAAGTGGATTTAAGTTTATTATTTATTTTAAAAAAACATTTTTTCAGTCTGGTCTTATTTCGTTTTTCTGCGACACCTTTAGATCAGTCCGTGAAAATATTATCAGACACTAAACCGATCCGTGGCACAGGAAACGTTGGTGACCCCTGGTTTACAGTAAATAAATCACACCAAGAAAAAGTGACTGAGACACGACAAGGATGAGGTTAAGCAAAAATACAAGATCACACTTGTTAGAAGTCTAAATTTAACGCTGCAGTATTAAAAATGATACCATAACGATCTGAAATGAGAAGAATACGACATACGAGAAGTGTCCAGGTTTATTTATTTATTCATTTTTTTATTTTTACTCACTCTATTCATCCCTCACTGGGGAAATTTGTGTGCTGTACTACTACACCGCAGCAGGCTGCCACGACTGTGCCAATGGTGGGAGAAGCAAGGGGTTCGGTATCTTCTCCAAGGACCCTAGACGTGAACTTCTGGTTAACTTCCGGTCCACGGGCGAACGCTCTACCACTGAGCTACTGTCTCGCGAGAATTGCTCATGTAGTCTTTTTCATTCATTATTCTTCTCAACTGTCCATCCCTAATGGGATTGTGGGGGATGCTGGAGCCTATCCCAGTTGATTCAATGCAAGAGGCAGGGTACACCCGGAACAGGTCACCAAGTCTGTCGCGGGGCTACACTCACACAACTATCCACACACACACTCATTCCTAAGAACAATTTCAAAGCCCAACGTGCATGTTTTTGGAGGATGGGAGGAAACCGGAAAAAACCCAAGCATACACAAGGAGAACATGCAAACTCCACACAGAAAGACCAGTGTTTCAAGCCTCGTTCCCACCCGGGACTTGAACTATATATATATATATATATATATATATATATATATATGTATATATGTATAAAAGCAATTATTCCGTTCTGTTGTCTTCCGCTTATCCGGGGCCAGGTTGCGGGAGCAACAGCCTCAGATGGGTAGCCCAGGCTTCTCTCACCCCAGCTGCATCCTCCAGCTCACCCAGAAGGATCCCGAGTTGTTCCCCTGCCAGCTGGTCCGGGGTCTGCCTCTTGGTCTGCTCCCGGTGGGACGTGCCCTAAACACCTCACCAGCGAGGCGCTCGGGGTGCATCCTGACCAGATGCTCGAACCACCCCATCTGGCTCCTCTCGACCTAGAGGAGGAGCGGCTCGACACCGAGCTCTACCCGGATGGCAGAGCTCCTCACCCGATCTCCGAGTGAGAGCCCAGCCACCCTGCGGAGGAAGCTCCTTTCGGCTGCTTGTATCCGCGATCTCATTCTTTCGGTCACCACCAACAGCTGGTGACCAATTATTGACCAATTGGCCAAAAGCAATTATAAAGTTAGGAAAAACTCTTTTTTCAAATATAAATAAAGATGTAAATATAAATTAAATGAGAATTTTTTTTCACAATAATATTTATCTAAAGTTGTTCGAATTATATTTCAGAAGAAGTCTGTGTCATTTTTAGCGATAAAAAAACAAAAATAGAAAAAGTGATCGATCAAATTTTCATAGAAGTATGAAAGCAAAATATCCCGCCTTAGTGAATTTATGATCCTCTCTAACCAATAGAAATACTCACCTGCAGCTAAAATTATGACGTCAGAATGACAGAAAGACTTCGTGCTAGTGGGTTCGGGGACAAAGTCCAAAACAATTTGGCTTAGATTTCTAAAGTCTCACAGAGAAGCTCATTCCGACACATTTGATTGTCAGTATATCTATTTTTAAGCAAAAGTCCAACCAAAAAACCGACAAATTTAAGTATCACTAGGTGGCGGTAGTGAGTCTGTCGCTCAGCAGACATTTTACTGTCAAAATATCTGTTTCTAAACAAAAAAAAAACAAAAACAAAAAAAAAAAAGTGCTAATATTGCAAATAAAATTAAAAAAATTAAAAAACAAAATTCTTCTAAAAAATTTACAGCAAACACGTACTCACACGAATGTTTTTTGTTTATTTAGTAAGTCTTCGTTTCAATATATCAATAAATATATGAATATTTTTGACAATAAAATAAAAAAAATATATATTTTCTGATTTCTCCACTAGGTGGCGGTAGTGAATCTGTCGCTCAGCAGATTTTTTATTGTCAAAATATCTGTTTCTAAACAAAAAAAACTAAAAAAAAAAAAGTGCTACTATTGCAAATAAAATTAAAAAAATTAAAAATCAAACACGTACAGAATAAAAAAAACTCACACGAACGATTTTATATATTTATAAATATATAAATATTTTTTCATAATAAAATAAATAATAGTGATTCCTGATTTCTCCACCTGGTGGCGGTAGTGAGTCTGTCACAAAGCAGGCACGAAGAAGACAGGTCACATGATCAGGAAGAAACAACAAACATGGCGCTGATGATGATCGCAGAGAATTAAAAGATTGAGTGGACCCTCCCATCGTCATCATGAAGCCCCGTGCCCGTTCCACCCGTCATAAAGACGGGGCTAGTTCTGAACAGACCCAGACTTCCGGAAGGTGGATCATCACGGACAGCAGGAAGCTTCTGAACTGTTTGAGAAGAAACCGGAAGGCTGCTAGAACACTCCGAGAAATACCGTACGATCTGATCAGAAAACACCTGCCGAAGAAACCTCTTCCGGTGGTAAGCGCTTCGTTTTCTTAAAGGTTCCTGAATGACTTGATGCTAAGGTCACTCCGACTTGTTCCCCCCCTCAGATCAAGTCGATGGTGGAGTCCCTGAAGGACCAGGTGGTCAACAAAACGAGACACATGTACAAGATGGAGAAGATCGAGGAGAGAAGGGCTAGGAAGCCCATCGAGTGGTGGGCGGACACGGCTTCTACTGTGACTGGAGGACTGCTGTCCACCATCTCTGCAGCTTTCAACCAGGTGAGAAGGAACACAAACAATCAGGATTTTTTATTGATTAAAACGCTTCACGAGTGGAAAAATGTGTTAGGCGGAAAAAACCATGGTCCGCGGGCCCTAGGCGGCCCGCTCAACCTAAAATTCCAGCCCAACATTTTTTTTTTTTTAAAGCAGCCGTTTTCAACCAGTGTTCCCTGCACACTAGTGTTTCGTGAGAAATCATTATGTATTTTTTTGAAAATGATCCAATTTCTCTTCATACGGTGATCGGGATCTACCGGTAGCGCCCAAAAATTGTTTGGTTTGATCTCATGGTGTTTGTTTGGGAAAAAACCCACCATGTTTATCAGTAGGAAAGCCTTTCATTTTATCCAGAAGACAGACAAGACTGTCCTGTAACCATAGCAACCCACTCTTCTCTGCTTTTTGTTGCTTGCTGCCGTTCATCCCTCCCAAAAACTACCCCAGCAGGTTGATTGGATTTTCTAAATTTTGAGACATTAAGAGAAAATTTGGCTTATGCAGCCACAGATCTGACCACCAGGGTCCCCGTCGTTGGCTGGCACCCATCTCCTCCTTTAATCGACCCGATGGCCCCTCCTGCAGGTGGTGAGTCCACTGGAAGGGTGTCGCATGTGCCCCGTTCAGGCTGAGCCCGGCCGGGTCCTGCCCCAAGTGGAGGAGTTTAAGTATCTCGGGGTCTTGTTCATGAGTGAGGGAAGGATGGAGCGGGAGATCGACAGGCGGATTGGTGCGGCGTCAGCAATAACTAGGACGCTGCATCGGTCCGTCGTGGTAAAGAGAGAGCTGAGTCGAAAAGTAAAGCTCTCGATTTAGAAGTTGATCTACGTTCCTACCCTCACCATGGTCACCAGCTGTAGGTGGTGACCAAAAGAATGAGATCACGGGTACAAGCGGCCGAAATGAGCTTCCTCCGCAGGGTGGCTGGGCTCTCACTCAGAGATCGGGTGAGGAGCTCTGTGTCGAGCCGTTTCTTATCCAAGTTGAGAGGATTCAGGCATCTGGTCAGGATGCCCTCCAAGCGTCTCGCTGGTGAGGTTTTTTGAGCACGTCCCACTTGGAGGAGACTAAGAGGCAGACCCCGGACCCGCTGGAGAGACTATGTCTCACAGCTGGCCGGGGAACGACTTGGGATCCTTTCAGGTGAGCTGGAGGATGCAGGCGGGGTGAGAGAAGCCTGAGCTTCCCGTCTGAGGCTGTTGCCCCCGCGACCCGGCCCTGGATGAGTGGAAGAGAACGGAATGGAAAGAGAAATTTCTTTGCTGCATTGTACCGCAGCAGGCAGCCACAACGGCGTCAAGAGTAGGCGCAACTCAGGGGTTAGGAGTCTACTTCAGGGACAACTGGTGGGCTCAGTAGGATTCTCCCGGCTTCTCCCGGTCAAAGTATAAACACTCCACCACTGAGCCAACGCCCCCTCCTTAAAAGGCTGGTCAAGTTTGGCGGTAAATGAGGGGAGAGAAGAAACGTAGAGGTTCTGTGTGGAGATCCTTCAAATAAATCTATTGCTTTGCAAAAATTCATTGTTTTTACATCAATCACGTTATCAATTTTTGTTTACCAAAACACAAGAAATATAGCCCATAGTTCACATGATAGCAGCCTACGTGGCCAATGAGCAAAAAAAAGTTTGCCCACCCCTGATCCAGATGAATGAAGTTGTGGGAAGGAGGAGACACTGGTGATGATGTTTGGTCTAGACCAGGCATGGGCAAACTATGGCCCGCGGGCCACATGCGGCCCATTAAACATTTTAATTTGGCCCGCCGAACTAGGAAAAAAAAAAACATGCTGGTTTGATTTTTCTTGATTTCTTGATTTTTTAAAAAATGTTCGTCACTAGATGGCGCCAAAAATACAACAACACTGCTCCCATTAAAATGTGTGTGTCTTCGTGATCAGATAGTTTTTTGAGAGGGCTGGACAGCAGCATGCAACAAAAAAGCAGAGAAGAGTGGGTTGTTATGGTTATAGTAAACAACATATTGCAAGACATCCCTGCCTGACCTAAATAAAATAGTTTGAATAGTTTGAATAGTTTATTGGTGGAATGCCCCTTGAGATGTAACATCTCATTTTCAAGGGGGTCCACAAAACAACAAAAACAACATTACAATACAGTTTAACAAATAAGTAAAACAAACAAACAAACAAAAAAAACCACAGTCACAAACAAACAAACTCGCTCCAGACTTTCACCTTCACACCAGCTACCAATAGGTCATAAAGAGAAAGAAAATAAATAAAAGTATATATATAAAAACAAACATATATGCAAATACACATATAGACAAAATGATAAAATAAACAGTCAATATAAGGACACTCAATCTAACACAAGTAAGTTTACTTAATATATACATGTAAAAAAATCACAAAATAAACATTTTTAATGTAACTATAAAGTTAAAATAAGGTTATGATAAAAAAAAAAAAGAAAAAAAAAACCAACTAAAGACATTGACAGGAGGTTTTCAAATATGTGAATAAAGATGACTTAAATAAACTAAATGATGTCATGGATCTTAACGAGGTGGGCAACTTATTCCAGTCCGAGGGAGCTTTGTGTTGAAATGCTCTACGACCGACTTCTTTGTGAATATGTGGAACTGAAAAGGTGAGACAGTGAGTACTCCTAAGTGAGAATGAATAGACTACTGGAACTAAAAATTGCTTCAGATAATAGGAACAAGAAAAATAATTCAATTTAAAAATGAGTTGAATCCAGTGTAGTTGACGCCTCTGGGAAGGCTGTAACTAGTTGAGTTGATCAAATAAAAAACAATGATGAGTTAGATAAGGACAATTTAAAATAAATCTGCAAAGTGTATTGAAAAGAACATTCAATGGTTTCAGATATGAGGCATATGTGTTTTGATATATTGTATCTGCGTAAACAATAATTGGTAAAACTAACTGGGTAATTATTCTTTTTTTAACATCAAATGTAAAACAATTAGAAGATCGAAAAAGAGGACTTAATGTGGCATATGTTCTTTTAATAATATGATCAATGTGAGGTTTAAAATTAAGCTCAGAGTCCAGCCAGAGACCAAGATATTTAACACAGTTGGTATTTAGCATTAGGGAACCATTATTGAACTTTATTGTGAGATTAGAGCAATTAAGTAATTTCTGATGGGTACCAAAAAGTAAACAGCAAGATTTTTTCATATTTAAAAGAAGTTGATTGTTTAACAGCCAGTTTTGGACTAAATCAAAATCAAACTGCAACTTAGTTTGTAAAAATGAAGGATCAGAATGAGACGTGTAGATAACGGTGTCGTCAGCATAAAGATTTACAGAACAATGTGAAATAGCTTGAGGAAGATCATTAATAAAAATAGAAAACAAAAGGGGCCCAAGAATAGAGCCTTGAGGCACACCCTTAACTATGAGACGTTTATCAGACTGAACACCGTGAGTAATAACATACTGAGTTCTGAAATGAAGATAAGAATTAAACCATAAAATTGCAGTGGAATCCAAACCCATGGCATGCAGTTTATCTAAAAGTAAATAATGATCCACAAGATCAAAAGCTTTTGAAAAGTCAAGAAAAATAGAGCCCACATATTGATTGCGATCAAAAGAAGTAAACAGATCATTGGTAGATTTGAAATAAAGCAGTGGTAGTGGAAAACCCAGGCCGGAAGCCAGACTGTAGTGGAGATAAGAGGTTATAAACATTCATGTAGTTGAAAAGCTGTTTAAAAATAATTTTTTCAAAGACCTTGGCTACACAACAAATAATGGATATAGGTCTATAATTATTTAAATCAGAAATATCTCCACCTTTAAAAAGAGGAGTAACTCTGGCTGTCTTCCACATGATGGGAAATTGAGATGTTTGCAAAGACAAATTAAACAGATCGGCTAAAGGAAACATGAATATATGGGCTGCGACTTTTAAAAATTTCACATCCAAACCATCTGGACCGACACTGCAGTTAGAATTCAAATTAATCAGTGCATGATAAACATCCATAGGAGAAATTTTAAGAAACGAAAAAGAATGACCGGAGGATGGATTATTAAATTCAGAAACATAATTAGAATTAACAATAGAACTGATGGAGGAAAAATGTAGATTAAATGCCTGAGAAATTTCTAAAGGGTCAGATATTATTTTATTGTTGCAAATAATGTGATTAGTCGTTTTCCTTTATCTTTATTAAGAAGTGAGTTAAGGTGAGACCAGAACTTTTTGGGATCTTTCAAATTTTTCAAATTTTTAGCAAAGCCCTCTTTATAGTAATTACATTGATTTGATTGTTTCACACAATAAAATATTAACAAATGAAAACAAACACAACAAAGAAAGAAGTTTAAAGACGGATAATAAAGCAGATCAATGGGATTTATGAACGTAGAAGACATGAAGGTAGTCGTAACGGACTAGGATGCAGGACACAGGGAGACTTGCTGACTTCCTGTGGCGCTGCCTGAATGTAAAAGAGAAAAGGAGATTCGGATATAAATGAAGCTGAGGCAGTCCTCTAGTCGGACAGAATTGCAGGTAGATCTGTCTTGGTCTGATTCTGAGGTTTTGATCGTGTTGTGTGTCGTCTAGGTCCTGTTGGTTTCCTCCATCGAGCCCTGCAGCCTGAGGAACGGTCACTCCCCACAGTTCTACAGAAGTCTTGATCCAAAACAAGCCCCGAGTTTATCCATGTCTTTGAGCGCTCCAATGACCTCAGAAGAACCAGCAGACCATGTTACACCGTCAACTAATACTCCATCTGGAAGCTCTCCACCTGCGGCCTCCTCCTCCGTCCAGTCCAACACGACAAGTCCCACCTGCGATGCAAAGTCCTTTCCCATGTTTGGTATTACCCCCTCGCCACAAAGGCAGGTGGGATTGAGGCACACGGTGGACTTTGAGAACATCTACAAGTTCCTCAGCGAGATTAACAAACCATGTGAAGGAAATTTTCTCAGTGCTGCGGGTGAGTTACAGTTGGGGAACAACTAACGATTATTTTGGTAATCGATTAATCTGTCGATTATTGGATCGATTATTCGATTAATCGGATAAAAATGCCAATTTAATAAATTACTTTTTTGGCATATTATAGAATGTAATTGTGTAAAACACAACTCATAACCACATAAACAACACGTTGGGTTTATTCCAGTAAGAGAAAATGTTAATCTTTCTGTGAAATAAAGAGGTAGAATATTATCATTTCTATAAAATAATAAATCTACTTACTGTATACAGTAAAAGTAAATCATAAGCACCCATAAAATGTGCTTTAGTAGTACTGGCTAATAAAACATCAAATGTAAACTGTTGGATCACATTTGAAAACAAGAAACCTTTAACACTTTGGATTCGCAAATTTAACCTTGTTCAGAAGTATCGTAAAAAAAAAGGCCCCAGATTAACATGAAAAAAAATATACAAAAATATTCAAGTTGTGAAGTATTAGCACAAAAAAAACACAAAAAAAACCCCCACCATCTCTACTGTAAAAATAGTAACTTTAATAAATAAAATGACCATCTTTACCACTTATAATATTACAAACACAGATCTACTAATCGGTAAATGGGTGCCCAACTAACAGCACTCATTTTTTTGTGGGAAAAAATGTGCTTTGCGGTGTAGAGGAGGGGGTCTTGTATCCTGGATTGAATTTAGCGATCTTTTTTTTTTTTTTAAACCCTTCGTCTTCCTACTGACAGCGGCCTCATATCGGACAAGATCATTTCCAAAATAAGAGTCCCTGAGAGAAGCGCTCTGCTGCGGAGTGCAACCGTTTTCCACAGAAAATAGTCCATGTTGGGTTGTTTTTGTTTTTTTGCAGATAATAAAAAGTGTAATTAGTGACGTGTAAAAGTGTTTTTATTAGAATAACATCGTGTATCGCTCCGGTTTGCCGTCTCCCGCTTCGAGTCCGACACGTTTTTTTTTTTTTTTCATATGTTCGTGCAGCGTCGTTATGCTTCCGTGTCAAAACGTGTCCGTTTCGCAAACTTTGCATGTTAACGTGAGTCTTTTTCAAATTTAGGTGAAAATGATCCAAATTTTGGATGATTTTATGTGTTTTTCTTTCCGCCATCTTGTTGAATCTGCCTGATCACGTGAGGCGGGGTGAAATGAAGGCCAATGATTGGCTGCTATCTTCTTCTCCTATTTTGGTAGCTCGCATCATCAAGTTGCTCTCTACTGCCCCATTTGGAGACCAGTTTAAGTGCAGTTGGCAGTAAAAACTTTTTAGACGATTAATCGATGACCAAATTATTTGACAACTATTTTGATAATCGATTAAATCGATTAACTGTTTTAGCCCTACTTACCAGGGCTTGCTGCTTAGGTGATATCGCCATGGTTACCATCTGGTTGCTGTGGGGTAAAAAATAAAAAATACTGAATGACATGTAGTTCCTGTTCTGTCCTTCAGAGAGCGCCATTGTGCTAGACCTGCTGATGTGTCTGCCTGAAGAGCTCCACCTGCTGGATG